>CM062260.1:26399632-26999632 GCA_031216405.1 Syzygium malaccense
ATGCCGGCAGATGTTCCTGCGAGCTTGTGTTAAAGTGTTTTGCCTTGATACATGCTTGAAGAAGTACTTGGCCGAACCAATACCAGCTGTTATTAACATCGGTGTCCACCAACCCCTAATCAAAAGGGGCATCCACTGGTTTAGTATCTTCAATAAGATCGTACAAGGTCCAAAGCAGTTTGTTCCACTTAGTAAATTATTGAATACCTTTTCTTACTTAATTTCGGGACAGTAGTATCAGTATCTATGTTGGCTATGAGAATCTGTGATTATACACATTGTTGACAAGTGATTAAGCATTTGATAAGTTCAAAGGATACAGCATTTGGAAAATGGAGTCTGTTTGACGAAGAAAATAACCTGAATAAGATTTAGAAGACCCTCATCTTTATCTACAAAAGAAAAATCACCATTTATGCATGCATCTGCTGGCCTAAATCGGCCTGAGTCATGACCTGAAAAACCAAAAAATTTGTTATCAAGACACAAAAGGGTCTCAGCAGGAACTAGCAAAAACTGGGCTTTACTCGTAGAAGGGTCCTGAATAGTCTTATGCGGTGTGGCCTGAAGTTGAGCGTAAAGTTAGAACAATACCTTCCAGTAAAACTGTGCACTGTGGATCCTCAAAGTAACCATCAGAGGACATCTTTTCCTGGTTCCCTCGAAGGTAAACATCGTGCCTCCTTCCTCTAATAAACTGCCACTCACGAAAGCATAGTTATAGCTACGTGATTCTGAAAATGTTCCCCTATGGCGTAAGTCATTAAGGACGATTTTCATTTTTTGTAATATCATTCAGACTGACAAGTAAATTTGCATATACTGTTCTAAGCTATTAATGAAACTGCAGGAGCAGACCACAACAAACTAGCGATGGATATGACGTTGAAGATGAAAAGATATTGACTAAGAGACTAATTCAGAGCAATGACAGTTAACATTCTAAGGATCTACAGAGAAATAAAACAAAGAAACATGTATACCACAAGCAAGTAGTTATCATGATAAGTAGTAGTATACTCACGTTAGTGAGCCAGTAGAAATATAACGTCCGAGAAATCTAGTAACAAACAGGCGTGCCCCCATTTCCTTGAGTGATGGAGCCATATGTCGAGGATTCTCAAGAACAGAAGGACTTTGTCCAATCACTCCATGTGCAGCAGCCATGCCAGCCTGCAAAGAAGTCCCTTAACTTAAAATCGCATATCCAACTTGTCGAGAGAGAGAGAGAGAGAGAGAGAGAGAGAGAGCCTATACCTTCAATCCATCCTCATGGAAGCCATAACCTGAAAGAAGAATAAGAACTCAAGTTGGTCATGACATATACAACTATGTTCCCTTGGCGACCTGAGTTCAAGAACTAAAAAATTCTAGCTGCCGAAAGATTCAAGTTACACCAACTTTATGAGCAAAGACCATACAAAATTGACTTATCAACTAGGCATAACTTAGGACCCTCCTCATTAAAAATTTCACCACAAGAAAGATGGCAAGAATCTTGCAGGAGTATTCTTTATTACATGCATAGAAATAAATAACACTCAGCGTTGCTATAAAAAAACCACCAGCGCAACCTGGTATGCTTCGCAGAATCAAATTCCTCTTTTTCCATGGATCTGATCTAGCTCGAGTGAAGCTTTTGATGTGGCAACAGACGGAATTGGATGGCCAGTGCACCACTTAAGCAATGTGTGCTGCGGTTCATGTGAAGGATTGAGAGTCACGAGAAATGGCAAATCCTTCTGATCAAGGTTCTGCAAATTTTTACAGGCCCTATTAAAGGAAAGAGCATCAGTCGTGCTGAAACCGGAGCCAACAGAAAGGGAGTTCTAGAGGCTGTCAAACGACGGAAATTGTCATGTTGCAGAATGCACTTCATGAAGATGCCATGTTTCTAAAATTTTAGTAGGTGTTTGACAACTTTTATGCATATAGACCTAATACTATTTAGAGTAGTTTATGCACGTCATGACAACTGCAAGCTTCACTTCTTTTATTCTAAGGTGATATGTAGCACGAGTTTGTAGCACAGCGGATCCTGAAGGGCACAGCAGAATCACAAATAAAATCAGCAAAGCACATTTGCCATACTTGAAGCACATTGAGCCAATATGTCAAGCACACTTTATTTTCGGTAAAAGTACACTATACGTGTCATAACTTGTATACGGCGATCACTTTAGTGCCATAACTTTTTTTTAGATCACTTTTTTTTTTTGGTAAGATTTTTTTTTTTTGATGCTAACTTTTTTGAAAAACGATTACTTGAGTGTCAATGCTGACAAGACATCCCGGAAATCTGATGTGGCTCTTTTTTATTAATATTCAATGCTGAGATGGCTAGTTGGAGCTGGCCGGAGAGTCCAGTCAGCCCTTATAACGAAAACGACGTCGTTCAACCTTTCTCCCCCTAATATAGGAACCCTAAATTGGCTAATTGGACATATTCCCCAATTGCAAACCCTAACCGGCCATATTATTTCCTTGTTTTCCCCGAAATTAACAGCTGAAGGTTGCAAATGGATAGCAGGAGTTTCACTAGCGGCTCAAATTTGTTTGAACAAAGTGAAGAAGAAGGTCGGTTCTTTTGCTATTATGGATTACCGAGTCTAAGAAGAACATCTTGGACTCGATTGAACCCCGGGAGAAGATTCCATGGATGCGCCAAGTATAGAGAAGGCTCGAAGTGCAAATTCTTCAAGTGGGTTGATGCGAAATTTTTAGATCGAGTAACAGAGGTGATAGTGAAGCTACTTGAAGCTCGACATCAACCTCCACCTACATTAATGGATGAGTTGGACGATGTCGACTCATTGCAAGCTGAAATGAAGGCTTTAGCATCTCTGGCCAATCATTTGAAGAAGGAAGTTCGAAGGATGAAAATCAAAAGAAAGTGTTATCGATTGTTGATTGTGTTATTAATATTTTTTATAGCCTATTTTATGGTCAAATGTAATGTCAGTGATGAGCAAAAGTTTCTTAGTCTACCAAAATTTAAGATAAGCTTATACTATGTACTTGTATTTGGCAATTTGTAGCTACGGTTGTATTATTAGTTTGCTGCAATTTATGTATGTAACAAGAGATTTGTTGCAATCTATGACAAATGGAAGGTTGGAATTTGTTGGTTCTCAATGTTGAGTTGCTTAGTATTTTGTTGCTACATATTTTGATGCAGTTTTGCCTCATCGGCAGCATATTTTGTTGCATATTTTTGCTCATTTGCTGTCTTTTGCTGCACTTTCTCATTTGCAGCATATTTTTGCTCATTTGCTGCATATTTTTGCTCATTTGCTGCACTTCCTCATTTGCAGCATATTTTGCTCCATATTTTTGCTCATTTGCTGTCATTTGCTACACTTTCTCATTTGCAGCATATTTTATGGCATATTTTTGCTCATTTGCTATCATTGCTGCACTTACTTCCTCATTGGCAGCATATTTTTGCTCATTTGCTGTCATTTACTGCACTTCCTCATTTGCTTCATATTGTTGCTCATTTGCTGTATATTCACTTGCTCATTTGTTGTATTTTTTTCATCTGGTTAGATGGTTGCATATTATGGAGTAAGACTCACTACTAAAAAATGAGGTGCTACAAGTGCTGCAACTTTGCGTAGCAGCAAATTATGAAGTCGTCACAAGTTCAGCAGTTGACATTTTAGTGTCAAATGCTTCTAATTGTGATCACTTAAGTGCTAGTTGTGGTTCAAAAGTAATCACTTAAGTTCTAGTCGTGATTCAAAAGTGATCACTTAAGTGCCAGTTGTGGTTCAAAAGTGATCACTTAAGTTCCAGTCGTAGTTCAAAAGTAATCACTTAAGTGCCAATTGTAGTCGAAAGTTGATCACTTAAGTGTCATGCCATGTGTTTCTTTGAAAAATGGAGATTTTGGTTCCAACAAACCAATCTTTAAATCAGATCATTCTAGAATCAAAGCAGTAATTGTACTAGCACTGCTCACCAGCACCAAACCGCCCCAAATCATACTTATAGACTGGTTTAAACAGCCTTCAAACCATATTCAATCACCAGCACCAAACAACCCCCGAACCATATTCAAAAACCGGTTCAAAATGCTTGCATCATCACTTGCTGGCGTGCTTGTGTAAGCACTATACTGCACTCCCAAATATGACAAAATCAACAACTACCATACTATACTCCCAAATAGTAATCATACTATACTTCCAAATAGTACAAAATTAGCAGCTAGTGCAAACACCATACTGCACTCCTAAACAACACAAAATCAGCAGCTGGTGCAAGCACCATATTGCACCTGAAAATAGCACAAAAAACCAACACTAGCAGCACCAATTCCCACCCTCCCCACCAACTGCATCAGTAAATTTCTTTGAATATTAACTTACTAATACAACTTGCAAGCACCCCACTATACCAGTACTATACTGAAACAGAACAAACAAGTGTGCAAAAATATGAAAATCACAACCACCTTAACCACGGTAAACATCAAATTTAGTCATTACACACAACATCTCATTAGTCAATAACATTCCAAGACCACAAAAAATCAATCTCCTATTAGCCAATACGATAAACCTCCCTAATTTCACAAAAACTAACAATCACCTCAACATCCTCCCATTAGTCAATAGTGATAAGTTCACCATTTCCTTTTCCTTTCGACGGCTTCTTGAATTGATTTATAATTCTTTGACTCTTTCGAACCGGAGGAACTGCAGGTTGTTCTTCTGAAGATGTAGGTTCTTCAATAGCTGGAGCTACTTCTTCTTGAACTGCCAAAGCTGCATCTTCTTCAACAACCGGAGCTACTTCTTCTTAAACTGCTTGAGTTACATCTTCTTCAACAGCTAGAGCTGCTTTTTCTTGAACTGCTCCAGCTACATCTTTTTCAACTGCTGGACCAGTAGGTTGTTCTACTAGCCTTCTTGCTCGAGATTTCTTCTTAGGCACAACAACTATCTTCTTCTTATTAGTGTTAGTGCCTATTTTGGAGCTGTCAGCATGTGCTGGTTGATCAGGAACTAGTGTTGAGTTTTTTGTTGGTGGCAATTTACGAACACTCTTCTCTGCAGCCACCCTTCTTCTCTTCGAACCAGCTGCTTTCAACATTGGTTGGGTTCTTTTTTGTGCAGCTCTTGACTCTTGGGTTGGGCTAACTTAAGATATGAGAACCTTTGAACTCCTTCCTGGCTACAACATAATCATGGATGAGAAAAAACAATATTGTCATAAAAGTGAAAAACTCAAAAATGAAATGCATGAGATGTACAAAACTTACATGCAAAATAGTCATTCCAGTATTGAAGTCTGTATAAATTCCATAACCATATTGCCTCAATCTTCTGTCGAAGACCCCTCTTGTTTGATATGGTGCCTCACTTTGAGGATATTGAGCTGCTTGTTCAGTTGGTTTTCTTCTAAACTAATAAGGACAAAATAATGTCAACTAAATCCAAAATCTGCTCATTAAAGATTAATGCAAATACATATAGCTTACTGGATATTTTCTCCTAGCCTGTGCAATAGTCAAGGAAGAGGTTGCCCTTGAACCTGGACCTTCGGTTGGCTCTTTAGCTGGTTTTTAAACTTGGCCTTTAGCAAGCCCTTCAGCTAGACAATCAGCATGCCTATCAACTGGCCCTCCAGCAGGCCTTTTAGCAGCCCCTTCAACTGGTTCTTGTGCTGGCGCTGCACTTGATCCAATTTGAGTCCCTCCACTTGGCCGTTGAAGCAACTAATGTTGCTTCTTCAAATGACAACCACTTTTATTGTAACCTACCTCACGACAATATGAGCATCTTATCTCTACATCTGACCTGCTCATCTTCTTACTTCTAAGCTTTCCCTCCTGCTTTCTTCGTCTCCTTTTAGGCATTCCCATTTATTTCTTAAGTGGCAAAGGATGAGGGGCTTCATGATTTGTCGACTCCCAGAATTTTGTACTTCCAGTAGGCTGCATCATGTGCTGGTACGCAGCAAGATATGTGATTTTGTGGTAGCAACCACATAGGTAATCCTTGAGATTTTGGTACTTCGCTTGGTTGGCACAAATGGCATGTGTGTAGGGAATTCTAGAAAGTTGCCAAGCTCGACACGAATACTTTAGTTTATCCAATTGGATAACATACTTGTCTATTTTTTCCATGACCTCATAGCCATCATCTCCATTCCAGATAGGATGACAGAACCTACTACTTGCCAAGTTGTTATCCAATCTTTTAGCAATCCTAGGATCACACTGTCTAGTCCACTTTGTAGCCGCATCTCTCTGTTTTTACAGCCTTGTCATGACTATCACTCAAATATCCTCAAGCATGCTGATGATTGGTTTGCACCTCGCCTCTAAAATTCTGCCATTAAAGGCTTCACTAAGATTATTATCAATGATATCGCTCTTGAATTCTTCACTGAAGAAGGCCTTGCACCAATGCCTAGGTTCAGTTTGAAAAAGTGCTTCATAACCGTCCTTCACCAAGTCAAGCAGCTGCTGTTTGTGAATTCTAAAATCAGTCATGTTTGTGCTCTTAGCTATCATCCAAAATTACTTCTGTAGTTTCTCCCCTTTATAGATCTTTGCCCGAATTGCATATATGTGCCTCGCACACATCCTATGTTCGGCAAATGGCATCAAACTCAGCTAGAGCAGAAAGAAGTCCCTACAAGAATTCATACATCAAGGCATTAATAAAGGCATGTGCAAGATAAAATGTCATAAATATTGTTTGTGCGGTTACACTAGCATTACCTTTTGTTGGTCGCTCATGAATGCCCAAC
Organism: Syzygium malaccense; assembly: GCA_031216405.1. Taxonomy (NCBI): domain Eukaryota; kingdom Viridiplantae; phylum Streptophyta; class Magnoliopsida; order Myrtales; family Myrtaceae; genus Syzygium; species Syzygium malaccense. The sequence continues at coordinate 26,406,398 of CM062260.1, forward strand.
CTCCTCCATTAGTGATCTCAATGTCCGCCATCAAATTTTTCAGGAACCACGACCAAGTGTCCTTGCTCTCTACTTTCACAACAGCCCAAGTAATTGGGAACATCTGATTATTGCCATCCCTTCCAATGGCAGCTAACAATTCTCCCTTGCACACACCCTTCAAGAAACATCCATCTAACCCTATGACTCATCTACAACTAGCAACAAATCCCCGCTTGCATGCATCAAAGTAATATAAATTCGATCAAAGCTAGTCCCATGGTTAGGCAGTGGCCGCTCCACAACCTCAACATAAACTCGACTACTCGGGTTTTGCAGTCTACATTCTCCAGCATATTCCCAAATTTGATCATATTTTTCCTTGTACCTGTCTAGAATTTTTTTCATCACCTTATGCTTGACTCTTTTACATTAATTGAGTGACACGTTAATCCCTACCTGCTCCCTCACCAACTGCTTCAGTTGAGCACTCTTTACATCGAGCATCGCTTTGATGGTATCGAAGAAGTACTTCGACAACCAAGCACTCGTTACCCTTTTGTTGTCAAACATGATGGAACAAGTATGTTCCTCCTGTAATAACCTAATTTGGAATGACCCGTCCCTCTTTGAACGTGCGCCATATATCTTTCACGAACAACTAGGTTGAGAGCACTTTGCTCTAACATAGTCCTGCATATTTCAAGTGAACTGAAGAGTCCTCTGTTCAGCTATTGAATACTTGATAATCCCTTCTTTAAATTATTTGGTATCAGAAAATTTCAGACCTATAGTCAATACAGAAGAAGAAGAGCTAGGATTGTATAACGGATATTTACGTTTCCTTTTACGCACAACGGGATCATCATCTTCATGCTGATTTTCAGAATTATCATTCTGTTCATCAGAGCCACTTTCTTCATAATCAGTGTCATTACCTTCAACTGGAGCTCCATCAATGCTATGTCCTGATTTAGCTTCATGCAATCCTCGAAGTGTAGCTATTGATTTTTTTCCAAATTCCCTTTGCTTTTGCCTTGACTGTGCAAGTTTCTCATCGTCATCTTCACTTGGTAAATTTACATTTATCACACCCTCATTATCTGATTCACTAGATGCAGCAACTTCCCACGACAATCCAATGAACTCAAATCCAGTGAACTCTCCACTCGCCGCATGGCTTGCCTCCCTCTCATCCCTCTCATGTCCGACTTCATCTATAATAGAACTAGCACCAACCTGAGTACTAGGTAAAACATCACCATCCCTTACGTCTCCTCCCTTAGCGTCTTCATCAGATTCACCATCATTATAGGATTCAATGTACATAACAGCTTCTTTTCCATGAAGATGATGGTAGATGATATCCTTAACACCATTATCATCATCAAAGTTTCTAATACCGTCCTTCAAGTTACTTCCAAGAGCACAATAATGCAAACTTCATATTTTACATCTTAATTGTTGAACTATATCCCTCATGAGATTAATATATGCTTGCTTGCTTCTATCGAAATAAACAGTACCTTCAAGTCCCCTAAAGTATTCCCACTCGTCAGTGCCAATGACAAATTCTCCTCCATAGCGAACAATGATGCCGAAGATTGTGTTTTTATCTCCCATATTGACCCTTCATTGAAGGAAAAAAGCCAAAAAAATTCAATATTTTAGCTTTCGGGACCACACCACATAGGAAAAAGAGCACAGCTTCACATGAGGTCCCCCACACGGTCGATAAGATTGAAAAAGCCACCATCAGACTACATGGGTGACAATGATAAAGGTCCCTACATAGACCACAGTCTATCACTTATACTCAGCGCGGCACCAACACAATCGAATCCACTTCAAGCCTTAATATCCGAATAACTAGCCATAATTTATGAAATTCAAGCTTTAATTTTAGAAGTTCAAGACCTAATTTCAAGTTCGAGCCCTAATTTCCTACTTCAAACCTTAATTTCCCGAAGGCAGCCCTAATCTACCAATTAATTGAGTGAAACATAGGACAATGAAGCACAATGTGTCGATCAATTCAGCAAATAGAAATTAACAGCCCCTATTTGAAGACCGACCTTCGTAATTTGCCACGGAGATGAGACCGATGCTGACGGGATGAGTGATGCATAGTCCACGGGATGAGGGAGCGACGACGACTGATTGCGAGGGGAAGGCAAGAGACGGCGATGGCGACGATGACGGCGATGGTGACGAAATGAGGGCGCCACGAGCGATGAGTGACGGGCGACGGCGATTGGACGAGGGAGATAGAGCAGGTGTGATGAGCGACGCGATGCTAAGACCTTTGAACTGAGCGACGTCGTTTGCTGTCCTAAATGGAACGACGTCGTCCTTCTTGTCCAAGTGGACTGAGCGACGTTGTTTTGCTTGTCCACGTGGACATCAAATGTTGAATCCAATATCCACATCACACTCTTTTTTTAAATAAAAATGCCAGGCCAGCTTTTTGGGCGGAGTCACTAAAGTGATCTATTTTCCTTCGACTTGACATCAAAGTGATCCGAAAAAAAGTTATGGCACCAAAGTGATCGCTGTATACAAGTTATGGCACTTATAGTGTACTTTTGCCCTTTATTTTTAGTACTCCCCATAAAATTCCACGCAGTCCACGCTGCTGGGTTTTTGGGCATGAAAGTTTTGTCATGATGAAGATAAATCTCGCCGCCAATATAAAAATGTACCAATGGTTTTTGTAAATATAGAAAGCAAAAAGAAGCTTGCCATTCTTGAAACTTCAAAAGAAATTTTGCCCAAGCAGAAGGCTTAAAGCAGATGCAATTGACAACGGCATCACTATGAACACCATTGTTCCATTCTACATCACCTAAACGTGCCCTGATAGACAATTGGATATTTCTCAAGTTGTATGTTTGCAGATACTAGTCATGAAATCTTCATCCAAAAATGTGCCAGCTATAGATTAACCAATTATACTTGTAGGCATATTGCAATGCACCAAGTAATCTCATCATAAGTTGCTTGGTCTCCCAACAATCTCAGAGCATCCGGTGCATGGACGGCTACAATACACTTATCAAATAAAAATGTACAAAGAGTATTATGACGACAGACTGATAGAGATGGAAGAAAAGATTAGGTGATTGACTTATTGATACAGAATGCTACCAACTTAAGCAGCAGAGAATTGGTTGGTAGGACATCTGAAATTGTGAAACGAAGTTTTTGTCATTTCTAATCAATCACTAGCTCTTCTAGAGCCACGTGTCCTACCTGAAGCAGATGATGATTGTAGAAAAAGAACAGAACCGAGAAGGTTGAAAAGCTTATAGATTCCTTCCAGAAGGCAAGACCAAATGGAACCACAAATTGGGATCTGTAGGAAGATAAAATTAATTAGTAATTGCCATATATCTACATTCTACAAACAAGCGAAGGACATAATTTGTTATATGAGTAAAAGATAAATGATATGACAAAGTACAATGATTCAACAATCTCACAAGGTAAGCCTTCTGAAATAATTCAGAGTAACCCCCGTGACTTGATAAACTATCCCAAAGTTTCGTTGCGATCGACATCCGAATCACTCTCAAGTCCTTCTAGGTAATTGCAAAAATAAATAGGCATCAAACAATGATATGCTATAGATATCTTATCATATAAGAAATAGTATTTTGGTTGCATAAAATTGGATCAAGCATTTATTACCATTTTGTGTATTTGAAATGGAAGAATGTCTTTGATTTCAGTTTGAATTTATTGAATATAAATAGGTTTGTGAAATCTTTTGAGAAAGACTCATGAGGAGTTTTTGACTTTGAATATGGTTTTTTGTGGGTTATATATCGATTTGCGAAATGGTTTAATTATGAAATAATTTCTAGATTTTGGTTTTGTGGATTGCGGATGATATCGTCGTGGATAAGTATTTAATGCTCAGTGTCTCTGTGAAGCCAATGAAGGGTTGTGGATATGCGCATATTAGTCTAGGATATCCTTATAGACTGAGCCACTAGCCTATAGTAGATGGAGATCTTGCCAAGGCTGAAATCTTGATCGTTTTTTTATAGAGCATTATTCGTGATCATAGTTAAATTTTTGAGTATGAGATTGGCCAATGGAATGGGCCATTGGTGTGTGTTTTTCGACGAGATTGACCAGTAAAATGGACCATTGGTTCCTTCTTTGATATTATTAATTGAAATGAGCTTTCCTATTGTGAAAATGTTATGTTAAAGTAATATATAACGTATTTTACCTTGAAGTTTATTATATGCTGGAGTTGGGTTAATTGAGCTTTCGTTTGGTATTATAATTGTGTGCATAGTGGATGCTCGATCTACTTAGAAGAAATGTATTACTCACTGAACCGTTGTAGCTCATTCCTTTCATCTTACTTATTTTTCAGCTTCTTCAGTGAGCCGTAAGTAGGGCACGAGAGTTTCGGTAGTGGGGATGACTTTTTGTTAGTAAGAACTTTTTGGTATGAGTTTTACATAGTTGTGGAGCTTAAGTGTTAGCTTGTTGCTGGTTATGTATTTAGCCTTTTGATGGATTATAGATAACTCTGATATTATAACCAGGTAAACTTTATCATATATATGTGGATGCATATATTTTGATATCATGTGAGCTTTGATTATGTTTAGGCTGCGTCCTTTGATGAAATGATGGTCGTGTCATGCCCTTCTTGTTAAGTTAAGGGTGTCACATTTATTGATATCAGAGCATAGGTTTTGATTTTTGAGTATAGATATGGGATGTTGTGAGATTGTGTGATAGATTTTTTTGCACTAGTCTTTTAAATACTAAGTAGTATTTCTTTCTTGGATACAGGCGACCATGAGTTCTGACTCGGAGTCACTTGCCTCGCTTCTTAAGAATAATAAAGGCAAGCGAGTCATTACTTCCGACACTAGGGATATTGCCTCAACGTTCTCAAGGTGTGACTTTAAAAAAGAGACTAAAGGACCAATATAAAGTGAGTTCCGACTCACAAGAAGCTAGGGAAGAGCCCCGGGAGCCTAATCTCCCGACTGATTTCACTCAAGTGATGATTCATTGGTATCGTCATGCAAAGTAATTAAGTGAAGGTGACACCACTCACTCATGCACCTTCGCATAATTTAGAAATGCGGACCCACCAAAGTTTGATGGGAAGTTGGATCCTCTCAAGGTCGATAGTTGGATTAGAAGCATAGAGGAAATCTTTAGAGCAGAAAATGTTCGTGACAATCAAAAGGTCAACTTTGCCACTTGATGTTGATGTAGTTAGCAAGTATCACCTATAAGAGGGGGTGAATAAGTGATTTGAGTGATTTTGAAGAATTTAAAGCGAAAACGATTTATAGTCAGTAAAGTCTTAACAATGTTCAGTTTCTAAATATGCTAGTGTATAGTGTAAATAATATAATGAGAGATTAGGAACAGAGAGAACTGCACACCAGAAATTATAGTGGTTCGGCTTAGATCAAGCCTACATCCACTTTCCCACGCTGACAGCCTACTAGCTAGATTTCATTATATGATCAAAAGGGTTTACAAGTTTTGAGTGATAACATTCGGTGAATGATAGAATTCTCTATCTCACACAATCACTCTTACATAATGTCCCTCAAAATCTTAGTATTTAGCTCAGGAAAGACAAGTAATAAAATTAGAATGTGCTCAGACTTTGGACTTATTGATTTTCGATTTCGTTTGCTTCCTTCTGCTCCTCATTAATCTCTTTTTATACTCATCCACTTCCAAACTAGTCGTTGGATAGTCTTCAGAGGATCATCTTCCAATCTTCACCTTGGACAGATTTATATAAAATGAATTGAGTAACCGTTGATTGATAAATCTGAATCCTACTAAATCTGGTCGCCCATACAACAAGAATTTTGGTTTCCATAAGTAGAGCTTTATCCGTTATGATATATACTTGCCATAATGTTTGATTTGTCAATCAATTATAACCTTAGATTGAGTTAATCAAAACTTTCTTTTTGTGAAATCTACACCAAATCACTATCCGTTGTATTGCGTTCTAAATAAATTTTGAGTCTGACGAATTTCTGGCTCTTGCTTTACATTCAAAAACAAAGTCAGCGTAGGTCTTCAGTAAAGTCCGAGTCCTTCAAAATTAGAGTATGAAGTTCTTTGACATATCAAGATAAAGTCTAAGTGTCTATTTCAGTAGAGTCTGAACTTCTCGTTCTTAAACTCGTAAAGTCTGAAATTTTCCTTCTGAACCTCGTAAAGTCTGAGCATCTAAAAAGTTAAGTTCTCTTAAAGTATTAAAGTTATCACTTCCAAAATATATTTACCTGGATCAAAATACTTAAGAGTACATATCAGATTTACAAAATTAATATTGATAGTTTTGTCAACTTCAAAATTTATTAGGAAATTTCCTCAACAGATGTTTAGAAGGTGAAGCTATATGTTGGTGGCAAGGGACTAGACTTGCCCTTGGAGGTAATGATGCAATCATTTCTTGGAAGGACTTCACTGAGGCATTCAATGCCCAATTCTTCCTTGAGTTATTCCAAGCGAAGATGAAAAGTGACTTTGCAAATGTATCTCAAGGTGGCTCATCGGTTATGGAGTATGCGGCCCACTTTAATCAACTCAATAGATTCAAGGAAGACTTCGTGGCTAGTGAAAAGCGGAGGGTAGAACACTTTCATCGAGTGGTTCGACTTGATATTCACAGTATTCTCACACCTTTTGTACTGACTACATACAAAGATGTCTTAAATCAAGCAATTAGGGTGGAGCAAGACATGTTAGAGAGCAGCGCACGGAGTGCACCTCGGCACAAGAAGTTTAAGCCCATTGATTATCATGATAGTCGGACCAGTAATAGCAGAAAGCAAAGGGATTTTAACCAGCCAGGAAAGCCTAAGACTCAGAGTAATCCGGGCCCTTGTACTACTTGTGGGAGGCGTCATGATAGTCCTTGTTATCGCAAGACAGGAGCTTGCTTTCTTTGTGGGAAAATGGGACATATGGAGCGTGATTGTCCCACACAGAGGGATGTCCCTGGGATAGTAGAGTGTGTTTATTTATGGGCAACCTAGGCACCTAGCATATGCTTGTTCTATGAGGAAAACTGCAACTTTAGCTGGTAGGCCCCAAGGAAATCAGGAAAGGCAAAAGACGACTGGGAAAGTTTTTGCCATAACGAAGGAGAATGCGACAGCGTCCAACGCAGTTGTTATAAGTAATATTCATGTTGCCTCTCAATATGCTTATGAGTTGTTTGATCCTGCTGTTACGCATTCCTTTATTGCTATTGAATTTGCAAGGAAATTTGATATGTTGCCAAAGCCTCTTGAGAATGAGATGCATGTTGATACTACTATTGGTGATTTCTTGATTGCTAACCGTATATTCAAGAATTGTTTGCTATGCATTGATGATGTAGTATTACCTATAGATATCTTATCGTATGAGAAATGGCATTTTGGTTGTATAAAATTGGATCGAGCATTTATTGCCATTTGGTGCAATTGAAATTGAAGATTATCTTTGATTTTGGTTTGAATTTATTGAATGTAAATATGTTTATGAAATCTTTTAAGAAAGACTCTATGATATTATGAAATTTGACCTTTTCGAGATATATGAAATGATTATTTCATCGATGTACTGTTAGTTAGATCTAGTTCTGAATTGATCTCTCATGAGAGGACTAACTAATGGGGAAAGGCTATTGAGGAATTAAGTGCGCACAACCTGATAACTCGACCATGGATTGACAATTCGACTATAAGGATTGACGATGGATAATTTTGAGCTATTATAGACCGATCAAGGGATGGTTATAGAATTATTCGCCAATATTATACAATCGGATTGAGGGTGATTCCACCTGACTATTGTATGGATTGTGAACGACACTAAACCAATTCCTAATGATCATGTACTTTGGAACTAGTGATTAGCCTTCGTAATTACATGATAATCAAGGTCACCCATGACTCGAGAAAGCTCAAACGTGGATTAACATTGAATTAACTATGAGTCGAATATACGTAATTCCTAAAAGTCGCCTGTTAGTTTGAAATATACTAAAGTTGCAATTGATCGATTTTGATCATGAATTTGAGTTCAAATTTGAGTATCAAATTTTCAAGGATTTCGAGACTAAACTATTGGACATCGCCTCATTAAACCACCTAATTATGGGTTTGCTCGAAATTCTTGAAAAAAGTGAAATTTAGATCGGAATTGTAAAAAAACTTTTTACCCCCAAATCTTTTTGGATTCCTTTGATTCATTGAAGGGCAAAATGGTCTCTATGCCCCTCCATTATTAGCCAGCCCCATTGAGGTGGAAAATGATCGAATTGCCCCTCTTATCTTCTCTTTATTACAATTTTGCCTTTATATATTTTTGAAACTTGTTGTGGAAGATTCAATCCTAACCCTTGGATCTTGGCTTATTGGGCAAGAAGAGATCTTGCCTATCCATTTGTGGGGTGACTTGTTAGACCACTTTCTCTCTCTTGATCACTCTTTCTCACTTGGATTTCTCTCATTCTCTCGCTTGCACCCTCTCTCCCCCTTGTTTTGGCCACCACCAGCCACCATATGCCGCCGCCACTAGCCACCACACGCCACCAACCAACGTCATCACCGTCCACTGCCGTGGTCATGTCATCACTTCTCTTTCTCCTCCATTCCCCTTTTTTCGATCGACCCCCCTCATGCCACCATCACTATGAGCCACCCACATTAGCCTTGTCACCACCGTTGCACGCCAAGCTACCGTCAGCCGCCTCGTCTCCAAGCCGTCATCCGTCGCTTCGTCGTCAAGCTGCCATAGCCGCTTCACGTCGTGGTTGATCACCACTACCATTAGCTTAGTTTTCTTTTGTTTTAATAGTAAGTTACTCTCTAAACCTTGATTAGGACATTAGGTTATTACTGAATTAGTTTAGGGACTAATTAGAGTGACTATAAGTGGATTAGGTAATGGTTTCGTTGATAGCTTATCATGTGATTTGAGTGATATCATATCATGTGATTTGATTGATAGTTTATCGTGTTTAGTTGATAGTTTATCATATGATTTGAGTGATAGCTTATCATGTGATTTGAGTGATAGCTTATCATGATTTTAGGTGATAGCTTATCATATGGAAGTGATAATTTATCATGGTTTTGGGTGATAACTTATCATATTCTAATTGATAGCTTATCTTGATTTGGTGAATAACTTATCATATTGTGTGATAGCTTATCAAGTTCAATTATCATGTTAAAGGATGACTTGTGTTGTATCATGTTTGGATTATATGATGACTTTGGACTTGCATGAGTTTGATTAATAAGTGAATGGGCAAGTTGATTGATTTTGTTATATGAACACGTTCTTGGTAGCCTTTGTATAGAGAATTGCACGTCATAAACACTAGGTATTGGCTAGATTCCAATGATAAGAATTGGGACTTGAATGAATGATGTGTGTGCGTGGTCACTTAAAGTCCCATTTGTGCCCGGTTATACCGAAAGACCGCCAATCCTAGGGATTGTGCCGTCGCCGTGAAGGTCGTGCCCAATTTTGGTAATTGGATGTCATCACAGGGGCAGGGTGAGATGAAGTCGTTCGTGAATCGAATTCGGGGCAAACCTATTTATGGGATCCTGTCATTGGCGTGGAAGAGACAATGCCATCGCCGACGGAGTGGGATGATGCCTGGTCATGCTTGAAAATTGCCATCAGTGAGATGTGCCGTGGCTTGAGGGGTCATTAATAATCTGGACTATCACGAATGCGAATTGCATCAATGAGTACTATGTGTCTGAGGGTGATGAATGAGCATGTCTGGATTATTATATTGTTGAGGTGCATGATTATGTCTTGATACATGTTGTATGTGCCTCTTGAATGTATATGTTATGGTGATCCCGCTCTATACTCGTTGGAACGATTGCCATGTTCTGCAGGTTTGATAAGGCAAGGTAAGGGCATTACTATTGATTTGCCTTCGGTGCTAGAATTGCATGTTTAGGGCGATCCGGAGGCAACGTATTTCTCTAAGCTAGGTTTAGGAAGCTTACTTGCTGAGTTATTATCATTGTTATTTGTTAATTATTTTAAGACCCCCGAGTATGAATCGACCTCTTACACGTTTTAGAGTGCCCATGGACATGGGTACGGTAATGGTAGAGTATCCAGTGGGACCAGATATGGCTTATCAGAAGCATTTGTCAATCGTCTAGGTTGATGAGGGGCTAGCATTGTGGCAACTGCACGAATTCATAGCTTGGTTCATTAGGGAGAGGGATGGGCTATATGGTCAATTAGGGGTTTTGATGGACCCCCTAATGGCAAAGTTAGAGATGAGGTTTGGGACCCCATGGATCTCGATCCTCCGGACGGAGCTGTTACTGACTTGGAGTCTGATCCGAACAAAGCTGTTACTGACTTGGAGTCTGAACCGGATGAAGTGGAGTTCGATCCAGAGCCTCCTCCTGATTATAGCCAACTTTGGTATAGGGTTTTGGAATGCCCAATCTTTTGACTACCTTTTTGGTTAGAGAAGTTAGGTTAACCCGATCACCCCATCCCTTTTTGTATGCGTGGTCTTGGTAGGAAGCGGCTTAGTGATAGGCTTGTAATTATGTATCTTGCCAGGGTTAACTAAATGTCTATAATATGGCTTGGTTGCTTCATATCTCAAATCGTTTTCCTTGCTATCCCGTTTTGTTGATTGGGAGATTTGTGTTTGCTTCCGCATGTGTTTAATCGTAAGTTAAATATTTGGATCGGCAACGCATCTTGAGATGTCGCAACTAAACAACCAAGGAAGGATGTTGACGCGCTTGTGGGTTCAGGGCGTGACAGACTCATGAGGAGTTCTTGAAAGAAAAGAGGGTTTTGCGTTGTGGGGGTCTCGCTAAACCAATTCAACTTCGTAATGCAACGCCCAGTAGGCACTCGTGCCTCTTGTTCGTCTAATCGGAGTATTTTTCGGGTTAGGGCTCAAATTTCGAAGTTTAGTGAAAATCAAGCTGTAAAGTCCAATTTTTGAGTCGTTAAGCTGTGTGTGTGTGTGTATATATATATATATATATATATATATATATATATATATATTATAATTGGTATTTTAGGGTGTCGTGGAGCTGTGGGATTTTACGGAACTCTATTTGGACTTACGGTTTGCTGGATATGAATTTTTGAAGTTAAGCGCGCGTAGTGAACAGTGCGCGATCAGAGGATTTTAGGCTGATTTTCGTCGGTTTTCGGCTCGATTTTGGGACAGCCAAGCTAGGGTTCATCTAGTGCTCTAAATGGGCTTTCCTTTGACTATAAGCTCGCTTGGAACGGAGTTTAGTGGAGAAAGTTATGATATAACCAAGTTTCGCGTTACGGATGGTTTTGGATAATCGCTTTAGACGAGCGATTTGAGGATGTCTTTTAGTCGTTATGTTAGCATCTAAGCTAAGTCTAACTAAGTCATAGTTGAGGTAACATTTTACTCAGTTTTTTATACCATTGATCAATTAATTGTTAGATATTCGAGTGTGTCGACTAGAGTAACTACTATAAGTTAGTTTTTCAGCTTTTCCAGGTGAGTGGTATTATTTTTTCTTCGAATTTGTAAGCTCGTATTTAGAAAATGATATGCTATAGATATCTTATTATATGAGAAATGGCATTTTGGTTGCATAAAACTGGATTAAGTATTTACTGTCATTTTGTGTATTTAAAATGAAAGATTATCTTTGATTTCAGTTTGAATTTATTGAATGTAAATAGGTTTGTGAAATCTTTTGAGAAAGACTTGATTTTGAATGTGGTTTTTGAAGGGTTATATACCCATTGAATGGAGGAAATGTGGGCACGTTAAATCAAGCTGTCCACTTCTGAAAAAGAATAAGGAAAATTCGAGAAGAAGAAGAAAGTTCTAAAGGGCTACACTGAAAGTGAGGCCAACGATGAAATCGAGTGTACAAACATTTTTTTGATGGCAGACTCAGAATATGAAGAAAAAATCGAGGTAAATCATCCCGAAATTCTTGATAAAATATCGGGTAAATCACATGAGTTGCCTTTGATCAAGACTCCGGCCATCTTTCATTTGTCCCGTGACAGCTACATGATCTATATGAAAAGTTTCCTCATGCAATTGAAAATAAGTTACGAACCCATGTTGAGAATGTCACGATCAGATTGAGGAAATTTCTGTCATAGGACGCAATCTCGTCTCGTTCATCTGGTGCAGACACCATATGGGCAATCAAAACTACCTAATGTAATCTCTCTCTCTGAACTCACATCATCACATGCTTGTGCAACCAGCTCGAAAGCGGTTAAAGAAAAGCATATTTTCGCACCTTCAAATGCAGATGATTTGCTACTAGATGCAGAAGAAGAATTTGGCCAATTCCTTCTCTGAATCAATAACTGCAGCCATTTGAATATCATTTTGGACTACAAAAAGAGAACTGTTCTCTCGACCGATCAACTTGCAAGTTTGAATATGGTGTTTAGAAACCAAAGAATGTTGAATCACTGAAAGAAGCAAGTAAAATTTCCCAGGAACCAAAGGGTGAATGACCCTGAGCGAATCCATTGTGAGCGGGCTTGGTTGGGTCGTGCTTAGTCACTTCGAAATGAAAAGATCAATTAGACGGCGGGAAACTCAAGTACGGATCGGCAAATGCAGCATCATTTCCCGGACGTGAGAACACAATCTGCATCTCGAAGTTCATTGAAAATTAAACTTTGAAGAGGAAGCACTAAAATAAAACGTGCATTTGTAATCTGCACTAGTGTATTATTTTATTTTCAACTTGACGAGAGCGAAATCAAACTTCTCCCGTCACAAGGAAACAAAGCAGTACTACTTAAAATAATGAGGCATTACCTGATAATTTCCGAGTGTGTGCGACTTAAAACCAGCTGCGCAATAGTCGAAGTAGTACTCCCACGTCCTTATGAACTTTTCGTTGAATCCCAGAGCCAATATTTTCCTGCAAAAGGAGAAAGCGGTCATGAATAACGAGTAAACCCGGAGAAATTGTGCAAAAGTGATTGCAGCATCCTGTCACTAGTCACCTCTGTTTCTCCATGAAGTTCTTCCTCCAACACCGAAGTGTTTCGTAGTAATGGATTCCTATGTTGTCCAGATGCTCCACGCTGTAGTGGAAGATCTCTCGCTGAATAAATGAAGTGAAGAAGAACAAAGAAACTTACGTACTTAATGTTACGCAATTGTACCAAAGTCGGGACGCTGAGGCCATTGCTGATGTTATCCTACTTAAGGAAGGCAGGCAGCCGCCGGGGAAGATATATTCTTTTATGAAGTCTGAACTTCGCCTGTATTCATCGTACCGCTCATCGGGTATGGATATGAACTAGTGGAATTTAACACACCAAAGAAAAAATATTAACAAATCCTTTACTTTTGAAACAATAATTTGAGCCACAAATCTGGTTTTTGTCACATGCCTGTAGAACAAGAAGTCCATCTTTGGCTAGCACCGATTCACAACAGCCGAAGAACTCCTCCATGTATTCGTGGCCGACTGCTTCTATCATCTCGCTGTGAATTCATTCCATCAAGAGTGAGTCTTTTAAGCATCTTTTTTGGTCTGTTTAACCATATTATAAAAAAACAAACTCACCAGGAAATGATCCTGTCATATTTGTAGGTACTTGGCAATTGGCGATAATCGCAAAGAAGAAATTTGATGCGGTCCTGCATCAAAAGGAAATGCATTATCTCCCAGACCGAATAAGGCAATTTTTCAACTACAAAATGCAGGCAGATTGGATACCTGAAGGCCCACTTCTTTCACTCTCGATTCAGCATACTTCAGTTGCTCTTTCGACAAAGTAATGCCGGTGTATTTGCATCCAGTTTGCCTGACAACTTCAATGGCCAAGCCTCCCCAACCGCAGCCGATTTCAAGAACTTCATGCGTCTTTTCAATTCTCGCCTACATTTTGTAAGGCAAAGCATTAGTCACAAAACAAAACAGTCAAAGGTTAACCGTCAAGCAGCCGACAACTAAGAGCAAGTAAAACTTACTTTTTTAATCAAAAGAGAGATCTTTCTCATCTGTGCCACCTTTAGGTCTTCACCTGCCATCTATCATATTTTTCAACAGGACAAGAACGCGTCATTGTTTTGAGCGACTAGACTTCATGCAGATATGGATTTTTTATTCACTCTGGCTTCTAAAGCACGTATTTGGCAGCAGAAATATCAAAACAGGGTTGTGGTTGCTGACCTTGAATACCGCACATGAGTATGTCATAGTCTCATCCAAGAACAGCGAAAAAAGATCATTACTCTGCAAACATGACAAAATGGAAATCCTAGAATCACATCATATCATATGTACAAGCACATTTTTGCTTTTGATATACATCAATATTGAGAAATTAACAATGTATTCTGGTTCGTTCTTTTCTCTTGACAAAATGCTAGGAAAAAAGACTAGGAATAAAGTATCTACCAGATCATAATGCTGGGAGATGTTCCTGCGAGCTTGTGTTAAAGTGTTTTGCCTTGATACATGCTTGAAGAAGTACTTAGCCGAACCAATACCAGCTGTTACTAACATTGGTTTCCACCAACCCCTAATCAAAAGGGGCATCCACTGGTTTAATATCTTTAATAAGATCGTACAAGGTCCAAAGCATTGTGTTCCACTTAGTAAATTATTGAGTACCTTTTCTTACTTAATTTTGAGACAGTAGTATCAGTATCTCTGTTGGCTATGAGAATCTGCTATTATACATATTGTTGACAAGTGATTAAGCATTTGATAAGTTCAAAGGATACAGCATTTGGAAAATGAAGTCTGCTTGATGAAGAAAATAACCTGAATAAGATTTAGAAGACCTTTATCTTTATCTACAAAAGAAAAATCACCATTTATGTATGCATCTGCTAGGCCTAAATCGGCCTGAGTCACGACCTGAAAAACCAAAATAATTGTTATTAAGACACAAAAGGGTCTCAGCAGGAACTAGCAAAAACTGGACTTTACTCATTGAAGGGTCCTGAATAGTCTTATCCGGCGCGGGCTGAAGTTGAGCGTAAAGTTAGAACAATACCTTCCAGTAAAACTGTGGACTGTGGATCCTCAAAGTAACCGTCAGAGGACATCTTTTCCTGGTTCCCTCGAAGGTAAACATGGTGCCTCCTTCCTCTAATAAACTGCCACTCACGAAAGCATAATTTTAGCTACGTGATTCTGAACATGTTCCCCTAAGCCGTAAGTCATTAAGAACAATTTTCACTTTTTGCAATATCATTCTTACTGATAAGTAAATTCGCATATTCTGTTCTAAGCTATTAATGAAAATGCAGGAGCAGACCACAACAAACTAGCGATGGATATGACGTTGAAGATGAAAAGATGTTGACTAAGAGACTGATTCAGAGCAATGACAGTTAACATTTCTAAGGATCTACAGAGAAATAAGACAAAGAAACATGTATACTACAAGCAAGTAGTTATCATGATAAATGGTAGTATACTCACGTTACTGAGCCAGTAGAAATATAACGTCCGAGAAATCTAGTAACAAAAAGGCGGGCCCCCATTTCCTTGAGTGAAGGAGCCATATGTCGAGGATTCTCAAGAACAGAAGGACTTTGTCCAATCACTCCATGTGCAGCAGCCATGCCAGCCTGCAAAAAAGTCCCTTAACTTAAAACCGCATATCCATCTTGTCGAGGGGAGAGAGAGAGAGAGAGAGAGAGAGAGAGAGACTATACCTTCAATCCATCCTCATGGAAGCCATACCCTGAAAGAAAAATAAGAACACAAGTTGGTCATGATATACAACTATGTTCCCTTGGCAACCTGAGTCCAAGAATTAAAAAGTTCTATCTACCAAAAGATTCAAGTTACAGCAACTTTATGAGCAAAGACCATACAAAATTGACTCATCACATAGGCATAGCTTCCTCCTCATTAAAAGTTAACCAAAACAAAGATGGCAAGAACCTTGCAGGAGTTCTTTATTGCATGCATAGAAATAAATAATACTCGCAGCGTTGCTAAAAAACAATCACTGGGGCTAATATAGAAATGGAAAGGCCCACCCTGGTATGCTCCGCAGAACCAAATTCCTCTTTTTCCTTGAATCTGATCTAGCTCGAGTGAAGCTTTTGATGCGGCAACAGATGGAATTGGATGGCCAGTGCACCACTTAAGCAATGTGTCTTGTGGTTCTCGTGAAGGATTGAGAGTCACGAGAAATGGCAAATCCTTCTGATCAAGGTTCTGCAAATTTTTTCGGGCCCAATTAAAGAAAAGAGCATCGGTCATGCTGAAACCGGTGCAAACATAAATGAAGTTCTAGAGGCAGTCAAGCCACGGAAATTGTCAACATGTTGCGGAATGCACCTCACAAAGATGCTATGTTGCTAAAAGTTTAGTGGGCATTAACAATTTTTATGCATATCAACCTAATACTATTTAGTGTAGTTTATGCACTCCCTGACAACTGCAAGCTTCACTTCTTTTATTTTAAGGCAATATGTAGCACGAGTTTGTAGTGCAACAGATCCTGAAGGGCACAGCTGCATCAAAAATAAAATCAGCAAAGCACATTTGCCATACCTGAAGCACATCGAGCCAGTACGTCAAGCACACTTTTTTTTCAGTACTCCCCAGAAAATTCCATGCACTCCACGCTGCTGGGTTTTTGGGCATGAAAGTTTTGTCATGATGGAGATAAATCTCGCTGCCAATAGAAAATGTACCAATGGTTTTGCATTCTGTAGTAAATATAGAAAGAAAAAAGAAGCTTGCCATTCTCAAAATTTCAAAAAAAAGAAAAATTCCCAAGCAGATGCTATCGACAATGTTATCACTGTGGACACCATTGTTCCATTCTACATAAACTAAATGTGCCCTTGTGGACAATTGGATATTTCATTAACAGTATTTTTGCAAATACTAGTCATGACAACATGATCCGAAAATGTGCAAGCTACAGATTAACCAATTATACCTGTAGGCATATTGGAATGCACCGAGTACTCTAGTCTCATCATAAGTTGCTTGGTCTCCCAACAATCTCAGAGCATCCGGTGCATGGACAGCTATGATACACTTATCATATACTTCTTTAGAACCATCTCCAGTTAGGACAACGCATCCTGTTCAATCTCCTGTTACTAATAAATTCGGACTGAAAGGACACAAACTATAAATTGCCATGATGATTCTTGAATATACCTACTATGACAATTTGGTTATCACATCCATATCATTTGCTCTAGTTCCATGTCATGTCACCTAAACAATGCGGAAAAGGATGAGACTTAAACGGCAAGTATTTACCCTCATCACTAGTTGAGATGGATCGCACTTCACAACTTGTTCTTATTTCACACCCTCTACTCTCAAGCTCATCTCTGACCTGAATTCACGAATATTTACAATTCAATTCATCAAATTCTTTGTAGAGCTTCAAAGGGAAAAATTATAACCAAGAACATCCAGTTTTCCATCTTGAACTACTGAACATCCAAATTATCATCACCTTATTGACGTAAGAATGCGAGCGTCTCCGGACAGTAAGCCACTGAGGGCGGCCAAAAACCTAAAAGAAACCAAGTGAAAATGGACAAAGAGTATTATGACGACCGATTTTTAGAGGCGGAAGAAAAGATTAGGTGATTGACTCATTTATACAAGATGCTATTGACTTAAGCAGCAGAGAATTGGTCGGTAGGATATCTGAAATGGCGAAATACAGTTTTTTCATTTCCAATCAAACTTCTAGAGCCATATGAACTACCTGAAGCAGATGATGATTGCGGCAAAAGGACAGAACTGAGAATGCTGAAAAGCTCATCACTCCTTCTGAAGGGCAAGACCAGATTGAACCACAAATTGGGATCTATAGGAAAATAAAATTAATTGGTAATTGCCATAGATCTACATTCTAAAAACAAGCGAAGGATAGATTTTGTTCTATGAGTAAAAGATCAAGGACATGACAAAGTACAGTGATTCAACAATCTCACAAGGTAAGCCTTTTGAAATAATTCAGAGTAACTCCGTGACTTGATAAACTGTCCCAAAGTTTCGCTACGATCGATGTCAGGATTGCTCTCAAGTCCTTCTAGGTAACTGCAAAAATAAATAGGCATCAAACAAAGTGAATACCAGTGATTGTCCAGTCATGCATATGAAAAGAATGTAAGAACTTGAAGATTGGCTTATACTTTTTAATGCAGTAGGCCCAGCTTGATCACCTTGCAAAGTCATGTAGGATATGCATTGACCATTTTCGGGACAACATTCGATATCTAATCATCTTATCCTGCTATAAAATGCATGGAATGTCCCAAAGTTTCCTTTCGAAAAATGACCGATATCATTGTTCAAAAGTTTGAAATCTCATGTCAATAGTGTCGCATATTGCCAAAAACTTGGGCTTCAAGAAATCCTCTCGACACTGATATCATCTGTGATCAATTTAGCTGGCAACACTTCATTAATGATATTTCCTACTTCTTATAGTGGGAAGTTCATTGGCAAGATTGCAAAAAAGATTAGCAGGAAATCTTTGGCATAAAATGATAATGATCACTATCATTGTTCTGAGCTACAAGCAGTTCAGAGAACCAGAGACAGAAATACAAACAACCTTCCAATATTGAGCACTTAAAAGATTTGATTTACCTGAGGACATCCTCCTTAAATTTGAAGATTTCTCTGACCATTTGCCAAAAGTAAGGATTCAACAGATTTGTCTTCTGGGCAAACAAACTCGAAAGACCATTTCTGCTTCCCCATTCACAGCCTTGGCCTTCGTCTAAGCTGACGGAGAATGACATGTCCGATATCTCCATTTCCACTCCAAGATTCTCAAACAACTCCATCATATTAGGGTATGTAACCTGCAGGAGACCCGCGAGTTTATGATGAAAATTACTTTTCTAAGATGCCAAAGAATCATGATCTCAAAGTGAGAGAATAACAGATCAATGGCTGCAACTCTAGTTACCGATGACGTACACAGCGCATTAGTGGTATAGATGGTTAAAGCTACTCAGGCATTTCAATGGCCGACGACTTTCTCTGTGATGGGTCTTGAGGGTAAAAATCGATAAATAGCACATTCAGCATTGACATTATACATGTATAATAAACAAATTCTATCCATGCATACAATAGTTCCGATCACTGTAAGTAGAAAGAAAGAAATTTTCAACTCCCTAAGTTTCTACACGCGCAACACACTTAGATTGCCTGTTTTCTCAACGATTGAAATCGGACTCTCTGGACCAAAACATTTTTCCAGCCCAGCCCCAAACTCATGGACTGGAAAAGAACTAGTCCGGCCCTTATTATGCAGCCCGACTAAGACCAGATCTATTTTTTTTTATTCTCAGTTGAAATTTGATTGAGCCGTTATATCTTTATGTCTATGTTCAGCATGCATGTTGCTTCAGTCATGTAACTCCTTTCTCTATAGTATAACTATAAACATAAAGAAATCTCTCACCAGAGAATAAAGCAAATCTAACTAGACAAGAACCCGCTTTTTTTCCGGTTCTAAACCTAAGCCGGATTGGCAAGCCTAAGGAACCACTAGGGCCACAGTTGAAGTCTACTTCAGGTTCTAGCTCCAAAGTGCGAGTAGTGATAAATTATTAATGGAATATACCCAAAAATAATTAATGGGTATAATGCAGATTCCACGCAAATCCAACCTAAGTTCACTAAATGGTCACACGTGACCGATACTAGTCGAGCCTAGAGCTCTCATACATGTCACATGGTTGTTCCCATGACCTTCTCAAAAACCCGCCACAAACACCAAAAAGAGGTGAGACAAGTAGAAGAAGTAGACAATTATATGTTCCGACAAAAAAAAAACGATAATACTATGCAACTTTGTTGACAATCAAAGAAGAAGATGACAAACTGGCTTAGCTGTGCACTTTCATGGACATTGTCGCATGTTGCAATGCCGTCCCCACTGCCCACTAGTTGTTCTATCATCGGAATTGAAAATAGCATCGGAGAGAAAGATAATGCCATAAATTTCGAAAATACATTTTATGTCATAATTTTTAATCGTCGGATTACATTTGACAATTGATTTTCTAGAGCGGTTGGAAAGTCAGCGTTGGAGACAAAGTAAATATACATTCAAACGAGCAGGACATGTTTAAATAGTCTTTTGAACCTTTTCATACTGACAACGAAGGATCTACAAACTATTGGATCACCTTATTGTCCCTACTAAACGTGCTAAACTCCCTTTAACAGAAAACAATCTCGCATGTGCACAGGTTCACTCTCCGAGTTTATCCTCATAACATGTGAGGTAACTCTGTAATAGTAGACTAAACTTAATATAATTTGATATTTGGTATATCGATAAGCAAGATCCTCATGTAAATAGGTTGGCTAGTCCATTTAACATATAACTTCTAATGCTTAGAACAACATGTACGTGCACGTGTTACTTGAAACAAAACTTTTTTTTTTAAATCATCATCATTTGCAATTCTTTTCAAATTAAATGCTTGAATAAAAAAAATCCAAGAACTGAAAAGAGGCCCAATCATTTTCAGAGCCTCTAACTTTTTATTGGGCTGACATTGCAGCGGTGGACCACACCCGACTGTTCTACCGAAGCCCTTTTCTTTCAATTCCTTGTTTCTTCACATAACACCAAAAATAGTTCCACATCGTTATCAATTCCGCTCTATTATCATGCTAATTCTTCAATTAGAGTTTGTTTGATTGAACTTGTCCAACTATTAACTTTTCTCCCTTCAAGTAAAATTAATATATTATTCGAATTCTTAAAAAGATTATAATCTCTACTTACCGCTCCGAGACCAATAAAATGGAAACAAATGGTATTGGAGACTAACAGGCAGCAGCATGCCTATCTCGACAACCATTAATACCTATAATCTTAAGGCGCTCTCTCTTTCAAGAAAAGCTTTCTGATTCATGACAATTGGAGAGTATACTTGCGAAATCAGCCCATCTTATATTTAAGATTGAAAAAAAAAAAAGAGAAAAATATATATGCCACAAAAACCGAAAAAACAAAAGGTTGAAATTAGACATAAACACGTGGAGAAAGGCACTGTGACTTTCTAAATCTGAACATTGCACATTCAGGAAATCAGCTATTCTACTGCATTCGCAGCCCCCTAAAACCCCAATTAGAGAGTCGTTTATTGTGTTTCTAGGGAAAAGAGGACGAGCATGGGCGACTAGCGTAATAACGAGGAAGTCACTCTTATCTGTCACGAGATGTTTGGCTCCTGACATGTACAACTAGATCTCTGTCTTTGCCCTGAGCGGGGTGGACTCAACAAGAAAAATGGAGGAAAATGTAGTGACGATAATGGTGGGGGCAAAATGCGAAAGAAGAAGAGGAGGAAAATGGAGATGGAGATGGCTGCAGACTACTTACTCGATTGAAGACCATGAAGCCGAGGTCCAGGTCGACGCCGTCGAAGGACACGGTCTTGGCATGGCCGCCCAAGTAATCCTCCTTCTCGTGCACCACCACCTTGGCTCCCCCTCTCGCCGCCTCGTACGCCGCCACGAGGCCGCTTACGCCGCCACCAATCACCCCGACTTTCATCTTCTTCCCAATCTCTTCTCAGCAGACACCCTAATCTTGATTCGCAGAAGAAAGGGAGAAAGAAAAGACTGTTAAAAGAATGCCAATGCAATCTTTCCTTTAGGTTAAGTTGGAAAATTTTTCTGCAGTGACTAGGGGTACTCTTGAAAATGCATGGAACACAAGGCAATACAGGAGGGTGGATGGTCTTTTGGGAAGGAAAATTTTCAAGGAAATTGCAGATCTTCTTTCTGGGGATATGAATTCAAGAACTTTCAGTAGAGAAGAAGAATGCTGCGTACATTCCAGTAAAACTTTATCCAGAGAGAGACAGAGAGAGAGAGAGAGAGAGAGAGATTGGAAGAAGAAGATGAAGAGGTTAAACCTTTTAATTGGGTTGGGATAAAAAAATTAAAAAAAAATAAAAAAAAATGGATTGGGATAACAGAGAGACTGGGGCGAGAGAGAAGCCCAGAATCTGTCGGACTGGTACTTGCGTTCGCACAAATATCTCCTACTAAGGATTCTATCACATGCACACTTTTGTCGGTTGCAAAGAGAGGACGACGAGCCGCTCGAGCATGAAGAGAGATATAGAGAGAGAAAGAGAGAGAGCGATTCTTGGCCTTACCTTACCCCAATCCAACTCGTCGCCAATGTAAAATGGGCGAACTGGTTGGTGGTTACTGAAAGAATGAAATAGTTCTATGGATTACAATTCTCAAGGGCTAATTCAAAAAAAAAAAACCCAACTATAGGTTCAATCTCAATTCTCCCTCGAACCTTTTTTTTTTGTCTAAAAAAACCCCCAACTTTCACTCTGGTCCCAAATATGTCCCTGTGTTCGAAAATCGCCGTAGGTTTCTACAAAATTATCGACATCAGAAGGTTTATGTTGTTCCATACGAAAGTGGGGGTGTTGATATTCAACTGGCCTTGATGTTCATAATTTTGAAGAAATAGTAATGATTTTTGAACGTGTGGGTAGATTTGAAACTAAAGTGAAAGTTAAGAGATTGTTTTAGACAAAATAAGGTTCTTCATAAAATTGGGATTAAACATAAAGTTGAGGATTTTTAGGGAATTAGGTCCGATTCTCAAATAAAGTATTCATAATTGTTTAAGAAAAAAAAATTATGCGTTATGTGTTTTTTTTTGTCGCCATGCGATATATGTTACAACGACTCTTTTAATTGGTTGATGCACTGTATTTCATAGTATAATTTTTCAGTAATATCATCAAGAAAATAACTATTTCAATTTATTGCATGGAATTGCATAAGTACAGAAAAGATAGGACCCGTAAGAGTTATTAAAAATTACAAAATACGACTAATGTACAAAATTTGTTTGGCTTTTGGTGGGGAAGTACGTTCCTATATATATTCCACCATTTGGAACTGCTATAAGCTCTAGCTTGAATCGGAAAAGCTATAATTTAAGTGTCCTTTTTAATCTATGAAAGATAACTTGTGAAATGATTTAAAACAAAGAAATAGATGCGCTCTAGATTGTGAAAACAACACAGAAAGCTAACATAATTGCAATTCAGGTACAACTCTAGAAGAAGGAATTACTCAAGAAATTAACAAAGAATTGGATACCATGATGTGATCCGAGCATTGGTATCTACTCCATGGTGAGAGCTACCAACCAAGAAATTCACTATGAATTTGAAGAATACACAACTTACAGTCGTTCAACTTGCTCAAGTGTTTCTCAACCTAGATTATACCAAAAGCAAATCTACAAGTGTTAGCTCACAAAAAAGAACTCAATCAGAAAACTTATAGAGAAAAACCCTAACGCTAATCTATTTTGCTCTCGTGTGCAATCAATCTCTTAGATACATAATATTTGTGTGTGAACTCTTCTTAGAGGAGCCCCAAAGTCTAGGAATACACCTGGCAACAAAAAAAAATAAATTTGTATGTAAAGTAGGAAACCCCATTTAGGAACATGCTAAAAACTAGGAAAAAATTTAAACTCCTCCCTAGTTTATTTGGATCATACTTCCTTTACGGACTCAAACTCAAGAGATATCTTAATAATTTGTTTGAGATTTAGATTGTTCTTTCTTTCTTTGCACCATGTTGTAAATGTTAACCATATGTAGTAGGTGCTACTGCGAGACCTGAACTTTCCAACCTGACAAAATAAAAGAAATGAAGAAAATGAAAAGCAAAATGTTCTCCCACTTTTTCAATTTCAAGATTCCGAAGGAGTAATGAGAAGGTTGTGGACCCTCCCAATACCGAGGGAAATTTTAAGGTATAACAATAGATAATACCACCTCTTTTATCATGACACTTTTATATTTATTTACGATGAACCACCATAATGTTTTAAAATAATTTTACTTCGTTTTATGAAGTTTATATATTTTAAATTAGGATGACACATCGCAATATTGTCTGGTACATTCAGCCTACCGTAAAAGTATCCCTCAATACGAGGCAAAATAATCTCTGAAAATCAATGGATATCTCACGAGCATTTGTGAGCATTCATTTGCTCTTGCATCATTTAATCTTTAATACTAATTGAGGACATTGTTATTATTGGAAATCTCAACCATCACATAGCCGTTTTTCGGGAATCTCAACCTTTGCCATTTTTCATGGGATCAAAATCTTTTTTTTAGATACCGTACAACGTGTTCCCATAAGCCTAACTCCTATTCTAAGTCCCCACTAATTGTCAAGAAAGAATCAAAGATTAACCTGTAATCCCCGATACTAATGGCAGTATTCCAAGATTAACACTTTTTTAATTGCAAAGATTCTCCATTCTTATCCAAAAATATCTTTTTGATTAATTATCGACATATATATTGAAAAAACAATTCTGCCATGCCCCTGACAGATCGCTCATTATTTTTCAATTAGCCAATCCAAATCCAGTTTCCCAGATTAAGCATAGTCACGATGGTCCACCAATCTTCTTCCCTTCCAATAAAGAATGGTCAGAACGAAAGAACGTCAAACGGGGAACTTTTCAATTAACGCCGTGAACGAATGATCGCACGTAATGAAGCCACGCCGTCTGATCCCTGCAACTCGTTTGCGACCGCACGTTTTTCGTTGGTCAGTGAGCGTCGTGACGTGCTCCGATTGTGAGCAAGCGATCGTTCCCAAAACGTCAATCATTTATGAGGAAGTTACTTTTTATGTTGCTCGGAATTGGACCGCTTGGGACGTGAGTTAGACTTTTAAGGAGGAAAACGGAGGAAACATAGTAAAGAACTTTGAATATGGCTAGAGCGGAGTTTTAGGAGGCGCATGATAACATTTTTATTTTTTTATTTTTTTTATTTTTCTGTTCTCAAAAATAGGTTTGGAACAGAAATTCGTTTGGTAATGCAATTTCATTTTTCTATTTTTGAAACAAATTTCTATTCCCAAAATAGATTTGGTACAGAAATCAGAAGTAAAAAAAATTTACTTTTCTATTTCTGGAACAGAAATGAGAAATAAAAACTCTTCTTATCGCTCGCCCTTGCTACTAGCCGACCACCCCCTTGCCGCTCGCTATTGCTGCCGGCCGCCTCTTGCCACCGCCGGCCACCTCTTGCCATTAGTTGCCTCCCGCCGTTGGCTGCCTACCGTCGGCGTCCTTCGCCGATCGCCTCCTCCCACAGCCATCTTCCATCGTTCGCTGCTACCCAACGCTGGTCGCAACCTACCCACCATCACCTCCTGCGTCCTTCGCCGCCACCTACCGGCCGGCTCACACCGCCGCCCGCCGTCCATTGTCGACCGCCTCTTGTTGCCGACCATTGTTCTCTGCCTCCCGATGTCGGTCGTCGCCTGACGCCGATCGCTCCCTAACGCCGGCCGCCACCCGCCGCCTGACGCCGGCCGCCACCCGCCACCGTCTTCCACCGCCAGCTGTCGTGCTCTACCGCCCGATGCTGGCCGCCACCTGATACCGGCCGCCACTTGGTGCTAGCCGCCTCCCGCCACCGGCCAACCCCTGGGTGGCCGATGGCCACCCACCCCCAACTGCCATCCTCTATCACCAGCCGTTGTGCTCTACCACTCGACGCCGCCTGTCTCCGACCACCCTCCACTGCCATTATTTGCTGCCAGCCGCCGTGCCCCGCCGTTGGCTGCCATGCTCCACCACCCGACGCCGGCCATCGCCAATTGCCTCCCGCCGCAGGCCGGCCACCTTCGGCCGCCGGCCACTGTCCTCTACCCCCGTCGCCACCCGTCATCCTCCGTCGACAACCCGAATAAGAGAAATTTTGTGTCGTTATTAAACGAATTTTTATTTTGAAAACAAAAATTTTGTGTCGTTATCAAACACGCATTTTTGCTTAGAAACTCATCCATATAATAGAAATAGAAAAATTTATTTCTGGTCAAAAATTGATTTCTGGAACATAAATGTTACCATGTGCACCGTTGACATAATTGGAGACGTGACATTACAGCGGAATCTCTTTCATTATAGCTAGATAGTGATATATACCTTACTCGAATGAATTAGCCTTGTTGGCATCATTCAATAATGGTCAGAAAAAAATCTCGTGATATTTATGACCACGACGTAACGTGTTTGAAGCTCCAAAGGGTTAGGTTATTTTACTTTTTAGGAAGAGAAATCCACGTGTTTATCTTATTCTCAAGACGTGTTTCTTTAAGCTTTCGTCACACGTGCTCGTTGAAAAGTAAATTCTTAACACAATTTGATTGGACTTCCGAATGAATTTGAAATGAACAATTGAAAGAGATGCGATGGTAATTCAACGTATATGAGACTCGGTTTCACGCAACATCGATGTCATTTTAGACCTCGCCAACACGACAAACTAATGAGCTTAAAGGATTATATCCTTCTTGTTATAATGGAAGATAGGGACATCCGGTGATGATGGCTTGATTTGGAGAAGGGGCCTCGGTATCTAAAGGCTCCGCCCACCTCTAAATTTACGAGTAAAATTCATATTTCCAATATGATGTTTCATGCATTGTTCTAGAATCAATGAAATATAGAGAAAGCTCTAATAGAAAATGCTCTCTCCAAACTCCTTCGATGGCTACTCAATACATTGACAAAGAATAAGAAAGTTTCCTCAATCTAAAAGGAAAAGTACCAAAAAAGTCATATACCAATTGCATTGGTATCAATTTAGTTCTAATTCTTTCAATTGAATCAATTTTTTTCTAAACATTTTCACATTGATACCAATTCAGTCAATTTGGCCAAATTAAGTAGGATTTGCCAACGTGGATGCCGGCTGTTCTACATGGCATAGCCGATACTAACGTGGACATTTTTAATATATTTTTGGGAAAATATCACCAAAAACCTCAAACTATGTCACTTGTGATAAATTTATCATGAACTTTTTTTATGACACGAAAAATTTCAAATTATACCACTTGTGATAAATTTACCATAAACTTTTGTTTGTGATATGAAAAATCTCAAATTATGCCACTTGTGACATATTTACTCTATAATACTTTGGCCCATGGACATTTTTGTCTTTTTCCTTTTTCTAATTTTTTTCATTTTTTTCCTTTTCTTCTCTCTTCCGTCCGTCGGCCATGGCAGAGGGAAGCTGGTGAGGGTGGCCCTCGCTGGCGCTGGGGTTGGCGAGGGCTGCATCACAAAAAAAAGTTCACGGTAAATTTGTCATAAGTGATATAGTTTGAGATTTTTCGTGTCACAAAAAAAAGTTCAAGGTAAATTTATCACAAGTGGCATAGTTTGGGATTTTTGGTGGTATTCTCCCTATATTTTTTTACTAATTTATTAATTTTAAAAAATATTCCCTTTTTCTCTTTAATTGTTTTTCCTTTTTTTCCTTTCATTTTTTTCGTTATCTTTCCTTTGGCTTGTACCTAGTACTCGGCCATGGCCAGACACCCACCACAGGCGAGTGCATCTCGGCCATCATCGGCCACTGGCAAGGGCTCAACCCTTGCAGCCTGGGTAAGGGTGACCCTCGCCGGTGGCTGGCGAGTGCTGTGATGTTCTCACTTGTGGTTGGTCGTTGGCCATGGCAAAGTACCTACCACATGCCAAAAAAAAGAGAATGAAAATAAAAAGAAAGGAAATAGAGAAAAAAAAGAGAAATCTTAAAAAAATTAATAAAAAAATTCAAAAATTATTAAAAATGTTTACGTCAGCACTGACCGTACCATGTAGGATGGTCGGCGTCCGCGTTAGCGATTTCCGGCCTAAATTGGCTAGATGGACTGAATTGGGGTTTAGGACTAAATTAGTCCAATTAAAAGATTTAGACCTGAATTGATAAAAATGCAATAAGTTTAAGACTTTTTTGGTGCTATTCCCAAATCTAAAAGATGGAAGTCTTAATCCATTTTTTGGAAACCAAGGTGAAAATGCTTTCCCCGGAGAGAGGTCAGGATAAATTGGTGGGTGCAGAACCTAGGGTGGTCTGCCCACAACCTATTAACTTCAAGTTTGAGTGATGGTAAATTAAACTAGGTATATTGATGGGTTTAACAATCCTACTGAAATGAATCCCAAGGAATTTAACAGGATGTCAAACGGTATCCTCTCAGGAGATAGCCTTTGCGCTTTGTTGGACTCTCCCAAGTCTAACTAATCACAACTTCGTTTCTCATTTATTTTAAGCATTGTTATCCTAAATTCCTCACTAACCTATTTATTATGCCGGTTAGGAGCTAAAGCACAATAATTCACTTTACTTTCTACAAACTAGAGATTTTGAGATTCATAAATTTTGTTATGCTAGGAATTTTAATGTCCATTAATCGGTCCCTTTTGTCTTTATGAAACTTATTTTCACGCGCTCCTTTTTTTGTGTTCTTTTTAATCTCCCAACATGCGTCTATACGTCCCCGCATTGAGTAATGTGCGGGATATTGTTGAGTACTATCAGCTGCATATCCTCATGCTACTGGAGGCTAGAATCAGTGGAGATCGCATGGGACGGCTTATCTCTGAAACAATTGGATTTGCTGGAGGAACTCGGGTTCTCTAATATGACCCAGAGTTGCAGGTTCAACTGTTGGGTAGGATTGAAGAGATACATGGTTGGAAACAACTTATAATGGAGTCTTAAAATTCAACACTTTTGAAGGCATACGGTTCAATAGATACACTTTTGTGACCACATCATTATCCCAATATTTGTTTGGCCCATGTGCGTAATCAATAATGCATGAGCAGTTTTAAGATATGTATGTTTTTTCATTTGCAACTACATTCTGTTGTGTTGTTTGAGCACATGATGTTTCATGAAGAAGAACTTGATTTTGGACCTAATTTTGAAATTCCCGATTAACATACTCTCCACCATTGTCAATATGTAGAATCTGAACTTTAGATGAAAATTGAGCATGAATCATAGCATGAAAAGTTCGAAACACACCCAACACATCATATTTGTGTTTGAGTAAGTATAGCCAAGTCATTCGAATACAATCGTCAACAAATGTCACAAACTAATTAATTCTGGAAATAGTAGTAATCGGAGAAGGTCCCCAAACATCAAAATGAATTAAGGCAAAGGGAATATCACTCTTATGCAAGCTTATTGAGAAAGGTACCCTATGACTTTTAGCTAAAATGCAAGTTTCACATTTAAAAGATGAATTCTGTAAGTTGGAAAATAAATCAAGAAATAGGTACTTCATATAACTAAATGATAGATGTCCCAAATGACGATGCTATAGCCAAATCTATCTCTCATTGATACCAGTTGAGTGTTGCATGTTATTTGTTTTACCAGGTGTTTCACCGATTTTATTCCGTCAAAAATTTTTCACCGAACGCTGCGTTTCGAATTTTATTAGAAGAGACTAGGGTCTTGAGTCAAGCTCAGATAGAGATTGTCAAATGCATCTATTAAACCCAACTTATGTCTTACAACTTAACTCGATAATACACCGAACTCAACAAAACTAATAATAGGATGACAACTTGCAAATGCCAAGACCAAGCTATGTCGGTATCCAATCAATGACACAACCAATACACAACATTACAATTTCAGGTACGCCAAAATCTAATCAATGACGTGTCCTGAGTGAATATGGTTGGAATCTAATCGACAGCTATATTCTAAGCACAACGCCGGAATCTAATCGACGACATTGAACTGGTAGCACAACATTGGAATTTAATCAATAATGATGGACCTGATAACGACTCACGCTGGATTTGAATCTACAATGTGAAATCTAAAGGCTATAACTATTACTATTCCTATTGTGTTGAAAATAAAGATAGATAAGAGGTTTATTGTCTTGTTCGGAGGTCTTTTCTACGTCGGAAATCCTTGAGTATTTATAGGGCAGCCTGATAACTATCGATCGGCTACTTCTCCTTGAAAGTTATTTTCCACTTCCTTACATTTCGCACTTTAACTATTTTCTGACTTGTCGATGTTGCTTACACCCCCTTGGGCATCACGTAATAGCTGATTTTCTTCCACATGTCTCCTTATTTCCTGCTATTTTCCACGTTTCACTATTTAGCTTACTTGATATTCACACTCATGGTCATGTCTTTATCTTTTGACATGTGGAAATTAATTTCTTTACCATGTAACACCACGTGCTTAATTTATTGACATCACATGAAAAGCTCGTGATCTTGGACTTATCGACGTCACGTGCAAGGCTTGTGATCTTGGACTTGTCGATGTCATGTGCAAGGCTCGTGATTTTGGACTTGTCAATCTATCGACATTTCTATGACATGTCCTGTCAATAACTGCTCCAAATCTTTCCGATGCTTCTAGGCCTGATTCATAGCCTTTCTCTGGATTCATGCTATGTGGGCTGTGTTTTACGTCCTTTGTGACTTGCAATCAGCCCACTGTCACTAGAGGTAATTTTGGGTGTCAACACCAGGAATAAAATCATCCATGTAGTACAACCCTCCGTCTTAGTACCACGCCCAATGATCTCCATTGTGAGAATAGCCACGATTACCTTTGTTGTTGAGAGTAGTTGAATCACTTGAAGTTCTACTTGTGGAATCAAAGACAAGTGAGGTTCTGCATTTATCAAGGAATCTCGTCCCAACCCACTATTAGCATCAGATTAATGTTTTTTTTTGTGCCTTGAGTTCTTTCCACCATTTTGGGTACCCATGTAACTTAAAAGCAAGTTTCAAGAGTATGCTTCATATTCCCACAGTGTGTTCAGCCTCCTTCCGATTGTGCCTTAGCCTTTGAGGTTGTATTCATCTTTCCATCTCCCGAAGATGAAGAGCCGGTTTTGGATATTCGGAGCATCGGTGGTTGCTGAGGTTTCGTCTTGGCTCCTTTAGCGGCCATGGCAGTGGTATATGCAGGTTTGGTGCCTAACATCACAACTACTTGTTTTACATCCTCCCTTCGGATAGGGGCATAGGCTTCTTCAATTGTAGGGAATGGACGAATTTGAAGCACATCGGCCCGTATCTTATGCAGACAATTATCGAACCCATCAAGAAAAATATAGATTCTATCTTTCTGTAGAACCGAGTTATACCTCTCTATATCAGTGGGACTCTCCATTGGGTTAGGATGACGAAAGTCAATTTCTCTCCATAAGCCTTGAACATCATTATAATATGTTTCAATGGGCCATCCGGCTTGTCTCATTCTAGTCACATGTCTTTTCAAATTATACACTTGAGTGGTGTCAGTTCCATCAAAAAAAGCTGTAGCAATCAAATCACATACCATTTTTGCGGTTGGAAACGAATAAAATTGCTTATCAGGGCCGGGTCCATGAATTAATCAACCATTCTTTCGCAATTGCATTTTCAATTCTCCATTTTGTGAAGGTTGGATCTTTCAATTAAAGCTGTGGAAAGTGCCCATTGATATATCCCAATTTGTCTTTACCGGAGATATACATCTCAACAACTTGGGACCATAGGGCATAGTTGGTGCCGTCCAACTAAATGCCAATCTATGCAATAGAAGAATCATTGTTTGGTGCCATGGTTTGAGTCTGATTCTACGTCAAGACCTGTGTCATTCGGGTCGTTAAGTCATCAAGGATGGCATTTGTAGAAGACCTCTTGTCATGCTGCGGGTACGCCACCAAATCAGTTGGTTCTATCATAGTTTCTGATCAGGTTTTGTTCCTTCCTCTTCCAAAGTTTTTGGTCAAGGTCTAATCATAGTAGAAAACCCTAGGATTTTGGCCCCGATACCAGGATGAATAGAGATGTTTTTTTTCTTCGATATCTTTTCTGAATGAATACGAAAGCATAAATAGTTGCATAGAGAAAAAATTACCAAAACTATTCTAGGTTATGCACTATTTTAGACTAAGAATCTGGTTGATCCTCAAAATAAGGACATTATACGGTACAAATTTAGCAACTAATTAGCCTTAAATAGCTCCACTTAGTCCTAATTGACAACTCACGCCAACATGAATGCTTGATCCTCTTCCAATGAAAATTGGTATCTGTCTTGTATAGATGCTAGCCCTAAATTAGAGGATCGTATTATTTTATTGAATAATTAGGTAAATGTCACTAATTCTTCTGATATGCGTCGGATCTCTATAGGTGAATTTAACGAAATAACTCGCAGTAATGAGAAAATAGGTGGTAGAAGAGCTAATAGAAACAGAAATAACAAATTTCTTGTTTACTCTGATTGTTGCGGATTAATGGATATTGTTTTGCTGAACCTTTTCTTACCTGGATGTCATCACGATCAGGATACCCTTATCCTAGAAAGACTTGACAAGGCCTGCTGCAATCATAGTTATAGAGCCAAGTTTCCTAAAGCTTGTCTTTCCCACCTCCGTAGGTTGCTTTCTGATCATGCTCCTATCATGTTAGACCTTAATCCCCAGAGGGATTAGAAAGCTTAGAAGGTTCAGGTTTGAGTCTATGGGTATGGACCATCCGGAATTTTTTTTGTGGTGGTTAGTCACTTTACTGATGATGATATGAACAATGCCTTATGGAACCACATACGGTCATACCCTGTAAGGTTACGCGTGGGTTTCTTCCAAATCTGTGCAACATAAGTTGGTGAATCTCCTTGTGAACTCTTCGAATTCGTATTTCAATCTGGGCGTATACAACCTGAGGTTACTGACAATCTGCTTGTGTTAATCTTTGAAAGCCAAAATCCCGAGACTTGAAATCAATTTCGGCTTGTAAGTTTGTGTAATTCGGTTTGCAAAGTTACCAAGAAGAATATTGTTGGTTGGCTTAGAGCCTTCCTGGATCAATGTATTAGCCTGTTTTCGACTAGTTTCATACTTGGGGGAAGATCGCAGGATAATGCCATCATTGTGAAGGAACTTCTTTACAGGATGAGTGGTACTAGAGGAAAGAAGGGGTACATGGTGGTGAAAATTGATTCGGAAGCGGTGTATATGATGGGATCGACGATATTATTCCATAGGTCTTGATCTCTTGCAACTTTCCTCCCAGATCATCCAGCCCTTGGTTACATTTCAACTTTTCGTCAATTGGGGTGAGGCGGTTGAGCTCTTTCTTCTTTTGAGAATTAGCAGCTGGGGTCGAGATGCGAACAACATCGAAAGGATCTTCAAGAGTGAGCAAAAAAGAAAAAGACAAAGGGCTGTCATGTCCGTGGGAGAGCAACTGGGTTGGAAGGTTCAGTGGAGGACCTTCGCTTTTGCGAAGGAGCCAAGATGAGAGGACTTTGACGTTATCAGCTAGGCCATGGACAGTCTTTTCCAGGGCGCCAACCCTCTGCTCAACTCCTTGGGCCATTCTTGTTGTTGAACTCGTTCGAATGGGACTTCTGCGACCTGTTGTTTGAACAATCAGGGTAAACCTTTTCCTCAAAAGGAAGGATGTGTCCATATAGATAAATTGTAAATGTGCGGAACTTCAGCCGGAAA
Source organism: Syzygium malaccense (assembly GCA_031216405.1). Lineage (NCBI taxonomy): Eukaryota > Viridiplantae > Streptophyta > Magnoliopsida > Myrtales > Myrtaceae > Syzygium > Syzygium malaccense. The sequence continues at coordinate 26,439,781 of CM062260.1, forward strand.
CATTTTAGATTGTGTTTCAATAGGGAGCGAAAGTGGTAGCGAGCCATAATAAGAAATTTGGCCAAATCCCTCAGCCTCAGAGCTCATAAATCTTCGAAACCAGTGATAATTTGGAAATGTTACTCTTTGAGATTGTGAAATAAACTTAAATTTTGACAAATGTGTCTGATCTAGAAAGACAGTTGAAGTTGATCCCTAATTCGTGTGAAGTATCAATCGAACCTTGGAACGAGGTTCAAGTGAATGCACTTGATTAATGGGAAAATTAATCCAATAGTCTTTAACTTATTGTACGGTGGTCAATTCAATCATATACCTTTCAATTATATCAATTTAGTTCTAAATCTCTTGATGATTTATCAATTTAGTCATTTTGACCAATTTTGGTCAGAATCACTTATGTGAATGCCAGCTATTCTACGTAGCGTAACCGACGTTGACATGGCCAATTTTGCATTTCTTTTAAATTTTTCTGAAGTTTTCCTTTTCTTTCCTTTTGCCTGTGGCCGGTACTTGGCCATGGCCAGCGATCTGCTGTAGGCAAGGGTTGCCCTCACCCGTGGCTAGTTGTCGGCCATCTTGACGAGTGGGGGAGGGAAAAAAAAGAAAAAAAACGAACAAAAGGAAAAATTCAGAAATTTTTTATAAGAAAATGCAAAAAATTGTTCACATCATTGATTTCCAGATAAAATTGGCCGAAATGACTAAATTGGCAAATGGTAAAAAAGTTTATGATTAAATTGACACAATTGAAAGGTTTAGAATTGAATTGGTCGTCGTACAATAGGTTTAGGATTTTTTTTGACAAATTTCCCCTTATTAATTTAGACAACAAACTTAACTATGGTTTGACAAAATTTGGGGATCTTGAATTATTGGAAAAGTGAGTGTGACAAGGGATGGTATGGCATACCGAGGTGTCGTGAATCATGAGAGGTGATGCAATCTGATGTTAGCTGCTAACCTAAGTGATTCGGTGGTCCATAACTCATCATCCTTGCCAAGAAATGCTTTCTATGTCGATATCAGTGACGCATGTCACAACGGTCTACGCAAGTGTACTAGTTCCCCTATCTATTTAAGAGTTTGCAACGAGCTGTAATATACAATGGGGGTAACACGCATGTGCAACCATGTAAAGAGACAATAGGCATCGATGGTTAGCAAACAAAATAAGAGATAGTTCGAATAATCAAACGCATGTGAAATGAATGCAAAAACGCGAACCGAAGAAATTGCATGACAAGGTGAGGGCTTAGTCGAAAATTTTGGGAAATGTGGCTCGAACCCTCTAACAAGTTATTTCTAATGTAGTCCCCAGTGGGGTTGCCACTGTAGCGCCCTCAAATTTTGCAAATTAGGGATCACCAAATTGTTGCGCCCCGCATTCCTAGGACCTTCCCATATCTTAGGTTTGAGTTGGCTACCATACCCGGTACATAAATTGAAAAGTAGAGAGGAGTCGCCACCAATCGATTTGTTTAACTTAAATCGATTGGACACCTATAATGTTTAAGCAATTATAAGAAAAATAAACTACCTAGATGGTATGTGTAGAATGACTGGTCTAGGTGCAATAACCAGAGGCTAAGGTCCGGGGGTTTGATTAGGTGAGGTACAGATTAACGTCTCGCAAAGTCCTTCCAATACCATAACTTCTCGATTGAGCCATAACTCACATTTATTGTGCCCTTTCTTGAAAAAATCTAAAGGTTGAATTTTGGCCAATATGCAATTAGGCAGAAAGATCGCATCATTTTGTGCATTGGGTGAACCCATTGTGTGTATGTATTGTTTTTTATGTATACTATGCATTGCGTGTGACATGGAAAGAGGCATTGAATGAGACATGAGCGAATGACTTAGAAGTCGAAATCGAATTTGCTAGCGAATTTTTTTTAATCTTTGTGGATGCATGTTTTGGGATTGAATATTTGAATGATGTTTATATGCAACTTTAGGCAATTTTTAATACAGCCAACATCCTAATAGTTCAGATATGAGATATAAAACAGTCATTACGGCGGGCTAGAAACATGAATAATTTCTGAAAGCATAATGATATTATCGAGACTAGAGATTTCATTTTGACAATACAGTGGCCTAAGAACATGTGGGCGGCACAACGATGCATTTAGCTTTACGCTAAAACGAATATTACGACGCTGTATTTTGCATTTCCATCCACTTGGCCCCATTTTTGCTTTCGTTGGAATGCTTGTGATTCCTAGTATTGGAATATGCAAGCGGCTCGACGGTCAAAAATTGCCTACCAGATTCAAAGTGGCGATCTAGGTGTCAAAGGACTCGTTTTGACTTGTTGGAACCCATGTTTGAGGTTTTAAAATGTGTTTTGCGTCACGTATTTCGCGGATCAACTCTCGGTCAACCCTGGGTTACAGTTCATATATATATATATATATATATATATATATATATATATATATATATATATATATATATATATATATATATATATATATTAAAAGTGGAAGCAAAATTTGAGGGTTCAACGAACTATATTATTCCCCTAGGTTTTATGCGAAATGGCAATATGCCACCTTACGTTTCAATTAATCTATTTTCACCCCAGACATTTTTCAATTTTGTTTCAATGTGAAACTTAACATCGACTATGGCTAAATTCCCGTCAATACTTGGTCACGTGCTCTCGCATGATCAATGGATGCCTTCTATCAAGGAACATTCGTCCAAAGTTTTTTGACAAAATTTTATTTTTCCCCCTTGGCCTTTTCATGTCGTCACCATGTGCAAATGAGCTTTCAAAACCTTTGCGATATACCTCCTAATCCCTTGAAATACTAATTCTAAGTCACGAGGAAGTTAATTATAATATAGAAGTACAAAAAGAAACTTGACGAAGAGATGTGGAAGCAGTGTAACTAAGGGTGAATGGTTCTAGATTCCATAGAAGTTCCTTTTGAAATTTGAAACCTACTCTGCATACCCTGAAACTTGAAACCTACCCTATCACAGGTTATATGGTTTACCCAGGTTCCATCTGTATTATTAATTGAACGATTACGGTGAATCGTTATTCTTTTATGACCACTATTTACTGCTACAATCCATTGACCTTAACTTATATTTAGACACACAAAGTGAAAGTCTCAATCATAAAATGGAGGGAAAAAGCCAACAAAAATCTCAAACTTTGCCATCTGTGACACACATATATATATATATGAAAAAGTAGTAATAAGAATGAGAGGTGTTAAGCTTTTTATCATCCTGGCGTCGAGCTATTTTTCCGCAGGACCTCCCCTACAGTATCGTCACCGCAGTAGAGTTTAACCACCAAGTTCGGGATGGATTGGTGTGGTTCCTCTATGCCTAGGACACCAGAATATCAAACCATGAACGAAGAAAGGCATGAGAGAAAAGCATATTGACTAGTGATTGTGAGGCCCCAATTCTTGACTGGAGGGGACACCAAAGGCCTCTGCCCTTCCATCCCTTGGATAAATAGAGAGGGAGGGCAGAGCTTTTGGTTTTTTCATGTTGTCAAAGAGTTGAACAATGAAAATAGATGGCGAATGCCTGATCGAATTGATAAAATTTCGAGGTAAATGTGTCACAGGTAGCAAAATTTTGGGATTTTTGGTGGCTTTTTTCCTAAAATGGAAACTCGTAAAATGGAAATTCATATTAGTAATTCCATAATATATACTCATCATTGGACACTATGAAATACTGCAAGATCATGCTAAGACGTAGACCAAGAAAAAAACAAAAACTTGTTTCAAGTTCTACCTATCTGGAATCTAAAACCTACTTGGTGAAATAGATTCCTCAATTTTTAGAATCTGAAATCTACCATGCATATCTTGAAACATGGAACTGGACAAGTTCTCACCGATTCGGTTCTAGATTTTGCCTTGGAACCATGCTCACCCCTAAGTGTAACAACAGTGTCTATTGTTGCTAACGCCGCTGGCAAGGTGGATGATGGTCGTAACGCTCGTAGTTTACATTTGGGAAGGGGAAGGGATGTGTGTGCAAGGCCGTGAGGATGGCTATCAGCACCGTCGCCATCGTTGCGACTTCAATCCTTTCTTAAGTACCCGAATTGGCTTTAGCTATTCGCTTTCCTAGGTTGTGCCAGCCCAACAAGGGTTAACTCTCCGTTACCCAACGAAACACACTCACACACACACACGCTCTCTCTCTTCCAATTTGTTTCAATTTCTATCTTACTTAGATTTTGCAGATGGAGAACCGTCATGCAATTCAGGAGATCAAAGGACACATTGCGAATATTTCGAAAGTCAAGGGACAACTTGTAACGGTATGAAAATCGTGAGGACCTAAATGTAAATATTTTTATTCAAACTTTCTAGATGGATTGAGAGCACATGACTCAAGTTCCAATGAAAATTTAGCCGGAGCTAAAGTTAGGACGCACATCAAAATATATTTCAAGATGTTTGGATGGACATCGTAAAAATCAAAACATTGGAGGCCAAATTGCCAAAACCTAACAGGCATAATTCATTCTCCCCGAAAAAAAAAAATCTATCTCCCCATGTAGCCCAAAGTTGCCATCCTCCACGTCCCTCATCATACTTGCTGCAAAACTCTTGCCATCGCGGCGTCTCTTTCCTCCATTGGAACTCATCTCTAACCAGTGTTGCCCTATCCTTGACTTGAGCACGTCAACCGTAGAGGTCCGCACGTTTATAGACATTAACGGTTGCACAGATCCGAGGCAGAGAGAGAGAGAGAGAGAGAGAGAGAGAGAGGTGTGGGGGGTCATGATTGTCCATTGAGTGGGCAGATAAAAGAGAGAGAAATATATAAAAGGGTTAATACCACGAAAAATCCTAAACTGTTACACTTATGACAGATTTATTTCAAATTATTTTTTTGATCATAAAAAATGCCCAACTGGTACATTTGTGATAATTTTACCCCGAACTATTTTTTTGACAACCAAAAACCCCAAAGTGGTACACATGTGACAATTTTACCCAAAACTAATATTTTAATATTATTTTTTATTTTTTCAAATTTTTTCGAATTTTTTTAGTTTTTCTTATCTTTTCTTTTTCCTTTCTTTTTCTTATTTTTCCCTTCATTTTTAACCTCTGGTTAGCGATGTTGGGCCAGCCGGCCGACGGCGAGGTCGACCTCGCCGGCAACTGGCGAGGTCGGCCTTGCCCACCCCTGGCGAGGTTCGACCTTGCCGGTCGCCGGCGAGGGGTTGTCCTCGCCATTGCTGGCGTGGCTTGGCCCCGCCGCAACTGGCGAGGTCAGCCTCACCCAGAAGCGATGAGGTCGAACCTTGCCAGTGATGGCGAGGACGACCCCTTGTTGGGGGTGGGGCAAGGCCAACCTTGCCAATTGCCGGCGAGGTCAGCCTCGCCAGCGATTGGCTAGAGTTGAAGATGAAGAAAAAAAAAATAAAGAAAAGGAAAGGAAAAAGAAAAGAAAAGAAAAACTAAAAAAATTCGAAAAAATAAAAAATAATATTAAAAATTAGTTCATAGTAAAATTGTCACAGATGTACCAGTTTGGGGGTTTTTGGTGATCAAAAAAATAGTTCGGGGTAAATCTGTCACAGATGTACCATTTTGGTGTTTTTTATTATCAAAAAAATAGTTTGGGGGTAGATCTGTCACAAGTGTACTAATTTAGGGTTTTTCGTGGTATTAACCCTATATAAAAAGATGGCACAAATGATCTCTAAATTTTGACCCAATGTGCGATGTCATATTTGAACTTTTGATACATGTCCAATTTAGTCCCTAAACAATATGATATTCGCTATTATCCTTTTACTGATTCATGTTTAGGGGCAATATTGAACATTATCGTATAGTTTAGAGACCACACTGAACAAATTAAAAAATTCAGGATTGCTCATCATACTAAAGTTCGGGGACCACATCAAGTAAATTAAAAGTTCGAAGACTATATTGAATATTAGGCCAAAGTTAATGAATTATTTGTATAATTATTCCATAATATATTGGGGCTTATGTGGACACTTGTATCCGCAAAATCGAGGCCATTTCGATGAAGTCGATTTTATTTTTGGTGGTGCGACTAAATCTGTCTTCTTATTTCAATCGTTGACATGTAAATGAGGGGGTTTACTTGATAATTTATCCTCTAATTTTAGGGGAGGTAAATCAGCATATTTAAAATTTATCCCGTTGAATAATTGAAATGAGCCAACTTAAAATGAGTTGTCGAGACGTGTTTTCCTCACCACCTTTTATTTTTCATTTTCTTTCCCTTTTTGTTTTTCTTTCCCATTTTCCCTTCTTCTTTTCGGAGAAATTAAGTTATGCTACTGCCACCTTTCTCATGAAATTTGACAATGAGCGACGGGCGATGGCAACGGAGGCAAAGGGGCAAGAAAATATTCGGTGGTTTACGAGCGCCGTGTCATATGGTGATGTGGCACGAGTTAATATGAATTGACGCAGTTGAAAATTGACACGTGTCTTGATCAGAAAAAAAATAAAAACACAGATTTTCTCTCTCTTCACCTCCGTCACGGCCACCATCTATCCAATCCACCGCCCAACTCGGCCATGTCCTACCGTCTCCATCCACCACCACTCAAGGGCGCTGTGACCTCCATCTTTGACGCCCACCTCCCCACCATCGTGGTGTCCCCATGCCGTCGTCCTCCTCGGAGCCATGGTCGTGATAGGCTTTGGAGCATGACAGCGTCCGACTCAAACCTGGAAGGCACTGCCGTGGACGAGAGAGGGCGATGGGGAACTTTTAGATCTGGAACAGCGGAGCCATGGCCGTGACAGACCTTAGAACCGCGCGGAGCCATGGCCGTGTTCTGCAATTCCAACCACAAAGGCTACAGAGACGGTTCGATGCCCGACGGCGGTCGCCATAGACATGGAGCCGGTAACTTCGCCGGTGGTGATGGCGGAGGGAGGTGCAAAGTGGGCTCAAGTTGACCGCGCAGATGGCGGAGAAAAACCGAGGTGGACGGAAATTTTTTGTTTTGCCCGTCTAAATCCATATCAATATGTACGTGTCAATATCTGATTGACTTGGAGTGGAACAACGCACGCCACGTAAGCAATTGACCAACCATTGAATAGAGAGATGGAGAGAGGTGATATCAAAGCATCATGTCAGCCGGCGGCGTGACACGTATTTACCCGATCAGATCCATTCATAGCCTGACACGTGGCAAATGAGTTAAAATTAAGTAAAAGCGACCTGATTTCTGTCCACACGCAAAAAGAAGCTTTTGGGAAAATTTAAATGCCCACCCAACGATATTTCTTTCAACCACCGTTTACACCCATCGTTTAGTTTCGGAGAAAAGCTTCCTTTGCGCCCGTCTCTCTCTTCAACCTCTTCCGCTCAACCCATTTCTCTTTGTGTTTACGTTTCAGAAGGTTCCATCTAGGGTGTGCATGGTCCGGGTGGACGGTTCTCATCCCAGAACCGTGGACCGCCCGCTACAGGACCGGTTCCAAAAATTGGAACCAAGAACCGCCCGTCGATTCCATGAACCCGCCCGAGAACCGGACCGCCGGTCCGGTCCGGTTCTTGAGCGGTTCTATGGAACCGGTCTTAACAAGTTTTCCTAGACAAATAAAAAAAAAATCTGTGGACCAACATCGGATCAACAGAACAAAAGGAAAAGAACTAACTTTTCGTACAATTCCTACACTATGATTGATTATATTAACCACATCATCCATAAATCAAGTGGGTACTCACTAATTATTGAGAAAAATGACCAAGGTATCCCAACTACACAAGAGCTTTAGACATGATAACAAATTTTCTTCTTTTTTTTTATAATTTTTTTGGTTAGATTTTTTAATTAAAAATTTAAAAAATAAAATATATTATTATTATATTACCGGTCCTGTCCGGGTGGGTGGGTGGGTGGGCGGTTCCACGCCGGGAATCGGGAACCAGCCCAAACAGTACCGGTTCCAAAAAATTGAAACCGGGAACCGGACCGGTTCCGGTCCGGTTCCGGGCGGTCCGGGCGGATCCCGATTTTTTTGCACACCCCTAGTTCCATCCCCATTAGAAAAAAAACACCATGGTACCTTACATCCATAAACTCGGAAGAGACATAGGCATCATCCCACCTTAAAGACACCACATTGTTGGGACAATTAGTCCCCACTCATGGTATCTTCAGCAAGTCCTCTCATGTTACCAATCCAATGTCCAAAGAACAAATGGCTCGAGGAGAAGTAACGACGAGTGAGCAAAGACAAAATGTACTGGTCCTCAAAATTCTCTGCGATACGAAGGTTGAAGAGGGAGATGTGTGCAAATGAAGCTTTTCTCTGAAACTTTACGATGGGTGCAAACGATGGTTGAAAGAGTGAGATGGTTTGGCGGGCGTTCGAATTTTCTCGAAGGTCGCTGCTTCCTTTTGCAGGTGGTCGGAATCAGTTCGCTTTTATTAAATTCTAATTCATTCGCCACGTGCCAGTATGTGAACGGATCTGACAGGGTAAATGCGCGTCGCGACAATCGATGGCGTGGCGTTTTGATGCTGCCGAATATTTTCCCTGGAAGAGGAAGAAAGTTGGATTTTTTTCCACCTTTGCGTAGATATGCATAAACCGTGAGGATATTTCCATCGATGCGATAAATATGGTTGGCCCTAATTGTAAAGCATCCCAACTTACCATAAGACTCCGTTCGTTTTACGGAAAATAATTTTTAATTTAAATTGCTGACATTTCCTTAGTTAGAAACTGAAAGAAAAAACAAACGGAATCGAAAAGATGTTCATGCCTCGTTAATTGCTAGTGCAATCCTCGTTTTCTTCGCACAAAGAAAGTTGACAAATACAATGCCACCCTCTCTCTCTCTCTCTCTCTCCTCTTAGTGCGAAAGTGGTGTCACACAACTAACAAAAGAAAAACAGCTCATTCCTCACCTCATTCCCACCTCTCTGTCTTGCCAAACGTTTGCCCCACCACAATCGCTCCCACATTGACCATCCTCCTCCGGCCCCCTCTTTCTCGCTCGCCACCGGGACGCCAACCGTGGCCCGCCCATGGCCGCCGACCTCGAGTGGCCTTTCGGCGAGCTGCCCGGCCTCCAGGCCGACGACATCCGCGAGACGGCGTACGAGATGTTCTTCATGTCGTGCCGATCCTCGCCCGGATTCGGGGGGCGGAGCGCCCTGATGTTCCATTCCTCAATGTGGAACGAGCCGCAGCCCGAGTCCACGTCGTCCCGGACCAAAGGGGTGGGGATGGCCCCAAGCAGCCGGGTCAAGAGAACCCTCGGGTTGAAGATGCTGAATCGGACACCCTCAAAGAAGATGGCCTCGGGTGCTGTGAGCTCGCCGTGCCCCCGGGGGGTGGCGGCTAGGCCGAAGCGACCGCTCACATCAGCTGAGCTGATGAGGCAACAAATGAGGGTGACGGAGCAAAGTGATAATTGGCTCAGGAAAACGCTCACCAGAACCCATGTAGGCCATGTACGTAAGTCTCAAAAAGTGCTTCATAGTTCATCTTTCTCTTGTGGGGTATACATGCTATTATGCAAAGCAATTTGTTTTCACGTATCTTCCTGTTGTGTATTACGAGATAGTAAATTGAAAGTGAGAACAAGTACTTACATGTTGAATTAGAGTTGATCATATAATACAACAAATGAAAATTGTATAAGTAGAAGTATTTTTGAGATCCATATACTTTAATCAGCAGATGCAAATCTTTCAAACGTGAATGCTGTATACATCTTGCCTTATTCATGCCATTTTCAATCTCGGTAGATTGGTAAGCGGGCGGAGACGATAATCCTTCCACTCGAGCTTCTCCGCCACCTAAAACCATCTGAATTCAATGACTCAAAGGAATATCATGCCTGGCAAAAGAGACAGCTCAAGATCCTAGAAGCGGGGTTGATTCTTCACCCGTCAATCCCATTGGAGACACCAAACACGTTCGCAGTCCGTCTCAAAGAAATTATCCAAGCCAGCGAGACGAAGATCCTAGACATCGGGGAAAACTCAGACACCATGCGAAGCCTCAGCAATTCCGTGGTGTCTTTATCATGGCGAAGCGCCAACGGAACTCCTACTGATGTTTGCCACTGGGCTGATGGATTCCCTTTGAACATTCACCTGTATGTGACCCTGCTGAAGTCGATATTTGACATAAGGGACGAGACTTTAGTCCTCGACGAGGTCGATGAGCTTCTTGAGCTCATGAAGAAAACATGGTTGATACTTGGAATCAATCGGCCGATACACAATCTGTGCCTAACATGGGTGTTTTTCCAACAATACGTCAGCACGATGCAGTTGGAACCTGAACTTCTTTTCGCTTCGCATGCCATGTTGGCAGAATTAGCGAATGACGCCAAAAAGCAGGACCGAGATGCTCTATTCATTCAGGTTCTATCGTTAGTTCTAACCTCGATACGAGGGTGGGCAGAGAAGAGATTGGGTAACTATCATGACTACTTCGAGGACGGGAGGATGAACCTGATGGAGAATTTGCTGCCGTTTGCAGTGACTGTGGCAACCATCGGAGGAGATGATGTAATGCTTTCCAGGGTAACAGAACAAGCGATAGGTGATGCTGTGACGGACCCGACTGTAGATCTCATGGATGGTTACATACGATCGTCTGTGAAGAATGCATTCTCGAAGGTGTGTAAGCGATTCATTTCTCCCCTCATTTTGCGTTACCATGGTGGAGAAATTAAAATTTTTTCCTTGTTATTGCTCGCATTAGATGGCCGAAAGAGGATGTCAAGAATGCGAAATGAATACGAGACAAGATGAGAGTGAACGACTCATTCGGTTGGCAAAAGAGACCAAAGATTTGGCTTTAAAAGAAAGACGAACCTTCAGTCCTGTTCTTAGGAAGTGCCATCCCGTTGCAACGTCAGTCGCCGCCGTCACATTGCACAGTTGTTATGGACTAATTCTGAAGCAACATTTGAGTTCCGCTTCGGTACTTGACAATGAAATCGTGACAGTACTGGAGAGTGCAGGGAAGCTAGAAAAAGTTTTGGCACGATTGGTGGTCGAGGACACCGTAGAAAGCGAAGATGGAGGCAAAATGATTGTGAGGGAAATGATTCCATATGAGGTTGAGTCGACCATGTCAAGGCTTCAAAAGCAATGGATCGAAGGGAGGCTCAAGAAAGGCAAAGAGTGTCTACTGGGAGCGACAGAATCAGAAGTGAGTTCATTTGATAGTATATTCTCCCGAATAAAATTTACTACTGATTATAACAATTTTCAAAACAAAAGCTAATGACAAGTGTGGTTCGTAACAGAAATGGAATCCGAAATCAAAGGCAAAGCCATATGCGGAATCAGCTGTACACTTGATCAAGTTCACTAAAGAAACCATGGACGACTTCTTCGCCATTCGAATGGAAATTACTGAGGATTTGGTTCATGATCTCGTAAACAGTTTAGGGTGTCTCTTTCAGGACTATGCTGCATTTGTTGCATCATGTGGTAAGTATCACCTGTCATGTAGCTTGTCCGCGCTTATCACTTTATACCTATTGCATTCTCATTGTTCATCTAAGTCAATTGTTGACTTGATATATGTTCACGCTTTAGTTTTGCGATTGCATAATAAGTGACTGCCAGATTCTTCTTTTATTGCAAAAACATTTGATGGCTATTGACCAATGATACCATAGAAATGAAGAGTAAGTATGGCATATATATCTAGAAAGTCATGAAACGTTTGTTAGCTTCTTAAAAATAATATTTAGAATATAATGTTCTGTTTTGAATTACCACAACTTGATTTCATTATCTCTTGAAAATCTTCAATGCAGGATCAAAGCAAAATTTCACACCTGTTCTTCCCCCTTTAATGAGATGTCGTCGAGATTCCAAGTTTGCCAAACTCTGTAGGAAGGTGACCCCTTGCAAGGTTGGCATAGAAGACTCACGAGGATGCCGGACGAGCGAAGCTGACCATCCTCACCCATCGATGAGCCGCGGGACGCAACACCTTTACATCCGCCTCAACACTTTGCACTATCTCCTCGCCTATCTCCACTCCTTGGAAGAGATGTTGTCACTCTCACGCATTGGCTCTCTTGGTCAAAAACATTTCGGCGACAAGAAGCACCATAGCGACTGTGCTTCCTACTTTCAGAATGCCTGCTCGGCCATACGTGAAGCCTGCCAACATGTCTCAGAAGTTGCTGCCCATTGCTTGATCTTCGTCGACTCTAACCATATCTTCTACAATAGCCTCTATATTGGTGAAGTCGCTACTGCACGTATAAGGCCAACTTTGCGGACATTGAAGCAGAATTTGAGTCTGCTTTGCATGATTCTCATCGATCAAGCACAACCATTAGCGATGAGAGAAGTCATGAAGGCCTCTTTCGATGCCTACCTTATGGTTTTGCTTGCAGGAGGGAACTCTAGGATATTTTACAGATCGGATCACCGAATGATCGAGGAGGACTTCGAGTGCTTGAAGCGATCATTTTGTGTATCTGGGGAAGGATTGATGAGCGAGGACGTAGTGGAGAAGGAGGCAGAGACGGTGGAAATGGTGATCGCTTTGATGAGTCAACCGACGGACAAGCTAATCCAAGATATTAGTATTATGATGCGTAAAATGGACGAGAATGGAGCCGAGGATATGAGGAAAAAGCAATTTGTGCCTCCAACAATAGAACAGTGGAGTAGATCAGATCCGAACACGATACTACGAGTCTTGTGCCACAGGAACGATCAAGTAGCGAATCGGTTCTTGAAACGAACATTCCAAATAGAACGAGACGATAGAAAAGAAGGATTGCCGATCTTATGTTATTGATTGCAAAACAGTCAATTAGTAGTTCATTATCATTTGGGATATCACAGAGAAAATTATGTTCTGTCATTGGTGATTGCACTGGGAGGAATTTTCCCATTGAGGCATTGAGATGCGTGCGTGAGTTGTGTTGAAAAAGTCTTATATTGGAGAACTGGTATGGTGTGAAGTAGTTAATAATCTCATTTGTATCCTAAGTCGTTGGCTTAAGTTTTTTAGTGAAGGTGGATCCGATTGGCTATGTTGATGATCTCCAACTTTGGCTCCTTCTTGATGATCTTCCTGGTGAGTATATCAAGTTTTTGCGACGTCAACCCAACAGATGGTATGATTGGTCAGTCCATAATCAGTTCTTGTTTTTTTGTGAATATCTCATGGAAGGAATCTCACGACCAACGCGGTCCTGATGGCAACCTTCATTGTTCGGTCCAGCGAAAGAATTCACGGATGAAGGTAGGCATTGTTTGTTGTGGTCCTCACATGAAACAAAGTGGAAATTCAAGTTGGGACATCTTAATGGGGTAAACAGTTTAACATCTTGAAGATGTCGAGCTTCTGCTGAATCGACCCGATACGAGGATGTCATTGTCTTTGGAGCTGAATTTTGCATTTTAATATCAATCATATGCAATTTAGTTTGTTGTTCTATCATAATAGTTGAGTGAAGATGGATCGATCCTTTGTCTTTAACCAACATATATAACGATTGAAATATCTTGTACAATGAATTGCCAGAGTTTTGACCATCTGATACTAAAAGGAATTGCGAACCTGGAGTGGTCATTTGAATGTTGCCTTTGAACTCGACAGCGGTGCAAACTAGCAAAGAAAGAGTCGTACCCGCAAATAGACTGTATAGAGATTTTATCTTCGTGTTCTTCCAAGAAGTATAAACATCATCATCATCTGTGTATGAATGTTTAAGCCGCGCAAATCGGAGCCGTGACATTTTACCTATCACATAGCTATGTCACCGGCACTTCCTGATTATGTACCTTCTCCAGCCCTTTCAATTCTTCCTTGAGCACCACCATCGAATCCGAGACCTCGGCACGATACACATAGAGTTTCGCCACGAACAGGAAGAACACAAAATTCAGGATGTTGAGCACCACGAAGAAGGCGTAGTAATAGTCGAGGTGCGATGCATTCAGTTTGTTAAGTATCCACCCGCGGTGGCCATGCCTCTTGGTGATGTGCGAGACAGTGGAGAGGAGGAAGCTGCTGAGGAAGTTCCCGATTCCCAAAGTGGTCATTGCATAAGATGTTCCCAGGCTCTTCATGCTCTCCGGCGCTTGGTCGTAGAAGAACTCGATCTTCGCTACTTCCAGGAATGCGTCGGCTGTTCCCATGAGCACGAATTGAGGAAGCAGGATGAAGATTGTCAGTGGTATCTGTCCACCCGATTCGACCAAATTGTGTTCCCTAGCCACTCGGAGCCTCCATCTCTCGGTGAAGGACGCCACAGTCATGATCACGACGTGGAGGACGAGGCCGATTCCCATCCTGTGAAGAAGACTGATGCCTCTCGGGTTCTTGGTCCATCTTTGCATGATCTTCACAAAGAAGCGGTCGTACAACACGACAGAGACGAGCATCGAGATGGTCACGAATCCAGATAGACTCGCCGGGGGGATCTTGAAGCTGCCGATGCTTCTATCTAAGGTAGTTCCTTGCTTGACGAAGAGGGTATTGATTTGAGCCAACATGCAGCTCGGGACGAAAGTCGCGATCAGGATCGGGATCATCCGCAGCATTTGTTTCGTCTCCTCAACTTGGGTGACCGAGCATAGCTTCCACGGAGAAGTCGTCTCGGCTTGGACGCATGCTTTGTTCAAGAATCTGCATGGAGAGAGAGCCACACATCAGTCAAACCATGGGCTATTGTATCCCTTACGACGAATAGGTTTAACTCACGAAACACTGTTCAAATGCTGCACATCCTTGTTCCATCAATCGTCCATGGATTACATCTTTTTGCCAGCATTTTACTTCGTGAAGACACTTCTATGAGTGCACAACTATGAAACTGTGGAATCTACATATGATTTTATCGACGAACTTGATGTGAACACACATGAGATGTGACAGTATTGGACAGCTGATGTATAATGTCTTTCAGATGGGAACACGGAGGAAATAGAATTTGATGCAAATTACTACCTCAAGGTTGGAGTTGAGTCGATCCTGAATTTCCCCTTCTTGGCATACTCTTGCGGGTCAAGCTCATGAAGCTCTTTCGGATCACTCGGGACCGGCACACTCCACTTCCTCAGGGCGGCCACGATGACCTGGGCCATCCTCGTGAACGGGCTGCCAGCAGGCACCCGGTGCCGGTAGTAACGGGTCCCCGCGAGGAAGATCGCGATCGAGATCGCGAGCCCAAGGGTGGGGAGGCCGTACCCGAGAGCCCATCCCACGTTGTCCTGAATATACACCAGGACGGTGTTAGCAAAGAGGGTCCCAAAGAAGATGCTGAACAACCACCAGTTGAAGAAGGACAGCTTGTGGCCCTTCTCCTTCGGGTCAAAGTCGTCGAACTGGTCCGCGCCGATTGTTGAGATGTTGGGCTTGGTCCCGCCGGTCCCGACCGCCAGCGTGTACAGCGCGCCGTAGAAGATGGCGAGGTGCAACGTGGAGGCCTTCTCGCAATTGCCGACGTTCGCTGCCGAGCACGGAGGCGGTTTGAGGCTGGGAAGCGAGACGGCCAGGGTCAACACCGACATGCCCTGCACGAAGTAACCTAGACATGCTTAATTATCTCGTCCATGGCGAAAAAGTATATGTTCCGATTGTATAAGATACTTTCTCTACATTACAATGTACCAAATGCTTTGACGACTAATTTTATATAGTCTTTACTAATAATAACACATGGCTTATTTCATATTAAGCTTAAACTATAGACTTTAGCATCTCTAGCCAGTCATATTTTGTAGCATTAGTCAGTCACTAATTATGTGATTAAGTTTAAACATTCCCTAATTTTCGCAATCGCTCGTGATCTTTTACATCCTAAAATAGACAGAACAGTATTCCAACACGTATTCTCTTGGAAGTATACGATGGAATAGTGGGTTGGTTCTTACTAGGATAAGCAAGGACCACCGAGGAACATGGCGACAACCTCCGAGTCGATAGGGTTCGGACCATCAAAACGGCGGTCCAATTTGTCTTCATCGTGTATTACTTTTTATTAATTTATCAGCACTGACTAAATTCTTATGCCAGATCTTATTTTTGGAAGCATTTCAAGTCGTTCACGGAAAATAATTCCCTCGTTTTATTTTTCAACCTCGGACTTTTGGGATCCCGTGGATTAATAACCCGTGAGTGGCTAGAAAATTAGAATATTCTTGGCCGGCAAATGCAACCAAGAATCGTCCTCGAGTTCCATATGAAGGGAGGAATTAGATCTTACGTACAACCCAGACCGCCACAATTATAGCATATAGTTTACGGGAATCAAAGATAAATTTTAATTTGTATAACAAGTTGTCGACTAGTATGGAATCTATAAACAATACTCATAAATCTGTTGATAAATTAAGTTAATCGTTTTTTATTAGCGAGTCTCGACGATGAATTCAATATACCTTTTCAATAAGGACAAACCATGAAGTATGATCTACAAATTCTTTACACTATATCATCTATGTGCTTCCTCTAAACTTTTGGGGTGGATTTTTGCCACTAGTATATCTTGAAAAATAGCCAAGATTAGTCGAATTTGGTTCGGGTTGATTATTCTCGAGTTTAAGTGGTTCAAGTACTTAATCAGGTCGAGATCAAGTTCAAAAATACTCATAGCTCGAAAGCTTAATTCCTATACCTTTAACTACGTAAGCATGATATATGTATATTATGCATAGCTAAATGATATAGTTTTCACATGATCATATTGTATTTTAAGAATTCGAAATTGAGCGCCGATCGTGCATCCGGCTAGGTGCAATTGAGCATATTCAAGCTCAAGTATTAATTAAATTGCATCGACTCAACTACGATTATATCTCTTTGCTTTTTCAAAGAACGGATTTTAGGCCGGCTTAGCATGACTTTCACATGTCAATCCGATGATGACTCTATACGGGAACACTAAAAAGGTGATGGCCTTGTCTGATGATGTTTACCATAAGTTTCCACACATGCTCCGACGGCGATGCGGACGGCACATACCGTGAGATAGATGGCGGACGCGACTATGAATGTCCAGTAGCGGCCGAGGTGGGCGTCGGCGACGTACGCGCCAAGGATGGGCGTGATCCAGACGGTGCCGACCCAGTTGGTGACATTGTTGGCCGACGTGACCGTGCCTTGGTGGAGCTTCTTGGTCAGATAGAGCACAAGGTTGGACGAGATTCCATGGTACGCCATCCGCTCGAAGACTTCATACACTGCACCCAATTTAGTCAACAAGTCAACGCAACGACCAACGAAACAAAAAAACAAAATACAATAAAACAAGCCAAATTGAATAATTGCGGCTAGGCTCTACCTGATCTGCATTACTGCTATTACCACCACCATTCAAATTCTCAAGGATAATATACATAGGATTTTTTATTTTTCGCTAAAAACAGAAGGTTTTTTTAGACTGGTTCCAACTATAGCAATACGAAAAATAGTTATAAAAAACATGACATGAGACGCGGTTGCGTGATTCGGTGGACTTAATTGAAATCGACTTACCTAATATGTTCAAGTACAATACGTGACCATAGAATCATGGAAAATGAAGGAAGGAAAGTGCAAGGTACACATGGGGCTTGCGTGATTCAATGGACAAAATGGCCAAAAGGAGTTTGTAACCATGTACTGTTTATTTCCAATTGAAGATGCATTATTATCAGAGGAATCTCAGAAGAAATGGGTCAGATAGATGCTTCGCTCTATGAATTGAGTTGGTGTTAAGCAGCTAGCTTATTCACTGTTTAGGATTAGACCAAAGCTGACAATCAGGGACAGAAAAGATGCGACAAAATGTCAATTCGTGGTTTGATTATTTTACTGGGAGAAGATGTTACTGGCTTTCCTCAGTATCTTCTGGTTACATTTCGACCGGTTATAATCTCTCTACGGTAGACTTTTCTCACAAGGAAGTCAAAGTTTGGGTTCGAATTTTGTACTTTCTTTTGATGGTTATGATCCAAAGCAAATGGAAGCTTATCATCTTTCATGACTTTTAGGACACTGGATAGATCCCCTAACTAATATGTGGTGGTATTCTTCTGATTATCACTATCATTAATTGTACAAAGTACCATATTCTAGATTCACATCACGATTTTAATGGGGATTGTAAGGAAGACTTTGTAAATGCCAAAGTACTTTCAGTAGGTTGAAAAATTAAATTGGAAATTGAATATGGAAGATATGCTAGGTCCAACCAACTATTTATGGGGCAGATTTTTGGTTTACTTTTTGGAGAATAATAGTGGCCACTGGTAGCCTATCAGGAAAATGGAGTTGTGTCTGTATTGTGTGTTTTGCAGCTCAATCTACTTCTTCTGCAACTCTTAAAGCCATGAAGAAGAGAATTTCTTATATAGTTGCCTTCACTCAATCTCTACACCCACTTTGAAAGGAGCAATACTTAGCACGATCGTGATTATCTAGATCGAAGTCGATCGAATTTTCGCTGGTCCACATCGAAGCCCGCGAAAGATGCCAATTGGTCCACACCCAATACATATATTTCGACTGTAATTGAATCTGTTCACCGTATTAGCCATGATACGTTTTTTCTTTTTCTGCACGAACGTTCAATCCCTTGCACAGTTCTCTTCCATGAAACTAAGGTGAAATTGAAATATTGATAACCTAAATGCAGCATTCAACATCATGCAAGGAGAGCACACCAGTAAAGCACGGAAAGAGACAAATAGACAAGCACAAGGCACGACCTCCAAAGCAACAAGTTGAAGAAAGGAATGATTACTTCAGCAATTTTCAATTTCATGTCTGCTGTTCACCTTTCAATGATGATAATGGGAGGTTGTCTGTTAGGTTATCTTTCCAACTAAGCACAACAGCCAAAACGAGTCATTCGCACATTGCAAGATTCACGCCTTATCATCAAGAAAGTCCAGGAAAGAAAACCAAAAGGAAAAAGCAGCTCCAAATTATGTGGAAGAGCATGCTGCATCCCATTCAAGTCCAACCAATCAGCACCACCCACAAAAAGCGCATCGACAAACACAAGAAAACAACAACTCTCTTCAACCCATGAAGAGCACAGACTTCCCATCGTTCACATGTAATGCGCAGAGAGAGTGAGAGAGAAAGAGAGAGAGTACCGACGACGAAGGAGCAGGCGGTCCATCCGCCGCGATTCGACCGACGGACAGGATTCCCCCGGAGATCTACGGTTCCATCTTGGGTGTAATCATCAGCTCCTTCTTCCACTAGTGACATTTCCTACAGGTATAAGGTATGAGTTTGTGTTTCTGTGGGTGTTGCACAGTACGAGCTCTTACTGTGCTACAAGCTATCTTCTGCGAAGAGCTTCGCAACCCCCAAACCCACCCTTCTATAGTCAGTCCTCCACAGATTCGACTCTCTCTCCCTCTGGCTTCAGCTGAGTTTGACTTTCCCATCTCTTACCTCGCACGGCTTGCAATTATCATAGGTTACCCCGATTGGGAAATGACACAAACACCCTCCCCCATGTCGACGTTCTACTTTTGTCTCCTTGCCAGTTGCTTTTTCTTTTGCTGTTCCTCTGTTCTGTAAAAGATCTCACCTCGTACGTAAGTTTAATTACATGATTATGGCCATTTGTATCATGGACGGGTTTAGCGGATCTGTCGTCTGTACTAGTCACTAGCGTATAACTGTAGGTGTGTCATCATTAGGAAAAGGAATTGCCCAAAATTTTCATATTTTTAATTTGCCTTTATAAATATAGGTCACGTTAAGGAGAAGAAGTTGGGGAAGGTAGGAATTATATCCAAGACCTCTCTCGATATTGTTAAAAAAAAATCATCTTATGTCTAAAATTTCCCACATAGTTGTTAGCACACAATTAATAAGGAAAATCCATGGAGACTTTTGATGCTTCTCGAAGGTAATTTAAAATTGAGCATAACCTATTAATCCCATGCTGGATGAGGAATGCGCTGTGATGTAATTTATAAGTAAAATTTATCATACAAGACCTCATGAATACTCAGGTTGATTGTTTCGCCTTATGTAAGATTCGCTGAATCATTTCAAAATTGTACATATGCTTTGAACACTTTTTTCTGGACTTTGCCCAAGTCGAACAGGCTGCTGGCCTGTTTATGACTTGTATAATGATTTTATAATAGTTAAGTTATCTGGACTTGGCCTGCTTGAGGTACGATTTCATGACCTAACTTTATGACAATCCCAATCGTAAACCCTTCAAATTGAAGAGAAATTTTTTTCGTTAGTCGTGGTATTACTACCAATCACATTCTGAAAGTGATGTGTCCCAAATTATTTTTATGTTTGAATTTTGCAAAGCTCACCTTTTATTGGTCGACTTCTCCACGTGTCATCTCTATGAGGAATGCCTACCATATATGAAATGCTTTCTCCCTCCACACTTGCCCATTATTTCTTTCTTTAATAGTTTTCAGCTATGTGCTTTGACAAAAATTTCACTGAAACACAGTAACAGTGAACGACCTATCATAGTTGTTCCTCTATCTCTCTCTCTCTCTCTCCCACATACACAGCTCTTCTCTTAGCCTTTCAAAGGGATTATCTGTTACTCTTCATAGATCCATTAATTTATACCAAAAGGCTTTCAGGCCTCGAAAATTTTCTAATTCGCAAGATCCACAATGTGGTCAGTGAAGAACACACTAACAGGCAAGCTCTACAGCATCAGTGTCGAGCCTGTTGCCTATCGCAAAGCTTCGTTTGGTGCGTTGAGCTCCCCCTCCCCGAGCTTCCAAATCTAGATCTGGAGGCTTGGCACCGACTTCATGGTGGTTGGGCCTTGAAGCAAGTGCGATGTCGACCTCTTTTGCAGTCGCCGAGCTCGGTTGTGGCACGAGCTCCTCCATCGTTGAGTCAGGTAGAGAAAATGATGATGACCAAGCATGAGCTCTCTCGCCATTATGAACTATGTTGTAGATGATGAGGGTAACAAAGACACAACAATAACAACCAGCGACACGGTTTGGTATGGGGTGGTGGTTCACCGATGACGATGAAGACGGAGATCGGTGGTTGCCCATTTGTTGATAAAACAAATTGTGACATGCCTTGTCTCATATCGAAAAGATACGAGTATGTAACGGTTATTTTTTATCTGTTCAACTGAAAAAAAGATTTGAGTGTGTGTTTGTTCAATCGATTGCTTTTTTTTTCGGCAGTTATTTTTTAATTTAATTTTAATTTCGAATTTATAGTTAAAAAATGAATAATTGTGTCCTTTTGAAACAATATGTTTGTTCACAAAAGGGTTTCGCTATTTATTATCAAAGTTTCTAGTTCAATAACTTCTTTTTTTTGTCTGTTGTACTCTAACTCTCAACTCACTCTTAGACTTTTGTCTTGCCACTTGCAGGGCGTGAGAGTCGAAACCCACATCTCAAATTATATGTCCCCACCTCTAGCCCTCCTGAGAAGGTGGGGAATCAAACTCCCCACCTCTCCCTTCCCAAGTAAGAAGGTGGCCACTAGGGTTTGCCCCCAGTGGTTTGGCTCAATAACTAGCTCTCTCAATTTTTTGATAGTATATTCTCCTGAATAAAATTTACTAATGATTATAACAATTACTCAAAACAAAAGCTAATGACAAGTGTGGTTCGTAACAGACATGGAATCCCAAATCGAAAACAAAGCCATATGCGGAATCAGCTGAAGACTTGATCAAGTTCACTAAAGAAACCGTGGACGCCTTCTTTGCCATTCGAATGGAAATTACTGAGGATTTGGTTCATGATCTCGTAAACAGTTTAGGGAGTCTCTTTCAGGACTATGCTGCATTTGTTGAATCATGTGGTAAGTATCACCTGTCATGTAGCTTGTCCTCGCTTATCACTTTGTACCTATTGCATTCTCATTGTTCATCTAAGTCAATGGTTGACTTGATGTACGTTCATGCTTTAGTTTTGCGATTACATAAGAAGTGACTGCCGTATTCTTCTTTTATTGCACAAACATTTAATGTCTATTGACCAATGATACCTTAGAAATGAAGAGTAAGTATGGCATATATATCTAAAAAGTCATGAAACGTTTGTTAGCTTCTTAAAAATAATATTTAGAATATAATGTTCTGTTTTGAATTACCACGACTTGATTTCATTATTTCTTGAAAATCTTCAATGCAGGATCAAAGCAAAATTTCACACCTGTTCTTCCCCCTTTAATGAGATGTCGTCATGATTCCAGGTTTGCCAAACTCTGTAGAAAGGTAACCCCTTGCAAGGTTGGCATAGAAGACTCACGAGAATGCCGGACGAGCGAAGCTGACCATCCTCACCCATCGATGAGCCGCGGGACGCAACACCTTTACATCCGCCTCAACACTTTGCACTATCTCCTCGCCTATCTCCACTCCTTGGAAGAGATGTTGTCACTCTCTCGCATTGGCTCTCTTGGTCAAAAACATTTCGGCGACAAGAAGCACCATAACGACTGTGCTTCCTACTTTCAGAATGCCTGCTCGGCCATACGTGAAGCCTGCCAACATGTCTCAGAAGTTGCTGCCCATTGCTTGATCTTCGTCGACTCTAACCATATCTTCTACAATAGCCTCTATATTGGTGAAGTCGCTAGTGCACGTATAAGGCCAACTTTGCGGACATTGAAGCAGAATTTGAGTCTGCTTTGCATGATTCTCATCGATCAAGCACAACCATTAGCGATGAGAGAAGTCATGAAGGCCTCTTTCGATGCCTACCTTATGGTTTTGCTTGCAGGAGGGAACTCTAGGATATTTTACAGATCGGATCACCGAATGATCGAGGAGGACTTCGAGTGCTTGAAGCGATCATTTTGTGTATCTGGGGAAGGATTGATGAGTGAGGACGTAGTGGAGAAGGAGGTAGAGACGGTGGAAATGGTGATCGCTTTGATGAGTCAACCGATGGACAAGCTAATCCAAGATATTAGTGTGATGATGCGTAAAATGGACGAGAACGGAGCCGAGGATATGAGGAAAAAGCAATTTGTGCCTCCAACAATAGAACAGTGGAGTAGATTAGATCCGAACACGATACTACGAGTCTTGTGCCACAGGAACGATCAAGTAGCGAATCGGTTCTTGAAACGAACATTCCAAATAGAACGAGACGATAGAAAAGAAGGATTGCCGATCTTATGTTATTGATTGCAAAACAGTCAATTAGTAGTTCATTATCATTTGGGATATCACAGAGAAAATTATGTTCTGTCATTGGTGATTGCATTAGGAGGAATTTTCCCATTGAGATGTTGAGATGCACGTGTGAATTGTGTTGAAAAAGTCCTATATCGGAGAACTAATATGGTGTGGAGTAGTTAATAATCTCAGTTATCTCCTAAGTCATTGGCTTAAGTTTTTTAGTGAAAGTGGATCCGATTGGCTAGGGGTGAACGGTTCTATGTTCCTTACAAATTCCACCTGGAATCTGGAACCTACCATTAGGTACAGATTCCTCAATTTTTGAAACTTGGAACCTATCCATCAAAATTTAAAACCTGCAACCTACCCTATTACAGGTTCCGAGGTAGGTTACAGGTCTAGCAGGTTCTTTTTTTTTTAATTTCATTTTTAGTTAAACAAAACGAAAATGAATACAATAATATTGAACAAGCTTATCATTCACCAAAGAGAATACAAAATACTAATTTTCCTAGCATTATAGTTCAAATAAATACATTTAAAATGAGTAGTCATTGATTGAATCGATACTTGGAGTGAGCGGTTCCATGTTCCATACAGATTCCATATGGAACCTAACCACGATAATAGGTTCCTCATTTTTTGGAACATGAAATCTACCCTATCACAAGTTCTAGGGTCTATTCAGGTTCCACCTGTATTATGAATTGAACAATTATAATGAATTATCACCTTTAATGAAACCTGCAGTGAGCCTACTCATTTGCTGTTATGATTCACTGACCACAACTTATATTTAGACATACGAAAAATATGAAATATTAACAAGTCATAAAATGAAAACTCAAGCTAGTGGTTCCAAATTAAACACTCATCATCTAATGCCATGAAATACTGCAGGATCATGCGAAGACATAAACCAAGAAAAAACACAAAAAACTTGATTGAAACAGGTTCTTCAATTTTTGAAACTTGAAACCTACCATACATACCTTGGAACTTGGAATCATGCTCACCCCTACGATTGGCTATGTTGACGATCTCCAATTTTGGCTCCTTCTTGATGATCTTTCCCGTGAATATATCGAGTTTTTCCGACATCAACAAAACAAATGGTATGATTGGTTAGTCCATAATCAGTTCTTGTTTTTTGTGAATATCTTATGGAAGGAATCTCATGACCAACGCGGTCCCGATGGCAACCTTCATTGTTCGGTCCAGCGAAAGAATTCACGGATGAAGGTAGGCATTGTTGTTGTGCTCCTCACACGAAACAAAGTGAAAATTTAAGTTGAGACATCTTAATGGGGTAAACAGTTTCACATCTTGAAGATGTCGAGCTTCTGCTGAATCAACCCGATACAAGGATGTCATTGTCTTTGCGGCTGAGCTTTGCATTTTAGTATCTATAATATGCAATTTAGTTTGTTGTTCTATCATAATAGTTGAGTGAAGATGGATCGATCATTTCTCTTTAACTGACATATATAACAATTGAAATATCGCGTACAATGAATTGCCAGAGTTTTGACCATCTGATACTAAAAGCAATTGCGAACCTGGAGTGGTCATTCGAATGTCGCCTTTGAACTCGACGGCATGCAAACGAGCAAAGAAATAGTTGTACCCGCAAATACTGTATAGAGATTGTATCTTCATCTTCTTCCAAGAAGTATAAACATCATCATCATCTGTGTATAAATGTTAAGCCACGCTACAATGCGACGGCAAGAGCCGTACAAGTGCTGGATATTCTACACCAGGTAGACCTTAGGCTATAAGCGTTGTTTCACTATCATCAATTCGTTGCAAACCCGAGCGGTGACATTTTACCTATCGCATAGCTATGTCACCGGCACTTCCTGGTTATGTACCTTCTCCAGCCCTTTCAATTCTTCCTTGAGCACCACCATCGAATCCGAGACCTCGGCACGATACACATAGAGTTTCGCCACGAACAGGAAGAACGCAAAATTCAGGATGTTGAGCACCACGAAGAAGGCATAGTAATAGTCGAGGTGCGATGCATTCAGGTTGTTAAGTATCCCCGTGGTGGCCGTGCCTCTTGGTGATGTGCGAGACAGTGGAGAGGAGGAAGCTGCTGAGGAAGTTCCCGATTCCCAAAGTGGTCATTGCATAAGATGTTCCCAGGCTCTTCATGCTCTCTGGCGCTTGGTCGTAGAAGAACTCGATCTTCGCTACTTCCAGGAATGCGTCGGCTGTTCCCATGAGCACGAATTGAGGAAGCAGGATGAAGATTGTCAGTGGTATCTGTCCACCCGATTCGACCAAATTGTGTTCCCTAGCCACTCGGAGTCTCCATCTCTCGGTGAAGGATGCCACAGTCATGATCACGACGTGGAGGATGAGGCCGATTCCCATCCTGTGAAGAAGTCTGATGCCTCTCGGGTTCTTGGTCCATCTTTGCATGATCTTGACAAAGAAGCGGTCGTACAGCACGACAGAGACGAGCATCGAGATGGTCACGAATCCAGATAGACTCGCCGGGGGGATCTTGAAGCTGCCGATGCTTCTATCTAAGGTAGTTCCTTGCTTGACGAAGAGGGTATTGATTTGAGCCACCATGCAGCTCGGGACGAAAGTCGCGATCAGGATCGGGATCATCCGCAGCATTTGTTTTGTCTCCTCGACTTGGGTGACCGAGCATAGCTTCCACGGAGAAGTCGTCCCGGTTTGGACGCATGCTTTGTTCAAGAATCTGCATGGAGAGTCAGCCACACATCAGTGAAACCATAGGCTATTGTATCCCTTACGACGAAACGGTTTAACTCACGAAACACTGTTCAAATGCTGCACATCCTTGTTCCATCAATCGTCCATGGATTACATCTTTTTGCCAGCATTTTACTTCGTGAAGACACTTCTATGAGCGCACAACTATGAAACTGTGGAATCTACATATGATTTTATCGACGAACTTGATTTGAACACACATGAGATGTGACGGTATTGGACAGCAGATGTATAATGTCTTTCCGATGGGAACACGGAGGAAATAGAATTTGATGCAAATTACTACCTCAAGGTTGGAGTTGAGTCGATCCTGAATTTCCCTTTCTTGGCATACTCTTGCGGATCAAGCTCATGAAGCTCCTTCGGATCACTCGGGACCGGCACACTCCACTTCCTCAGGGCGGCCACGATGACCTGGGCCATCCTTGTGAACGGGCTGCCAGCAGGCACCCGGTGCCGGTAGTAACGGGTCCCCGCAAGGAAGATCGCGATCGAGATCGCGAGCCCGAGGGTGGGGAGCCCGTACCCGAGAGCCCATCCCACGTTGTCCTGAATATACACCAGGACGGTGTTGGCAAAGAGGGTCCCAAAGAAGATGCTGAACATCCACCAGTTGAAGAATGACAGCTTGTGGCCCTTCTCCTTCGGGTCAAAGTCGTCGAACTGGTCCGCGCCGATCGTCGAGATGTTGGGCTTGGTCCCGCCAGTCCCAACCGCCAGCGTGTACAGTGCGCCGTAGAAGATGGCAAGGTGCAATGTGGAGGCCTTCTCGCAATCGCTGACGTTCGTTGCCGAGCACGGAGGCGGTTTGAGGCTGGGAAGCGAGACGGCCAGGGTCAACACCGACATGCCCTGCATGAAGTAAGCTAGACATGCTCAATTATCTTATCCATGACGAAAAAGACTATTCAATATGTTGTATAAGACGCTTTCTCTACATTACAATGTACCAAACGCTCAACGATCAATTTTATATAGTCTTCAAAAATGATAATACATGGCTTATTTCCTATTAAACTTAAACTATAGACTTTAGTATCCCTAGCCAGTCATATTTTGTAGCGTTATTCAGTCACTAATTATGTAATTAAGTTTAAACATTCCTTAATTTTCGAAATCGCACGTGATCTTCACATCCTAAAATAGACAGAACAGTATTCCAACACGTATTCCCTTGGTAGTATACGATGGAATAGTAGGTTTGTTCTTACTAGGTTAAGCAAGGACCACCGGGGAGCATGGCGACAAGCTCCGAGTTGATAGACTTCAGACCATCAAAACGGCGGTCCAATTTGTCCTTATCGTGTATTACTTTTTATTAATTTATTTAGCACCGAATAACTTCTTGTGCCAGAAAATTTTTGGAAGCATTTTGAGTCGTTCACGGAAAATTATTCCCTCGTTTTATTTTTCAACCTTGGACTTTTGGGATCACGTGGATTA
Source organism: Syzygium malaccense (assembly GCA_031216405.1). NCBI lineage: Eukaryota > Viridiplantae > Streptophyta > Magnoliopsida > Myrtales > Myrtaceae > Syzygium > Syzygium malaccense. The sequence continues at coordinate 26,467,084 of CM062260.1, forward strand.
ATAAACCGTGTGTGGCTAGAAAATTAGAATATTCTTGGTCAGCAAATACAACCAAGAATCGTCCTCGATTTCCATATGAAGCACGAGGAATTGGATCTTATGTACAACCCAAACTGCTACAACTATAGTATATAGCATGTGGGAATCCGATAACGACTCCACAAGGGAACGCTAAAAAGGTTGTGGCCGAGTCTGACGATGACTACTATAAGTTTCCACACACGCTCTGACGGCAATGCGGATGGCACGTACCGTAAGATAGATGGCGGACGCAACAATGAAGGTCCAGTAGCGGCCAAGGTGGGCGTCGCCGACGTATGCGCCGAGGATGGGCGTGATCCGGATGGTGCCGACCCAGTTGGTGACGTTGTTGGCCGACGTGACCGTGCCTTGGTAGAGCTTCTTGGTCAGATAGAGCACAAGGTTGGACGAGATTCCATGGTACGCCATCCGCTCGAAGACTTCATACACTGCACCCAATTTAGTCAACAAGTCAACGCAAAGACCAACGGAACAAAAAAAAAATACAATAAAACAAGCCAAGTTGAATAATTGCGGGTAGGCTCTATCTGATCTGCATTACTGCTATTAGTACCACCATTCAAATTCTCAAGGATAATATACATACGATTTTCGATTTTTCGCAAAAAAAGGTTTTTTTAGACGGGTTCAAATGATAGCAATACGAAAAATAGTTATAAAAAACATGACATGAGACGCGATTGCGTGATTTAGTGGACTTAATTGAAATCGACTTACCTAATATGTTCAAATACAATACGTGACCATAGAATCATGGAAAATGAAGGAAGGAAAGTGCAAGGTACCCATGGGGCATGCGTGATTCAATGGACAAAATGGCCAAAAGAAGATTGTAACCATGTAGTGTTTATTTCCAATTGAAGATGCATTATTATCAGAGGAATCTTAGAAGAAATGGGTCAGATAGATGCTTCGCTCTATGATTTGAGTTGGTGTTTATTTTTTTCTCTTTTTCTTTTTAGAAAATTTCTGGGACTCAAGGCTTCCCCTCGATCGGGTTCACATAGATTATTCCGATAATCAAGTTTTGCCTTTCAACTCCGGCTCGGTTAATCTTCGAGAGAATTCCTCTTTATGTAATTAAAATCTGATAATGCTCTTTTATTTATTATTAAAATTCGATAACGCTCCTTTATTTATTATTTATCTTCTTCATTCTTCTTTTTGTCACTGAGGCCATCCAATTACTAAAAGTCCATCCAAACGGTACAATCCGGCGGCCAAAAATGATGATCATTTGAGTGATTCTGATTGTGGCATGTCTTTCTTTTGGTGGTTAAATAATGTCGATACGATTAATAAAATTATCAAATCAATATATTTTGTAAGGAGTTACTTAACTCAATCGAATTGAGTTGTGCTGGAGATATTAATAAATAAGGTTAATATCACGAAAAATCCCAAATCGGCATATCCATGAAAAACCCCAAACCTCTATATTTGTGATAAATTTACTCTCAACTAATTTTTTAACGATAAAAAATCAAAATTGGTACACTTGTGACAATTTTATCCTGAACTGGTACACTTGTGACAATTTTAACCTTTATTAGTTTCCGTTAAATTTTACTATCAAATTGCTGAGTTTGATAACACGTAGTAGTTGATGGGTCTACCAATTTGGAGTTTTATGCCTCTGTTTGTCACAAGTTTACGAATTTGTGATTTTTCGTGATATTAATTTAATTGGGAAAATTCTAATTAAGGACCCCAAATGGGGTCAAATTCTCAAAAAAGGACCCAAAGTGAACATTGTGTCAAATAAGGGCCTGAAGTGCTTAATCAGTCTCAAATAAGAACCCGAAGTGCCCAAAAAGTCTTAAAAAAGGATCTGGGTCTCTCGCCGGCCAAAATACCCGCAGGCCGGCGAGAAAGTTACTGTTCCGGCACCGGAACAGTAACTTTTTAAATTTTTATTTTTTTTTGTTTTTCCTTTTTTGTTTTTTTATTTTCCTTTTCCTTTTTTTTTCTTCCTCCGCCGGCCATAGCCGGGGCCGGCGGAGGTCGCCGGCCTCAGGCGAGGCCACCCTCACCGGCGTCGGGCGAGGCCGCCCTCGCCTGGGCTGGGCGAGGCCGGCCTTGCCCGACGCCGGCGAGGGCGAGCCTCGCCCGATCTGGCGAGGGCTCGACCTCGCCGGCGTCGGGCGAGGCCGGCCTCGCCAGTTGCAGGCGAGGCTCGCCTCGCCAGCGGCCGGCGAGGCCGAGCCTTGCCTGCAACTGGCGAGGCCGGCCTCGCCCGACGCCGGCGAGGGCGAGCCTCGCCAGATCTGGCGAGGCTTGACCTCGCCGGCGTCGGGCGAGGCCGGCCTCGCCAGTTGCAGGCGAGGTCAAGCCTCGCCAGCGACCGGCGAGGCCGAGCCTCACCAGCGACCGGCGAGGCCGAGCCTCGCCAGATCTGGCGAGGCTTGACCTCGCCTGCAACTGGCAAGGCCGGCCTCGCCCGACGCCGGCGAGGTCGAGCCTCGCCAGATCGGGTGAAGCTCGCCTCGCCCTCGCCCTCGCCAGCGTCGGGCGAGGCCGGCCTCGCCCAGCCCAGGCGAGGCCGGCCCTTGCCCGACGCCGGCGAGGGCGGCCTCGCCTGAGGCCGGCGACCTCCGCCGGCCCCGGCTATAGCCGACGGAGGAAGAAAAAAAAAGAAAAGAAAATGAAAAGGAAAATAAAAAAACAAAAAAGGAAAAACAAAAAAAAATAATTAAAAAATTAAAAAAAGTTACTGTTCCGGTGCCGGAACAGTAACTTTCTCGCCGGCCAGCGGGTATTTTGGCCGGCGAGGGACCCAGGTCCTTTTTTGAGACGTTTTGGGCACTTCATGTCCTTATTTGAGACTGATTGAGCACTTCAGGCCCTTATTTGACACAATATTCACTTTGGGTCCTTTTTTGAGAATTTGACCCCACTTGGGGTCCTTAATTGAAATTTTCCCAATTTAATTTAACGGAGGTAAATTTGTCACAAGTGTACTAGTTTGGGGTTTTTGATGGTCAAAAAGTTAGTTTGATGTAAAATTGTCATAGGTGTACCAGTTTAGAGTTTTTGGCGAGCAAAAGATTAGTTTAAGGTAAATTTATCACAGGTATATCAATTTGAGATGATAAAAAATTAATTTATGATAAAAAATTAATTTATGATAAAATTATTATAGATGTATCTGTTGACACCTAAATTTTAGTGACCATTTAGTATAATTTACATAGAAAATTAGGGATTAAAATTTTTAACCCCTAAACAAAAAATATTTAATTTGCATAACATATAGTTTAAATTCATTTTAGATTAATTGCATTTTTGCATCGGACTGGCGGTGACGAACGAGCTTAAATTTCATTGAATGGGACTCGGCTCGCTTGTAATGCAAGGGCCGGGAATTACAAGTCAAACGGGCTCGGTTGTTTTAATTTGAACTTAATTCAGCCCATTATCATTAATTAATTCAGCCCATTTAAATTAAAGCCCAAGCCTAAGCCCATTAGGACTAGAAAGCCCATCTAATTGACCTAGGTTAATACTATATATACATTATTAGGTCAGAATTTTTGGGGGGGACACAATTTTCAGATCAGAAAATTTTTAGAGTGTGAGAGTGAGAAAGAGAGAGAGAACAGGAAGACGTCGCGCGACGCGCCCGCTGCCGCGCCCGCTCCCGCGCCCGCTGCAGCGCCCGCTGCCGAGCGTTGCTGCCTCCCGCGCCCGTCGTTGCCGCCTCACGCCGACACTGCTACTGCCGTGCACGTCGTCGTTGCTGCTTCCTCCTCACGCCGTCGCCGCCGCTGCTGCTTGCTGCTGCCGCCTCACGCCGACGCCGCTGCTGCCGCCGCTTCCCACAACGCTGCCGCTGCCCCTGACGCCGACGCCGTGCCTGCTGCTCCCTGCCGCGTGACACAGCCGCGCCTGCCGCTGCCGCCTCTCGCCGACGCCGCTGCTGCCGTGCGACGCCTCTGCTGCTGCTTCCTGCTGCCGCGTGCTGCCGCCTCTCCCGCCGACGTTGCGCGCCGCCGCCTGTTGCTGCTGCTCCCCGTGCGCGCCGCCGTCTGCTGTTGCTGCTCCTCGCCGCGCGCCGCCGCGTGTTGCTGTTGCTTCTCACCGTGCACCGCTGCTGCTGCTCCCCGCGCGATCCTGCTGCTGCCACGCTTGCCGCCGCCGAGCCTGCCGCTGCTCCTCCCGCCGGAGCTGCTGCTTGTCGTTGCCACCTCACGCCGACACCGACGCCGCGCCTGCTGCTGCTTCCCGCGCTGACACCGCCGCTGCTTGCTGCTACCGTCTTACGCTGACGCTGCCGCGCCTGCCGCCGCCGAGCCTGCTGCTGCTCCTCCCGCCGGAGCTGCTGCTTGTCCCTGCCGCGCGCAACCGCGTGCTGCCGCTGTTTCTCGCCGTGCGCCACTGCTGTTGCCGCCGTTCCCGACACCGCGCCGCCGATCCACCGTTCGTCGCTCATCCCGATCCGCAAGTTCGAATTTGGGAATTATCTGCAAATTAGGTAATTGAACATTATCCAATATTTTTAGAATATTTCGTTTCTTAATTTTTGGATGTTTGGATATTCTGTGAATATTGCGTGGATTGCTAGATATCTTAGGATAATGTTTGCCTTGTTCGCAATATTTGAAAATATTCAAAATTAGGAATCTTTCCTAATTCAGCAACGTATCTGGACAACTATCCGACCTTATCCCTAAGGTATGATACGTGGCGATACGGAAAATCATTATCCTATCCATAATCACTTGGGTACGATAATGATTTTTATCTGCTTTCCAAATTTGAACGATCGACTTTCCGTCAATATCTATAACCCTATAGATATGACTGATAGCTCGATTTTTGTGCCTAATCCGAATTTGAAACGAATCTTGTGGATTGCGTGGTTGTTTTAAATGTGGATGCTATCTCTGTTTAAATTATTTTTCCTTTTCAAATAAAAAAGAAAATTCAAAAAAAATATCAGTTAGGATTTGAATTTGAGTTTTTTGTATGTTTAAAAATCCTAAATATATCTAGACGATAGAGTAATTATTTAATTTAAATTAGGACTTGAGATAATCTATTCCCTAGTTTAAATTAAATAATTTTCTAATCTTAATAGATTATTTAGGTTATTTTTATTACGAATTTTCAAGAAAACCCTAAAAAAGAATGAATTGTTTTATGGTAGATCAGGATAGATTGCATTCTTAATTTAAGTAATTTATTATTTCGAATTTTAACAAAAACCTCAAAAATAAGTCATGTTAGGATATGTTAAGTCATCATAGGTTGCATGTTAATTTAGGCATATTTTTATTCCGAATTTCACCAGAAAATACCAAAAATAAATCATTTGCCCGTCATCAGAATTAGGTCACGTCGTCGCATGACATATAGTTTGCATGCTAGGTTGCATTACTTGCATGTCATTTTTGCACGTCATTGCATGTAGGTTAGCTTTCATTTAAATAAGCGAAAATCCAAAAAAATTGAGTGAACTGCTTGTTAATTAGAAATCATATTAGGTTGGTTGATGTGATTTTCTAGCTAACCATGCAGATGCTTACGTTGCTTCGAGGTAAGTAATTCTCCCAATCTTGCAATTTATTTAATGTTTTGATTATTGGGTGTTACTTTGGTGGTTTGCGCACCCGCATGAACACCTCATATGTTAGTAACTAAGTTAAAATGGATCCAGACTGCTTGCCAAAATATTTTTGAAAAGAAAAGGTACCGAAAGGGCGTTAGACTAGATCTAACGTAATCAAGTCCCCGGACTTAGAATCTCTGGTTCGTAGGAATAAAACATATCTCCCTATGTTTTATTTAGGTTCTAATCGACCTACCACAAATTGATTAGTGGCGACTCCAAGCATGAAAACATTTGCATGTTAAAAACTTAAACCCAAAGTTGCGAATTGGTAGGGCTTGGGAGGGCTCGAGTTAGGTTTAGTCCTAATAATCCATTAGCCTAAGAGAAAACCTTAGGTCGCGACAGCTTGGCGACTCCGCTGGGGACTTGAGTTAAAACTCTTAGTGGACTTAGGCCAGTTTTCCTTTTCAAAAAATATTTTTTGCTTGGCAGCGAGGATCCCAGGTACGTCCCTAACGTTTTAGGTGTTAAATGTTTTTGCAGAATGGGAGGTATAAGGGGAGGCGTGATTGTTAACCCTTGTTTTGCAGGGAGGTGTTGAATGAATGGTTTATTTTATGCACGAAGCGCTGTATGATATAACATGTTGTGCATGCCTTACATTTACACTACACCGCACACACTACCCGCTGCCGGACCTGGGCGGCACAGGTTTAGGATAGTACTGAGAAAACGGACACCCCGACCACACCCGTGTGGTATGGGTCGCCTTTCTTGGTCCCGAAAGTTCTTTCATGGTGTCATTGAATACCTACCATGGTTGCACCCTTTGTAACCCGGGTCGGCTCTTTGACTAAGCCGGAGTCAGGGGAATCCCAGCCTAACCACCACCATAATTGGTTTAGCTCAGTAATCCTCGTGTCTCCATTTTGCAAGCCAGAGTCTAGGTAGAAATCGAACCTCACGTTTCATGCGCATGTCTATGTGATTGCCATCATTCTACGGGGTGAAGTAAGATTTTTAAACCTTTATCTCGCAATTTATTTATGTTTCGTCTTTTTCTTTGGTCGGTCCATGACATTAGGTCGGTCGCGAGTCTTGGTCTATACACTATGGGAGGGGCAGACATCCGGATTCTTGATGCTCCTAAGGACGAGCTCCGTGCCTGGTGGAATCTACTCAGTCCGACCAACCGCAAGCTAGTTGAGGGCCACATCGGGAGGCTCCTCCCCCTACTGGAGGTCAAAGTCCGTACCGGCCTCGTTCGAGCATTAGCGCACTTCTGGTGTCCTGAGACTTCTACCTTTATATTCGGTAAGCACGAGCTCAACCCGACCTTGGAAGAATATAGCGTGCTCATTGGAAAACCATTGGAGTCGGAGTTGGTCACACTACCTTTGGGAATTGATTCTACTTTAATGTTGGCTGAATTTTTGAATGTCGGAAAAGATGAATTGGGAAAAGTGTTAAAAGCAAATCGTGGCACATGCCCATTTTCATTCCTGAGTCAGTGTTTTGAAAAAGCCACATCTTTTCAAAAAGGTAGAATCTTTTTGTTAGCGTTTTTCGGGTTCGTGATTTTTCCTTACTGTAAGAATGTATGCAATCCGTCAATCGCATGGTTGGTCCAACAGGTCTGTCTTGAAAAGAATTTTATCAACACCATTTTAGCCGAGACTTTCATTTCTCTCACTAAATCTAAGCAACATGTTGACAAAACTTTTCATGCCCCCCTCGAGCTTTTGCAAATCTGGTTTTTGTCTCACATAAAAGGGTGTGGCGATTTATTCACAATATCCGAGCTTAGTGATTCTAGCCATCCCGTCTTGAGGTATAAAGAAAAATAAGGGGGTGCACCCGATTATCATTACTCTGAATGGATCATTTTCATAAAAAACGCTAGACCCCAAGGTTTCCAATGGCATGCTAACTGGTTCAAAGTCGAGGAAGCTCGGCTTACATGTAATGGTATTGGGCCGGTTCCACTATTGGGTTTCACTGGTGCGATTGAATACTACCCCGCCAGAGTGTCTCGTCAGTACCAGATTCTCCAAGGGCTCCCTCCAGCGTTACAACCAGAACTCCTCCAAGTTGACTTCGCCGATGATGATAAAGACCACGAAGCGACCGTAGCTCAGCTCAATAAGATGTGGAGGAAGTGTCGTGTGTTGAAGATAGCTCGGCCCGAAGGAGAACTAAAGGGAGAGCAGAAGTCCTATTTCGCGACGACCCAGTACATTCGTCGGCACAGAATCCCGCGGGATTTGCTCCCGAAGATACCCAAGGTGCCTCTCAAGTCCGCCAATCGCTCAGAGAACAATCGCCTCAAAAGGAAGGCCGAAGAAGCTGAAGAAAAGGCATCCAAGATAGCTCGAGCTTATGAGCAATTGAAGAAGGAAGTCGCCTCCCATATGTCTATAGATCAAGCTAAATAAGAAAGCTCGAAGTTCTTTTCTCATTTCAGTTTCAGTTTTTAAAATTTGTTTAGGAATTGAGTCATTTGTCTTTATATTCAATTCAATTTCAAGTCATTAATTGGTGTAAAAATTTTCGCCATTTCAATAAAGAGGTCCTTTCAATTCAAAGCGGTTAGACCAATGTCATGGATTGGCGTATGATTTTGCTTAACACTCATGTATGCCTGTTTCATTTCGAAATTAGGTAGCTACGGACCGATCACAATCGCCCATTCGTACACGGTCGAGAGCCAGAATGGCCGATCAAACCGACTTGCAAGAGCGTGTTGTTGGTGTCGAAGACCAGATCAAGCAACTTGTCGTCGCAATGCAACAAATGTCCGCTGAGATTAAAGCTCTCCGGTCGGTTCCTGTTTCGCCATCCCTCGAAGCATCAGTCCCAAAGCAGAAAATCAAAAAGAGTGTCGATGTTGACGGAGATGACGATATTCCTGATTTAGAAGATGACCCCGTCCAGATCATCGTTAACAAGGACAAACCTGATGAACGGGTTAATAAACTTGAAGAAAGAGTGAAGCAGCTGGAAGGTTCGCAGGATTCACCTTCGATCAATCTGTCCCTGTACTCACAGATCAAAATCCCAAAGAAGTTCAAAATGCCGGATTTCGACAAGTACAATGGCACCACATGTCCAAAAGCCCACCTACAGCTCTATCACGTACAAATGACTTCGTACGTTGATAACGAACTCCTGATGATCCATGCCTTTCAAGCAAGTTTGACGGGTCCTGCTTTGAGCTGGTATCTCATGAAGAAGATAAATGGCCTCAAAACTTGGAAAGAAGCCAGTGAAGCATTCTTGAAGCAGTACAGATTCATAACGGACATCATTCCTACCCGTGATGATCTCGAACGCGCTCAGATGAAAAAGACTGAGTCCTTCAAAGACTATGCTATCAGATGGAGGAATTTAGCTGCTCAGGTTGTTCCAGAACCCATAGACAGTGAGTTAAAGAGGATGTTCGTGAAAACTCTCCCGTTCGAATACCGTAATCGGATGATTGCCATTCCGACTGACAACTTCAACCAACTCATCCCCATGGGCGAACAAATTGAGATAGGGCTGAAAGATGGATGGTTTGTCGAGCCGTCCTCCTCGACCAGAAGATTTGGTGCGAGAAAAGAGAAAGAACCGGCAGCTGAAGTGAATGTGGCTTATAACCAACCGAGCCGGCGGAATGCTAACTCCGCCCCAGCAATCCAAGTAGCAGAAGCTCAACAACAAAACTCGGGTCGTCAACCTTTCCAGAGGAGGAACAACAGGAGGCAATTCACCCCCCTCCCCGGATCGTTGTCTTAAGTACTGACAGTGCTCCAGAAGAAAGGCTTGCTTACTACTGAACCAAAGCGGCCCAATCCTGAGCGGTTCTATAACTTCGACCCTTCAAAGAAATGTGATTATCACATGGATGAGCTGGGACACTCAACCGATGATTGCTATGCCCTCAAGCACCGAGTCCAAAACCTCCTAGACACGAAGGCTTTCTCATTTCAAACTGTTAAGCCGAATGTTCAGAGCAACCCACTCCCTGATCACACAGGCAATGTGAATGCCATATTTAGCTTCGACGCTGGTCGAATCAAGAATGTTAAGGTGTATACTACTGACGTCTACGGTGAGTTAGTGAAAGCCGGTTGTTACTCGAGTAATGAAGACCTTTCTCTTGCCATCATGAGAGAAAGAATCTCAAGGATGGTAGAAGCTGGGATGATCGTTTATGCTGACCACACTGGCATCGTTTCTACTATCTCTGAAGTGGTTATTAATTGGGAGGAGGAGTTTGCTTCGTTGAACACCGGGAGCGACAAAGGCGACCCTCTGCTTGAAGACATGCCTCCGCTTGAAGACGCGTCCGATAATGAGGAGATCATTATAAGCACGCCTATAACTGATGAAGGGATAGTGATCGAGATACCTCAACCGTATGAGTACAGTGATAATAAGGCGGTTCCCTGGTCCTACAGTCTCGATGTCGACTTAGTTACCAGATCTGGGCGTTCCTACGGCCAAGCTAATGCCCAACCTGCAAAACCCGTTACTGATGAAGAAGCCAAGGAATTTCTAGCTGTGATTAAGGCTAGCGAGTACAACATAGTTGAACAATTACGCAAGCTGCCCGCGCAAATCTCTCTGCTTGAGCTGCTCCAGACATCTGTCAAGCATCAGAAGGCCTTAATGAAGGTGTTAAGTGAAGTCCACGTGCCAGAAACGATCGATCATGACAAATTAGAGGAATTTGTGGGCTCTATACTCCTCAAGGACCTCATAGCCTTTTCAGATGAAGAGTTCCCTCTAGAAGGGAGGGGACATACCAGGGCACTCTATATTTCCGTCAAATACAAGGCCTCACATGTTGCCCGGGTACTCATTGATAACGGATCAGCCCTGAACATCTGTCCTTTGGCGACTTTACACCGCCTTAAGATAGATCCTTTTAGGATAAGTTCTGCAAGAACCTCCGTACGAGCCTTTGACGGAACGAAGAAAGAAGTGATGGGAGAAATCTACCTTGACATACAGATAGGACCAACAATGTTCAATGTCCTATTTCAAGTTATGGACATTCCCACTGCATTCAATTTTCTGTTGGGTCGTCCATGGATTCATACTGCCGGAGCTGTGCCATCCAGTCTACATCAGATGGTGAAGTTCGTCGTGGAGAGAAAGTTAATCACAGTTCACGGTGAAGAAGAGCACCCAATCTACCACGCAACGGCTATCCCCTATGTTAAGCCTGATTGCAAAATGGAGTCGAGCTATCAGTCGCTCGAGCTCGTATCAACTATACATGCGTCTAGAGGATCATCACCGCCTATTCCCGAGGTGTCAAATGCTGCAGTCATGGTTGGAAGGGTAATGGTCTCTCATGGCTTTACTCCGGGTGAAGGCCTTGGTAGAAATGGTCAAGGTATCCGCCAACCGGTGGAAGTTTCTCAGAGGCCCCGCATTACTGGGTTGGGATACCTGGGGTCAAGTGAGTCAAATAATGGGGCACGTGGACGTGGATGTGGACGCGTTCGAAGTCGAAGTCGGGGAAATGGACAGAACAGATCGCAATCCGAAGAAGAGCCGAATGTTGAAGAACGTGGGCATGGTAGGTTGCTTCCACACCTCCGCACCACATTCCCAGGCCCTGCAAGAATGATGCATGAAGAGAAGGAAGTGATCAACACTCTGGGGCAACCAAGCGGCAAGTTCGATTATTATGTTAAATACTCGGCGCCCCCCAGCTTCTATGTTGACCCCCGTGACATTGTCCCGGATGGATGGGGAGGTATGGATGATTCAACACCTCTAGTGACAGAAGATTCTGATGATGTAATGGAGGGAATCACTGCCCTGTTCGATAATTTCTTAATTGGAGCCATCGAGGAAGGACCGTTGAAGGGAATGGGCATTGGCCCGCAAGAGTAACACATTTACCTTTTTCGCACATTCCCCTACGCGGGAATTTTTACTGCTTTTTAGGACTTGCCCCGTCTCGGGAACTGCTTTTTAGTACTTTTCATTTCTAGGATTTGATTGTTGCAATTTTCATTCCAATAAATATAATTCATTTGGTGATAATCAATGAAATTACAAGTTATTTTCGTTTTGAGGGCATGTTGAGGTACATCAAATCAGCCCGGTGATGATATCCAATCGATAAAAGAAAATATAGTCCAAGGAGAATTCTGAGGCCTGGGCTCCTTCATGCTTCCTCGTGTTAAAACCTTTTGAAAAAAAATAAATTAATCAAAAGAAATAAAAGTACACTGTTTAGCCCTGTTTGTCCTACTGAACCCCCTATTTTATGTTTCAGGGGCAATTTTGTGACACGTAAGGGTATGAGAGCGGTCCAATCTGATGAATTATGTGCCACCGAATCTGATCTCGATGACACTAATGAATTCGAAGATTCCTCGGACCTCCAGCGTGATCTAGAGCATCATGAAAGACCTAAAGTCCTAACGGTAGACCAAACTATCACTGTCAACTTGAGTGATTTCGGAGAACCCAAAGAGGTGAAGATAGGGGCAACCCTTCCCGAAGGTGAAGCTAAACGCCTGGTCCAACTACTGAAGGATTACCGGGATATCTTTGCCTGGTCGTATGTCGATATGCCAGGTTTAGGCCCTTCTATCATGGAGCATAGTCTACCTACTAATCCGGACATGCCGCCCAAGAAACAAAAGCTGCGAAGAACCAAACCTGAACTTTCCAAGAAAATAGAGGAGGAGGTCATGAAGCTCTTGAAAGTGGGATTCATCGAAGTCACCCAATACCCCAGCTGGGTGGCTAATATTGTGCCAGTCATGAAGAAGGATGGTCGAGTTTGGGTTTACATCGACTATCGCGATCTAAACAAGGCCAGTCCTAAAGACGATTTCCCATTGCCACATATAGGCGTTTTGGTGGACAGTACTGCAGGGTTCGAGCTGTTTTCCTTCATGGATGGTCTTTCGGGCTATAATCAGATAAAAATGAAGGACGATGATAAGGAGAAAACGGCGTTCATCACTCCTTGGGGGACATTCCACTATAAGGTCATGCCCTTCGGCCTTAAAAATGCCGGGGCAACATATCAACGGGCAATGGTGACGCTCTTCCATGATATGATGCATAAGGAGATTGAGGTTTATGTTGATGACATGATCACCAAGTCTCGACCTGGGAAGAGTCACGTCGATACTTTGAAGAAATTATTCGAGAGGCTCCGTGAGTTTAAGCTCCGTCTCAATCCAGCAAAGTGTGTATTCGGAGCAACCTCGGGTAAATTACTTGGGTTCATAGTAAGCAGTAAAGGCATTGAAATTGACCCCTCCAAAGTGAAGGCTATATGTGAGTTACAACCCCCGTCGACCGTAAAAGAAGTGCGGAGCCTCCTGGGTAGATTGAACTACATAGCCCGTTTTATTTCTCAGCTCTCAGCAACTGCTAAGCCATTCTTCAAACTTCTAAGGAAGAATGCTCAAGTGAAATGGGACGATGATTGTCGGGAAGCGTTTAACGAACTAAAGCAATACCTGATGAAACCACCAGTGCTAGTCCCACCAATGTCGGGCCAGCCTTTGATCCTTTACCTCACGATTCATAGTGAGTCTTTAGGTGCGATGCTAGTCCAGAAAAGTCCTGAAGATGGAAAAGAGCGAGCCATTTATTACCTAAGCAAGAAGTTCACTGTCTCGGAGTTGAATTATTCTGAAGCCGAGAAGACTTGCGCTGCGCTAGTATGGGTGCTCCATAGGTTGCGACAATATACACTGCATCACCAGACTTTGCTTGTGACTGAGAACGATCCCATTAAGTATTTACTTGATCAGCCAGCTTTGGTAGGGAAGTTAGCCAAGTGGCAGATTTTAATTTCAGAATTTGATATCCAGATGAAGCCACAGAAGTCAGTTAAAGGTCGAGTAATTACTGATGTGTTAGCTGAAAATCCTGGAGTCCCTGATGATGATAGATATTCTCCAGAAGATCGCATTTTGGTAATAAAGGAAGATACATGGACCATGTTTTTCGATGAAGCTGTAAACCTGGCTGGTTCCGGCACTGGGGCAGTTTTAATATCCCCAGATGGACAACATTATCCAGTAGCAGCAAAGTTGGTGTTCCCCTGTACCAACAACATAGCCGAGTACGAAGCTTGCATCCTCGGACTCCAAGCCGCAGTGGAAATGAGGATAACCAAGTTGAAAGTATTTGGTGATTCTGCTTTGATTATTCTCCAAACTGTGGGAGAGTGGAAGATGAGAGACACCAAACTAGTGCCGTACCATGAATACCTCGAAGAAATCATAGAGGAATTCGAAAATATCTCTTTTGAGTACTTATCGAGGTCTCATAATCAGTTTGCTGATGCGCTAGCTACGTTATCATCCATGTTGCAAGTGATTGATGGGTTAGAGGTAGAACCCTTGAAGATTGAAGTCCTGACAAAACCAGCCTACTGTATGGTTGTGACCAGGGAGCCTGACGAAAAGCCGTGGTATTACGATATCATGAGTTACATCCAGAGACAAGAATTTCCTGAGGGAAGCACCCCGGCTGACAGGAAGTACATAATGAAAATGGCTTCAAAATTCTTTATTAGTGGTGAAAAGCTGTACAAAAGATCATATGATTCGATCCTATTAAGGTGTGTGGATGCAGCTGAAGCTACCAGAATCATGCAAGAAGTACACGAAGGGATATGTGGTCCACACATGAATGGCCACATGTTAGCTAAGAAGATTATGAGGTTGGGTTATTATTGGCTCAGTCTTGAGAGTGACTGCATCCAACATGTTCGAAGATGTCATCGTTGTCAGGTTCATGGGGATAAAATAAATGTTCCCCCGACGGAATTACATCAGCAGTCTGAGCCATGGCCCTTTTCAATGTGGGGCATCGATGTGATTGGCCCGATTAATCCCAAGGCATCAAATGGACACCGATTTATCTTGGTCGCGATTGACTATTTCTCTAAGTGGATTGAGGCGTCATCTTATGCAAACGTCACCGCAAAGAATATTGTAAAATTCATCAGGCGAGACATAGTCGCTCGCTATGGTGTCCCTGAGGCTATTGTCATTGACAATGGGACAAATTTGAACAATAAGTTCATTGATCAGTTGTTCAACGAGTTCAAAATCCGGCACCTGAATTTATCTCCCTATCGTCCACAGATGAATGGAGCAGTTGAAGCCGCCAACAAGAACATCAAGAAGATCTTGGCCAAAACGGCTGAAAACTATCGTGACTGGCATGAAAGGTTACCATTTGCACTAATGGCGTATCGAACTTCGATCCGAACCTCTGTCGGAGCAACCCCTTTTTCCTTGGTGTATGGCATGGAAGCAGTCCTACCCGTCGAAGTAGAGATCCCTTCCTTGCGAGTATTATCTCAAGTGGAGTTGTCCGAGGCAGAATGGATGCGACAAAGGCATGAGCAGTTAAACCTAATTGATGAGAAGCGATTGAGAGCCATTTGCCACGGTCAAACCTATCAGCAGAGGATAGCTAGATCCTTCAATCAAAAGGTGCGTCCAAGACACTTCGAGGTAAATAATCTAGTCCTAAGGAAGGTACTGCCAGTCTTTCCTGTTCCTGGAGGAAAATTTGCCCCAAACTACATTGGTCCGTATGTGGTTAAAAAAGTGCTTCCCGGAGGTGCCTTGATTCTCGCAGAAATGGATGGTCGTGAGTTTTCCACTCCTGTTAATTCTGATGCTGTGAAGATATATTATCCCTGATAAGATTTAACATTTTGTGGCGAGAGTTTTAAAATGTCCGGTTTATACTCTGAATTGCAAACATTTCATTTATGAATAAATGGTTTCAATCAATTTCAAGTTAAGATGCTTGCATTGGCTTTAATTTCTGCATGATTATTTGTCAACCTGTATTATTGACCTCAAAGAGATGATCTATTTTGACAATATGATAACTCATGCGGAATGAATTGAATGTGTTGAATGAGGTACATCGGGATGATGAAAAGCAAGCCATATCCTATACACAGTCCTGTGCACTAATCCCCAGTGAGTTGAGTGGAAAAATTCCATGTCTGCAAGGTAAAGGGTTATCTTGCGAAAGGTACGACAACTGAAATGACGAGAGGCGGTTCATTTCTCTATCCCAAACACTACAGGTTATCCATTGTTTCGCCACTTTGAGCCTAAACACTTGGAGAAATTCATTCAAATTACCCCTGTCAAGAACCACCCCACATCGGGGCAAACTGGAGGTAAGTCAGCGTCATAAGGTGAAAAATGAGTAGAAATTTTCATGCTCTCACTTGCATCAATCTTCGAGTGTTGCTTTTTCAGATGAATTCACGAGAAGTTCAAGTGCCTTAGGATGACGAAGAGCATTTCTTTCTCTATCCTATACACACTTTATCCTTTGTTAAGCCCAATTGAGCCTGCAAATTCATTTCTTAAACCCAGTTGGTGATCATCCCCCACACTGGGGCAAGGCAAAAGTCATCATTGTTCAAGCAGCATATCCGGAGCGCCGATAAAAGACGAAGACCCTGAGAGTCCAAATGTTAGTCATTCGGTCAAAACAAGCCAAAGTGTGACTGGCCAATATATGCATTGTAGACAGTGTGTGTCAAAAAAAAAAACTAGAGGGCATGAAAAAGCAGTGTGCCTGGTAAAAGCAAGGCCGATGCCCGTGAAAAAAAAAGAGAAGAAAAAATGGAGAAAAAGTGACGACTTTAGATTAGAAAATGTTGAGATGTGTCAAAGTCACAAAAATATCCAGAGTCTTAAGGAATCAAGTGATGAACTCTCGAAGCCAATGGAACATTTACCGAGAAGACAATCCCTGGTGAAGAAGAAGACCGGTGACAATGCCGAGATGATCACTAACTCTCACCCCAATTATATACATTTTGAGCCTTATGATCCATTCATTTCTTAACCCATGAGTCTAGCCTGCGTTACATCCCTTGCAAAGTCTCTTCAGATTAGGGCACTTGAACTAACGTAGAGTTTCTGATGTTTATAAGCTTAGCTCGAAGAAGTGCGAGCAAGTCCATTTCTATCTCATTTTGCAGGTTCTTGACTTGTAAACCCGGAGACAATTGCAGAGTATTTTCTTTCAGTAGCCTCGACTCGAAGAGTCTCTTTTACTAAGCCATTGACCAAGCCCTATGTTACGGTCCTAACAAAGACCTCTCAGATTGGTAAAGTCGTACTGCTTGCGAGAATACTCGGACCCTTGTCAACATGATGATGGTGAGATGGAGCGATTCTCCATAAGTCAGCCTTTCGATGAGAATGAGAGAAAGCCCTTTTGGACCGGAAGTCCCTCATTCGACATTTTCAAGATATCCGCTTGTGAGTTCGGATTGTCTTGTCATGATTTTTCCCCAGCGAAGTTTGTAATGCTGATTTGACAAAACCATCGTGCATGAAAATCAGTTGAAATCATAGTTCATGTGTATATGCATTCTTGACAGTGTGCGAATGCATATTACATAAAATCGTGTCTAACAGGAGACACACCTTCAGAGTTGGAGTTATCACCAGGTAAGTATATCTTTATCCCTAGGATGTCTATGACTATCTAGGTATCCCTAACCTGTTCAAGCAATTGTCAGGTCCCACATTTGATCATTTTTTACGATCTCTAGATGCCTTTGATTGTGTTCAGGTGTCTAT
Source organism: Syzygium malaccense (assembly GCA_031216405.1). Classification (NCBI taxonomy): domain Eukaryota; kingdom Viridiplantae; phylum Streptophyta; class Magnoliopsida; order Myrtales; family Myrtaceae; genus Syzygium; species Syzygium malaccense. Next base: position 26,484,289 of record CM062260.1, read on the forward strand.
TGATCAAACCTTTTCAGGTACTTCTGATGATATCCAGGTACTTTATCAAGGAACTCTTGAACACTTGGGCTAGCCCCTTTTTGTTCATCAAATCACAGATTTTCATACAATCTCGAGAAGATTCCCCCGTTACATGACTATGAGCAGGTATAGGCATGGCGGCTAAATCTTTACATATGAGCAGGTATATGTAAAGGTCGAAATATTCTTCCCAAATTTTAGGTATTCCCCCGCTACTCACCTATGAGCAGGTATAGGTAAGGCGGCTAAATCTTTGCATATGAGCAGGTATATGTAAAGGTCGGAATACTCTCTTTATCTCAGATGTTCCCCCGCTATTCGCCTATGAGCAGGTATAGGTGAAGCGGCTAAATCTTTGCATATGAGCAGGTATATGTAAAGATCGGAATATTCTCTCAACCCCAGGTGTTCCCCCGCAGTTCACCTATGAGCAGGTATAGGTGAAGCGGCCAAATCTTTGCATATGAGCAGGTATATGTAAAGGTCGGAATATCCTCTTGATTTCAAAAGTTTCCCCCGCAATTCACTTATGAGCAGGTATAAGTGAAGCGGCCAAATCTTTACAAACACCTATGGAGATGTATAGGTAGTTCGTAAAGATCGGAACTATTCTCACGAATCCAAATGATGATTGGGTACGTCGAGCTTTCTTCGTGTGTTTTGACTTGACTGCAGATCACCGAAGTTCATCAACGTATATCAGGCAATACCGATGGGGATTGAGCCCATACATTTGCCAAACAACATGCAAAATTAGAGTTGTGCCTCGAATTGCATTATCTCGCTCCTATCAGGTAAGTAATTCCAGGTAGGTTTTCTACTCATGTCAACATGCATCATTTCTTAATGCATTGTAAAATGGGATTCATAATCTCGACAAAAACAATATTCATTGCATTTGCATAAGTGAAATTTAGGTATCATTTAGTCTTTGAATGCAACCTCTGCGAGCTCACTTTCAAAGAGGGGCAGCTGTTGACACCTAAATTTTAGTGACCATTTAGTATAATTTACATAGAAAATTAGGGATTAAAATTTTTAACCCCTAAACAAAAAATATTTAATTTGCATAACATATAGTTTAAATTCATTTTAGATTAATTGCATTTTTGCATCGGACTGGCGGTGACGAACGAGCTTAAATTTCATTGAATGGGACTCGGCTCGCTTGTAATGCAAGGGCCGGGAATTACAAGTCAAACGGGCTCGGTTGTTTTAATTTGAACTTAATTCAGCACATTATCATTAATTAATTCAGCCCATTATCATTAATTAATTCAGCCCATTTAAATTAAAGCCCAAGCCTAAACCCATTAGGACTAGAAAGCCCATCTAATTGACCTAAGTTAATACTATATATACATTATTAGGTTAGAATTTTTGGGGGGGACACAATTTTCAGATCAGAAAATTTTTAGAGTGTGAGAGTGAGAAAGAGAGAGAGAAGAGGAAGACGTCGCGCGACGCGCCCGCTGCCGTGCCCGCTCCCGTGCCCGCTGCCGCGCCCGCTGCCGAGCGTTGCTGCCTCCTGCGCCCGTTGTTGCCGCCTCATGCCGACGCTGCTGCTGCCGTGCACGTCGCCGTTGCTGCTTCCTCCTCACGCCGTCGCCGTCGCCGCCGCCGCTGCTTGCTGCTGCCGCCTCACGCCGACGCCGCTGCTGCCGCTGCTTCCCACAACGCTGCCGCTGCCCCTGACGCCGACGCCGTGCCTGCTGCTCCCTGCCGCGCGACACAGCCGCGCCTGCCGCTGCCGCCTCTCGCCGACGCCGCTGCTGCCGTGCGACGCCTCTGCTGCTGCTTCCTGCTGCCGCGTGCTGCCGCCTCTCCCGCCGACGTCGCGCGTCGACGCCTGTTGCTGCTGCTCCCAGTGTGCGCCGCCGTCTGCTGTTGCTGCTCCTCGCCGCGCGCCGCTCGTGTTGCTGTTGCTTCTCACCGTGCACCGCTGCTGCTGCTCCCCGCGCGATCCTGCTGCTGCCGTGCCTGCCGCCGCCGAGCCTATCGCTGCTCCTCCCGCCGGAGCTGCTGCTTGTCGTTGCCACCTCACGCCGACACCGACGCCGCGCCTGCTGCTGCTTCCCGCGCTGACGCCGCCGCTGCTTGCTGCTACCGTCTTACGCTGACGCTGCCGCGCCTGCCGCAGCCGAGCCTGCTGCTGCTCCTCCCGCCGGAGCTGCTGCTTGTCCCTGCCGCGCGCAACCGCGTGCTGCCGCTGTTTCTCGCCGTGCGCCGCTGCTGTTGCCGCCGTTCCCGACACCGCGCCGCCGATCCACCGTTCGTCGCTCATCCCGATCCGCAAGTTCGAATTTGGGAATTATCTGCAAATTAGGTAATTGAACATTATCCAATATTTTTAGAATATTTCGTTTCTTAATTTTTGGATGTTTGGATATTCTGTGAATATTGCGTGAATTGCTAGATATCTTAGGATAATGTTTGCCTTGTTCGCAATATTTGAAAATATTCAAAATTAGGAATCTTTCCTAATTCAGCAACGTATCTGGACAACTATCCGACCTTATCCCTAAGGTATGATACGTGGCGATACGGAAAATCATTATCCTATCCATAATCACTTGGGTACGATAATGATTTTTATCTGCTTTCCAAATTTGAACGATCGACTTTCCGTCAATATCTATAACCCTATAGATATGACTGATAGCTCGATTTTTGTGCCTAATCCGAATTTGAAACGAATCTTGTGGATTGCGTGGTTGTTTTAAATGTGGATGCTTTCTCTGTTTAAATTATTTTTCCTTTTCAAATAAAAAAGAAAATTCAAAAAAAATATCAGTTAGGATTTGAATTTGAGTTTTTTGTATGTTTAAAAATCCTAAATATATCTAGACGATAGAGTAATTATTTAATTTAAATTAGGACTTGAGATAATCTATTCCCTAGTTTAAATTAAATAATTTTCTAATCTTAATAGATTATTTAGGTTATTTTTATTACGAATTTTCAAGAAAACCCTAAAAAAGAATGAATTGTTTTATGGTAGATCAGGATAGATTGCATTCTTAATTTAAGTAATTTATTATTTCGAATTTTAACAAAAACCTCAAAAATAAGTCATGTTAGGATATGTTAAGTCATCATAGGTTGCATGTTAATTTAGGCATATTTTTATTCCGAATTTCACCAGAAAATACCAAAAATAAATCATTTGCCCGTCATCAGAATTAGGTCACGTCGTCGCATGACATATAGTTTGCATGCTAGGTTGCATTACTTGCATGTCATTTTTGCACGTCATTGCATGTAGGTTAGCTTTCATTTAAATAAGCGAAAATCCAAAAAAATTGAGTGAACTGCTTGTTAATTAGAAATCATATTAGGTTGGTTGATGTGATTTTCTAGCTAACCATGCAGATGCTTACGTTGCTTCGAGGTAAGTAATTCTCCCAATCTTGCAATTTATTTAATGTTTTGATTATTGGGTGTTACTTTGGTGGTTTGCGCACCCGCATGAACACCTCATATGTTAGTAACTAAGTTAAAATGGATCCAGACTGCTTGCCAAAATATTTTTGAAAAGAAAAGGTACCGAAAGGGCGTTAGACTAGATCTAACGTAATCAAGTCCCCGGACTTAGAATCTCTGGTTCGTAGGAATAAAACATATCTCCCTATGTTTTATTTAGGTTTCTAATCGACCTACCACAAATTGATTAGTGGCGACTCCAAGCATGAAAACATTTGCATGTTAAAAACTTAAACCCAAAGTTGCGAATTGGTAGGGCTTGGGAGGGCTCGAGTTAGGTTTAGTCCTAATAATCCATTAGCCTAAGAGAAAATCTTAGGTCGCGACAGTATCAATTTAGGGTTTTTTTTGTTGTATTAACCCTAATAAATAACCACAACACGTGTCTCTACCTGACCTTTGCCTGTATATAAAGCCCCTAGTCAGATGAAGAAAAAATCGTCTTTCAAAAGTCAAAAGTCATGTACTATGATTTTAATGTTTTTTTTGTCTTTAAAACGGACGAGCAATTTGATATTTCTTGATTAATTTGGGCGAATGGGAACTTTATACTCCTAGTGCACCTAAAAAGCTCTTTTATTCTTGTATACTCAGAGATTATTCTTGAATTGAAAAGAATCTATAATTCAATTACGAGATTTACAATCTCAAATTTCGTTTGACTTTGTTTCTTGACATCTAAGACTTGCAAGGTGAGAAAGTTTGCCTCGCAGCCAAAATGGTGGGACCTGGCTGGACCAGGGAAGCACGAACGAGTCCTCACAAATAAATCTTAACGCTTGTCTCGGCTTCCACACACGCTCTCCTGACTCGAGACTCTCGCCGACTTCACTTTCGCAGGCTTTCTTTGCTCTTTGATTCCCCCAAAACCCTCCTCCTCCTCCCTCGTCGTTGTCTTCCCATCGACCCTTTTGACGATGCCGCTACTCCGAAGAGCCAGTCGAAGAATGTGAAGTGCAAAGAATGTGAAGTGCAGGCCCGAAATGGCAGGGGAAGTGATGGGAAGGGCGGTGACGCCGGAAGATCTGAACATGGGAGATCATATTTTTTGATATGGATTGCATGGCGTTTATTCACACCACGGTATAGTTTTCGCCTCTTTGTTGTTGCATTCGTATTTTTCCTCTCTCTTCCTTTTTTTTTCTTCTTTTTCCTTTTAGAGATTTTGTGGGACTTAAGCTTCCCTCGATCGGGTTCATAGATTATTCCGGTAATCAAATTTTGTCTTTCAACTCCGGCTCGCTTAATCTTCGAGATTCCCTCTCTATGTAATTAAAATTCGATAACGCTCATTTATTTATTATTTGTCTTCCTCTTCTTTTTGTTGCCAAGGCCACCCGACTGCTAAAGGTCCATCCAAGCCGTACAATCCGGTGGCCAAAAAGGATGATCATTTAATTGATTCTGATTGTAGCATGTCTTTCTTTTGGTCCTTGTATATTTTATAAGGAGGGTCTTCGACTTGACTTAATCGAATTGAGTTGTGCACGAGATATTAATAAATAACCATGACACGTGTCTCTACCTGACCTTTGCCTGCATATAAAACCCCTAGTTAGATGAAGAAAAAGCCGTGTATTTCAAAAGTCAAAAGTCATGTACTATGATTTTAATGTTTTTTTTTGTCTTTCAAACCGACGAGCAACTTGATATTTCTTTATTGGTTTGGGTGGATGGAAGAATTATACTCCTGATGCACCTAAAAAGGTCTCTTATTCCTACATATTCAGAGATTGTTCTTGAATTGAAAAGAATCTATAATTCAATTACGAGATTTACAATCTCAAATTTCGTTTGACTCTGTTTCTTGACATCTAAGACTTGCGGGGCAAGAGAGTTTGCCTCCCAAGTGACATGGTATCGGAAAATAGGTCATAAGATTGAGTAACAAGATCACAATTTCCCTCTAATTCACATCCACGAATCCATCGTATATCACATGTGAGGCTCACCAAACACGCTTGGTCATATAGTGCTTAAGTTAAACAGTGATTAATTTTTTGGCCATATAGTGCTTAAGCTAAACAGTGATTAATTTTTTGGCGACAATTCAAAATTCAAGTGTGTAATTATGCCTGTTAATGACTCGATATCATTAAACCCCATGCCTAATCAAAATCTTTTTGAATACATACATCCCTTCTTATAGATTTCTTTTTACATCGTGACTTGTTCCATGTTTACGCATTCTTATTGCGATTAGAAAGCCCTTTTTTTCTTTTCTTTTTTCTTTTTTTGGATAAGTGAATGTCTTTACTGCCGATATGGAAAAGAATGGGGAAGCCATGTCCCATTACAAGCCCATTCGGACAGAAAGAATTCCAAATCCAACCCAAATACACATTCCACAAAAGCCTACTAGAAAAGCCCAAATGATGGAATAGGCCTAAGTTCACTCTTCTGTGTCAAAAAAACAGAAGCTTGTCATTATTTCTAACAGGTTTTAAAGTTCGCGCCTAATTTTCCCTAACCAAATCTTCATCTTCGTTCATTTGGGACTGAAATTTTGATTCTTTACCGCGTTCCACGTGGGTATACATGGCAAGAATTTATGTCGGTGATAGCTACATGATTCATTTCACGCGAACCGAGAACAAAAAAACCATATGCCCATCACTGTCCAGGACTAGCCACAAGCAACAAAGCTGTCCCAATTTCCCAGAATGCGAATACCAGGAGACTATCAAGCGCGGGGTCATCAAAACTTGTGTCGATTGCTTCTGCCGGGACGGCAAAAAACTCCGATCACTTTACTGTTATGGGTACGGGTGGCCACAACCACGATTTATGCTCACGAGGTGAGGAACTTGCACCACTTTACCCTTTACCAAATCGTGCGATCAAGTCATCAAGAAGGCTAGTGAGCTTCACGCTAACAATGCTTTTGGCAATTATAGCCTCATGAGCAATAACTGCGAGCATTTTGCCCTATTTTGCCGGACTGACGTTCGAAAAAGCGAACAGACAGCCTTTGTCAATAATTGAGCGGAAAATCATGGCAGCCAAAGAGTGGACCATGAGTTTGTTGCAGAGAAATGAACTCTACTGGTCCAACCTTCCTCCAATGTTGTATACTGTTTATTCATTTCTTTACTATCTGTTTCAATGTATACTCAATTGGGGCTGGAACAAGCGGTGAGACTTAATTCCTTATTGTCCCAATATATCTAGTTGCCATCTGAATTCCTCTTCTTGCCACATTGATGTAAACCTTATGTAGGAGGTTGACCAGAACTGGTGTCCTGATAGAGAAGCTAATGAACAGAGACTAGCTCGTCTAATATTATGTGAATGCAATAGCAAACGCAAGCATTGTTGCGTCTTTTTCTGGAGCGATTGCGCAATTTGTTTGTAGATACTCCATGGGCATTCCTCTAAGTTCCAACTCATTACTCATGCAATGAACACAGATATTTAAGCACATTGAGGGCAGAAAACATTCTAGCAATGCATCAACTAGGCAACATCAATTTTTTAACAGAATTGCATGTAAAACCATATAATTGCAGCTGCAGTATTCATAGATAATGCAAATTCACGGTTTCAACTTTAGACCAAGCTTACTGCGACTAAAGGTACTAGCACTTGAAGTACAATACCTCCGTATGATGCTCTGGACATAAGACACATTAACCACCAAGAACTATAGCAAGCCAAATCTCGACCCAGCAGTATTATCGCAAAATAACAATCACTAATAAATCGGTATTAACATCGTAATACTATTGATGCAAGAAGCCCGAGCAACATATACATATTCATAAACAACAGAGGCTTCAAACAATGAGGCCAAGCAATACATTACACATGAAATGCATCACGACTCAAGCCCAACAACCAAATGATTTAAACAATGACAACACCAATCCCAAAATGCACCGAAAAGAACTAGGTCCCAAAATTCGAAACTCTTCAAAGTCGATACTTTTTGGGAATTCAAAAAACAAAAACAAGAGTTGCCCATTCAGGCTTTGTAGGCATGGCGGATCTATCCGAGGGACGAAAGATCCCAATGGGTAAATTTTCACCGCGCCACCTACAATAAGCAAGATGGGAAAGCTCGGACTTCGAAGTGCGGAACGGGAGATCCCATCTCAGGCAGAGAAGAAGCCAGCCCCATTGCGCTCTGGACTTCCCTCCAGCAACAAAAAATCGTTGACTACGAAATCAAAGTCCTTGATTCAATGCCTTTTCTCTGTTGGATTTCTTTTGATTTCTAGAATAATCATTTGCATCGTTCAACAGAGTACCTTAATTCTTTTGTCAGAGTATCTTGTAAATCTAAATTTGTTTAGGCATATCACTTAAATGTTCTCCTCCTTTCTAAAAAGAGATAAGTTTATTTGTGTAATTTTAAAGATCTAAACTCGAAAATAAATGAACGACACATTCTTTCCGGTGGAAGTTTTCATCTGTATTCACTGAATTTGGGATAGGATTTCGGATTTTCTTGTGCCTAAATAATCAGATTTGACATTTCATTTTTTCAAGCCAACGCAAAACCCGAAAACCGATACAAACCCATCTCCGCTTCTCACCGGCTCCGGCTCCCTCCTCCTCCTCCTCCTCCTCATAATTCCTGCTGACGGTGTTGCAGAGAAAGAGGTGAGAAGAAAATATTTTTTGGACAAATGGAGAAGCAAACTGCGAGTCTCCACTCGGCCTCTGCGTTTCTCGCCATGGAACCCACTTGACTGCGTGATTTCCCACGCGCGAGGTAAAGTTTTCCCCTTTTTCCCCTCTGCACGGGCTTCACTTAGCTCACCAGTTGTTGCAACCTGATGCGAAAAAACAAATAGATAAAACACAGAGATTTACGTGGTTCGATCACAAGGTGATTTACGTCCACGGGCGAGGTAAGACAATGTTCCACTATAATCAAAGAGAGTACAGTTTTCAGAAGTCGAAAACAACGACTAAAGCTCACGGCTCACAAAACTCTCTGTAAACAAAATTCTTTATGTACATCAATGAGAAAATCTAGCCGCAGTATAAATAGGGCTCTCAAAAAATTTTCCTCGGGGGCGTAGCTCCCGAACCCCCCTAGACATTGGTTCGCTTCCTCCAGCTCGGGCGGTCCGCTATGGAGATTTGTTCGCTTGCTGCGGGTTGGGCCTATCGGCTCAACCCTTCGCGTCGCGAGCCAAATCTCAATTTTCTCTCCACTTTCGGATCGCACAAAAAATATGTCGGGTCGGGTCATGAACCGGACCAAGTACATAAAATTCAAGACATATTTAACAGTTATGATCCAAAGCAAATGGAAGCTTGTCATCTTTCTTGACTTTTAGGACACTGGATAGATCCCCCGGCTAATTTGTGGTGGTATTCTTCTGATTATCACTGTCATTAATTGTACAAAGTACCATATTCTAGATTCCCATCACGGTTTTAATGGGGATGTAAGGAAGACTTTGTAAATGCCAAAGTACTTTCAGTAGGTTGAAAAATTAAATTGGAAATTGAATATGGAAGATATGCTAGGCCCAACCAACTACTTATGGGGCAGATTTTTGGTTTACTTTTTGGAGAATAGTAATGGCCACTGGTAGCCTATCAGGAAAATGGAGTTCTGTCTTTATCGTGTGTTTTGCGGCTCAATCTACTTCTTCTGCAAGTCTTAAAGCCATGAAGAAGAGAATTTCATATATAGTTGCTTTCACTCAATCTTTACATCCACTTTGGAAGGAGCAATACTTAGCACGATCCTGATTATCTGGATCAAAGTCGATCGAATTTGTCCACGTTGAGGCCCGCGAAAGACGCCGATTGGTCCACACCCAATACATATATTTCGACTGTAATTGAATCTGTTCACCGTATTAGCCATGATACGTTTTTTCTTTTTCTGCACGAACGTTCAATCTCTATGCACAGTTCTCTTCCATGAAACTAAGGTGAAATTGAAATATTGATAACCTAAATGAAGCATTCAACATCATGCAAGGAGAGCACACCGGTAAAGGACGGAAAGAGACACAAATAGACAAGCACAAGGCACGACCTCCAAAGCAACAAGTTGAAGAAAGGAATGATTACTTCAGCAATTTTCAATTTCATGTCTGCTGTTCACCTTTCAATGATAATAATGGGAGGTTGTCTGTTAGGTTATCTTTCCAACTAAGCACAACAGCCAACACGAGTCATTCGCACATTGCAAGATTCACGCCTCATCATCAAGAAAGTCCAGGAAAGAAAACCAAAAGGAAAAAGCAGCTCCAAAGTATGTGGAAGAGCATGATGCATCCCATTCAAGTCCAACCAATCAGCACCACCCACAAAAAGCGCATCGACAAACACAAGAAAACAACAACTCTCTTCAACCCATGAAGAACACAGACTTCCCATCGTTCACATGTAATGCGCAGAGAGAGTGAGAGAGAAAGAGAGAGAGTACCGACGACGAAGGAGCAGGCGGTCCATCCGCCGCGCTTCGACCGACGGACAGGATTCCCCCGGAGATCTACGGTTCCATCTTGGGTGTAATCATCAGCTCCTTCTTCCACTAGTGACATTTCCTACAGGTATAAGGTATGAGTTTGTGTTTCTCTGAGTGTTGCACAGTACGAGCTCTTACTGTGCTACAAGCTATCTTCTGAGAAGAGCTTCGCAACCCCCAAACCCACCCTTCTATAGTCAGTCCTCCACAGATTCGACTCTCTCTCCCCCTGGCTTCAGCTGAGTTTGACTTTCCCATCTCTCACCTCGCACGGCTTGCAATTATCATAGGTAACCCGATGGGGAAATGACAGAAACACCCTCCCCCATGTCGACGTTGTACTTTTGTCTCCTTGCCAGTTGCTTTTTCTTTTGCTGTTCCTCTGTTCTGTAAAAGATCTCACCTCGTACGTAAGTTTAATTACATGATTATGGCCATTTATATCATGGACGGGTTTAGCGGATCTATTGTCTATACTAGTCACTAGCGTATAACTGTAGGTGTGTCAGCATTAGGAAAAGGAATTGCCCAAAATTTTCTTATTTTTTATTTGCCTTTATAAATATAGGTCACGTTAAGGAGAAGAAGTTGGGGGAAGATAGGAATTATATCCAAGACCTCTCTCGATATTGTTAAAAAAAGATCATCTTATGTCTAAAATTTCCGACATAGTTGTTAGCACACAATTAATAAGGAAAATCCATGGAGACTTTTGATGCTTCTCGAAGGTAATTTAGAATTGAGCATAACCTATCAATCCTATGTCGGATGAGCAATGCGCTGTGATGTAGTTTATAAGTAAGATTTATCATACAAGACCTCATGAATACTCAGGTTGATTGTTTTGCCTTATGTAAGATTCGCTGAATCATTTCAAAATTGTACATATGCTTTGAACACTTTTTTCTGGACTTTGCCCAAGTCGAACAAGCTGCTGGCCTGTTCATCACTTGTATAATGATTTTATAATAGTTAAGTTATCTGGACTTGGCCTGCTTGAGGTAGGATTTCATGACCTAACTTTATGACAATCCCAATCGTAAACCCTTCAAATTGAAGAGGAATTTTTTTCGTTAGTTGTGGTATTACTAACCAATCACATTTTGAAAGTGATGTGTCTCAAATTATTTTATGTTTGAATTTTGAAAAGCTCACCTTTTATTGGTCGACTTCTCCACGTGTCATCTCTGTGAGGAATGCCTACCATATATGAAATGCTTTCTCCCTCCACACTTGCCCATTGTTTCTTTCTTTAATAGTTTTCAGCTGTGTGCTTTGACAAAAATTTCACTTAAACATAGTAACAGTGAACGACCTATCATAGTTGTTCCTCTATCTCTCTCTCTCCCACATACACAGCCCTTCTCTTAGCCTTTCAAAGGGATTATCTGTTACTCTTCATAGATCCACTAATTTATACCAAAAGGCTTTTAGACCTCGAAATTTTCTAATTCGCAAGATCCACAAAGTGGTCAGTGAAGAACACACTCACAGGTGAGCTGTACAGCATCAGTGTCGAGCCTGTTGCCTATCGCAAAGCTTCATTTGGTGCGTTGAGCTCCCCCTCCCCGAGCTTCCAAATCTAGATCTGGAGGCTTGGCACCGACTTCATGGTGGTTGGGCCTTGAAGCAAGTGCGATGTCGACCTCTTTTGCAGTCGCCGAGCTCGGTTGTGGCACGAGCTCCTCCATCGTTGAGTCTGGTAGAGAAAATGACGATGATCAGGCATGAGCTCTCTCGCCATTATGAACTATGTTGTAGATGATGAGGGAAACAAAAGACACAACAATGACAACCAGCGACACGGTTTGGTATGGGGTGGTGGTTCACCGATGACGATGAAGACGGAGATCGGTGGTGGCCCATTTGTTGATAAAACAAATTGTGACATGCCTTGTCTCATATCGAAAAGATATGAGTATGTAACGGTTATTTTTTATCTGTTCAACTGATAAAAAGATTTGAGTGTGTGTTTGTTCAATCCATTGCTTTTTTTTGTCGGCAATTATTTTTTAATTTAATTTTAATTTCGAATTTATAGTTAAAAAATGAATAATTGTGTCCTTTTGAAACAATATGTTTGTTCACAAAAGGGTTTCGCTATTTATTATCAACGTTTCTAGTTCAATATCTTCTTTTTTTTGTCTGTCGTACTCTAACTCTCAACTCACTCTTAGACTTTTGTCTTGCCACTTGTAGGGCGTGAGAGTCGAAACCCACATCTGAAACTATATGTCCTCACCTCTAGCCCCCTTGAGAAGGTGGGGAATCAAACTCCCACCTCTCCCTTCCCAAGTAAGAAGGTGGCCACTAGGGTTTGCCCCCAGTGGTTTGCTTCAATAACTAACTCTCTCAATTTTTTGATAGTATATTCTCCTGAATAAAATTTACTAATGATTATAACAATTACTCAAAACAAAAGCTAATGACAAGTGTGGTTCGTAACAGACATGGAATCCCAAATCGAAAACAAAGCCATATGCGGAATCAGCTGAAGACTTGATCAAGTTCACTAAAGAAACCGTGGACGACTTCTTTGCCATTAGAATGGAAATTACTGAGGATTTGGTTCGTGATCTCGTAAACAGTTTAGGGAGTCTCTTTCAGGACTATGCTGCATTTGTTGAATCATGTGGTAAGTATCACCTGTCATGTAGCTTGTCCTTGCTTATCACTTTGTACCTATTGCATTCTCATTGTTCATCTAAGTCAATGGTTGACTTGATGTACGTTCATGCTTTAGTTTTGCGATTACATAAGAAGTGACTGCCATATTCTTCTTTTATTGCACAAACATTTAATGTCTATTGACCAATGATACCTTAGAAATGAAGAGTAAGTATGGCATATATATCTAAAAAGTCATGAAACGTTTGTTAGCTTCTTAAAAATAATATTTAGAATATAATGTTCTGTTTTGAATTACCACAACTTGATTTCATTATTTCTTGAAAATCTTCAATGCAGGATCAAAGCAAAATTTCACACCTGTTCTTCCCCCTTTAATGAGATGTCGTCGAGATTCCAAGTTTGCCAAACTCTGTAGAAAGGTGACCCCTTGCAAGGTTGGCATAGAAGACTCACGAGGATGCCGGACGAGCGAAACTGACCATCCTCACCCATCGATGAGCCGCGGGACGCAACACCTTTACATCCGCCTCAACACTTTGCACTATCTCCTCGCCTATCTCCACTCCTTGGAAGAGATGTTGTCACTCTCTCGCATTGGCTCTCTTGGTCAAAAACATTTCGGCGACAAGAAGCACCATAGCGACTGTGCTTCCTACTTTCAGAATGCCTGCTCGGCCATACGTGAAGCCTGCCAACATGTCTCAGAAGTTGCTGCCCATTGCTTGATCTTCGTCGACTCTAACCATATCTTTGAAGGGATATATCGAGAACCGAAAAACAGAACAATCACGTAGAAATCAGAAAAATAGACGATGCACGAGTTTACCCAGGTTCACCCTCGAATAGGGCTACGTCCTGCAAAGAGATTTCACTATATTTTCGGTTTACAGCCACTTGACTCGTTACAATGTTCAGAAAAAACGAGCAAAATATATATATGCCCCAAACGGGCCTAAAACCTAAGCCTATATGAAATCTCTTAATTTCGCACCATACGGGCCAGCCCAAACCCGTTGAGGTTTCGGGGGCGCTGCCCCCGAGCCCCCGCCCGCTCACCGGCGAGCGGGGCAGCCGTCCGCTGACCGGGCAGCGGAACCCCCGTCGGGGGGCGCTGCCCCCGAACCCCCGCCCGCTGACCGGGCAGCGGGGCACCCGTGTCGGGGGCGCTGCCCCCGAACCCCCGCATTCCGCACGCATGGGTCACATGTCGTTGGACAACACTTCAGTTTCCCTAAGCTCACGTGGGCGTACCCGGTGTGAGAAACAAGGGTCCTCGAAGTATTCGCCAACTCCAACATTCTCCCACTTGGTGGATACTTCGCGCAAATGAGGGCCTTTCCAATATCATTCTTCTTCAATCCAATCGCAGTAGAGCACCATTCAAACTTCACACTTGTGACGGCTTTAGTAAGGAAGTCAGAACTATTTTCTACCGTGTCGACCTTTACAAGCCGAACCTCTTTCTTCTCTACCTTTTCTCGGATGAAATGATATTGTATATCAATGTGCTTTGTGCGTGAGTGAAATGCTGGATTCTTAGCTAAATAAATAGCCCCTTGATTATCACATCTCACCTCTATTGCACCTTGCTCAAAACCGAGCTCCAAGCACAACCGCCGTAACCATACAGCCTCTTTTCCAACATGAGTAAGAGCCATATACTCAGCCTCAGTAGAAGAAAGCGCTACCACGCTTTGCCTCCTACTCATCCAACTCAATGCAGCACCAAACAATGTGAAAACATATCCGCTAGTGGATCGTCTACTATCAATATCTCCACCCCAATCAGCATCTACATGGCCTACGATATCAAGCATGTTTCCATTCCCTGTACCTTCAAAACATAAAGAAAAATTCAAAGTTCCACGAAGATACCTGAAAACTCTTTTGATCGCATTCCAGTGTTCTCTACCTGGGTTAGACATGTATCGACTCAAGACTCCCACTGCTTGGGCTATATCCGGACGCGTGCACACCATAGCATACATCAAGCTACCCACTGCACTCGCGTATGGAATTCGGGCCATCTCTTCAGCTTCTTCATCCGTTTTCGGACATTGTTCCGCAGATAGCTTGGTCCCTAAAAGTATAGGGGTACCAACAGGCTTGCAATCTATCATATTAAATTTCTTCAATATTTCTTTTATGTATTTCTCCTGCCCTAGCCATAGCTTCCGTTTCTCACGGTCCCTCCTAATCTGCATGCCCAAAATAAAATTTGCAGGCCCCAAGTCTTTCATTTCGAACTTTTTGGCCAGCAAACTCTTCACGGAATTCACCATCTTCACACTATTCCCGATCAACAACATATCATCCACATATAGCATGAGAATGACAAACTGATCGCCCGTTCTCTTCACATAAACACAATGATCAGAATTTGAACGCACAAAATTAAGCTGGAGCATGTACGTGTCAAACTTCTGGTACCACATCCTTGGTGACTGCTTCAGCCCATATAAAGATTTTTTCAATTTGCATACCAAATTCTCCTTTCCTCTTACTTCAAAACCTTCTGGTTGCCTCATGTATATCTCCTCCTCCAAGTCCCCATGAAGGAATGCCGTCTTAACATCCATCTGTTCTACCTCAAGATCATATGCAGCTGCTATAGACAGAACAAACCGTATAGAGGTCAACTTTGCTACAGGAGAAAAAATCTCGTCATAGTCAACTCCCTCAATCTGAGAGTACCCCTTGGCTACAAGCCTAGCCTTGTACTTCTCTACAGTTCCATCCGGTTTCAGCTTTCGCTTGAACACCCATTTACACCCAATTGCCTTTCTATCCTTAGGCAATTTACACAAGCTCCATGTTTCATTTTTATCAAGCGACTGCATCTCATCTATCATTGCAAGCTCCCACTGATTCGCATCATCCATAGATGTCGCCTCTTTTACAGAACTAGGATCATCTCCGGTAATGCTCAAAGCATGAAACGTACTCAAAGCACTAAGTGAGTATCGAAGTGGTACCTTTCTTTCACGCGTCGATCTCCTGAGAGCCGGCATGCTATCTGTATCCAAGTTTTCATCTGAATCTGCATCCTCGACTTCATTAACCAAGTCCCCTTGCTCCAATTCAGAATCAGACTCTATTAGCGTGCCTTGTGAAACCATTTCTACAGTTTCAGTTTTAGGACTTTCTTCGAGCACTACCACTTTCTTGGGCTCATCACCTTTCTGTGTGCTAACCTGGGGTTGTGATTCACGAAAGACAACATCCCTGCTGTATACAATGGTCTTTGATTCTGGATTCCACAGCTTATAGCCTTTAACCCCTTCCTTGTATCCGACAAATATGTTCTTCTCAAACTTGTTGTCAAGCTTACCCCGCTTCTCCTTAGGTACATGAACATATGCGTCACAGCCGAACACCCGAACATGCGACAGATTCGGTTTCTTCCCAAACATTGCCTCATATGGTGTACGATCTTTCACTGATGAGGTCGGTGATCGGTTCTTCAAATAACTGGCTGTGGCTACAGCTTCTGCCCAAAATTCTGTCCCCAAACCTGCCCAACTCAGCATGCATCTTGCCTTTTCTATGAGTGACCGATTTAATCTTTCGGCTACCCCATTCTGTTGAGGCGTATATGGAGTCGTCTTCTGCCTTGCAATACCATTATCCACACAAAATTGCTCGAACTTATCCGAACAGAATTCACCTCCGTTATCTGTACGAAGGACCTTGATTTTCCTGCCCAATTGGTTTTCAACCAAAACCTTAAATTCTCGAAATTTCTCGAATACATCTGATTTACTTTTAATAAAATAAATCCAACTATATCTCGAAAAATCATCTATGAACGATACATAATACCTGGATCCTCCAATAGATGGAGTCGGAGTAGGTCCAAAGACATCGCTGTGAATCAGCTCGAGAACCTCAGTTGCTCTTGTACCAGTGTGTTGGAAGCTAACTCGGTTCTGTTTTCCATGAAGACAGTGTTCACAGAACCCGAAACCCATAGAGCATTTTGGAATTCCTTCTACCATCTGACTTGAAGCTAAGGTAGATAGTCCCTTTTCACCGATATGCCCCAACCTCTGATGCCACAACATGGACATCTCATGTCCATCTTCCTTGGCCTCTTCAGAAACGAAACCGCTACCAACAGTCACTGTTTCCCCGAGCAGCTTGTATAATGTCCCGTAACGGACTCCTCGTGCAATCACAATAGAACCTCGAGTCATCTTGCACGAATCCTTATCACAGCTAAAAATAACCCCCGAATCAGCCATCGTACCAACTGATAACAAATTTCTACTCATCAAGGGTATGTGCATCACGTCTGGAATAGTCTTCACTGTGCCATTACTCATCCTCAGCTTCACCCTGCCACGCCCGACAATTTGAACTGCAGTATCATCTCCGAGCATGACATCCCCACCGTTATATTGCTCATATTCACAAAACCAATGTCTATGAGGCGTCATGTGGTATGAAGCACCGGTATCGATCAACCATATATCCTTGTCTGACTGCGCCATACACGCAGCAGCCAAATACATATCTCCCGCATCGACCTCCTTTTTACCCGAGGATGATTCAGCTTCTTTCTTAAAAACTGGCTTGTTTTTACAATCCCGCTTCACATGGCCCCACTCTTGACATTTCCAGCACTATACCCTCCTCTCCCTACTCTTCGATCGCCCACGAGATTTGGATCTGGATCCTCTCGAATTTAGAGTCTTCTCTGCTGGCCTTCCCCTAGCTGCCAATGCCTCTTTACCGGAATTTCCAGATCCCTTTCTTCGTGTCTCCTCCGATAACAAAGCAGAACACACACTTTCATACGATAATTCCTTATCCCCACCACCGATCACCACAATTAGATTATCCCATGAATCCGGCAGTGAACAGAGTAGTGTTATTGCCTTATCATCATCCTGGAACTTAACACCGATTGATACGAGTTGACTAATCAATGTGTTAAAGTTATACAGATGTGCAGAAAACGAGTCGCCCTCATGCATCCGAAGATTATACAGCTTTTTTCTCAAGAACAACTTATTAACCAACGACTTACTTTGATACAGTGACTCTAATTTCTGCCACAAATTTCTGGCTGTAGGTTCGCCCATCACATTCGTTAGAATTGAGTCCGCGAGACAAAGCCGAATCAACCCCTTTGCTTTCCGATCAATCCGATTCCAGTCTTCAATCTCTTTCGGATCTGCTGGTTTGGAAGTTGAATCCCCTTCCTTCACCACTTCCTTGCCTATCACGACACCAGGTTGCGCAGCAACAGGCCTTTCCGTTTCGATTGCCGACCAGAGATCCCGATCACAGAGAAGATCTTCCATCTTCATCTTCCACAGATCAAATCGCGTCCCATCGAATTTTTCTATCTCAATTCGTGATCCTCCTGACATCTCGAATAAACCCTAATTCCTCGAACAACTCCGGCTCTGATACCAATTGAAGGGATATATCGAGAACCGAAAAACAGAACAATCACGTAGAAATCAGAAAAATAGACGATGCACGAGTTTACCCAGGTTCACCCTCGAATAGGGCTACGTCCTGCAAAGAGATTTCACTATATTTTCGGTTTACAGCCACTTGACTCGTTACAATGTTCAGAAAAAACGAGCAAAATATATATATGCCCCAAACGGGCCTAAAACCTAAGCCTATATGAAATCTCTTAATTTCGCACCATACGGGCCAGCCCAAACCCGTTGAGGTTTCGGGGGCGCTGCCCCCGAGCCCCCGCCCGCTCACCGGCGAGCGGGGCAGTCGTCCGCTGACTGGGCAGCGGAACCCCCGTCGGGGGGCGCTGCCCCCGAACCCCCGCCCGCTGACCGGGCAGCGGGGCACCCGTGTCGGGGGCGCTGCCCCCGAACCCCCGCATTCCGCACGCATGGGTCACATGTCGTTGGACAACACTTCAGTTTCCCTAAGCTCACGTGGGCGTACCCGGTGTGAGAAACAAGGGTCCTCGAAGTATTCGCCAACTCCAACAATCTTCTACAATAGCCTCTATATTGGTGAAGTCGCTAGTGCACGTATAAGGCCAACTTTGCGGACATTGAAGCAGAATTTGAGTCTGCTTTGCATGATTCTCATCGATCAAGCACAACCATTAGCGATGAGAGAAGTCATGAAGGCCTCTTTCGATGCCTACCTTATGGTTTTGCTTGCAGGAGGGAACTCTAGGATATTTTACAGATCGGATCACCGAATGATCGAGGAGGACTTCGAGTGCTTGAAGCGATCATTTTGTGTATCTGGGGAAGGATTGATGAGCGAGGACGTAGTGGAGAAGGAGGCAGAGACGGTGGAAATGGTGATCGCTTTGATGAGTCAACCAACGGACAAGCTAATCCAAGATATTAGTGTCATGATGCGTAAAATGGACGAGAACGGAGCCGAGGATATGAGGAAAAAGCAATTTGTGCCTCCAACAATAGAACAGTGGAGTAGATCAGATCCGAACACGATACTACGAGTCTTGTGCCACAGGAACGATCAAGTAGCGAATCGGTTCTTGAAACGAACATTCCAAATAGAACGAGATGATAGAAAAGAAGGATTGCCGATCTTATGTTATTGATTGCAGAACAATCAATTAGTAGTGCATTATCATTTGTGATAGCACAAAAAAAATTATGTTCTGTCATTGGTGATTGCATTAGGAGGAATTTTCCCATTGAGATGTTGAGATGCACGTGTGAATTGCGTTGAAAAAGTCCTATATCGGAGAACTAATATGGTGTGGAGTAGTTAATAATCTCAGTTGTCTCATAAGTCATTGGCTTAAGTTTTTTAGTGAAAGTGGATCCGATTGGCTAGGGGTGAGCGGTTCTAAGTTCCTTACAAATTCCACCTGGAACCTGAAACCTACCATCGTGTACAGGTTCCTCAATTTTTGAAACTTGGAACCTATCCATCAAAATTTGAAACCTGCAACCTACCCTATTACAGGTTCCGGGGTAGGTTACAGGTCTAGCAGGTTCTTTTTTTTTTAATTTCATTTTTAGTTAAACAAAACGAAAATGAATGCAATAATACTGAACAAGCTTATCATTCACCGAAGAGAATACAAAATACTAATTTTCCTAGCATTATAGTTCAAATAAATACATTTAAAATGAGTAGTCATTGATTGAATCGATACTTGGGGTGAGCGGTTCCATCTTTCGTACAGATTCCATATGGAACCTAACTACGATAATAGGTTCCTCATTTTTTGGAACATGAAATCTACCTTATCACAAGTTCTAGGATCTATTCAGGTTCTACCTGTATTATTAATTGAACAATTATAATGAATTATCACCTTTAATGAAACCTGCAGTGAGCCTACTCATTTGCTGTTATGATTCACTGACCACAACTTATATTTAGACATACGAAAAATATGAAATATTAACAAGACATAAAATGAAAACTCAAGCTAGTGGTTCCAAATTAAACACTCATCATCTAACGCCATGAAATACTGCAGGATCATGCGAAGACATAAACCAAGAAAAAATACAAAAAACTTAGTTGAAACAGGTTCTCCAATTTTTGGAACTTGAAACCTACCATACATACCTTGGAACTTGGAACTATGCTCACCCCTACAATTGGCTATGTTGACGATCTCCAATTTTGGCTCCTTCTTGATGATCTTTCCCGGGAATATATCGAGTTTTTCCGACATCAACAAAACAAATGGTATGATTGGTTAGTCCATAATCAGTTCTTGTTTTTTGTGAATATCTTATGGAAGGAATCTCATGACCAACGCGGTCCCGATGGCAACCTTCATTGTTCGGTCCAGCAAAAGAATTCACGGATGAAGGTAGGCATTGTTGTTGTGCTCCTCACATGAAACAAAGTGAAAATTTAAGTTGAGACATCTTAATGGGGTAAACAGTTTCACATCTTGAAGATGTCGAGCTTCTGCTGAATCAACCCGATACAAGGATGTCATTGTCTTTGCGGCTAAGCTTTGCATTTTAGTATCTATAATATGCAATTTAGTTTGTTGTTCTATCATAATAGTTGAGTGAAGATGGATCGATCATTTCTCTTTAACTGACATATATAACGATTGAAATATCGTGTACAATGAATTGCCAGAGTTTTGACCATCTGATACTAAAAGCAATTGCGAACCTGGAGTGGTCATTCGAATGTCGCCTTTGAACTCGACGGCATGCAAACGAGCAAAGAAATAGTTGTACCCGCAAATACTGTATAGAGATTGTATCTTCATCTTCTTCCAAGAAGTATAAACATCATCATCATCTGTGTATAAATGTTAAGCCACGCTACAATGCGACGGCAAGAGCCGTACAAGTGCTGGATATTCTACACCAGGTAGACCTTAGGCTATAAGCGTTGTTTCACTATCATCAATTCGTTGCAAACCCGAGCGGTGACATTTTACTTATCGCATAGCTATGTCACCGGCACTTCCTGGTTATGTACCTTCTCCAGCCCTTTCAATTCTTCCTTCAGCACCACCATCGAATCCGAGACCTCAGCACGATACACATAGAGTTTCGCCACGAACAGGAAGAACGCAAAATTCAGGATATTGAGCACCACGAAGAAGGCATAGTAATAGTCGAGGTGCGATGCATTCAGGTTGTTAAGTATCCACCCGCGGTGGCCGTGCCTCTTGGTGATGTGCGAGACAGTGGAGAGGAGGAAGCTGCTGAGGAAGTTCCCGATTCCCAAAGTGGTCATTGCATAAGATGTTCCCAGGCTCTTCATGCTCTCCGGCGCTTGGTCGTAGAAGAACTCGATCTTTGCTACTTCCAGGAATGCGTCGGCTGTTCCCATGAGCACGAATTGAGGAAGCAGGATGAAGATTGTCAGTGGTATCTGTCCACCGGATTCGACCAAATTGTGTTCCCTAGCCACTCGGAGTCTCCATCTCTCGGTGAAGGATGCCACAGTCATGATCACGACGTGGAGGATGAGGCCGATTCCCATCCTGTGAAGAAGACTGATGCCTCTCGGGTTCTTGGTCCATCTTTGCATGATCTTCACAAAGAAGCGGTCGTACAACACGACAGAGACGAGCATCGAGATGGTCACGAATCCAGATAGACTCGCCGGGGGGATCTTGAAGCTGCCGATGCTTCTATCTAAGGTAGTTCCTTGCTTGACGAAGAGGGTATTGATTTGAGCCACCATGCAGCTTGGGACGAAAGTCGCGATCAGGATCGGGATCATCCGCAGCATTTGTTTTGTCTCCTCGACTTGGGTGACCGAGCATAGCTTCCACGGAGAAGTCGTCCCGGTTTGGACGCATGCTTTGTTCAAGAATCTGCATGGAGAGTCAGCCACACATCAGTGAAACCATAGGCTATTGTATCCCTCACGACGAAAAGGTTTAACTCACGAAACACTGTTCAAATGCTGCACATCCTTGTTCCATCAATCGTCCATGGATTACATCTTTTTGCCAGCATTTTACTTCGTGAAGACACTTCTATGAGTGCACAACTATGAAACTGTGGAATCTACATATGATTTTATCGACGAACTTGATTTGAACACACATGAGATGTGACGGTATTGGACAGCAGATGTATAATGTCTTTCAGATGGGAACACGGAGGAAATAGAATTTGATGCAAATTACTACCTCAAGGTTGGAGTTGAGTCGATCCTGAATTTCCCTTTCTTGGCATACTCTTGCGGATCAAGCTCATGAAGCTCCTTCGGATCACTCGGGACCGGCACACTCCACTTCCTCAGGGCGGCCACGATGACCTGGGCCATCCTCGTGAACGGGCTGCCAGCAGGCACCCGGTGCCGGTAGTAACGGGTCCCCGCAAGGAAGATCGCGATCGAGATCGCGAGCCCGAGGGTGGGGAGCCCGTACCCGAGAGCCCATCCCACGTTGTCCTGAATATACACCAGGACGGTGTTGGCAAAGAGGGTCCCAAAGAAGATGCTGAACATCCACCAGTTGAAGAAGGACAGCTTGTGGCCCTTCTCCTTCGGGTCAAAGTCGTCGAACTGGTCCGCGCCGATCGTCGAGATGTTGGGCTTGGTCCCGCCAGTCCCAACCGCCAGCGTGTACAGTGCGCCGTAGAAGATGGCAAGGTGCAATGTGGAGGCCTTCTCGCAATCGCCGACGTTCGTTGCTGAGCACGGAGGCGGTTTGAGGCTGGGAAGCGAGACGGCCAGGGTCAACACCGACATGCCCTGCATGAAGTAAGCTAGACATGCTCAATTATCTTATCCATGACGAAAAAGACTATTCAATATGTTGTATAAGACGCTTTCTCTACATTACAATGTACCAAACGCTCAGCAATCAATTTGATATAGTCTTCAAAAATGATAATACATGGCTTATTTCCTATTAAACTTAAACTATAGACTTTAGTATCCCTAGCCAGTCATATTTTGTAGCATTAGTCAGTCACTAATTATGTAATTAAGTTTAAACATTCCTTAATTTTCGAAATCGCACGTGATCTTCACATCCTAAAATAGACAGAACAGTATTCCAACACGTATTCCCTTGGAAGTATACGACGGAATAGTAGGTTTGTTCTTACAAGGTTAAGCAAGGACCACCGGGGAGCATGGCGACAACCTCCGAGTTGATAGACTTCAGACCATCAAAACAGCGGTCCAATTTGTCCTTATCGTGTATTACTTTTTATTAATTTATTTAGCACCGAATAACTTCTTGTGCCAGAAAATTTTTGGAAGCATTTTGAGTCGTTCACGGAAAATTATTCCCTCGTTTTATTTTTCAACCTTGGGCTTTTGGGATCACGTGGATTAATAACCCGTGTGTGGCCAGAAAATTAGAATATTCTTGGTCAGCAAATACAACCAAGAATCGTCCTCGATTTCCATATGAAGCACGAGGAATTGGATCTTATGTACAACCCAAACTGCTACAACTATAGTATATAGCATGTGGGAATCCGATAACGACTCCACAAGGGAACGCTAAAAAGGTTGTGGCCGAGTCTGACGATGACTACCATAAGTTTCCACACACGCTCTGACGGCAATGCGGATGGCACGTACCGTAAGATAGATGGCGGACGCAACAATGAAGGTCCAGTAGCGGCCAAGGTGGGCGTCGGCGACGTATGCGCCGAGGATGGGCGTGATCCAGATGGTGCCGACCCAGTTGGTGACGTTGTTGGCCGACGTGACCGTGCCTTGGTAGAGCTTCTTGGTCAGATAGACCACAAGGTTGGACGAGATTCCATAGTACGCCATCCGCTCGAAGACTTCATACACTGCACCCAATTTAGTCAACAAGTCAACGCAAAGACCAACGAAACAAAAAAAAAATACAATAAAACAAGCCAAGTTGAATAATTGCGGCTAGGCTCTATCTGATCTGCATTACTGCTATTACTACCACCATTCAAATTCTCAAGGATAATATACGTACGATTATCGATTTTTCGCAAAAAAAAGGTTTTTTTAGACGGGTTCGAATGATAGCAATACGAAAATGATCATTAGAAACATGAAACGACACGAGGTTGCGTGATTCAGCGGACTTAATTCAAATCGGCTTACCTTATATGTTCAAGTACAATACATGACCATAAAATCATGGAAAATGAAGAAAGGAAAGTGAAAGGTACACACGTTCTTACGTGATTCAATGAACAAAATGGCCAAGAGAAGATTCTCGCCATGTACTGTTTTTTTTCCAATTGAAGATGCATTATCATCAGAGGAATCTTAGAAGAAATGGGTCAAATATATGCTTCGCTCTATGATTTGGAGTAAGTGTTGAGCAGCTAGCTTATTCGTTGTTTAGGATTAGACCAAAGCTGACAATTTGGGACAGGAAAGATGTGACAAAATGTCAAATGTCAATTCGGGGTTTGATTATTCTACTGGGAGAAGATGTTGCCGGCTCTCTTCGGCATCTTCTGGTTACATCTCTGACTGGTTATAATCTCTCTAGGGTAGAATTTTCACACGGGGAAGTCAAAGTTTAAGTTCGAATTTTTGTACTTTCTTGACATAATTATGGTCCAAAGCAAATGGAAGCTTCTCATATTTCTTGACTTTTAGGGCAGTGGATAAATGCCCTAGCCAATCAATGGTGGTATTCTTCTGATTACCACTATCATTAATGGGACAAATTACCATATTCTAGATTCACATGATGATTTTAATGGGCATTTAAGGAAGACTTTGTGAATGCCAAGGTCCTTTCAGTAGGTTGAAAAATTGAATATGGAAGATTTGCTAGCCCAACTAACTATTTATGGGGCAGATCTTGTTTACTTTTTGAAGAATAATAATGGCCACTGGTACCCTATCACGAAAATGGAGTTGTGTCTTTATTGTGTATTTTTGCAGCTCAACCTACTTCTTCTGCAAGTCTTAAAGCCATGTAGAAGAGAATTTTGCATATATAGTTACTTTCACTCAATCTTTACACCCACTTTGGAAGGAGCAATACCTAGCACGATCCCGATTATTTGAATCGAAGTCAGATCAAATTTTCGCGGGTCCACGTCGAGGCCCGCAAAAGATGCGAACGGTCCACACCCAAAATCATATATTTCGACTGTGATTGAATCTGTTCATCGTATTAACGGTGATACTTTTATACGTTTTTCCTTTTTCTCATTAAACATTCGATCTCCAGGCACAGTTCTCTTCCATGAAACTAAGGTTAAATTGAAATATTGACAACCCGAATCAAGTGTTCAACATCATGCTAGGAGAGCACACCAGTAAAGCACGGAAAGAGAGACAAATGGACAAGCACGAGGCACAACCTCCAAAGCAACATGTTGAAGAAACGAATTATTACTTCAGCAATTTATTATTTCATGTCTGCTGTTCACATTTCAATGATAATAATGGGAGGTTGTCGGTTAGGGTGATCTTTCCAGCTACGCTCAACACCCAACATGAGTCATTCACGCATTGCAAGGCTCACACCTAAATCATCAAGAAAGTCCGGGAAAGAAACTCAAAAAGGAAAAAGCAGCTCCAAAGTATGTGAAAGAGCATGATGCATACCCTTCAAGTCCAACCAATCAGCACAACCCACAAAAAGCACATCAAACAAGCACAAGAAAACAACTCTCTTCACCCCATGAAGAAGACAGACTTCCCCATCGTTCACAGGTAATGCGCAGAGAGAGAGAGAGAGAGAGAGAGTACCGACGACGAAGGAGCAGGCGGTCCATCCGCCGCGCTTCGACCGACGGACAGGATTCCCCCGGAGATCGACGGTTCCATCTTGGGTGTAATCATCAGCTCCTTCTTCCACTAGTGACATTCTCTTCAAGTATATAAGATATGAGCTTGTGTTTCTCTGAGTGTTGCACAGTACAAGCTCTTACGGTGCTATAAGCTATCTTCTGCGAAGAGCTTTGCAACCCCAAAGCCTACCTTTTTATAATCAGTCCTCCACAGATTCGACTCTCTCTCTCTCTCTCTCTCTGGCTTCAGCTGAGTTTGACTTTCCCATCTCTCACCTCGGACGGCTTGCAATTATCATAGGTACCCCGATCGGGAAATGACACAAACACCCTCCCTCATGTTGACGTTCTACCTTTGTCTTCTTCTTGCTAGTTGGCCTTTTATTTTGCTTTTCCTCTGTTCTTTGAGAGATCTCACCTCGTACGTAAGTTTAATTACGTGGTTATGGCCATTTTTATTATGGACGGGTTTAGCGGATCTATAGTCTATACTAGTCACTAGCGTATACATGTAGGTATGTGAGCATTAGGAAAAGGAATTGCCCAAAATTTTCTTATTTTTTCGTTTGCCTTTATAAATATAGGTCACATTAAGGAGAAGAAGGTGGAGGAAGATAGGAATTATATCCGAGACTTCTCGGTATTGTTAAGAAAAGATCATCTTATGTCTAAATTTCCAACATAGTTGTTAGCGCAGTCAATAAGGAAAATCCATGGAGTAGTCATATGATGCTTCTCGAAGGTCATTTAGAATTGAGCATAACCTATCAATCTCATGCCGGATGAGCAATGAGTTGTGATGTTATTTGTAAGTAAGATTTATCATACAAGTCCTCATGCATACTCATGATGATCGTTTCACCTTATGTAAGATGCGACAAATCATTTCAAAATTGTATATATGCTTCAACCTCTCCTTTCTGGACTTTGCCCAAGCCGAACACATTGCTGGCTCGTTCATCAATTGGATAATGATTTTATAGGGGTATGTAGTTATGTTATCTGGACTTGGCCTGCCAAGGCAGGATTTCATGACCTAACTTTTTGGCAAGCCCAATCGCAACCCATTCAAACCGAAGAGGTATTTTATCGTTGGTCACACGACTGATGTTGCATTACTAACCAATCACATTTTTGGAGTGATATGTCCCAAATTATTTTTAAGTTTGAATTTTGAAAAGTTCACCTTTTGTTGGCCGTCTTCTCACGTGTCATCTCTATGAGGATTGCCTGTCATATATGAAATGCATTCTCTCTGCACACTTGCCCATTATTTCTTTCTCTAAAAGTTTTCAGCTGTGTGCTTTGACAAAAATTTCACGGAAGCATAGTAACAGTGAACAGCCTACCACTGTTGTTCTCCTCTATCTCTCTCTCTAACTATATATATGATATATATAATTAGTCAACTGAGACCGGTATGCTATCCCACATACATAGCCCTTCTCTCAACCTTTCAAAGGGATTGTCTATTACTCTTTAGAGAACTATTAATTTATACCATAAGGCTTTCAAGCCTCAAAAATTTTCTAATTCACTAGATCTACAAAGTGGTAAGTAAAGAACACACCCACGGGCGAGCTCAATAGCATTAGTGTCGAGCTCATTGCCTATGGCAGAGCTTTGCTTGGTGCGTCAAGCTCTCCCTCCCTGAGCTTCTAAATTTGGATTTGGAGGCTTGGTGCCGACTTCATGGTGGTTGAGCCTAGAAGCAGGCATGATGTCGACCTCTATTGCAGTCGACGAGCTCGGCTATGGCACAAGCTCCTCCATCGCTAAGTCAGGCAGAGAAGATGACGACGACCAAGCACGAGCTTTCTCGCAATTTATGAACTAAGTTGTAGACGATGAGGGTAATAGAGAGAGATGACAATGATGATGAGCAGAGACACAGTTCGGTATGGGGTGGTGGTTCATCGATGGCGATGAAGATGAAGGATGGTGGTGGCCCATTTGTTGATAAAACAAATTGCGGCATGCCTTGTCCCATATAGAAAAGATGTGAGTATGTGATGGTTATCTTTTATTTGTTCAATTGATAAAAAGATATGAGTGTGTGTCTATTCAATTGACTTTTTTTTTCAATGGTTATTTTCTTTATTTATTTTTAATTTCGAATTTATAGTTACAAAATGAATAATTGTGTCCTTTTGAAACTATATTTTTGTTTACAAAAGGGTTTCGCTATTTAT
This sequence comes from Syzygium malaccense, assembly GCA_031216405.1. NCBI lineage: Eukaryota > Viridiplantae > Streptophyta > Magnoliopsida > Myrtales > Myrtaceae > Syzygium > Syzygium malaccense. Next base: position 26,512,224 of record CM062260.1, read on the forward strand.
TATGAACGTTTTTGGTTTAATAACTAACTCTCTCATTTTTTCGTCTCTTCTAAAAAAAAATGCAGCCATTTTTTTAATTGTTTCCCTTTTGAAAGTTCTTGGAGAAATAGCATAATTGCTATCTGGTATTCTCAATTAAGACTTTGTTGTATCCTGAAGGATTTTGGCAAGTAACCATTAACAACCAAGTGGTGCAAATAATTCTTTAAAAATAGTGTATTCACGCCTTAAAGTCTAATTCCATTTTTCCCAACTGATTTTTTTCCAATAATTTTAAGGAATTATTTTGGCAACAATAGAGTCGGAGTCAATCAAAGTCACGATTCTAAAGACACGACTGAACCTAGGAGAAACACTAGAGCAAGGAAATTGAAAGATTTAGGTCCATATTTTATTACTCATGTTTTCTTTGTTGAAGGAGATAGAGATAATAACGTGGTAAATAAATATTCTTTAGTATTAATTATGAGAGATGATCCTAAAAGTTTTAGTGATGCTATGTCTTCTAGTGATGTGCCTTTTTGGAAAGAAGTTATAAATGATGAAATTGACTCAATTATGTCCAATGATACTTGGGTATTAGTAAATTTACCAAAAGGATGTAACCAATTGGGTATAAATGGATTTTCAGGAGAAAATATAATTCCAATGGTTCTATCCAAGCCTTTACGGCTAGATTAGTGGCCAAGTGGTATAGACAATACAAAGGAATAGATTATTTTGGTATATATGCTCTTGTAGCATGCATAATATCTATTCGAATTAGCATCCATTTTATTCTCTTTGCATTCATCAAATGGATGTCAAAATTGCATTTTTAAATGGAGATTTAAACGAGAAAATTTACATGAAACATCCTGATGGTTTTATTCTTCTTGGAAATGAGAAGGAAGTATGTAAATTGGTTAAATCAAACACCAAAGTAGTGGCATAAAAAATTTGATTCAATTATATTGTCTAATAGTTTCAAACATCATAGTGCTAATAAGTGTATTTATTCTGAATTCACTAAAGACTATGGTGTTTTAGTTTGCTTATACATTGATGATATGCTTATTTTTGGAATCAATATGACTGAACCACCCGCCTGGGTGGCGCTGCTGGAAAGGGCACTCTTCCTCTCGCAAAAGGTTGAGTGTTCGAATCCCGGGCGCCGCAGGGTGACTGAACCGGTGCACGTGTGTGGTGGCTACCATGTGTCGCCCTCAGGGTTTATCTCCCGGCTATCGGCCGTGCGGGGGTTCCCTGGGTTATCAAAAAAAAAAAGTCATTGAGACTAATAAGTATCTAACTTCCATGTTTAAAATGAAAGATTTAGGTGATGTAGATAGTATCTTGGGTATTAAAATTAAAAAACATAGTGAGGGTTATTTTTTGAGCCAAAGTCATTACATTGAAAAAATATTAAACATTTTGGTTTCAAAGAAGTGGGCACTCCATTTAACTCAAGTATTAAGTTAAATTATAATATCGATAGAGCAGTAGAACAACTTGAATTTGCAAGTGATATAGGATCTTTAATGAATGCACTGCATTGTACTAGTAATTCAAGTATACAACATTGAAAGTTGTTACTAGAATTTTTGGTTATCTTGAGAGAACTAAAAATTTGAGATTGTTTCTATAAAGATTATCCGATGTATTAGAAGGATACATCGATTCTAGTTCGATTACAAGTGTGGGAGATAAACATCTACTTCTGGATGGATTTTCATATTTGGGCGAGCAAGAAACAAACATGTATAACACACTCAACCATGGAATCTAAATTATGGATTAGAAATTTGTTGTTGGACATCAAAGTATGGTCTAGTCTCATGCCTCCTATTCATTGTGATAGTCAAGCTACTTTGGCAAGAGCTTATAGTAGCACTTATAATGGAAAGTCTAGACATATCAGTCTAAGACATAAGTATGTGAGACAATTGATTCAGGATGAAACTATAACAATTGGTTATGTGAGGTCAAGCAAGAATCCGGCTGTCCCTTTACAAAGGCTCTACCAAGAGAGGCAGTAAAGATAACCTACAAAGAAATGGGACTAAAACCCTTTGACTAAAATCACCAGTAATAGTAACCCAACTAAATACTAGTATATTACTAGTTACAATATTTAATGGGTAAAAAAAAGTTACTGAAAGTGATTATTTGATATTGATATTAGCCCGAACATGAGAAGTCAATAGCATTTATTATGGTTTTTGTAGACTGAGTTATATTCTTAATTAAGTATTGGGTTAATATCACGGAAAATCTTAAATCGGTACACATGTGATAAATTTATCTCAAACTAATTTTTTGACCACTAAAAACTCTAAACTGGTACACCTATGATAAATTTACCCTCCGTTAAATTTTACTGTCAAATTGCTGAGTTAAATGACACGTGACAGTTGACGGATGTACCAGTTTGAGGTTTTACCATCCATTTGTCGTAGTTGTACTAGTTTGTGGTTTTTTTGGATTAATCCAATTTAACGGAAGGTAAATTTTTCACAAATATACTAATTTGAGATTTTTTGTGGTCTAAAAATTAGTTTGTGATAAATTTATCACATGTGTATCGGTTTGGGATTTTTGGTGGTCAAAAATTAATTTGGGGTAAATTTCTCACAAGTGTACTGGTTTAGGATTTTTTGTGGTATTAACCCTTAAGTATAATACAAATTAGTAATGTGTTTATTAATAACGAAACACATGGTGAATACTTTACCTATATGAGCTTAGAAGTGGTGCTGCTTCTTACAAAAGTTAGGGTTACTTTCAAGAGAGATCATGAAACAGGAATAAGCACAAGGCCATAAATAGTATCAAGAAAATTATAGAGCTTCTTGTTGAAACAAGAGGTTAGTGTATGTGCGTTGTACTCAATCATATTATTAAAGTAACAAGTTTAAAGCTCCAACTACTTGTAACTTTTATAGAATTTTTAGATACTAGCACTAAATAAATGTTTAACTCGAAAAAGATCTTTATGTATGTATATTAATCTTATGGAAATTTTGGCTATATATTTTAAAAATTTTATTTTTGTAATTTTTGTTTTACGAACAAAGTGGGGGATTGTTGGTAGTTTGTTTGTAAATCAAACTAAGAGGTGTCTTGTCCCACATCAAAAAGATATGAGTGTGTAATGGTTATTCAATTGATGTAAAGATATGAGTGTGTAATGGTTATTCAATTGATGTAAAGACATGAGTGTGTATCTGTTCAGTTGATGGTTTTTTTTCAGCAATTATTTTTTTAAAATTCAAATTTAAAATTAAAAAATGAATAGTTATATCATATTGAAATAGTATGTTTGGTCACAAAAGGGTTTCGCTATTTATTATCAACATTTATGGTTCAATAACTACCTCTCTCAATTTTTCGTCTCTTTCTCGAAAAAAAAAATAATACAGCCATTATTTTCAATTATTTCCCTTTTGAGAGTTCTTGAAGAAATATCATAATTGTTATATCATATTCTCGTTTGAGAATTTGTTCTATCCTTGAGCATTTTGCTAGTAATTATTAGCAACCTTGTAGGGAAATAATTCCTCAAAGACAATGTATTCACGCCTTAAAATCTGATTCCATTTTTCCCAATTGATTTTCTTCCAACACCATTTTCATCTATGGTTGAGGGGCTCAAGAGAGAGAGGAAGAGAGAGGAATGTGTGTTTGGTAATAAGGTTTTGCTTGGTTTCGATTGGGCGTGCTACAGCTGAAATAAAAAAGGACACATGTAGCAATCTTAGGTGTGACTGTCAACATAGCTTTAACCTTTAATTCCATGTTAGCAAGTAATGTGGATTTATTGCTAACGTGAAATTGCCACGTGGACAACTAATGGTGACTTTGGACAATAATCTATTGGGGCCAGATTTGAGATTCAAGTGAAACTTGATAATTTTTATGAGTCAAAAGAATAATCAGGATTGAGACTCGACGTAAGATTTATGTTCTTTTAGGAAATTAGATCCTTTAGCAACATCTCTTGTTGACTTCCACTTCAACAACAAATAAATTGAGTTGTAAAATTTCATGAAAAGCAAAATTAGAGGTTTTTTCCCTCTTTCCTTTTTTGATTTTGTGGTAATAATCTCTATGAAATTTGAATTTAAGCACTATACATCGGGTGCATTTGGTTGGACTTTGCCAAAGGCCTTTGGGGCCCTAAAGACGTTGAGCAAAAAGAAATAGGTGTTTGGTAAACACTTTTGGGAGAACTTTGGTGTGACAGTCTGGATTTAACTCAGGGAGGTATTATTCGCTTTGACCCGTTCCATACCGAGTCTCATGATTTTGTCCTTTGGCATACAGGCAGGCAGTTTCCTAAGAGGTCACCCGTCATGATAGTGCTTTAGCCTAAGCACGCTTAATTTGGAGTGTCAAAGCAAAGCTTGCCGTTACATCAAAAGGCGCCTCTGTGAGTTAATTCTAATTTTCACATGATATATATATGTTCACACACACACACACACACACACACACACCGTGAATAGCCAAGAATCTGGAGATTATAGATAGATTAGAAAAGAGTATAGAATTAATCTGACCATTTACGTTTATTAGAACTGGATTTATAAAGCATATGAAAGAAGGATATTGGTTCAATGTCTCTGTTGTAATCGTAAAAATCAAAAAGTTTTACAAAGGTTTGTACAATATGATAAAATAATTCTAATGTAAGAGTGATTATATATAAAAATCTTACTAAATAAAGAACCGATTTATAAATAAAAATTACACTAAATAAAAAGATGAGTATTATAAGCTATACAGAGACCATAAGCAACATATAGAATGAGAAGTAAGATCACTAATCCAACCATGTAGGTGGTTAAGATATGCAGAAATGAAAAGGGCAAAACAGTAAGAAAAAGTGAATTGCTTTTAAGTAAAAGACAAACCAGCCATAGGCGATTCAATCAGCCAATTGTGGGGTATGTAACTTAAATTGCTCTAAATTAAATTGCAATTAAATAAAGATTACCGGTATATAAACAGTATTGAAAGATTACAACTGAACTGCAAGTATTAAAGGTACAAGTGCGAAAGTAAATAAAAGCCTTTGTGTTCTCAGATCATGAGCAAGATTTGGAACATAAGGAGGTTCAGGTATGCAGGGATGCTTTTGAACTTACTGATTATTCAAGGGATATGGAAAGGATGAAAGGTTTATTAAGATTTATGATCTCTTATTCTTCAAAGAAGGATTGAGGAAATATGAAGAAACTTGAGAGGGATTTCGAGAGATATGGAATTCTTTGTGAAGAATTGTGTGTTCTTCATTGAAGAATGGAGTCTCCTTATATAGACTAACTGGTTACTGTATGGAAAAGGGTTCATGAGTGGTACTATAGTAGTAAGTGCACAGTGCTACAATGTACAAAAATAATTATGAAAGTTTATAAAAAGAGAGCAAAAGGACAGATAGGCTTCTTTCGGTCCTGCATCGAAATATGGAAAATGAGCTAGGCAGGAATCTTTCGGCGCCTCTTGTCTTTCAAAATCTTGAGAGATCTTCTGGTGGCTCTACTTCTTCGTCTTCTTCTTCTTCTTCTTCTTCTTCTTCTTCTTCTTCTTCTTTTATCTGTCCCCATGGAATGGCTAGTATTCCTAGGATGCCATAACAATCATCTTCATTAGAATTCCCGCTATGATGGGAATGAGAAGAACCTGAATCTTCAATTTGAGAAAGGGATTGCTTTAGCATTCCTGCTAATTGTTGATGGGATTTAGCATATGCTAGTTTTGATAGGACAAATCCTTTATCATGTAGAAATGGAGTAATATTATCAAGATCTATAGAAACGGATCCTCTAGAAGTAAGCCATTGCGTAACGGCTTGTTTAGTAACTCTATCAAAGAATTGGAAGCTATTCCACCATTTGACTTTGAAACGTTGTATTAAAATAGGAATGCCAGTGTCGATGGATGTCACGCCCCGTACCCCACGAAGTGCAAACATCCCACCCGAGGTCGAATTTGTTGTGCGACGTCCTAGGACGCGTCGCCGACCCAACATACATCACAGAGAAATAAGCACATGTGAAAGCATTATAACACCTCGTACAAATTAAACGCATGGCCAAGGGTAGAATAACAACATGATCATAAATATGCACTTGTATTGATATGACGAACATATACACTATTCATTTACAGCCCACGCTCAAAAATCAAAAGCGGGTCAATGGCTACTACTAACAAAAAAAGGGTAAGTGGCTCGGGCGGTCAGGGTTACTAAAAACTAAAAGGGGCTCCGGTAAAAAAGGTACTGGCCCAATCTATCTAGGACTAAGGCTAGATCTACTGAACCCAGTCTGAGTCGGATCCCGATGACTCGGAAGAGCTATCAAACAGCTCAACCTCAGAGTTTAGGGAATCCTGCTTGGACTTGGCCCCAGTTGACTCCTCCTCGAAATCCATCGGCTCGGCCTCATCCTCCTATTCCATGTCCTGCTTCATGGGCTCTGGTTCCTCATCCTCTGAATCCATCGGCTCTGGATCTGAATCCCCATCCTCCGGCGCACGGTCAGGGCTCGCCAAGTCCCCATCGGGACACTGAGAGTCAACATCCCCTGCCTCGGTAAACGGGACCTCAAAAAATCGAAAAGGCCCATAGGTTCCTAATACACCACCCTATATATATGTGGGCCTGGTCTAGCTGCTCATCCGTATCAACCCAAACTATAGATAGATATCTAACATAGAAATCCCCGCTCTCTGCGGGGTACACCGTCTCCTTTCGGTCTATCCGGTAAGGGATCCCAAAACGAACAGGCACGGTAGACATCTCAAGGCCGGGGGTCTGAAAAATTGAGTTTATACAACAATGAGAATAAATCTCGCGAGTAGGTTCCCTAAATCTAAACTAGGCTAACATGCACCTCCTGACGAGAGCTAAACAACACACAATCCAAACCATAAATGACTTAGGCCCTTGGGCCTAAATCCAATATTTAACTGACTCTGCAAGTTAGACACTTTACAAATAATTGCAATGATAGCACAGAACTCAATCACAGCATAGGTACATAGATCACTTGGCCACGACGCATGTCATGTATATGCTCGTACTCACACCCATGCTCATGTCTCATCAATGCATTTTCGCACACTTGCACTTTTGCACATTTGCAATTTATCAATTCTCCTCCGACCCGCATTAAACGCATCAAGTCCGACCCGCTTAAAACGCATCAGGCCTGTCACTTCGAGATCGATCTCTGACCCGCGTAAAACGCATCAGGCTCATGACACAAAACCCGCATAAAACGCCTCAGGTTGGTCATCTTCCGATAGTCCGGGCATCGTCCTGCATAACACGCCTCAGGACGGGTTCAATACCCCGCGTAAGACGCATCAGGGCTTTATGTGATCACACATTCACAATCACCAATTATCATCTGAACCCCGCGTAAAACGCATCAAGGTGTTTTAGGTGATCACATGCTCATATCATTCGTGCACACCCGCATATGCGCATGTTATGCCAATATCCTAGATGCACACTCATGGCCATAACGTTCACACTGGGCACTCAATATGACTTGGCTATTTATTCAAAACAACACCACAACATGCTCAATCCGCATTTCAATATGTCCAACCAACATATTAACATGACCATGATAGCAATTCAAAGCACTCTTGCACGGTACATAATCCACCCATATAAATCGCACAATTAGATCAATATGAATTCGCGCACTCGAGGCCCGTCATGCTACTCCATTTTTTATCACCCTAGGCATCACACATGGCATCACAAAAATTGATCACAGCCAAGGACAATTCAGCCACCCAATCAGTCAATCCAAACATTCCCGGTAATTATACACTTAAACCCCAAGTTGATCGCGCCTAGTCTAGTTTAATCCCAGTATGGACAGCCACTAAACAGTTCACTCTAGGCCAATAAATATCCTCAAAATACTCCATTTGGCTCTCCAAGACATCCCCCAAATCAGCCGCCATGAGGACAATGCGAGGCATGCTCAATATTCCACAATTGAACCCGAACTTAGCCGAACTCGGGCCGATTCAATCCAATATTTCCAGCAATCGCACAACACATTCTAAGCCGCTAAACCTCATTAAAAGTATCACGCCAAACCACCAAATCAGCCACAATAACGGCCCCTAACATCCTTCGCACGTTAACCCCTAACTTACCCTAATTAACCCCTAAAACTCATCTAGAAACACACATGAGCCTAATTAGGATTTAGGGTTGTACTCACTTGGATTCCTAAGCTCCCAACTAAGCTGGATGGGTGGAGAGATTGACGGTCCGAATGGTTCACGGCGGCGGTCCGGCGAACGGCGTAAGCGGCGGCGGCGGCAATCCAGGTGGTTCCACGGCCTAGAGAGGGAGAGAGAGACATGGCTAGAGGGAGGGAGAGAGAGAGAGAGAGAGAGAGAGAGAGAGAGAGAGAGAGAGAGAGAGAGAGAGAGAGAGAGAGAGAGAGAGAGCGGCGGACAGTGGCGGCGCCGACGGTGGCGCTCCGGCGAAGGTGACGACATGAGACCAAGAGGGTGAGAGCTCGCGGGAGAGGGGGAAAGGAGAGGGTGGCCGGTGGTGGAGGTGGAAAATGAGGAGGAGAGAGAAAGGTTAGAGTGTATATGAGTTGGGCTTAATGGGGGTTGGTGACCAACTTTTCAATAAAGACAATCTTGCCCCTAATCTAAAGGCTAAAGTCAAGGCTTGCTAAAAATCTTGAGGGCATTTTGGTCCAAAGTTTCAGCATTATTGGGCTGAAACAAGCTATTATAAAACTCCAAAATATTCCCCAAAGAATCCCAAAATTCGGAATCCAAGCTTAGGGGCATAGGGGCAAAACGGTAATTTTTCGGTCTGGGTCAATTTTCCAATTTTCGACTCCATTTATCCCAAATATAATTGGCCGCATAAAAATGACGTCGTCCTTGCAAAAATAGTCGCGTACGCTCACGAAACTCGACACCGAAGTCCGGACTCAATTCCACAATCGATTCCGCTCAATTTGCGATTTTAGTATCTCTCACTAACGGACGGCTGTTTAGGGGTTACGCGTATCGACCTAGGGCTACTCAATTCGTGGCGGTCCCAATTTCCAGAGAACACGAGGATTTGTCACTAGTTCCGGGGGTCACGATCATTCGGAGTAAGTTCGAAGCCGTTTGCCACGCGCGCTCTCGGTCGTGCAGAATCACCCGCGATCCGATCGTACGTCGTTGGCCAAACTGAATCCGTCACTCTCCTTAGATCGGCTCACATTGGCACAAAATGTTCCCTCGTCGCTTCTCGGAATCGAACTCGATTCACGGTCGAGTTCTTGGGTCCACGCACCGTTTTCCTAGTTAGCCATTCCCTAATGTCAGTATCCCGAGAATGATCAGTTTCGGGCGAGACTCACTAAAATGAAATAAGAAATAATCATCTATTTTATTAATTCCGGAAGTGGGTCGAATTTAGGACGTTACAATGAATTTGCGGTAGTCAAAATACTAGCCTAATACCCATGATATTCCGAAATGGTAGAAAAATAGTATCAGTTTAGGGAAATTTTTCTTATATGGAAGGGGGTAAATTTACTAAGGAACAATTCATAACTGGGCTAGATCCTTAGGTGAAGTATTTCATCAGTGGGTCCAAGATGTTCCCACCATCTGACAAACCAGTATGGAACTTGTCTAATATCAAAGTTTTCGAAGAAAAATAGCCAAGTATGAGAATTGTTGGCAGTTTTCCTCCAGAATGTATTCCACCAAGCATGTTGGTAATTAAAATATGGAAAAGATGATCTATATGATAAGGATTCAATCATCTTGGTATCAAATTTTTTCAAAGCTAAAAGATCAGGCTTTCTTTGGGAAGGGTGAATGACCCTATGGATTCTGGCCATGAAATAATTAACATGGCCTTTATCAGAAAAATGTCTAAAAGTGACAAATTTTATTTCTGTCAAGATTTTTTCATAAAACTCCATTGTTTTGTAAATATCATGTGGAGTATAGTTAAATTTTTCGGAAAACATATTTTTTGCAAAGAAGTATAGATCTTAATTATAAAATCCATTTTCTACATTGCAAACATTTTGAAATATTGTTTTATAGAAGAATTTGGTTTTTGGAGGGGTTGCCTGTGTTGGCTGAAAAACCACCTCGCTAGAAATTCTTTTTTCCATTGCCTTTTGAGTAGCTATGGGAGAAGGGTCAGGATTTACCATTGCTATTGAAGGTTGAGGTTGGTTATTGATGGCCTGATGAAGAAGTTGTAGGGCTTCTTCATGAGATATTTTTGTAATATCAAAAGGAGTACCTAATTCTTATTTGACCTGATTAGAAATGGTGATAATATTCAATGATGATTGAGTTAATTGAAGCCAACTCCTGATATTAGTTAGGCCAGGAGACTTTTACTCTGAAGGTGTTTCGCCACTTTCTTTGCCTTTGTCTCTTCTAGTGGTTTTATTGGGAGGTTTGGGAGGCATTTTCCCTATAAAAATTCTCTCGTGAGAAAATCTGGAAGAGAATTTGAAGAATTATTTATAAATTCTATATCAAAATAAAAAACAGATAAAATTATTTGCCATCTGGCAAAGATTTGTTTAGAAACAATATTTTGAATGTCTTTTTGTAAAACATCTTTTGCAGACTTGCAATCAATTCTTAGCGGAAACTTTTGATTTAAAAGATCTCCTTGAAACTTAGAAATAGAAAGGACAATAGCAAGAATTTCTTTTTTAATAGTGGAGTAATTCTTTTGGCAATCATTCTAATGTTTAGAGATAAATTGAACAATTTGTTCTTTATTGTCTTTGGATTGTTTAAGAATTTCTCCATAATCAATATCAGAAGCATCTGTATCAACAATTTTGTATGCAAAAGGATCAGCAAGATGTAAATAAGGAATTTCCTTAACGGTATGCTTAATTTGTTTCACAATATTAGTGTGAACCTGAGTCCACGGTGAAGGATCTTTTTTAAGTCTATGATGGAGTGGTTTGCAAATGATGTTGATGCAAGGAAAAAATCAATAATGTAATTCAAACTTCCAAGAAATCTTTGCAATTGATTTTTATCTCTAATTTCATCAAAAAAAATTTTAGAAAATATTATCGATCTTTCAATGGGTATGATGGTTCCTAAATGAATGTAATGTCCTAGGAAACGTATCTTTATTTTGAAAAGGGATATTTTAGTAGGTGAAACTACTAAACCATTCTTTTTTACGATATTAATAAAATGATTGATATGTTTAAAATATTTTTCTAAGGATGTGAAAAATAATAAAATATCATCTATGTAAACTATAATGTAATCAAAACAAGAGTTAAAAATGTCATTCATTATCCTTTGGAATTCAGAAGGGGCATTTTTTTAGCCCAAAAGGCATGACATTCCATTCATATTGGCCAAAAGCAACAGTAAAAGCTATTTTGGTACCTATCATTTTCGCTAATTTGGATATGCCAAAAGCCAGATTTCATATCAAATTTCGAAAATATTTTTGCATCATGTAGTCTATTTAACAAATCTTTCTTATTAGGTATCGGGTATCTTATCCACTTCAAAGCTATATTTAAAGGTTTGTAATTTATCACCAATCTTGGGACTCCTCTTTTAGTTTAGCATTTTTGTTGACATAGAAAGCTGAGCAACTCCAAGGGGATTGGCTTTTTCTAATAAGCTTCTTTTTGAGAAGTTCTTGTATTTCTTTTTTACAGAAATTTAGAACTCCGTGATTCATTTGAGAAGGCCTAGCTTTAGTAGGAATATCTTTTTCTGAAATCCTGGTTCATAAAGCAAATCAACTATATGACATTTTCTTGACCAAAAAGCATTTGGAATATTTGAACATATGAAATTTTTGATTTGTTTTTAAGACTGGAAATCTTTTTCTGGAGACTTGCTTTAGAGAGATTTTTGTCAATCTTTTTGTATTCAAGATCTTCTTTAAGAAATTGAAGATGAGTTTCTTAATCTTGAATAATACAATTAATTTTAGAAATAGAATGTTCTTGAAGAGTATTTAAATTTCTGGTTTGGGGCTTTAAAATGAAATCAAAACATATTCTTTTACCTAATGTTTCATTTTCAATTCTTTTTTCAGAAACTTTAAAAGGTTGAATTAAATTAATAAAAGTTGATCCTAGAATAACATTTTGTTCGATATTTTTAACAAGAAGGAAAATAGTCTTATAATGATCTTTTACAAATTCTGCTTTGGGAATTTTATAGCTTATTTTTAGCTTATTCCCGGATGCTAATTTGAGGGACTGGGAAGTTTTTTCAAAATATTTGATCGGTATAAGACCTTCTTTTATACAATTAAGATCTGCACCAGTGTCAAAAAGGGCCGTTGTTTTCAAAATAAATTCATTATTGACTTTTATAGTAATATCGATAATTCATTTCCTGATTGTTATCTCAAAAAGCATTAAAAAGAAATTTGTATCAAAAGGAGAAGGAAATTCAATAATTTTATTTTCTTCAAAATCTTCTTCCTTTTGTTTTCCTTTTAAAAATTTTGTTTTGATATCAAAAATTTCTTGTTGTATTTTTTATTGGGCTATTTTGAGTTCTTGGATTTCTTGTTTTTGTATATTTATTTCACAATTAATGTCACTTATAGAAATTGGTTTGAAATCTGTTTTCCTTCCTTTACTGAGTATAGTAGAAATATTGTAAGGAGTTTCATTTTGGAAAACTGATTTGGGATTTTGGAAATTATTTAAATATTTTATTTTTGTCTCCGGATCAGTGATTTGGTTAATTGTTTGTAAAAGAATTTCTTCTTCTTTTGTTAAAACATTTATATAAAAATTAGTGGCTTTTTCATCTTCACTTTCTGAAGTCGAGGATGAAGAAGTTTCTAAATCACAAACCTGAAGACCTTTTTCAAAACTAGATTCATCAGAAGAACTACTGTCAGTTTCAGCCATTATTTGGTTAAGCTGATTGATAGTTTCTTCATCCAAATCTAACTCATTTACATTTTTGCTAATTTTACAATATCTAGAAGTATGGCCTTTCTTGCCACAATTATAGCAAGTAATGTTTTTAAAATTCTTTCTTGGTTTCTTGGTTTTTTCAAAACTTTCATTTTCTTTTTTCTTAGAAAACTTTTTATCAAATTTCTTCTTATAAGGTTTCTTATAAGATTTCTTTTGATCCTTTTGTTTAGAAAAACATTTTCCTAAGCATTTGGATTTTTCAAAAGATTCAAAAGATGGATCATAATGGGTACAAAAATCTCCTAATCCTTTTTTAGAAAGTTTTTGTTCCTTTTTTATTTGCTTTTGAAGACGTATATTGATACACATTTGTGTTCCTATTTTATTAACATAGGAGGTTAATTCACCATAAGAAAGATGATCATATGGAATTTGGTTTCCATATTCTTCTCTTATCTTATTGCGAACTTGTTCTCCTATGAGTTTTTTTTTGGTAAGTTAAGATTCTCCTTTGAGTTTTGGTAAACCAGCAAGAAATTTTTCTTTCCAAAATGGTTGGTTACAATATGTTCTTTGGAAAACTCTTTGCAAAAATATTTCTTTATATTCTCTAAATTCTCCTAAAGATCTACATTTCATATTGGATAAAAGATCTTGGCTTTTGTCTAGAAAATGAGAGGAATCTCCAAGAAAATTTGGGATATAGAAAATATCATAGTATTGACAGCATCCTGGATAGATTGGCCATTTTCATCAACTATTCCTTGACCAAGATTGTCAACTTTATAAGCATTTATAATTTGAGACCTTTGCTCATCATTCAGGTAGTTATTCCACCATCCTTTGATCTAGCTAGTAAAATCGGCTATTAAAAGATAGGCAACAGAATGATCAAAAGTGTCTGGAATGGTTTTATAGGTATGGGCAAGCATAACCACTTGAGTCAAAATATTTATTTGATTTTGTTCAGAAATACTGTCTATATTCCATTCATAAATTGCATCAAAAGAATATTTATTTTGGTTTTTTGAAAAAGTTTCTTCTGTGAGATTGTTAGGAGGGGTAGTGCGAGAATAATATAATTTTTGGGGATCTTTCCAAGTAATACAGTTTATTTCTGGAATCGATTCGGTGTCAGATTTATCCAAAAGATTGATTTGATCAGAAGGTTCTGTATGATCAGGAATGTCCTTGACACTTAGGTTTTGAATGAGGGGAGTATCTAAGATTAAAGGGTTTTTAGAATTTAAGACTGCTTTTCCTTTGAGGAGCTTTCTCCTATTTTCTAAGGCTTGAGCAAATTCAAGACTGGGATTTTTTGGAAGTTCAACATTCTTAATGAGCGGAGTTTTTAAATCCTCTTTAGAGGTTAAGTTTGAAGAGGATGAATAGTTATTTTGGACGGAGATTTCTATACGGTCTGTCACGACCCGAACCTTACTGTATGCGACAACCCAACTGAGGGCGATTCAAGTGCGACGTCCCAGGACGCGTCGCCAACCCAACACCAACACAGAGAATCGTGCACACACGGAAGCAACATAAACATCCGTACAAATACAACACCATGACTAATGATAGCATCAGCAACAATCAACATCATAAATATACACTTGCATTAACCAGGGAAACATATATAATATCCATTTACAAATTAAGCACCAAAAATCAAAAGCGGATCAACGACCACTATTGACAAAAAGGGGTAGGTGGCCCAGGCGATCAGTCTAAACACTATCCTAAGGAAGGGCTCCGGTCAAAAAGGTACTGGCCCGACCTAATTAGGGATACAGCTAAACCTTAAGGTACCCAGTTCGGATCAGATCCCGAGGACTCGGAAGAGCTGTCAGACAACTCAATCTCGGAGTCCATGGAATCTAGCTCGGACTCGACCTCAGAATCGCCCTCGCCCTCCGGCTCGCCCTCCGGCTCGAGGTCTTGCTCCATCGGCTCGAGCTCGTCGTCCGACTCCATCGGCTCCGGATCAGAATCCCAATCCACTGGCTCCTCGACCATCGGATTCGGCTAGTCAACCTCCCAAATAATAGGCCGGCGGCAAGAACTAGAACTCCCCTCGGACGTGTACTCGGGGCTCGCCAGGTCTCCAACCTTGCACTGGGGATCTACCTCACCTAGCCTGTTGAACGGAACGTCAAAAGTCCTAAGAGATCCGAATGTCCCGGAGTAGTCCCTAAAGCATCAAGCTATATACTCGTGGGCCTGAAAATGCTGTTCACCCACATCGACCCATACAGTGGTAAAATACCTAATATACGTATCCCCATTCTCTACGGGCTACTCGGTCACATTCCGGTCTATCCGGGATGGGATCCCAAAACGTATAGGAACTTCTGACATCCTCAAGGCCGGGGGTCTGAAAATTTGGGTTTTAACAACCATGAGAATGAATTTCAGCGAGTAAAACCCCATAAATTTAAACTAGGCTAACATGCACCTCCTGACAAGCAAACAATCACATGAATAGATCAAAATCAATTGACCTAGGCCCTCGGGCCCAGATCGAGCACACAAATGACCCTGCAGGTTAGGTATATAATAATCGCGATAATGGCACATACACGAACATACGCAGTCACACGTACGCCATGCACATGCTCATACTCCTTAATGTCGGCCTTACACATGGTTCACCGATAAGCGCATACTTGCACACCTGCCAATGCATTCTTGCACACATATGCCATCAATATGCCCATGCTCGTGATCCGACTCAATTATGCATACTTGCATACTGTCAATTTCTCATTTAGAGCTCGACCCGCGTAAAATGCATCAGGTCTGATCCGCGTAAAACGCATCGGGTCTATATCAATTCCAACACTTTCCGGCTCGCGCAAAACGCATCAGGCTCAGTGTCTCTAGCTTCCGTAAAACGCATCAGGCGCAACACCGATCTCCATATACGGACCGAACCCACATAAAACGCATCAGGTTGGCCGTCTTCCGGTAATCCGGGAATCGTCCCGCGTAAAACGCATCAGGACGGGTTCAATACCCCGCGTAACATGCATCAGGGCTTTATGTGATCATACGTGCACACATCAATTTTTATCTGAACCCCGTGTAAAATGCATAAGGGCAATTAGGTGATCACATGCTCATGTTAGGCACGCATACTCGCACAATTCTCATATCAAGCCAATACTTAGCATGCGGGATGCGTGGCCATGCAGTCCGGCACTTGGTCAACAATGCAATTCATAATGAGCACACAATTCCAATCATAGGCACATAATCCAATCATGCCAAGTCATGCTCAAACAATGCCACGGCTAACTTGCCCACTTAATTCAATAATTCAATTCAGTCATAACGTGTCCAATTAATCGCATCAATATGCTCACTTAGCCAATTCAATACCATTCGGCACAACACACAATTGGCACTCACAATTCCTATACTTGGTCAGAGGAATTCACGCCAATTATTGGCCAATCACACATCACACCTTCGGCCACACAAGACACACGGCATGACATAATCACATTGACCACAATCAAGCACAATTAACTTCCACATTAATCACACAAGACACGCTCGGGAATTTCCATAATTAAACCCTAAATAACCCGAACTTAGGCTAATTAATCACAACATGGGCAGCCACCAATTTGATCAATTTAGACCATTAAATGATCCTCAAACACTCCACTAAGCTCCCCAAATTATCACCAGATCAGTCACCAATCCACAATCCAATAATCAAGTCCTAAACAACCTAATTAACCCTTAATTAAATCTAATCCTATCTAGAAGTGCTTAATGGCCTAATTAGGGTTTAGGGTTAATTACTCACCTAAATTCCTAAGCTCCCAAGGTGGCTAGACAGGTGGGGGAAAATAGGCGGCTGATCACCGGCTCATGGCGGCGGACGAAGGCTCCCGCGGCAGCGACGGGCGACGGTTCAAGGTGGCGAGGGGAGAGGGTGGTGCTGGTCAGTGGTGTACAGGACAAGGGAGAGGGAATGAGTGGTGGTGGCTTGGCGACGAGACGAGTGGTAGGCGTCCGGCTGCGGCGCTCACGTGCGACGGCAGCCTGGCGAGCGGTGACGTGCACTGATCACCCGTGGCTGAGGGGGGGAGGAAGGAGAGGAGAGAATGGCGAGAGAGTGAGGGAGTGATCGATGAGGGTGGTGAGGCTAGGTGGCACACGAACTGGCAGTGGCTCCGGCTTCGGCGATCGGCGGCGGTGTGCTCCGACGGAGGCCCTCGCGCGGTCGACCAAGGAAGGGAGAGAGAGAGAGAGAGAGAGAGAGAGAGAGAGAGAGAGAGAGAGAGCTGGCGTGGGGAAGGGGCTGGCCGGAGGTGGTGAGTGGGAAATGAGAGAGAGAGAGAGAGAGAGAGCTGGCGTGGGGAAGGGGCTGGCCGGAGGTGGTGAGTGGGAAATGAGAGAGAGAGAGAGAGAGAGAGAGAGAGAGAGAGAGAGTTATACACATTTGGGCTAGTGGGGTGGTTAACCAAACT
Organism: Syzygium malaccense; assembly: GCA_031216405.1. NCBI lineage: Eukaryota > Viridiplantae > Streptophyta > Magnoliopsida > Myrtales > Myrtaceae > Syzygium > Syzygium malaccense. The sequence continues at coordinate 26,529,640 of CM062260.1, forward strand.
TCTCTCAATGCCCATCTTGCCCTTACATTCAAGGGCTAGGATCAAGCCTAACAAAAATATCTAGGGGCGATTTAGTCCTAAATTTTCTGAAATAATAGGGTTGGACAAGACTAATCTAAACCCTAAAATTCGGAATTAATACCTAGGGCCTAGGGGCAAAACGGTAATTTTCCGGTCCAGGGTCAAATTTTCAATTTTCGACTCTACCGAACACAAATATAATTGGCCACACTTATACGATGTTGTCCTTGCAAAATAGTCACGTACGTCCACGAAATCCGATACCGAAGTCCGAACTCAATTCCACGATCGATTTCGCTTAAATACGATTTTAGCGTCTCTCACTAACGGGCAGCTGTTTAGGGGTTATGCATATCGACTTAGGATTACTCGAGTCGTGATGGTCTCGACTTCCAAGACAACGCGAGGATTTATCGCTAGCTTCAGGGGTCACAATTGTTTGGAATAAGTTCGGGATTATCCGCCACGCGTACTCTCGGTCGTGCGGAATCACCCGCGATTCGATCGTACATCGTTGGCCAAACCAAATCCGCCACTCTCCTTGGATCGGCCCACATTGGCCCAAAATATTCCCTCATCGTTCCTCGGAATCAGACCCGATTTACGGTCGAGTTCTTAGGTCCACGTACCGTTTTCCTAGTTAGCCATTCCTTATTGGTCAGTATCTCGAGAATGATCAGTTCCGGATGAGACTCACTAAAATGAAATAAGAAATATATATCCATTTCATTGATCGCGAAAGTGGGTCGAATTCAGGACGTTACACGGTCTAATTATTTTCCTATGGTATGAAGATGTTGATTTGAAAATTTGTTTTGCTCAACAATTTTTTTGATTCCTATGCCATCTATTTCAGAAGCTGTTTTGAAAGGAGAAGCAACTATTTCAATTTCTCGGTGTTCAAATTTTATTTTTCTAAGAGGAGGATGATTAGACTAGATGACTCGGTCATTGTCTAATTTCCATTTATAAAACTGGTCCAAAACAAAAATCTGTTTTTCTTCTAAAAATTTGTTTTCAAACCAATCAAAGAAGAATATTTGGATTTCATGTTGGTACATGTAATCATAATACTCCTTTTTGATTTGGAGTGCTTGTTTTTGAAAATTCTCAAAGAACCATTCTCTGATTTGTTTACTTTCAAAAGAATTAAATTCTTGATTTAAAATTATTTTTTTGGTTCAAAAACTTATTCTAAAACATTGATTTCAGGATCTTCCATTTCAGAAGGAGTTGGATCGGGGAAATCAGGAGTATGTTGATAAACTGGTCTAGAAATTCCTAACCTACTATCTATATCACTAATATTTGGAAGAGGAGGAGCACTTGCATATGCTTCCTCAGGATTATTCAAAGGAATGTTAAGAACAGTGTCTATAGATCTTCGAGAAGAAGTGGCATGTCAAGAAGGAATTGATTTGATGTCACAAGACCTTCTAGGAATATCAACAGATCTTCTAAAAAATTGTATAGTTACTCTTCCTTCAGGGTGTTGAATAATATTAGTAGGATTAGAGTTTTGAATGATTTGTTGGGGAATTCGGTTTTCTAATTCCCATTGATCAAGAAGGGTCATTTGATTCCAAGGAATGGTCCTTGGAATGGTAATATTTGCTTTAGAAATATCCATTTGCAAAAGAAGAGTTTCTCTATTGGAATTCAGTTTAAAAGCTTTACTACCAAAAGCAGAATTCATTACTTTGCAATAAACCCTATAAATAAGAGCTATGGGGATAGAACTTCATCTATAGAGTAATTATGAGTTTTTATTTGGAGAGTCAGAGATTTTAAAATATTTTTATCTTTAAGGGAAATGGTAAGACCAGGATGACTATCAAAATGAATTGATCCACTACATAGACTTGTTTCTACAACTCCAAGAATAGATTCATAATATTTTAAAAGTCTCGCATCTCTTAAAACAAGAAGCAAAGAAGTATCTAAACCTTCTTTAGTAAGGGATTTAGCACCAACCTATACTAATCCTATATACATATAATTCCATTTTATGGAATGTTTCTTTATAGAGTCTTTATTCAAAAGCTGTATTGAAGCAAAATAATTAGAAAGTGGTACATCTCTTTCTTCAGTAACTATAATATAATCATTGTGTCCAAAAAATTTTAAACTTTGAATGCTCGTAAATTTGGTTAAGCTTGATTTTTGGATAGATCCAATTTTCGATAGATTTATTAAAATCTCCTATACTAATTTCTTCTCTATTTACTGGTCCTTGATCTGAGGATATTTGTGATAAAGAACTAGAGGAAGACTCGGATCTTCTTAATAAGTTCATTGCAAAATACTACTTTCTTCTTTCCAAATGATCTCCAACAAGCTACGAACGAGTCGTTTTCGTCGCCACATTGTCGCTCATCGCGACTCTTTGCCTCAGCTCTCGAATAGAGATTCAAGTGGCGGAGCCGAGACAAATTTATCCCGGGATCGATCGACTAAAGGCACAGCTTACATTCATACACAAACAGTTATTCCGATCTCAGTATATATATCAAAGCCAACTCCAAAAGTGGGCAAAACTACCAAAGGTGAAATTCATGGGGTAGAAATTAAACGGTGTGCTAAATGAATGAGTACAAAACATCATTTTTGTTAAAGCACTTGAAAATCGGTATCTCTGAAAAATCTAAAAATATTGTTATCATGAGTCTACATTAATCGTATCACAAACCTACAAAATTTGCATATAAAACTTATTTCAATCTTAATATTGTTAAATAAATGAAACATATGACGATTGAGTTTTATTATTACCTCGTCCGATCAAATGATGTACTAAACGAATATTACATTTGTTCATATGAATATGAGATGAGGTAATTATACTTGCGAAATCAGGAATATTATGTTATAATTGGCATCTTACATATTTATTAGACTAACAAAATGTATGATCTGAGAAAAAAAAATTTATACCTAAACACAATAATGTTTTATTGTATCTACTTTAATGATAGTTAAGGTTTTTCATCTTCCCAAACAAAAGCAAAGATACAAGCATATGGTCCGAAAACAATTATTTAATGATAAGCATGCACCATGCGCAATCTTTTTCCAACCAGCACCACTTTCTATTTGGGACCTCTCTTTTGGAGCCGGACACAAAATGATTCTCAATTTCTTCAAGGAGGTGAGGTAGCGCATCCCATCAGACAAACACGTTAGACCTTGGCAACCAACAACACAAAGCTCTTGGATAAAAGAGAAATTGCCAATCTATTCTGGCAAACTCGTCATATTCTCACAGCGCTCAATCTCGAGAAATTGTAGAGCGGTAACATGTTGAATCCCCTTGAAAAACGCCATCAGTTTTGGAAGTTATTTGATTCTAAGATCACGGAATTTCGTGCGGGATTGCCACTGGATGCCATGTTAATTGTTGTGGCTTGACAAGTTGAGTTCTTTACAAGTCCACATCAAGGTGCTGGAGCGAGGACAGGTACTGCATGCCATGAGAGAGACTCCCTAGTTTGCCGCAATAGCAGAAGCACATGGACTCAAGAATACTGAGGATTCGAAGTAGTGTCTCGAGCATCGAGTTCTCCATATCCACCCCACCAAAGAGATGTAGATCCTTTAATTTAAAGAGAGGGACGAATGTGGATACTAGTAATGCTTCTGATAGACAATTTGCTCATCACATGTTATTCCAATAACTTTGCGCTAACTCCACCTAATGTAAAGTATTCTATCATGGGGAACAATGGCATGGAATTCAAGTGGGGACAACCCCGTATTTGCACGGACAAAAGTTTTGGAAATGATGATTGTGAATCATACCGTAGATTACCATGATGTGCTCCCATCAGTTGTCTTCTTTCCCACCATATGTTGCGACAGTGGAGTTACGTATGTTAAATATGAGTATTAAACCCGTTAAAACGTGTCTAATTGTGTTGTGTTGAAACAAATGACATGTTAACAAATTAACTTAAATGTATTAATTTGTGTTTAAACCGGTTAGGCGGGTCAACTCTCGCAATACACAATTTTAATCTTGTCATAACCGTTTATAACACGAACTCGTTTTTTTCTAAATCTAAACCTGTTTAATTGCATGTCATGTAAAAGGATCTTGTTGTGAGAGAGAGAGAGAGAGAGTTCGTTTGAGTGCGTGAGTGAGACCGAAATTGAGATAGGTATTTAAAACTCTTCCCATACGTACAATTACGATAATGACATGTATATTTTGTTTAAAGGTGCATGTCACAGTCGCAAGCCCGCACATGGAAAAACACGAGAGAAAGCCTGAACACAACACAAAGTGGCACCCACCACACTAGCTAGATCAAAAAATTTAGAAAAACTAATTCCATCACGTTTCTAATGTTTCTTCGCGTAAAACTGCTTGCAAATCCCGAGCATAATGATCTTAATGCATAGATTGTTCGTTTTCTACATTGTGCGGTAATGGTCACCTTTTGCACTCAGAGTTATGCCACCTGAATTTTCATTATGCATAGGTTAGCACACCACGCTTAAGAGAATCATGTAATTGAATGACCTATGAAATTATCTGGCCAAAATAGCGATCCATTGGATAAAACAACGCATTAAAATGAATTTAGCCAATTATAACAAATTTTAAGAATTCCTAGAATATGAATTAGTTATTTAATCAAATTGGCTGTTCCTGATGAAACCAAAAACCAAATCAAAATCGAGGGTTATAAGGTCAGTTCTTAGAATTGTGAACCGACCCATCTAAAATCGATCATCCCTAGATGTCGCCACCCCTCCGATCTCTCTCTCTCTCTCTACTTTTTTTCCTTTGAACTTTAAGTCTTTCTTTCAAAAAAAAAATCAGCCCTTTTTTTGATGCGATGCTACATAGGATAGAAAAATTAGTAAAAATGTTTGCCACATAAATAATGACTCTATATGTGATCTCACCTCATACATAATTTGTAGTATATGTAGGCGTGTGAACATTAGGACAAAGAATTGTCCCAATTTTTTTTTTGTGCTTGTATACATATAACCCAAGTAAGATGGTCAATGCATTGTGATGTTGTTCATAAGTAAGATCTATTGTTACAGGTCTCCATTAATACTCATTTGATAGTTATGACCTACATAAAACACATCGGACCATTATAAAATTGTGTGGATATTTTGAACACTTCGCTTGGGACTTTGCCCAAATCGAACACATTGTAGGCCCGTTCATCACTTGGATGATGATTTTGGATTGGTGGGATAGGTCAGATGTTATAATCGATTTTTTCTTTCTAATAAGGATATGCTGTTAAGTTATGTGGACTTGGCCTGCCATGGCACAATTGCACGGCCTAACTTTTTGGCAAGCCTACTTGCAAGCCATCCAAACCGAAAAAGTATTGTATTTAAGTCACATGATTAATGTGGCATAATTAACCAATCACATTCTGGGCGGGATATGCATCCCAATCAATTTTTACACTTGAATTTTGTAAAGCTTTTATTAACCAACTTCTCCATTTGTCACCGTATGTGATATGACTGTCATATATGAAACACCTTTTCTCTAGTTTTAGCCGTTTGCTTTGACAAAAAATTCACCGAAACAAAACCATTTTTCTTCTATATGTTTCATTTTCATCTTCTTTTCTGTGAGCAAAACAAAATAATTACAAGATAAATTTACCCTTTTAGTTGTTTCCTTTTTGATGCTTTTGCCATAATCTCTCTGAAATCTGAATCAAAACGCCATAAATGCTCTACGACTTCGTGACAGCATCGTTGAGTAAGCGTGACGATCTCTCCTTTCGAGCACGAGCAAAGGACGAAAAAAACTGAAATCTGTAGTCCCATGTCCAACCACGCGTCGCTGACCAATTTTCCTCGTTCACACGTGGCTGTTCAGAGAGCTGTAAGATATTTAGTCGATGTTGACCCCCTTTTCTCCTCCGCAGATTGGTTTGAAAGAAATGGGGTCTGGAACTCAATTATATGCAAGTTGCCATATAGCTGACAAAATAGAAACATTCTTAGTATATAAATCATGACAGCGTGATTGACCACTGCTTTTGCATAATCAGCAAAATCCAGCTAACCAGCGTGTTTCTTGTTCTCACTTGACAGGAACTAATCAAGTTGATGCTTTCAGATCTAACTTTAGATTAATTGTCCTGGGGACCACATATAGACTTCTGGTAGTCCACAGAATTATTGCGGCACAGAATGGAAATGCAAGAAACACGACGAGACAACCCTAGTCAAAGGAAAGAGAGTAATCTATTGGAGGAAAACTCAAAATCACACGAGGTATAGAAATGCAGTAGTTAGATATGTCAAAATGGGTCTAACCCATATTTAATGGGCTGAGTTGTTAAATATGCTAGTTATATTCAGTAAATAAATTTAGAATGATAAAGCCCAAAATAATATGGCTGTTTCTTTTCACCCTCACTTGATTTTGCGCTTACTCGCTCCGCGCTCTCATCTCAGTTTGGATAGGAGCTTTTCTATGTTGAATTAAATATGAAATTATTTTAGCAACATGGCTCAGGTCGGGTCAAATATAAGTTCGGTATGAGTTAGGTTGGGTATGAGTAACTAGATTTGTATTACATGAAAATAGGTCAATTTAGGTCGGACCATTTTCGACCCAACCTGATCCACTTGTTTGATGGGTCTAGCAGTAGTCATTTAGACACAATTAGATAGAATTGAGCCACCTTAGTAATGTTGTCAATGGTGGTTGCAACATAAAGCATCAATGACTTTTAGAGCAGATTGGTGCAAACAATAACAACAGCAATACATTCCTTTCGGTCGCAACAACATTAATAGAAGTAACATCAAAGTCAATAGAACTTACTATGATTTACATACATAGATACATACATACATATATATATGTCATTACATTATTAACCTACTTTCTTTGCTTAGTAACGAGTAGCTTGACATCTCCTGTACAAAAACAATGGCTTTTGAACGAATCTGGTTTCCTTTCCCCCCATGTTTGGTTTTCACTCGTGCTTCTTCTAGGCTAGACGGATTTTCTTCCTACCTAACTTGACCCATTCGAATACAGTCGCTTGATTCCTGTGATTCCACAACTAGTGAACTCGGTAACAAGAAAAGTCAAGATTTGATGTCGAATCTTATCTTTGTTGATGCAAAGCCTAGATGACTTTTGACAATTGTAACTAAGATGTATGCTGTCGCAATAGCAAGCTTTGGATCGCTTTAATTGAAAATAGGTCAAGCGTTCACATCTCACTTTCTAGATGGTCATCCAAAGACTTCATATATATCATCACCCGTTAGACTAAAAAAGAAAAATCATGTTAGAGCCAAGCGCAGCCTACAACTTGTGCTTTATGGGTCAGACTTGTTTGGTATCGGAACCATGGTCTCAAAGTTGAATTTCACAGCCCATCACTCATTTGTGAGATTTCCTCTCATTAAAGTGCATAATATTTTTTCCTCACTTCTTACGCATCTATATGCATCGGATTCACATTGTTGACACCTAAATTTTAGCGACCATTTAGTCGTAATTTGTATAGAAAATTAGGGATTAAATTTTTAACCCATAAACAAAAATATTTAGATTGCATAACATATAGTTTAAATTCATTTTAGATTAATTGCATTTTGCATGGGACTGGCGATGACAAACGAGCTTAAATTTCATCGAACGGGACTCAGCTCGCTTGAAATGCAAGGGCCGGAAATTACAAGTCAAACGGGCTCGGTCGTTTTAATTTGAACTTAATTCAGCCCATTATCCTTAATTAACTCAGCTCATTTAAATTAAATTAAAATCTAAGCCCAAGCCTAAGCCCATTAGGACTAGAAAGCCCATCTAATTGACCTAGATTAGTGCTATATATACATCATTAGGTTAGGATTTTAGGGAGGCTCTCAGATTTTGGAGATCAGAATTTTTTTAGAGAGGGCGAAAGTGATAAAGAGAGAGAGAGAAGGAGACCGGCCGGAGCCCCCCCCACACGGCCAGAACCACGCCGACGCCGCTGCTGCCGCTTCTCGCCGACGCCGTTGCTGCCGCTTCCCGCCGACGCCGCTGCTGCTGCGCCTCACGCCGCTGCTGCCGCTTCCCACGCCGACGCTGCTGCTGCCGCTTCCCGCGCGACGCTGCTGCTGCCGCTTCCCGCCGACGCCGCTGCTGCCGCGCCTCACGCCGCTGCTGCTGCTTCCCACGCCAACGTTGCTGCTGCCGCTTCCCGCCGACGTCGCTGCTGCCGCGCCTCACGCCGCGCGACGCCGCTGCTGCCGCTTCCCGCCGACGCCGCTGCTGCCGCGCCTCACACCGCGCGACGCCGCTGCTGCCTTCTGTCGCTGTGCGCTGCTGCCGCCGGAGCCGTCGCACGTCGACGCCGCTGCTGCCGCTCCTCACGCCACTGCCGCCGCTGCTGCCCTCTGTCGTTGTGTGCTGCCGCCGCCGGAGCCGTCGCACGCCGACGCCGTTGCTGCTGCTCCTCCCGTCGCGCGCCACCGAACAGCCACGCTGTTGCCCCGCCGTGTCATCGCCGCGAGCCGCCGTTGATCCCGACACCGCGCCGCCGGTTCACCGTTCGTCGCTCATCCCGATCCGCAAGTTCGAATTTGGGAATTATCTGCAAATTAGATAATTGGACATTATCTGATATTTTTCAGAATATTTAATTTACTAATTTGAGTGTTTGAATATTGTGTGAATATCGTACGGAATATTAGATATATTAGGATAATTATCTGATATCCGCAATATTTTTAAAAATATTCAAAATTAGGAAACTTTCCTAATTCGGCAATGTATCTGGACAACTATCTGACCTTATCCCTAAGGTACGATACGTGGCGATACAGAAAATCATTATTCTATCCATAATCATTTGGGTACGATAATGACTTTTATCTGCTTTCCAAATTTGAATGATCGACCTTCCGTCAATATCTATAACCCTATAGATATGACTGATAGTTTAATTTTTGTGCCTAATCCGAGTTTGAAACGAATCTTGTGGATCGCGTGGCTATTTTAAATGTGGATGCTATCTCTGTTTAAATTGTCTTTCCTTTTCAAATAAAAAAGAAAATTAAAAAATATCAGTTAGGATTTGAATTTGAGTTTTGCATGTTTAGGAATCCTAAATATATCTAGACGATAGAGTAATTATTTAATTTAAATTAGGACTTGAGATAATCTATTTCCTAGTTTAAATTAAGTAATTTTCTAATCTTAATAGATTATTTAGGTTATTTTTTAATTCCGAATTTTCATGAAAACCCCAAAAAAAGAATGAATTGTTTTATGGCAGATTAGGATAGATTACATTCTTAATTTAAGTAATTTATTATTTCGAATTTTAACAAAAATCTCAAAAATAAGTCACGTTAGGATATGTTAAGTTATCATAGGTTGCATGTTAATTTAGGCATATTTTTATTCCGAATTTCATTAGAAAATACCAAAAATAAATCATTTGCCCGTCATTAGAATTAGGTCACGTCGTCGCATGACATATAGTTTGCATGCTAGGTTGCATTACTTGCATGTCATTTTTGCACGTCATTGCATGTAGATTAGGTTTCATTTAAATAAGCGAAAAGCCAAAAATTGAGTGAATTCCTTGTTAATTAGAAATCACATTAGGTTGTTGATGTGATTTTCTAGCTAACAATGCAGATGCTTACGTTGCTTCGAGGTAAGTAATTCTCCCAATCTTGCAATTTATTTAATGTTTTGATTATTGGGTGTTATTTTGGTGGTTTGCGCACCCGCATGATCACCTCACATGTTAGTGACTAAGTTAAAATGGATCCAGATTGCTTGCCAAAACATTTTTGAAAAGAAAAGGTACCGAAAGGGCGTTAGACTAGATCTAGCGTAATCAAGTCCTCGAGCTTAGAATCTTTGGTTCGTAGGAATAAAACATACCTCCCTATATTTTATTTAGGTTTCTAATCGACCTACCACAAATAGATTAGTGGCGACTCCAAGCATGAAAACATTTGAATGTTAAAAAACTTAAACTCTAAGTTGCGAATTGGTAGGGCTTGGGAGGGCCCGAGTTAAGTTTAGTCTTAATAATCCATTAGCCTAAGAGGAAATTTTAGGTCACGACACACATGCTTAAGTCCTCCGTCATTAAATGAACCTTTATATGAGGGGTCATGTTAAGATATATAATATATACCGCTCAGCGGTGTATTTGTGGCCCAGAAGTCCTGAAGTAAGGAAAGGAAATAGCTAAATGCGAAATGAAAGAGATTCGCTCAGAAGTTATTTAGAGGTGTTTTGCAAAGAGTCTTTCTCGTAGATTTGGAGGTGAGATCAAACAAGAGATTGAATGTCTCCCCTCCTTATCCTCTTCCCTACCAATCATTGCATTCTTGCGCACGAAAGAGTGAGTTTTCCTCCTCCCAACGACAACCGTTTCCTCACTCAATTGTGTATCTAGATGAAGCTTCCAGTGGCCCACAATCCTTTCTAATTTCTCCCTAAGTCCCTCAATCTTTGCCTTAGCTCTCGATTGGAGATTTAAGTGGCGGAGCCAAGATAAACTTTCCTATTCCAAGACCACGGAGTTTCGCGAGGGATCGCCACTGGGTGCCATGCTCGTGGTTAGGGCTCGACAAATGAAGTTCTTTATAAGCCCGTTTATTGAGGTGCTCGAGGGAGGACAGGTACTGCATGTCACTAGCAAGACTCCTTAGTTTGCTGCAATAGTAGAGACGCATGGACTTGAGATTACTGAGGAATCGAAGTAGAATTTCGAGCATCGAATGTTCCAAATCCACCCCACCAAAGAAATGTAGATTATTTAATTTAGAGAAAGGGATAAATGTAGATACTAATGCTGCTTTTAATAAATATTTAGGAACAACCGTCACTTATTCCAACAATTTTGCGCTAACTCCACCTAATCTAAAGTATTCTACCCCCAGGGAACGATGGAATGGAATTTAGGTTGGGACAACCCCGTATTTGCACGGACGAAAGTTTTGGAAATGATGGTTGTGAATCATACCACCAATTATCATTCTTCTACCAGCTACCTTTTTCCCAACCTTATGATGCGACGGTTGAGGAGGTACCTGTGTTAAACATGAGCATTAAATCCAGTAAAACGCGTCTAATTGAGTTGTGTTGAAACAAATGACACATAGATACATTATGTTAAAAGTGTCGATTCGTGTTTAAATGAGTTAAGCGAGTCAACTCTCTTAAGACACAATTTTTATCTTGTCGTAATCATTTATGACACGAACTCGTTTTTTTTTTAAATTTAAACGTATTTAATTACGTCTTGTGTCATGTCATATAAATATATCGTGTTGAGAATTGTCAATCTTAAGTATAGGGATGCAGAGAGACTTTCTTTGAGTGAGTGAGGCGAAATTGAGATACATGGGTACTTTTAAATTCTATGTTGAGAAAACATACTAATATATTTTGAAGATTGACAAAACATTCCATAAGTTTCCGTTGAATCTAACTTAAATAATTTCGGGTGATATTCATGTAAAAACAATGTTCAAATTCTGAATATCTTGTTCACGGTTTAGAGTATTCGCAGACATCATCAATATATGTCAAGAATATTCTTAAAGCAATATGAAGAATTCGTCAAAGGCAGCAGTTGAATTATCAAGGCTTTTTCTGATATTCAGACTGTACACATTCGAACTTAAAAAGATCTCAAAGTCAAACTACAACATTTCAAACTTTGTCAGACTCAACGGTATACATTAAATGCAATGGCCAGTGATCTAGCTAGGATTTCTTTATTGAAAATTATTGATCTTCAATCTTTCAAGATTGTTTTACAACGATCTAATTTAAAGCAAATCATTGAAAATTGGTTGATAATCAATCATGACATGATATTCTTACAAAATGAAAAACTCTACTTATGGAAACTCTGATTTGGTTGGATGGGCAACTGAATCCTCTAAAAGATTCTGATTTTATTATTCATTAGCTATCAAATCTTCTTCAAGCATTTGTATCCAACATAATCATTGAAAAATGATCTTCTGAAAACTGTTCAACGGTTAGATTGAAAGTGAATGAGTATAAAAGAAGATCCTGGTACTGAAAAAAGAAGCGAGATCATGAATCTGAAACTCCAAAGTATTGAGAGCTTTAACCATACACACTTGTCTTCTTGAGCTTGAACTTTGTAATCTCTGAAAAGGTTTAAAAAGAAGTTACTTTGGTATTATGAGAGGAAGTGACTCTGAAATATTGAGATCGAGAATCAACATTCTTGTCTATAACATCTGATTGAGTCAGTGAAATTCAGCCAGTAAGCTATTTGTGTGGAAAGTAGACGTGGGTGTATAAGCTGAACCAATATAAATTTGTGTGCAAACTCTCTTATCCTTCAACTATTGTCATTTATCTTCGCACATTGATATACTACATCTGAGCTTTGTCCAAACTCTTATTTCACTCAAATTTGACAATATTTATCTTGATTGTTTTAATTCCGCTTTAATCTGTCAAATTTGGGTATATTCACCTATTCACCCGTGATAATTAATAGCCACATCATTCTATAATGTCAATTAAAATTTTTCCTCCCATTTTTACGATTATGATAACAATAATGCCTACATTTTGTTTAAAGGCGCACGTTACGATCTCACGCTTGCACATGGAAAATTACAAGAGAAAGCCTGAACACAAACCAAATGGCACCCACACTAGCTAGATTATAAAAAATAGAAAAAAAAACTATATCCATCACGTTTCATTATTTCTTCGTGCAAAATTGTTTGCAAATCCAGAGCATAATAATCTTATTAGACAGTGTGTTTGTTTGCTACATTAAGCAGTAAATGGTCATCTATTGCACTCGGAGTTATGCCACCTATATTTTTATTATGTATAGGTGAGCACACCACGCTTAAGAGAACTATATAACTGAATAGCTATTAAATTATTTGGCCATAAAATTGCGATCCATTGAATAAAACGACATGTCAAAGTGAATTTATCCAAGTCTAGTAACATTAGAAGCCGAAAAGTTTTTTTCATTCTCTCTTCTCTCTCTCCATCTTCTTCTTCTTCTAGATCTGAGAGTTTGAACTCTCCTGATTTAATTCTAGATCTAGGGGCTTTTCTCTCCCCATTTAGATTTGAGAATTTGATAATGTTTTCGGGGTTTTGATATCCCCGTCCTCTATTCGTGTACAAGTCCTCTGCCTCCAGTTTCATTAATGATCATAGGAGCTTTGGCGTCTCGCTAAATCGAAAAGATTTTCTCTTCCAAAAGTTAGATTTGTGTTTTTTCAACCCGCTTTGGTTGTCTCTGTCCGGCAATGGTATAGAAGAAGCCGAACCTAGACGTGCACCACTAACAGGCAACGCCATAATTATGGAAGAAGAACTTTCCGGCATGTGCTCATCACCGATGATGATACGAGATCCAGTGATCGATCACTGATTATTTTGCTTGACAAATCTGTTTTTATGAAATGAGTATGTGCTTAACCCTGCCGGTACTCTATTGATCTTCCTTCTTTTTTGGATTGGGCTTTGTTTTGTTGTACTCTGGGATTTGCTCTACTTCGATTTTCTTTTCCATGAAAGTCATTGTATTTCTCATGTATCCTTTTGAGCAATGAATATAATTTTTTTCGCAAAAAAAAATTGAATTTATCCCGCTCTAATAAATCCTTAAGCAATCCTAGACTCGAATGAGTTCTTCGATCAAATTGATTGGTTTCTACGTAGAATTGAAAATCGGACCGAGACCTAGGGTCACAATGAGAATCGACCCACTTGGAATCGAGTCTTTCTTTTTAAAATTTTGCAGCACTTTTTTTATGCGATGCTACATAGAATAGAAAAATTAGTCAAAAATTTTGCCACGTAATAATGACTCTATATATATGAGAGAGAGATCTTATTATGACCATTATTATTATGGACGAGTTTATCGGATGTAACAGTCACGTGGTTCGCCCGAAAATAACGCTATAAACTGGTCAAGATCGAACATACGTAGTTGTGGTGAACATTAGGATACAGAATTGCACAAGTTCTCTTATTTTTGTTTTTTCGTTTACCTTTATATATAGAGAGATAACAATTTGGAGAAGAAGACCTCTGAATAATGATAAAAAGTACTTCCTCGTTAGATCAAATCTCTTATGTCTAGAGTTTCCAACTTAGTTGCTAGCGAGCAGCAAATAGAAAAATCTACCAAGTAGTCTTTCGATGCTTCCTGTTAGAGATAATTAGGATAATTCTCTAGGATATTTTCCTATATTATCTATAACATCCCTTCCTTTTTTTTTAAATGCTCCACTAGCAAAATGGTGAATGGCGAATCGCGAATCCAGGGGGTTAGGCATGGTGATGTTTAGTTTCAAATGTGAGTTTCGACTTTCATTATGAAAGTTTGAGAGTACGTTGAGAGTTAGAGTAGGAAGGATAAAAAAAAATCCAGAAATCATGGTGAAAATATCAGGGGAAACCTTTGACAACATGTTTCCATAGAGATGTTAACATCTATCCAACCAGATTACCCAATGAGAGTTGGTAGGAACCCTAAGAAAATTTTCTGTCATCTAATAATATTATTTCGAATATAACTATACAGGCTAGGCTGGCATTAACTATTCAAATGGACAAACACTTGGACAGTTTTGCTGACCAGCAAAACCATATACATCCCATCCCTTCTGCAATACCTCAACACAGCATCTAACTCTCTTTCGTCATCGCAATTGTATCCCAATAAATAAGCTCGTGCAAATCGACCAGATCCCATGAATGGTTCAGCTTCATCTGTCACACCACCTTGCTGCTGCTCAGCATCAGGCTCCATTACAGCAGCTGACAGCAACCTATCTAAACAGTGTCCATATATTTTGCAAACCAAGAGCTCATTGGCAGGATCCATAACAATTTCTCTGCACGTCTCATCACAGACATATATGAACATTTCCAGTCTTCTCACAAACGAAGGCATCACCAATTTGGTGATAAGAACACGTTTCTCCAGAGCAAACGTGGTCCAGAACCAATGTATCAGTGAACCCTTTGTTGCTTTTCCACATAGACACTTGATTTCGGACTCGACGAAATTGGCCAGCCTGTCATCTTCGCTCTAGTACCAAGTTGAAAAACAATAGAAATATTCTAATTATCTCTAATATAAGAAAATATCATAGAGAATTATCATAATTATCTCCAACACTTCCCATGGGTAATCTAGAATCGAGCATAACCTACGAGTCACAAGTCAGATGGGCGATGCACCGTGATACTGTTCATTACAGGTCCCCGTGAATCATCATTTTGATAGTTTTGGCCCATGTAAAACGCACTGGATTATTACAAACACTATGAGCGCTCCTTTTGGGGACTTTGCCAAGTCGAACACATTGTAAGCCATTTCATCACTTGGATAATGATTTTGGATTCAACCGCGATAGGTCGGCTGTTATAATTTGCTCTTCTTTCTAGGTGGCTATGCTATTAAGGTATTTGGACTTGGCCTGCCGAGGCACGATTGCACGACCTAACTCTTTGACAAGTCTAGCCGCAATCCCTCCAAATTGAAAAGGTATTATTGATTATACAATTGATATGGCATACCTAATCAATCACATTCTCGATGTAATATGCATCCTAATCAATTTTTAGTTTGAAATTTGAAAAGCCGGTTTCTCCACGTGTCATCACTATTTGGTATGACTTTCACGTACAAAATGCTTTCTCTCTCCATGCTCGCCCATTATTTTTTTCTCTAATAGTTTTCAGCTGTATGCTTTGACGACGGAACTTTTTTTTCTATATTTTTCATTTTGTACTTATATGCTTGCATCTTCTATTATTTTTTTTTTTTGTTTTGCTTGAAGCCTGCACGGCATCACTTTAGCAACATCTCCGGTTGATCGCCACCTCAACAATAAATGAATTGAGTCGCATAATTTCATGAAAATAGAAATTGTAGGTTTTTTTTTCCTTCTTTTATCTTTTATGCTGTTGCAATAATCTCCCTGAAATCTGAATTAAAACACCATAAATCCTCTACGACTTCATGACAGCAACATAGAGTAAGTGTGACAATCTCTCTTGTTGAAGATATTTAGTTTGATGTTGAGTAGAATGGGGATTGAAACCCAATCACATGCTAATAGCAAGTTGCAATATAAACGACAATATAGAATATTCTAAGAATATGTAAAATAATAGCGTGATGGACCATCTGCTTTTGCATAATAAGCAAAATCCATCTAAACAGCAACCGTTTCTTGGACTCACTTGACGAAAACAAATCAAGTTGATATTTGATCAAACTTTAAGAGCAATTGACCCAAGTCAGATCCACATATTGATTTCTTATAGTTCACACAATTTTTGCGGCACAGATCAGAAATGCAAGAACCCGACATGACAAGACAACCCTAGTCGAACAAAAGAGAGTAACCTATCGGACAGAAACTTGGATAGCACTAGATACATAAATGCACTAGCCAATTTTGCGCACTTTTTATGTAGGATCGAGTCACCTTGCTAATGTTGTCAATGGCGATTCACATAAAGCATCTAAAGACTTCCAGAGCAAACAATGCCTTTTGAACAAATCTGTTTCCTTTGCCCCGATGTATGTAGTTCTCACGGATTTTCTTGCAACCTAGCTTGACTCTTTCAAAATGCAGTCTATTAATTCAAGAATGTGCTTCTTTTTTTCCTTCAAAATAAATTGATCGAAATTATTTAAAGCTATCTTCAAAGAAAAATTACCTAATCATTCATAATCTCTCTCTCTCTCTCTCAAAGCTGAATTAAAACACCATAAATCCTCAACGACTTCATGACAGCAACGTTAAGTTTTACGGTGTCTCTTGGTCAAACATGGTTGTTCAGATATTTAGTTGATGTTGACCCCACTTCTCCTCCCTAGCTTGGTTTGAGAGAAAGGGGGATTGAGACTCAATTATATGGTAATAGCAAGTCGCAATGTAAACGACTATATAGAATATTTTAAGAAAATATGCAGTAACGGCGTGATTGACCCTCTGCTTTTGCGTAATAAGCAAAATCCAGCTAAACAGCGACTGTTTATTGGACTCATCTCACAAAAACTAATCAAGTTGATACTTTCGGATCAAACTTTAGACTAATTGTCCCGAAGTCGATCCACATATTGACTTCTACTAGTTCACATTGACACGACAAGATAACCTAGTCGAACAAAAGAGAGTAATCTATCAGAGGAAAACTCGAATCACACGGAATACGGAAATGCAGTAGCCAATTTGGTGCGGTCAGATAGGATTAAGTTATCTTACTAAGGTCATCAATGGTGGTTGCAACATAAAGCATCTAGGACTTCTAGGGCAAATTAGCGCAAACCATAAATGTATATATACACTCGCATTAATTTACTTTCTCTGTTTGGTAACGAGTAGCTTTACAGCATCCTGTACAAAACTAATGGCCTTTGAACAAATCTGGTTTCCTTTCCCGCCCTGTATAGTTTTCACTCTTTGTGTTTCTTCTAGGCTAGACGGATTTTCTTCCAACCTAGCTTTACCCTTTCAAATACACTGGATGTATTCCACAACTACTGAACCTGGTACCAAGAAATGTCAATCAAATCACATCTTTATAAATGCAAAGGAAGTTTTGTGTTGCTTTAATTGAAAACAGGTTAACAATCGACATCTCACTTTCTAGATGGTTGTCAGAAGACCTCATATATATCGTCATTTCTGAGTTTGATAAAGGAAAATCATGTTAGAATCAACAGTCTTCCATTAGAGAGCCCACCATACGGCTTGTGCTTCATGGGTTGGACTTGTTTGGTATCGGAACCAAGGGTCTCAAAGTCGCATTGTCACGGCCCATCACTCATTTACGATTTCCTCTCATTAGGCACAATCAATTTTCCCTGGTTCTTTCATATCCATACGCATCGGATTCTCATGCGATGCGATGGGTAGTGTTATGATATAAAATATATACCTCGTTGTAGTGAATTCGTGGGCCGGAAGTCCAAATTAAGAAAAGGAAATAGCTCGATGTGAAATGGAAGAGATTCGCTTAAGCAATTCAATTAGAAGGTATTTAGGGTGTTTTGCAAAGAGCCCGTCGCGTAGATTTGGAGGTGAGATCAAACAAGAGTTTGATGGGTAAACAATTACAGTCATATACCCAAAATTCAAGGAGCAGTTACGGTCAGACACCCAAGGAAGTTATGAGCAGTTCAAGTTGAAATGGACTTGAGGAAGCAATTATAGAAAGAACAAGAAAAACATCATTGACCCTCAAAGCTCTACAAATACCCAAAACATCATAGAAACAAATATCTTGAAATATACTTTTAGAAAAATATATGTTAGTTTGAAAAAAAAATGACGGGTAAGTTACCAATTAGATTTCAAAATTTTGTATCTTTTGATTTAAATTTGAAAAAACATATGATATCATGAAATTAAATTTTAACTAACATATATTATTGAATATAACTCATGACCCACGGTAAAATTGACCATTTAGTTTTAAAGTTTAAAGATGGCATTTGGAGAAGATGAACAGTAGGAAAGAAGAAAAGAAAAATAAAATAATCTGAAAATTAAAAAAATAAAAAAAAAGGAGCAAAACCATGTTGTTTTATCAAACATTGTTCACGTCAGATGTCGGTCGTGCCACATAGTATGGTTGGTGATGACTAGAGCGTCGCCATGTCAGCATTTTAGGCAAAAATTAGCCGAAAGGACTACATTGAATTTCTGCCGAAACGTTCAAGATTACATTGGTAAAATTGAAAAATATGACCACATTGGCATCTGTACACTAGATTTAGGACTGATTGGGTAATTATTTCCCAAGATTATTTATGCCAAAACTCACATACTAATTCGCTCAAAAAATTGGTGAGTGGGATGATCAAAACCGGCCATGAATAGAATATCTGATTGGCAGACGAGGTTGAAAGAATATTTTGCACGTGTTTTTTAGGGAATTTTGCCGAGATTTTACAATGTATTAGATGGATATAACAATTAGAAAGTACAAGTTCGGACTTCAAGCAATATAAATTGGAGAAAAATCAGTCACAGCATGATAGTAGAAAAGGGCAAAAACAAGAGAAATAGCATTGTTAAGAGGTTTTTTTGAGTCCGTCTTTTTTGTAAGCTTGTAATACCCATTTGAGTGTTGTTCGAAAGAGTTAACAAGTTTGACAAATTCATTTGTCAACATAGAGAGTGTTGGAATAATAAAATTTGGAATTGATATTCAAATATGTCTTGAAGGATTACATAATATTTATAGACCCTTTAGATAACTAGAACAATTAAAAACTATCTTGAAAACAAGCAACAATAAGTAAACATTAATTTCCTCGATAACAATTTTCAAGACTCCAAGTCTCTAGATAATAATTGCAAGAATCCAATTCACGAGATGAGTTTGAATTACGAAAAGTTTTTTTTATTTCCAACAGCCTCCCTTAAACCAAGCTCATCTTGACCATGCCAATCATTCTCTTGAGTTTAAGGAAGGAGTCCATCTTCAATGGCTTAGTAAACATGTCAGCCACTTGGTCTTCCGACTTACAAAACCGTAACACAATCTCCTCGGACTTCACTAGATCTCGAATGAAATGATACTTTATATCAATGTGCTTGCTTCTTCCACGAAAGCCCGGACTCTTTGCAAGGGCAATTGCTGACTTATTATCACAATTAATCACCGTCGAATGCTTCTGCTTATAACGTAATTCAGCAAACATCAAACGTAGCCAAACTGCTTGAGTAGCACAATAAGACGCTGCTATGTATTCCGCTTCCACACTGGACAAAGCAACCACCTGTTGCTTCTTCGAGGACCAAGAAAAAATTCAATTTCCTAAAGAGAAAACATAACCAAAAGTACTCTTCCTTTCTCCAATATCACCTCCCCAATCACTGTCTGTATATCCCATAAGCTGAAAATCATTAGAAACAGTGTAGAATATATCATCATTCACAATACCTTTAATGTACCGTAAAATACTTTTTACCGCCTGCAAGTGTGATTGTCTAGAAGTCTCCATAAATTTGCTTACCATCCCAACACTATAAACAAGATCTGGCCAAGTAGAAGTCAAATATCGTAGACTCCCGACTAGCCTCGAAATATGTGGGATCGACTTCAAAGCCACTTCCATCTTTTGTCAACTTCAATCTTTCCTCCATTGGAGTGCTAATTGGTTTACAAGTAGCCATCTTGAAACGCTCAAGAATATCCTTGGCATACTTTTGTTGACAAACAAAAATACCATCCTCCGATTATGTAACTTCAAGGCCGAGAAAATAATACATGAGACCCATATCCGCCATCTCAAACTCACGAGTCATGGCCTCCCTGAAGTCAGAAATCATCTCTTGACAATTTTTGTAACGTCTTGAATTCGCCCACTTCAGGGATTAATAATAAATGATTATTTCTCATTTCGTTTTAGTGAGTCTTGCTCGGAACTGATCATTCTCGGGATACTGACCATTAGGGAATGGCTAACTAGGAAAATGGTCCGTGGACCCAAGAACTCGACCATAAATCGAGTCCGATTCCGAGAAGCAGCAAGGGAATATTTTGTGCCAATATGGGCCGGTCCAAGGAGAGTGACGGATTTGGTTCAACCGACGACGTACGATCGGATAGCGGGTGATTCTGCACGATCAAGAGTCGGCGAACGATCTCGAACTTATTCCGGACAACCGCGACCCCTGGAACTAGCGATAAATCCTCGTGTTCTCTGGGAAATCAAGACCGACATGACTCGGGTAGCCCTAGGTCGATACGCGTAACCCCTAAACAGTCATCCGTTAGTGAGAGACGCTAAAACTGCAAATTGAGTTAAATCGATCGTGGAATTGAGCCCGGACTTCGGTGCCGAATTTCGTGGGCGTAAGCGACTATTTTTGCAAGGACGACGTCATTTTTATGTGGCCAATCATATTTGGGATTGGTAGAGTCGAAAATTGAAAATTTGACCCGGGACCAGAAAATTACCGTTTTGCCCTTGTGCCCTAAGCATGGATTCCGAATTTTGAGAGATTAAATTGGATTAATCTAGCCTCTATTATTGCTGGTAGTGTTGGATAATTGTGCCCCCAAGATATTTTGGCTAGATTAACCCCAACTTTTGGATTAGGGACAAAATGGTCTTTATTACAAAGTTAGTCAACCATCACATTATCTTCCTCAAGCCTATATCTCTCACATTCTCTCTCTCTCTTCTCATTTTTCTTCCTCTCCAAGTCAGTCGGCCAACCCCTCCTCTCTCCCTCTTCCGTGAGCTCTCTCTCTCTCTCTCTCTCTCTCTCTCTCTCGGCCGCACGCCGCCCGCCGGGGAGCCGCTGCCGCCGCCACCGTCCGCGCCTCGCTTCCCCACCACCATCAAGCCGTCCCATTCTCTCTCTCTCTCTCCCTTCCCTCAGCTGCGTGAGCAGCCTCCCCACCGTGGACCGCCGTCCGCAAGCCGCCACCGCTCGCGCCGCCGTGGAGGCCACCCGTCACAGCCACTTGCACCGCGGTGGAATCAACTCAGCCCGCCCATTTTCCCCATTTGTTCAGCCTTCATTAGGGGCTTAGGAATCCAAGTGTGTACAACCCTAATCCCTAATTAGGCTAATTTACATTTCTAGATGAGTTTAGGGGTTAATTAGGGTAATTTAAGGGTTAGTTTGCAATGGATGTTAGGGGCTGATATTATGACTAATTTGATGGCTTAGCATGAAAATTTTAATGAGGTTTAGCGGCCTAGAATGTGCTGTGTGATGGCTGGAAATATTGGATTGAATCGGCCCGAGTTCGGTTAAGTTCGAGTTCAATTGTGGAATATTAAGCGTGCCTCGCATTGTCCTCATGGTGGCTGATTTGGGTGATGTCTTGGGGAGCCTAATGGAGTATTTTGAGGATATTTATTGGCCTAGAGTGACCTGTTTGGTGGCTGTCCATACCGGGATCGAATTGGACTAAGAGCGATCAATTTGGGATTTAATTGTATAAATACCGAGAATGTTTAGATTGATAGATTAGGTGGCTGAATTGTCCTTGGTTGTGATCAATTTTGTGATGCCGTGTCATATGCCTTGTGTGACCAAGAATGGAGTAGCTTGGTGTGCCTCGAGTGCGCGAATTCATGTTGATCTAATTGTGTGATTTATATGTGCAGATTATGTGCCATGCAAGGGTGTTTTGAATTGCTTAAATGGACGTGCTATTATGTTGGTTGGGCATATTGAAATGTGGATTGAGCATGTTGTGGCGTTGTTTGGAATAAATAGCCGAATCATGTTGAATGCTCATTGCGAAATTCTTGAATGCCCAAGTGTGAACTTTATGATCATGAGTGTGTATCTCGAGCATTGGCATAACATGTGCACATGTGAGTGTGCACGAATGACATGAGCATGTGATCACCTAAAATGCCTTGATGCATTTTACGCGGAGTTCGGATAATAACTGGAGATTGTGAACTTGTGATCACATAAAGCATTGATGCATTTTACGCGGGGTATTGAACCCGTCCTGAAGCGTGTTACGCGGGACAATGCCCGGACTACCGGAAGATGACCAACCTGATGCGTTTTATGCGGGTTATGTGTCATGAGCCTGATACGTTTTACGTGGGCCAGAAATCGATCTCGAAGTGATGGACTTGATGCGTTTTACGCAGGTCGGACCTGATGTGTTTTACGCGGGTCGGAGGAGAATTGATAAATTGCAAGAGTGCAAGTGTGCAAAAATGCATTGATGAGACATGAGCATGAGTGTGAGCACGAGCATGGCTGAGTGATGTGTGTATATGTGCCGTAGTTGAGTTCTGTGCCATCATTGCAATTAGATATAATGTGTCTAACCTGCAAGGTCAATTGAGTATTGGATTTGGGCCCGAGTGCCCAAGTCATTTACATTCTGGTTTATGTGTTATTTAGTGCTCGTCAGGAGGTACATGTTAGCCTAGTTTAGGTTTAGCGGGCCTACTCACTAAAATTTATTCTCACTGTTGTGTAAACCCAATTTTTCAAACCCCCGGCCTTGAGATGTCCGCAATGCCTAGTCGTTTTGGGATTCCTTACCGAATAGACCGAGAGGAGACGGTGTACCCCACAGGGAACAGGAATTTTTTATGTTAGATACCTTACTACAATTTGGGTTGATGCGGAAGAATAGCTGGACCAGGCCCATATGTACATAGGGTGATGTATCGGGGACCATACAGGGACTTACGGACCCCTGCGATCCTTTAAGGTCCCGTTTAGCGAGTCAGGGGATGTTGACCCTTAGTGTCCCGATGGGGAATTGGCGAGTCCTAACCGTGCGTCCGGGAGGAGCTCTAGTGCTGACTTAGGGCACGGGCCAGACGTTTGGGAAATGGACGAACCAGAGCAGATGGAAGAGGAGCCAGAGGATGGGCACTCAGACCCGGAGTCGATGGATTCTGAGGATGAGCCCGAGCCGATGAAGCAGGATCTTGAGATGGAGGCAGCACCAAAGAAGGACGGTTCAGATGAAGAGTCATCCAGGATCGATACCAAGCTGGAGTCCATGGAGTCCGAACCGGAGTCGTCCGAGAGTTCTTCCGACTCGTCGAGCTCTGACCCAGACTGGGAGCCCTAGAGTAGATGTTAGACCCTAGTTAGGTCGGGCCAACACCTTTTTGACCAGAGCCCCACCTAGTTTTAGTACCCCTGACCGCCCAAGCCACTTACCCCTTTTTGTCAGTAGTGGTCGTTGACCCGCTTTTGATTTTTGAGCGCAGGTTGTAAATGGATGATGTATATGGTTCTTAATATCAATGCAAGTGTATATTTTGTAACCCTGTTATTTATTCTACTCTTGATCTCGTGTTTGTTTTGTATGGGTATTTACGTTGCTTCCGCATGTGCCTTGTGCTTTGTTTGGTTGTTGGGTCGGCGACGCGTTCTAAGATGTCACACTCAAATCGACTACGGCAAAGATGTGGCGCGCCGTAGGGTGCGGGGCGTGATAATTTTCGATAAAGATGAGATCATCATCATATAGGCAAACAATGAGCATCTCACCATTCAAGCCAATCTTCACATATAAAGCATGCTTTACGGTCTCAAAATATGTAGACGAAACCCTCTTGTCCTTATGACAAAACCCTCTTATCCTTTCTTGACATACCTCTCGGGTTGATCCATATACACCTCCTCCTCAAGTACGCCATTGAGAAATGCAGACTTGACATCCATTTGGTGTATTTTCCAACGCCTTTGAGCAGCCAAAGCAAAGATCACGCAAATAGTTTACATTCTTGCAACCGAAGGAAATACCTCAAAATGGTCAATCGATGGTTTTTGTTTGTAACCCTTGACTACAAGACGAACCTTCAACCGATCAACATCACCATTAGGCTTGTACTTGGTCTTATAGACCCATTTCATGCCGATGGACTTCTTGCTTTCTGGAAGAGAAGTGAGCTCCCACGTATCATTTTTCTCAATCGCATATATCTCATCATCCACAGCACGAACCCAACCATCATCTTGGGAAGCCTCCTTAAAGTTTGTCAGATCACAATCTGCAAAAGAGAGCAAAATTAATAATTTCTTCATCAGAGGGATCATTATCACTGGACAAAACACAATCCCTCAAACGAGCCGGTAAATCTCATTCTTGCCGTAGACATGAGGACATTTCAGCAGAATCCAATTGAGTCTCTACTACCAAATCAAATTGCACCGATGCCGCTACTAGTTCAGATTGACTATCTGAATCGGGTTGAACTGACTTCTCCTCGTCCAAGATAAAGTGAAACTGCCTCTTCTCCTCTATGCTCCAAGTCCACTCACCTTCTTCATCAAAGGTGATATCTCGACTGGTAACGACCTCCTTTGTTACCGGATTATACAACTGATAACCCTTGGTCTCAATACTGTAACCAAAGAAAATGCACTTCTCACTCTTCTAATCAAGCTTCTTGCAAAGCTCATTTGGCACATGGGCATAAGCAATACACCCAAACTCGCGAAGATGCTGAACTGAAGGGATTCAACCACTCCACACCTTCGTCAGAGTCTTGAACCCAAGACCTTTAGGCTGCGTTTGGTTCAGTATTGGGAAGGGGCTTTCGGCCCCGAAAGCCCCTTCCCAAAAATGCTGAACCAAACGGTTAGCATTGAGCATTGAAAATGCTCAAAGCTAGCATTTTCAATGCCGAAAGCCCAATGCTTGGCGGACTAGCTTTGGGCTTTCAGCCTTGAACCAAATGCAAAAATCATTTTTGTACTTCCCAAACTACCTTCACTCAAACTTCAATATTCCAGCTTTGTCCTCTCGATACTATTCATTTTCTTCACCAAAGGGACTCCGGCGAGGGCGAAAGGCCGGCGAAGGCGAAGGTCCGACGAGGTCGCCCAACCCAGGCAATGGCCGCCCGGGGTCGGGCGACCGCCCAGGCGCGGCCGCCTGGGTCCCGCAACCCTAGGAGACTGGGTCGCGGGACCCAAGCCGACGGCCGCTTGGGTCGCGGGACCCAGGCCGACGGCCGCCTGGGTCGCGGGACCCCAGGCCGACGGCCGCCTGGGTAGCGCGACCCAGGCCGACGGCCGCCTGAGGTCACGCAACCTCAGGCGACCATCGCCTGAGGTCGCGCAACCTCAAGCCTCGTCACCGAAGGTCGACGTCCCTCGCTGGGGGTCGCTCGGCGACGGGCAATGGCCGCCGGCACCAAATCTGGCTCACCGGCGGCCGTAGCCGTCGCCGGAGCCGTAGCCCTTCGCCGGAGCCGGCAAAGAGTACTTTTGCCTTTTTTTTTTTTTAAAACCCCCCCAAAGCCCATTTGTAAAAAAAATTAACCAAACACTACTTGGGTCAAAGTAACTTTGCAAATGAGTTTTTACCAAACGCCATTTGCATTTCCCCTAAAAAGCTTTCACCTCAAAGTATTTGCATTTCCAAAGTAGCATTCCAGATGCTGAACCAACGCACTCTTAGTAGGATATCGATTCAACAAGTAAACAGCACAAACAATTGCCTCCACCCAGAAATGCTTAGGCAATTGTTTGGAACGAAGCATGGTACGAACCATATCAACAATAGTGCGGTTTTTTTCTCTCTACTACTCCGTTTTGTTGAGGAGTATACCGTGCTGTCAGTTGATGCTTGATGCTACATTGTTTGAAGAAACCATCACCAACCAAATATTCTGTGCCATGATCAATTTGTAGAATCCGAATTTGGTGCCCACTTTGTTTTTCTACATAGGCTTTCAACTCCTTGAAAGCATCAATGGCGTCGGACTTGTGCTTCAAGAAATAAACCCATGTTTTTCAGCTAAAGTCATCGATGAAGGCAACAAAATACTTGTACCCCCGATTTGACAATTCACCGAGCGGTCCGTGGAGGTCGGAGTGCACTAACTCCAATGGCTTTGAAGCTCTCCATGATTATCTCGAAGGGAAGCTTTCTTTGCACTTTTTTCCAATAACACATGGTTCAAATATCTCCTTTGGAGAAGAAATTTCGGGTAGTCCACACACCATCTTCTTTCGAGACAACAGCTTCAAGCTGTCAAAATTCACATGCCTGAACTGCTTGTGCCGAAGCCATGAAGAATCTTGTACCGAGGCACTAAAACACGAGGTAGCATAATCAATATACGAAAGAAAAAGTCAATTTCGAGCCATTTTTACCTTCGCAATCAACCCTCCTTTGCCATCATGTATCGTGCAAAGCTCATCCTTAATGGTCATATGATAGCCTCGCTCGGACAATTGTCCCATGCTTAGGAGATTTTCTTGAAGACTGGGAACATAATGAACTTCGGAAATGCTTTGAACCGACCCATCCTTCGCCTTGATTTTAATTGTTCCCTTTCCCATGATAGGCACTTTGGCATTATTCCCGAACCTCACCTCCGAACGAAAGGTGTCATCAAGTTTTGAGAATAATTCCTTCTCGCCACACATGTGATTACTACATCCGGTGTCTAAGTACCAAACATTCTTCTGGATTTCCACCGCAACATCACAGGTGAATAAAAGAGCATTGTCATGCTCATTGTCGCTATCAACAGATCTTGCTACCTTAGCATGAAACTTTTGACCACCAATCTTCTTGCTTCAACAATCAAATTGGTAATGCCCGTACTTTTTACAATTAAAACACTGAATATGGGACTTATCTTTTTGTTGTCCAGAATGCTTCTTTTGCCACTTTTTATCTTTCTTTTGATTAGAAAGTTTCTTCTTTTCATCAGGCAACACCAACTGGCTTTGTAGAGCTTCCTCTACCATCTTGGATTTCTCCTTGAGTTGCTGCTTGTGCATTTATAGAGGGCCCATTAACTCATCAACAGTCAAAATGGAGAGATCCCGAGACTCTTTAATGGAAGTCACAATATATTTGAACTGCAAAGTTAGCATCTGAAGAATCTTCTCAATGATCTGATGGTCACCAATAGTCTCACCATTGGCCTTCATTTGATTGACAAGAGCCAATGTCCGTGAGAAATAGTCGGAAATGGACTCCGACTTTTCCATTTGAAGGAGCTCGAATTGTCGATGACGAGTCTGAAGCCAAACCTTCTAGACCTTCTCAACACCTTTGTACATTTTGATGAGAGAGTCCCAAGCTTCTTTTGCCGTCTTCAAATTCGGTACTTTTTCAAAGATTGACGAATATATCGCTTGAAAGATGTAAAAGAGAGCCTTATGATCTTTCTTGCAATTTTCTTTTATCGTCCTCTGCTCCTCCGTTGTCAAATCTATCGGCATTTCTGGCTCTATGAATCTTTCTTCCACAATTTCAATCAGCTCCTGAAACCCGAATAGCACCTTCATATGGATCTTCCAATGCTCAAAATTCTTCCCATCGAACCTTGGGAGTTGAGGTTGGATCGTCCCGGCACCATTTACAAAGGCCATATGACACGCGATTTTCTAAGCCGAATTCACAAAATTCAGCCAAAACTGGCTCTGATACCAAATGTTGGAATAATAAAATTTGGAATTGATATTCTAATATGTCTTGAAGGATTACATAATATTTATAGACCCTTTAAATAACTAGAACAATTAAAAACTATCTTGAAAACAAGCAACAATAAGTAAATATTAATTTCCTCGATAACAATTTCCAAGACTCCAAGTCTCTAGATAGTAATTGCAAGAATCCAATTCACGAGATAAGCTTAGATTACGAAAAGTCTTTTTTTATTTCCAACATAGAGAAATAGTTGTATTTAAGAGTGAATGATTTTGTCTAGGTAACAGACAAAGTGTGCAAGAGACCATATGTAAACACTTTGTCTAGGAGAGATGTGGTTTATTATCCAGTGAAAGAATCTATTGTGCTATGTTTACAAGGTGTGAGAACGACTCTAAGTGGGTCCAATAGTTATTTCGTCTATAGCGAGGTTACTGTAGAAAGAAGTCAGGTTCTTTGAGGCAGCTAGTTCTACACTTGTATCAAGGCAGTAGTTGTACTCTTAGCATAACTATTGGCATTCAGCCTCCTCGGACTGCTAAATCTCAAAGACAAGTATGCACACCTAAGCTGAACCACAATAAATCTTGTTTGCAATTTCTTTTTCCCTAAGCTCTTTAATTTCAACTCTTCATATTGCTAGTTCACTTTATGCGTGGAAGCGAAACAATGATCGGGGTTGGTTTTACAAAATTAGTTTGTGTTTTCTTGAAAAAACAATTCACCCCTTCTGATTGCTTATCTG
This sequence comes from Syzygium malaccense, assembly GCA_031216405.1. Taxonomy (NCBI): domain Eukaryota; kingdom Viridiplantae; phylum Streptophyta; class Magnoliopsida; order Myrtales; family Myrtaceae; genus Syzygium; species Syzygium malaccense. Next base: position 26,558,334 of record CM062260.1, read on the forward strand.
GGCCTAACATTTGGTATGAGAATAATTTTCCCCTACTACGAAGTGTTATACTTTTGAGATAAAAACCGATGGGAACCATTGTTGGAACTAGCTTGAATGAAGGTCGCTTGATTACTCATTCCTCCGTTGTTTTATGGTGCTAACTGTTCTTATTCGGAATGTAGGATGGCCGTGTTCGTTTATTCAAGGGAAAATTCCAATTAAGGACCCCAAGTGGGGTCAAATTCTCAAAAAAGGGCCCAAAGTGAACATTGTGTCAAATAAGGGTCTGAAGTGCTCAATCAGTCTCAAATAAGGACCCGAAGTGCCCAAAACGTCTCAAAAAAGGACTTGGGTCCCTCGCCGGCCGAAATACCCGTCGGCCGGCGAGAAAGTTACTGTTCCGGCACCGGAACAGTAACTTTTTTAATTTTTTTAATTTTTTTTGTTTTTCCTTTTTTGTTTTTTTATTTTCCTTTTCCTTTTTTTTTCTTCCTCCGCCGGCCATAGCCGGGGCCGGCGGAGGTCGCCGGCGTCGGGCGAGGGCCGCCCTCGCCTGGGCTGGGCGAGGCCGGCCTCGCCCGACGCCGGCGAGGGCGAGCCTCGCCCGATCTGGCGAGGGCTCGACCTCGCCGGCGACGGGCGAGGCCGGCCTCACCCGTTGCAAGCGAGGGCGAGCCTCGCCAGATCTGGCGAGGCTCGACCTCGCCTGCAACTGGCAAGGGCGAGCCTCGCCCGATCTGGCGAAGGCTCGACCTCGCCGGCGTCGGGCGAGGCCGGCCTCGCCAGTTGCAGGCGAGGTCGAGCCTCGCCAGATCTGGCGAGGCTCGCCCTCGCCAGCGGCCGGCGAGGCCGAGCCTCGCCTGCAACTGGCGAGGCCGACCTCGCCCGACGCCGGCGAGGCCGGCCTCGCCCAGCCCAGGCGAGGGCGGCCCTCGCTCGATGCCGACGAGGCCGGCCTCACCCAGCCCAGGCGAGGGCGGCCCTCGCCCGACGCCGGCGAGGGCGGCCTCGCCTGAGGCCGGCGACCTCCGCCGGCCCCGGCTATGGCCGGCGGAGGAAGAAAAAAAAAAGGAAAACGAAAATAAAAAAACAGAAAAGGAAAAAATTAAAAAAATTAGAAAAGTTACTGTTCCGGTGCCAGAACAGTAACTTTCTCACCGGCCGGCGGGTATTCCGGCCGGCGAGGGACCCAGGTCCTTTTTTGAGACGTTTTGGGCACTTCGGGTCATTATTTGAGACTGATTGAGCACTTCATGCTCTTATTTGACACAATATTCATTTTGGGCCCTTTTTTGAGAATTTGACCCCACCTAGAGTCCTTAATTGGAATTTTCCCAATGGACCCATGACCTTTGGGTAGTTGTGCAAAAAGGGCCCTTTGTACCGATGAAGAAAGGGAATCCATTAGCGCTCCCAAAGAGGAAAGTGTGTTCATGATGAGCATCACTAAAATCAAACCAAAGCACGTTCTCTATTGTGCTCTTGCCCCTGCTGAATTCAACCGAATTTCGTTTTGTCGAATGACGCAAGAGATTTGGGATTAATTGAAGGTCACCTCCGGAGGAACTAATCGCATCAAAGAGATCAAGATTAGCATGCTACAACACACTAACAGATTGTTTAAGATGGGGCCTGATCAATGCATCAAAGACTCGTTCACTCGTTTCATGGACATCATCATCGGTCCAGCCACTCTTGGTAAGTCTTTTTCGAATGACGAGTTTAAAACGAAATTACTGAGATTTTGACAAAGGAACGGAACGTGCAAAAGCTTTCCATAAGCGTAGCTCGCGATCTCACAACCATGACCTTTGGAAGAGGTTATTGGCTCCCTAATGCCCTATGAAGTGAAAAAAGAAAATGAGGCCGATAAGAAAACGAAGAAGTCAATCTCGATGTCTGGCAGGCTTCCCATTCCATCAAAATTTCTCTTTGATGATCAAAATGTACATCAAAGACATCAACCATACAAACCCACCCGCATCATAATAAGCTCTTCCTACTTCCCGTCATTGTACCCTAGTTGAGCAAGCGCTGTTTTTCCTAGACCTCCTATAGCAACGATTGGACCACAGCCGAAACACTCTCCTTGGAGGTGTGATCAAACGGGAGTTCGACGGCCTCCTCATCCTCTTCTCTACCAATTATTTCGTGCTCGCGCGTGAAAGAGTGAGCTTTCCTCCTCCTCCCAACGGACGGCCGACTTGTTTTCCCACTCGGATGTACATCTAAATGGAACTTCTTATCACCCGCAATTATTTCTGATTACCCACTTTAAGGTTCTGCACGAGCTGGATTCATTGCTCGCCTCTGCTCTTGGGTGGAGATTTCCATGGCGGAGGCAGTAATAAATTTCCACCGGGATCAACTTACTTGAGGCACAATGTTTATTCATACACAAACAAGTGTTGCGGTCCCAATATATTTTACAAAACCAACTCCAAAAATGTGCAAAACTATCAAAGATGAAATTTATGAGGAATTATATATGGTTGCACTAAATTAAATACTTCTGCTAATAAAAGTACCGAAAAAAATATATATAAATATAAAAGTGACGTAATAGGAGTTTCTTTTTTTCCAAGGCACAACATCCTCATTTTAGCTTTCTTCTTCTTCTGTGTAAACTAGCACAATTCAAAGCAAAAGTTCACTGCTTTCACATGACACCAAATGCTTCCGCATGGTGGGCCAATCTTTTCTTCTAAGAAAACGGGGTTTAACATTTTCAATTTCACAAACATACTCAAAATTCAGATTAATAATGCCTAGACTTACCATGAAATGGGTTCTTCTCCATAGAACTATTGGTCGGGGCAGCTGCCCTCACTTTCTACTATACGTAGCGCCGCTACCGGGAGATATCGTTGAGCAATACCTCTACTTCGTTCAACACTATCTTCAGCCTCTCGGGCTAGCACTTGACCTGGTCCTCTCGCCATGACAGCTTCCCGGTGTCTAATAGCACTGCTCGAATAGTCTCGGTGTCATCGAGACTCTGGAGCTCATCGCTTATGCCACATAGCAATTGGATCTTTCGATAATAGGTGATGGAATCGGCTAGCTTCAGTATTTCAGTGGCGAGGTTGCGAAGCAATGGTTCTGCCATGTTCATGGGGCCAGGAAATTAAACGGAGGTGCGTATACAGACGCATATAAAACATCATTTTTGTTGAAGCACTTGAGAAAATTGGCACTACTATGATAAATTATAAGAATATTGTTATCATGAGAATCATATTACAAGCCAGTAAAAATTTGCATATTAAGATGTACCTATTTTGAGTGTAATTCTTTTATAAATATATCACGTATGAAAATTGGATTTATTATCAACCTGTGCTATCTAATGATATACTAACAGAATGTTATGCTTATTTATATGAATATGAGACAATGGAACTATATCCGCAAGGTCTGGAATATAAGTAATAATTGATATGTTACATATTTATTTGCCTAACCAAAATGTATAAAATGAGTTAAAATGAGTTATTTTTAGCTAAATACAATATGAAATGTGTTCTATACATGTACAAAATGTTTTACTCCAAAAGAACAAGTATTTTATCATAAATCCAACAAACATAAACGAACAAAAGTTTTATTGAAAACCACATGTCTAATCTAATCTACTTTTATTTGAAATAGGTGATTGAAATGATAAGTGCGGATGGTGCTCAATCTTTTCCCAATCTACACCGCTTTCTGTTTGGCACCTCTCTTCTAAAGCAGGACACCCAACGATTCCCAATTTCTTAAAGAGGCGGTGCATCCCATCAAGCAAACATGTTAAACCTCAGCAGTCAATAATTTGAAGCCTTTGGAGTTAAGAGAAATTGCCAATCCATTCGGGCAAACTCATCAGATTCTCACAGCTTTCAACTGTGAGATGTTGCAAAGTGGTGACATGTCGAATCCCCTGAGTAACGCCACAAATTTCGGAAGTTGATCCACTATAAGACCAATGAGTGCTACAAGGGATCGCCACTGGGTGCCATGCTCGTCTTCGTGGCTTGTCAAATCAAGTTCCTCACAAGCGACAATATAGAGGTGCTTGAGCGAGGATAGGTACCCGATGCCATGAGAGAGACTCCTTAGTTTGACGCAATTGTGGAGGTACATGCTCTCGAGATTAGTGAGGAATCCAAGTAAAGTCTTGAACATCAAGTGCTCCAGATCCACCCATCTAAAAAGGTTAAGTCTCATTAATTTAGAAAGAGAGATTAATGTGGATATCCCTGCCGCATCTCATGGACAATTTGGAAGAGCCATCACTTGTCCAACATCTTCGCGATAACTCATCTGTGCTCAAATTTTTTATACAGGGTAACAGTGGCAAGGTATTCAGCTGGGGACAATCCCGTATACGCACGGATGAAACTTTTGGGAATGATGATAGTGAATCATACCTCTGATGATCCTGATTTGCTCTGACTCGTTGCCTTCTTCCCCACCATCCTTTTAGATTGCGACACTTGAGAAGGTCCAGTACCTTCAGAGATGGGAAGAAGGGGCTTGGAATATTAAATTGGTTTGGGTCACTTATCTCTTGAACGAACTCCAACGCATCCAAGTTACTGAGAGTCAACATACTTAGGGAAGGGAGTTCACTCAGAGGTGGCAAGTACTTCCATCCTTTACATTCTTTGAGTGTGAGCACAACAAGATTCCTGATGGAGGCAAGCCAACTTGGCGGTCTCATACCCATACAAGAGGATATGGTCAAATGAGTTAAATTTTGGTGCGGTCTAAGGTTCTCCCACACAATCAATTCATCGCTCTCGCTTTTGTTATCTTGCTGCTCCCCTGACCACTTCAAGACCAAGGAACGAAGATGTTGCTTTTCCCTCAAGTGACTTTTGTTTGGTGCCGGTTGAAGGAACTCCAACTTTCCAAGAGTAATGGACCCGGCCAATCTGTTTAACCCACCAAGTTCATCTACTCTCCCCACACCACCAAGAATTTTATCGTCCATCTTTTGTACGATGAACTGGGATAAAGTCTGAAGCGAAGATAAGTGATTCAACCCGCATGGCATGTGGCTTAGTGAGTCACACCCATCAATTAAGAGGTGTCTAAGATTGATCAATTTCCTCAAATCTCTTGGAAGTGTTGTAAGCTTCCTGCAACCAGAGAGTTTAAGGGTCTGCAAGTTCAGCAAATCCGTGATTGAATCTGATAAACTCTTGATATATTGGTTTTCAGAAACATCAAGAAATCTTAAGTGCTTCAACTGACTCCCCGAGGAAGGAGGGATACAAAAATTTACATAGCGCAACACCAACGTTCGGCAATGCCTTAACTTGGAGAGGATCCCATGACATTCATCCGGGGACAAGTCCGGTCCCAATGATTTACCCTTCTTCATATAGAGAAATGTTCGTAGATTGGTCATTTCAAGTAGAGAGGTTGCTTCAAGTAGAGAAAATGATGCATGTCGAATTCCTCCACCGATGCTGCCTTCATTGATATTAACCATCTTGCACTCATCTCCAGCGACTTTCAAGGCAAGATCGTGCATGAGATCGTGCATCTTGAACATTTTTACCTCACTTGTGTGATAATCGAGCTCTTCAACTTCAAGGAATGATCTACACAGTAGGTCCGAGACATAACTATTTCCAGTCTCTTCTAGGTCCTCGTTCCCTTTCAATGACTCAATAAAGCCTTGTGCCATCCAAAGTTGTATCATTGTCTGTCTGTCAAAGACATAATCTTTTGGAAATAACGCACAATATGCAAAACAATGCTTTAACCGCGACGGAAGATGATCGTAGCTGAGCTTGAGGACATCCATAATTCCATTGTCCAACTTATCTATTTTTGATAGTTCATGCTCTTTGAAATAGCGCCAGTCATATTCCTTTTTGTTGTATAACAGGCAGCCTATAGTTCTGATGGCAAGGGGAACACCTCCGCATTTTTTAACTACATCTCGACCTATCTCCTCCAGTCTCGAGTCTAGTGATTCTTCCCCTCCTCCAAAAGCCATTTTCTTGAATAATTCCCAGGACTTATCTTCAGATAAGCCACGGAGAACAACTGATTTCGCATCTGTAGCCTGCACGACTGACTGATTGCGCGTGGTAACGAGTATCTTGCTTCCCCATGAACCACCCATTAGCAAATGCCGGAGCTCTAACCATCTCTGGCGATCTTCATTCCATAAGTCATCCAAAACAAGCAAGTATTTATTCCCATCTAGTACCTTACGAAGGAGACTCTGCAACTGGTCCTTAGATTTATTCTCAATGTCATGCAGATTTCTCATCATCTCAGGATCCCCTTGACACTCATCTTGGGCGGATTTCAGTATTTCTTTGACGATCAAATCCTCATCAAAGATTTTAGGATCCCCGTGACACACCCACAGCCTAAGCTTGAAACAGTCTTTCACCTTGTCATCGTTGTATACCAGTTGAGCAAGCGCGGTTTTTCCAAGCCCTCCTATTCCGACGATGGAAACAACCGAAACACTCCCTCTGGAGGAGGAATTAAACAAATGTGCGATGATCTTCTTCTTATCCTCTTCTCTACCAATTATTCCTTCCTCGCGCACAAAAGAGTGAGTTGTCCTCCTCCTCACAATAGAAAGAGTTGCCTCACTCAGATGCCGATCTAAATGGAACTCCTTATCATTTTTAATCCGACCCAGTTTCTTCCTAAGTTCCCGAATCCTGTGAGCCACTTTGACGCGTTGGGCAAGCTGATTTGATTTGGAGAAGAAAACGCGTACCTCTTTCGACATCTTGTCGCCGGAAGTGACCTTCCGCCGCAGATCTTCGGTTGCCACGTCGTCGAGCAAGTCATGTACCTCGTACATCACATCTTTGAGCCTCTTCAGCCAGTGCTTGACCTGGTGTTGGTGCCATCGCTGCTTCTCGGCATCCAGAAGCACAGCCTGGATGGTCTCGACGGTATCCTTAAGGCTTTGTAGCTCATCTCTCGCTCCACGCACAATTCGGATCTTCGAAGAGGTTATGGAACTGGCCAATATCAGTATGTCGGCGGCCAGGCTGAAGAGCACTGCTTCTGCCATTTTTGATTTGGCCTACCTTCTTTCTTGTTTGAGTGCTCAACGTTGATCATTTCCGATGAGCAAATCGGATTCTGGCAAGTGGGGATGGAATTGGCCGACGAGAAGAAAAGCGTGTGCAAATGTGAGGTGGTGCGAAGGACACGTCGGTTCCAGAAAAAAGGGTCAAAAGAAACGACCCCAAAGACTTCTAGGTCAAAAAAGGAGACGGCAAAGCAAAGCAGCTTGCTCTGTTTGTTTAAAGAAAATTTTCCATTTAGTTTTTATTTTCATTGTCATCTGAAACATGAAAATAGTACTTGAAAAAAGCGTTTGGTAACGTATCGAGACCAGTTTCCAAACGAAAATAGTTTCCGAAATTGTTCAAGTAATTGAAGAGTTGATAAGCAGAAGATTGAGAAAGATTGTCAATGCTAGTATTGAAAGACGTGTTGAAATGAGGTACATTAGGTGGTGGTAGGGGTGAGCATAGTCCGGGTGGGCGATTCCCACCCTAAAATCGGAAATCGCCCTCTAAGAATCGGTTCCAAAAAATTGAAATCGAGAACTGCCTGTTGGTTCCATTGATCCACCCGGGAACCGAATCATCGATCTAGTCCTGTTCCCAAATAGGTCTATGGAATCGGTCCCACTAGCTAAGAACGGAGACGGAGACGGAGACGAAGACGAAGATGGAGATGGAGAGTCAAAAACGGTGAAGTGAGCATTGACCGAAAAGAGTGAAAGAATGAGAGTGAGCGTGAGGCAAAAGCAAAAGAAGGTGTTTATCGACTCAATGTGAGATTATAAACGTCGAGTGAGTTAGGTTTAGTTTAAGGATTTAGGATTTTTTTGTAAAAAAATTTAAAAATTAAATAAATATGTTATATTATATACTATATTTATTATTATATTTTCAGTCCGGTCCAGGTGGGCAGGCTGGCAGTTTCACGCCTGGAATCGGGAACAAACCAGTACCCACTAGTTCCCAAAACTTGAAATTGGGAACCGGACCGGTTCTCTTAGGAATCACTGATTCATGTCTGTTTCCGGGCAATTGTTAGTTCTTTTGTATACCCTTAGGTAACGGATAAAGGGATTTTTACTAGTTACATCCCCACACTTAAATCCGTTTTACACAAACAAACATGATCTTAGAAGTCTCTTCTATTGATTATATAAATTAGTTTACCAAAATCAAGATCTGTTTATGTATCAAAGTCTTAGCCAACCCTACTGGTATTATAATTTTTGCCATAAAAATAAACATTTAAGAGAATATTACTTTGTCACTTCTTTTTTCCCGGAAAGTAGGCTCGATCATCAATAGGATTTCATTATGTTTCACTGGAATTTCTCCCGTGATGAAATATTTTTTACCGAAAATCGTTTTTTGGCTTATTAATTAAAGGAAACAAGGGTTCCATGCCAACTTTGGACAAGAAATATCATAGGCAATAAAGAACCAACATCTTTGATTAAAACAGAACTGTACGAAACGCAAACCATGCCAAAATTTAATTGACGACAAGGCTTGAAAAATACATACTTGATAAAGTAATCGGATGCAAATAAATTATGCTGAAATTTAATTGACGACGGTCCTAGAATAAAAATATAGTCGCAATGGACTCAATTGGTAAAAAGTAAAAATGTTTATGATTCAATTGGCAAAATTAAAAAGTTTAGAACTGGATTGGTCAAAGTGCAATAGGTTTAGTACTTTTTGGATAATTTTTTCCGCATTTATAATGAGAGAAATCCCGTCCGTATCAATAGCAAAATTGAAGAAAGTTACTAGTTTGGTTGCTTCGACCAAAGAGACCATTATCTCTTGCGAAAAACTATTGTGAAGGAGTAAATGATGCATGTCATATCCCTTCATTTAGATTTAGTATGGGCTGTGTGTAGCCATGATATTAACAAGGCCTGGATTGGAGCTTAGTGTAGTTTAACAGAAAATAGGCTTAACAAGATCGCACTGGACTTGGGCTTAGCTTGCATTTTAAATTGGGTTTAAATTGATTTGAGAATGGATTTGATATAAAGCCCAATCCTGTCCTTTGGCCCAAAACGCGTGAATCTATATCAGATCATATTCGGACCAGGCTCAAAGGCCCGACCCGAGTCCAGTTGGGGTTTACATTCATCACGCAAATGGTTTTCTAATTATCGTAATCTTGCTATTTTAACTGGGCAATGCCTAGTAGTGTGTCATTGGAAATATTGCTTTTCTCCGGGGTCCTTGCATTAGATCATTTTGCAGACCATCTATAACAACTTATGACTTGTGTTGCGTAGGAGGCGACAATGATGCTGTTGCAGAATATGGTTATTATATTGAGAAGACTTTACACTATATTCTACATAAACTCGATGTATGTCGGCCTTGTCTTCCTGCTCTATCTGCAACATGGAGGTGAGCAATCAATTTTACTTGGTTTGTTTAAAATATTTTTTATGTTTGACACATACAATTTGGAGAGACTGTTGTTCATGAAGGGCTTTAATTGTTGTAAAGAGAAAGGCACATTTATGAGACTTGTTACAATCTCAAATTTGGACAATTAAGGATAAATAAGGCGAGTCAGAAGAGTCATGTCTTTTTAAGAAAGGGATTTGTAAGATTGATAAGGATCGATAGATAAAATTCTTAGTAGAAAGCAGTGTGAGAAAAATATGCCAAACTCGAGTGAATATGAAACAATAGCTCAAGTTTATGAAATGGTTAGTTGCATCACTAAAACTTTAAGTGTTAGACATTTTTTTGCTACTCTTTTTGAATAGCAAAGTAGGATTTTATATCTCTTGCACTCTTTCACCGACATGGAAAGCAACTTTGGGAAGCTCCAAGCGGGTGGTGCTGATATTCCTTCACTAAGACGGCAAAGTCAGTTTGCCCTTTTCTTCTGCACGTCATAGCTTTTACAAATCTCCTTTTGCCATGGAAACTTCTTGTGCCTTACAGATATATTATCTACTGCTACTAGTCTCCCCCTGCTTATGATGTCACATGAATACTCGTATAGGTCTGAGGAAATATTTTGGGCATTGCTTGAAACTTGTTCTTTAAGCTTGGCGAAAGATCATCTCGTGGATAGATAGAGAATTTTTTTGGCTAAATGTTACCGGTGAATTTATAGTCTTGGATCCTTGATGAAAGCAAGTGAATTTTTTCTTGGATTGTGTATTGAATTAAGTGAACCCTAACGTAATGGAACTTGAATTTTTTTGAAAAACACAAATAATTCTTTTTGGCCAAGAAACGGGCCTTATCGCGATCAGGGATAACTGATCATGAGGGAGTTTCTCACAATATCGATAAATGAGATTAATTCTCGAATCTGCAGTGACTGAAGCTCCAGTTATATCAACAAAATATGCACCCGTTTCCTCTAATGTGCACGCTTTGAAGTTGCGCTCAAAATGATCTCTGTTTATGGCTGTCGGTCATGGATCATTCCCTCCTAGTGATGTCATATAGTTGATCCCTTTGCTTTATGTTTCCCCTGAAATAGTGATGAAGGGAAACACATACCGAGGTAGGCAAAAATTGCCGCCAGAATGCTACTTATTCACTCAGTGTACTCAGGAGCGTGATAATATACCGTAAGTTATCCTGCCGTGCCCGTCCGCGAGACTGTACATAACTTCGGACAGTCTTTGGAAGGTCAAACCGTAATACATACGAACAGTCCGGCCTCAACTGCCCGGCCTCAACTGCCTCAATTGCAAATAGTAGATTCACCTATATATATTGACTTAAATGATAGGGGCCTTAGGCACCCAACTTCCCATGACTTGTCTCACTGTAAATTAATAAATATCTTGCTAGAGCGAAATGATTCTAGGGTTTCCTTTTGCACTTTTGGTGCTAGGGCATCGACTGACGAATTACTTCTACAACACTGTGAAATGAAAGATGATAGAGAAGCTCTTCACAAATCTCTCCATTACTTTTGCTGTCACAATTCTGTGAATAAAGATGAGGCAAAGTACTAGCCCTGCACTTCTGCAAACCAAATGAACAAACAATGACCACAAAACTAAATATGAAACGAGCCAAATTGACAAATGAAGTAACTCTTATTACCTAAATGACAGGAAAATCCGTAGGAGTTCGTATAGCTTCGGAGTTACGTAGCCCCTCGCCGATGATGTTTGACAGTTTGCCCCAACAGAGTAAACTCATCACCTGAAACACAGATCAGATCTATTGCATTTCTCATACATGAAGCAGAGCAATGCTGCTTACCGCACGATGATGATACTAAAAGTAAGGAAAGGTTATCATCTTTCTTATTTATCATAAGCAAATTCCAAGGGCTTTATTTTGCATGGTTACTTCAACTTCAACATTTGCTAATTGTAATTCCCAAGATATCGTTTGGATAGATGATACAGAGTAGCACTAAACTCCCTTGTTGAAGAAAGTGCTGCAACTGATGTAAATGAAACGGAGCCAAAATAAAAATCATAACAAGTGACAAGAGTCCCCAATTAATTGTGACACTTCCTCAAGATAATATCTACACAACAAGGAACTCTCTTTATAGATATCATATTCCTCTTTGGCATTCAAAGCATTCTCTAAACAGACTTTAACGGCCTACCAAATAAAAGAAAATGTTAGAAGTCGTGAAAAACAGAACTCATAATCAATCCAGCAATAAAAACTACACCAAGCAACCCATTGTACTATTAAACCTCCCACTTGTTCGGTTGTTCACTCTTTGATGAAGAACTAGACTACTAAAGATTGCTAGAAGCACCTTGTGTCCACTGACAGCAACACTAACGGATTTTCTTTGCCTAAGTCTAGCAATAGTCCTTGGCCATACCTGCACAATGAGTTCAGAGACACCCTTGGACTAATCTATCCGGACAACTTGTGCTAAAGTTATGTGTAAGTCCTGATTGGTGAGCCATATAGTAGGTCTCATTGGTGAGCCATAGAGTAGGTCTAATTGATGGGGCTAAACCATCATAATAGAAAATCAATTTTAGAACTAAAATAGGATTCATCGTTCCCAAACTTCACGAAGTTCTTTGGTATATGAACCTAGCTATCAGTTAATGAGGAGTAACGGGTAGAATCTCCTTTCATGGTAGTTCAGTCAAATCAAGTTGTATAGACAATCCTCACCATCCAAAAGTCCTAACCTTACGATTAGAGATACTCTAGGCAATGTAAGTAATGTGAAAAAAAAAAGGAGATAGTAATTTGTAAGCACAAATAAGGTATACCGTAGATACTATGGCATACCATGAAAAGAAGATTCTACTATGAACTTCACGAAGTTTCTTATGGTTGAGACATAGTGTGACATTCCAAAGTTCGACCCATTTTTGAGATTTATAAAACGTGTATTTCGTCAGTGCACTTATGACAAAATCTCACTTGGAACTGATCACTCTTGGGTTATTTCTTTTTAAATTAGAGATTTCGCTAGAATCGTATTCGATCGAATTTCGTCGTTATCTAAATCCCAAACTTTGGTGTCAAATTTCTCGGAGTTTCGGGACGAATTTAATTGGACGGTGTCAATATTATTGTGGTCAGCCTCGATATTGCCGGGGATATGTGAAAAATGAAATTTTAACCGGGTATGGATTTGGACTAGTAGACCTCCCTCGTAGTGTGTTTTATTTGATTTCTTTTAGCCCTTTTTCCTAATTATTAATTAGGATTTTTGTGGACCGTTAGATTATTTTCGGATTCGAATCGTGACCGTTGGATTGCACTTGAGGACAAAAATTGACTTTGGTCCTCTCTCTCTCTCTCTCTCTCCACTGCCGCGTGCCACCCACTCCCGCTCATGTCCCCTCGCCCACATTTTCCCCCATACCCATGCAGACCTGCCCCCTCTCTCTCCTCCTTTTCTCTTCTTCTTCCTTTCTTCTTCTTCCTCTCTTCTTCTTCTTCTCTGGTCTTCCACCCCCAACTGATCTGGCTTCCTACTTGCTGCTCACCCGAGCTCGTCGTCGCCATGCCGTCCATCTTGCACCGCCGCTGCACCATCCGTCCTACTTGCCACCCAACCGTCGCCCCAGCCCAGCCACCGCCACCCTACTCCACCCAGCCGAGTCGCATCGTCGCCCGTCGCCCCTACGACTGCCAACTCGTGACCGCGCCGGCAGCTCGCCCGGTGCTGCTCAGCCACTCACCGGTCATCCCTACATCGCCAGTCGCTGTGCCGTGTCGCCCCGTCGCCGCCGGCTCAACCACTCCTCAACCCCAGCTCTCTCTCTCTCTCTCCACCACCGCCCCGGCTGACCTCCCCCCTCCCCTTCCGCATCATCGCCATCGGTGTCACCGTCATCGCCGTGCCAGCTCGCCGCCGCCGTCATCCCTGTTGCCCGATGACGACGCAGTTGCCCCCCTATTCTGGCCGAGCCAGCTCGCTGCCGCGCCACTGTCGCCAACCTCGTTGCCATCGCCGCTGCTTATCGCCGCCGCCCTGCCATTCCCGCCACCGACCCTCCTTCCCCGAGCTCCTCTCCCCTCTGTCTAACTCGCCAGTCGCCACCGCACGCCGTCGTGCCGGCCGCCGCTGCTTCCACTACCACCACCCAGCTCCCCTTGCCACCAACCACCGCCATAGCTCACCGCCACCACCCAGCTTTCCCTCGAGCCGTCGTCGCCGCTACCTTGGCCGGACTGCTCGTGCCTTGGCCGAGCCGTTCGTCGAGACCAACTCACCGCCGCCCGCCGTCCTCCTGTCGCCGCCGCTCGTCGCTGCCGCCAGCCAACCAGCCAGTCGACCAACCAGCTCGCCGGCCAGCCAGCCCGACCGTGGCCAAGCCCGTGGCCGAGCATCCCGAGCCGTGCCCATCGTTGCCCGGGCTGTGGCCGAGCACCATGCCGCTACCCTTGCCCGTGGTCGAGTCGCCAGGTCGTGTGCCCATTTGTGGTTGAGCGCCGCGCCAAGTCGCCGGACCGTGTGTCGAGTCGTGGCCGAGCCCCGCGCTCGTTGCACCCTTGCTCGTGCCGAGCTGATTACTGTTCATCCGAGCCATTTTGAGCCCGTGTGAATTTTTCCGGGGCCAAACTTAGGTAAGTGACTTCCTAAACCTTACTTATTATAATAGGTATTTTTAGACTTGTTTAGGGTGTGATTAGTACCGGTTTAGTGGTTAAACTTGGGTTAGGGCCAATTTATGAATGTGGTTAATTGGTAGATTAAATTGCAATGATTATGTGGCATGTTTAGTGGCTAATTTATGTGAGTGTGATAATCGGATTGTTGTGGCGTTTATAGGTGAAATTGACGTGTGATTGGGCCGACTTGAGTGTTGAATTGGTAGGCTAGTGTGATGAGTTTGTGATTGGAATTGGATTTGCATACGTGTGAGAATGGCGAATTGTGATGTGGTGTCTGTGCATGCGAAATGTCGAGTGAGGGATGGAGCCCGAATTGATCGGAGAGCTGACCTGAGGCGTGTTAACGCGAGTCGTGGGTAAGTGTGAAAGGTCCAGTAAGGGATGGAGTCCGAATTGATCGGAGGGCTGACCTGAGGCGTGTCGACGCGAGTCATGGGAAAGTGTGAAAGGTCCAGTGAGGGATAGAGCCCGGATTGATCGGAGGATTAACCTAAGGCGTATCGATGCGGGTCGTGGGAAAGTGTGAAAGGTCCAGTGAGAGACGGAGTGCGGCTTGATCGGAGGACTGACCTGTGGGGTGTTGACTCGGGTCGTGGAAAGTTGCTCGGCTACGAATGCAAATTGAGTGTGATTGAATTAATTGAATATATGTGTGAGAATGGCGAATTGTGATGTGATGTATGTGTATGCGAAATGTCCAGTGAGGGACGGAGCCCGGATTGATCGGAGGGCTGACCTGAGGCATGTTGATGCGGGTCGTGTGAAAGTGTGAAAGGTCCAGTGAGAGACGGAGCCTGGCTTGATAGGAGGGCTGACATGTGGGGTGTTGACCCGGATTGTGGAAAGTTGCTCGGCCACACATGCGAATTGAGTGTGATTGAATTGAGTGAATGTACGTGTGTATATAGTGCCCGAATGATAATGATGTGTTCATGAGTTATTATGATATTAATGTGATTTGACTAATGTGCAGAGTTGGCATGTGAATCGTGGCGAGGTTAGTTTGTTGTGTGAAAATTGATTGTGTTGACTAGTGGATTACAAGTTAGACTCGTCTGGGTATACATTGGCCTAAATGGGATATACGTTGTCTACTTATTGAGATTTATCTCATCTCCCGTTGTTAAATATTTTCAGATTTGGAGTGACGAGCAATCATCGCGTGCTAGTCGAAGACCGGGAGTGGTGTTGGATATTGATGCTTTATCCCTTTTGTGGATGTCCCCTTTTGTATAGTGAAGTAGGCTACCCAATCACTACCCCTTTTGATGAACGTGACTTAATGCTATGTTTATAGATGTTGTAAGCAACTGTTTGATTTATGCGAGTGCTATCCCGTCGTCATTGATTATTGTCTAGGTTGATTTAAATTTGCTTCCGCTCGTGATTTAATTTGAGTGTCATTTGGGTCGATGACGCGTCCTGGGACGTCCCGTTCAATACGGCCATTGAAGGGGTGTCGCGAGCCCGTTGGGATTCGGGGCGTGACACATAAGTTTGGAGATAAGTTACCATCTTCTTTATTTCATATTACTTACATTGCCTAAAGCAGCTCTAATCGTCAAGTTAGGACTTTTGGATGGTGAGGATTGTCTATACAACTTGATTTGATTGAACTACCATGAAAAGAGATTCTACTTGTTTCTCCTCATTATCGATAGTTAGGTTCATATGCCAATGAACTTTGTGAAGTTTCTCATGGAGAAACTTCAGAAATGGTGAAACCTATTTTAGTTCTGACATTGATTTTCAGTTATGATGGCTCCAGCCCCATCAATCAGACCTACTATATGGCTTACCAATCAAACCTACCATATGGCTGGCCAATCAAGACTTAAACTCGTAACTTTAGCACAAGTTGTCGGGATAGATTAGTCTGGGTATGTCTCTGAACTCATTGTGCATGTATGGCCAAGGACTATTGCCAAACTTAGGCTTAGAAAATCCTTTAGTGTTGTTGTCAGAATGTGCTTCTAGCAATCTTTAGTAGTCTAGTTCTTAATCAAAGAGTGGACAGCAAAATCAGTGGGAGGTTAAATAGTACCATGGGTTGCTTGGTGTAGTTTTTGTTGCTGGATTGATTATGAGTTTTGTTTTTCACGACTTCTCACATTTTCTTTTATTTGGTAGTCTATTTAGAGAATGCTTAGAATGCCAAAGAGGAATGTGATATCCATAGAGAGAGTTCCTTATAGTGTGGATATTATCTTGAGGAAGTGTCATGATTAATTGTGGACTCCTTGTCACTTGGTATGATATTATCCTTTCGGCTCTGTTTCATTTACATTAGTTGCAGCACTTTCTTCAGCAAGGGAGTTTAGTGCTACTCTGTATCATCTATCCAAATGATATCTTGGGAATTGCAATTAGCAAATGTTGAAGTTGAAGTAACTATGCAAAACAAAGCTCTTGGAAGTTTCTGATGATAAATAAGAAAGATGATGACCTTTCCTAACTTTTAGTATCGTCATCGTGTAGTAAGCAGCATTGCCCAGCTCTACTTCATGTATGAGAAATGCCAGAGATTTGATATGGATTTCAGGTGATGAGTTTACTCTGGAAGTTACGGCAAACTGTTAAACAGATTTAGAGAGAGGTTACATAACTCCGAAGCTATACAAACTCCTTCAGATTTTCCCGTCATTTGGGTAATAAGAGTTACTTCATTTGTCAATTTTGCTCGTTTCATATTTAGTTCTATGGTCATTGTTTGTTCATTTGGTTTGCAGAGGTGCAAGGCTAGTGCTTTGCCTCATCTTTGTTAACAGAATTGTGACAGAAAAAGTGATAGAGAGATCTGTGAAGAGAGTCTCTATCCTATTTCATTTCACAGTGTCGTATATAAGTGGAAGCAATTTGTCAGTCGATGCCCTGGCACCAAAAGTGCATAAGGAAATCCTACAATCATTTCACGTTAGAGGAAACGGGTGCATATTTTGTTGATATAACTGGAGCTTTAGTCATTGTAGATTTGAGCATTAGTCTCATTTATTGATATAGGGAGAAGAATACTAGAAGTGCCAAAAGTTGTGTACGGCACTCGCTTTAGTGCCAAAAATTTTTTTAGTGCCACTTTAAAAAAAAACGATCACTTAAGTGCCAACTCCAATATAAATCATCGAAAATCTGACGTGGTCATATTTTATTAATTTCCCAGTCCTACGTGGCTCGTCGGCGTGCCTAGTCAACATAAAACCTCTAAACGATGCCGTTTTATTGTTTTGCTCCAAACATAAACCTTAAATTAGACAATCAAGCTTTTTTCCAAATTCCCCAAATAAAAACCCTATTTCTCAAGAGCCACCAATTAGCTGAAGTCCTCTCGTCGCACTCAAGGCATGGAGGACAGTCTGGAGGATGTTGGCGGGGACGGATCGAGCGAGGGAAGATGCAACCTTTGGGTTGGTCAATTGAGGCATTTGGTCGAACGACTGCGCCGTCGGGTGGAAGGCAAGGGTGAGAGTTGGTGTCGATTTGGCAGAACGAAGGCAAGGAGTGGATAGTTCCTCGAGTCGGATCCATGGATTTGTGAGCATGGGTTTGATTACGGAATTCAAGCAGAGGAGAATAGATTTTATAAGGGAAATATGGCCCACTATGAAGGTATACTAGAAAGTTGGACAGAACCACCGTCGATTGACACCATTCGCTACTTCCAAGTCTTGCCGGCCGTGCCCCTCTTCTCCCCTGTTTTTCTGATCCAAGTATTTGAAGTTTCTCCCACTCGCTCAATCCTTCTTCGCCGGCACCAATCACCAGCGCTTGATGTTTTGTTTCAAACGATGACATCTTTCCAACCTAAGATACTCAAGAACAAGGGCTACTCTTCAAACCACAAAACCTACTTCAAAATTGTCAAACATGGCTTGAATGAGAGAGAAAGAGAGAGCAGAGAAAACGAGAGAGAAAGAGAGATGAAATTGCTTTAAAACGACGTCGCTTCGTGATCAAAGGCCAACTCATTGTCCATGTAGACTTTTTTTTAATGAAAAAGCCACCTAAGCGTTAACATTTAATTAAAAAAAGCCACATCATATTTTTGGCCAGAATTTTTTGCCGAAAGCACTTAAGTGATCGTTTTTTCTCCGATTTGGCACTTAAGTGAGCCGGTGAAAACTTTTGGTACTAAAGTGAGCGTTATATACAACTTTTGGCATTTATAGTGTTCTTCTCCCATCAATATTGTGAGAAACTTCCTCATGATCAGTTATCGTTGATTGTGATAGGGCCCATTTCTTGGCCCGAAAGAGTTATTTTAGTGTTTTTCAAAAATTTTAAGTTCCATAACGTTAGGGTTTACTTAATTCAATACACAATCCAAGAAAAAATTCACTTGCTTTCATCAAGGATCCAAGACTATAAATTCACAAGCAACATTTAGCCAAGAAATTCTTTATCTATCCACAGGATGATCTTTCGCCAAGCTCAAAGAATAAGTTTCAAGCAAAGCCCAAAAAATTTCCTCAGACCTATATGAGTATTCATGTGACATCATAAGCACGGGGAGACTGGTAGCAGTAGATAATATATCTGTAAGGCACAAGAAGTTTCCATGGCAAAAGGAGATTTGGAAAAGCTATGACGTGCAGAAGAAGAGCGCAAACTGAGTTTGCCGTGTTAGTAAAGGACTATCAGCACCTCCAGCTTGGAGCTCCCGAAAGTTGCTTTCCATGTTGGTGAAAGAGTGGAAGAGATATAAAATCCTACTTTGTTATTCAAAGATAATAGCAAAAAAATGTCGACACTTAAAGTTTTAGTGATACAACTAACCATTCCATAAACCTGAGTTATTGTTTCATATCCACTCAAGTTTGGCACATTTTTCTTACACTGCTTTCCACTGAGACTTTTGTGTATCAATCCTTATCAACCTTACAAATCCTTTTCTTAAAAAGACATGACTCTTTTGACTTGCCTTATTTATCCTTAATTGTCCAAATTTGAGGTTGTAACAAGTCTCGTAAATGTGCCTTTCTCTTTACAAATCCATTCTCAAAGCAATGTAAACCCAATTTAAAATGCAAGCTAAGGCCGACTCAAGTGCGATCTTGTTAAGCCTATTTTCTGTTAAAACTACATTAAGCTCCAATCTAGGCCCCGTTTATATTACGACTACACAGCCCATACCAATCTCAATTTTCTATCGTAATAACGCCAAGCCCACGCTAAACCCGTCATCATCTAACACTCTATTTTCTTTTACAGAACGCCAGCTTTCGTTGTAAATCCAAAACATCTAACAATACAACATGCTTTTTAAAGCATCACCTATGATCAATACATTTAAGTTCCAAATTCACAAGTCTCCTCCGTCCACCACGGGACCACCATTATCGGCCACCACTATTCATGGCGGTCCATTATTAGATGTTTTCCCTCTCTCAGCACAGTGAAAATGTCCGGAGCATGAACAAATAGAATGTCAAGAAGAGAGCTGTCACCAAAAACTTATCTCCGGTTGTTGTGGAATGTTGTGCTTGTGCTGACTCCAGTTCGTTTCTGACAGACAAACCAGCTTAGAGTCCCCATCTCCATGAATGTAGCAACAACCGAGAAACACAAATAAAAAGGAAATTCAGATTCGGTCATAGTAACAACGAAATCATGCTCAGTGATCCCTGGAGAATCCCTTTTATGTAAAATAGGTTTATACTCTTGTTTACACCAAAAAATGGCCAACTTGTCGACATGGTTCATTTATACCAAAGATCATCAAGGGATACATGACGAAGACTTGAGGTCGATGAGTGTTTGTGCCAAAGATCATCAAGGGACACATGGCAGAGACACAAGCAAAAAGGAACCAACAACTTCGATTAGAACACAACTATACGAGCGCAAACCATGCATGAATTTAATCGACGACAAAACTTGGAAAATGCAGACTTGGTAAAGTAATCGGATGCAAACAAACTATGTCGAAATTTAATCGACAACACAACACCCAAGATAAAAATACACCCCGGAATTTAATCGACACGCGAATATGGAAGCTACAACTAGGAAAATAAAGTATTGTGCAAAAAGCGAAGATACTGAAAAGATAGTAAATTTATTTGATTGGTGCGGGTTCAGTAGATGACCATTGATATTTATAATGGTTGTGCGGTAACCGCTCCCCAATTATTGCATTTTCCTCTAATAGTTTCCATAGATTGTCTACTTTTTTTTTCTTTTTCGAAAATCTCCTGCCCATACTTCCACGATATCTTGATCTTGTTCTTGAATGGTTTTATTCCTTTGAAAGTGCACGTTAACTACCTCATTATCTTGTGCCCACATTCTCACAATCTCATAGTCTTGCTATCAGACAATTATTCTTTCAAACATTCATGTCAATTGCCTCACAATTTCAGTGGCCCAGTGTGGTGGTCCTGAGCTTGCAATCGTACCCCGATACTCTTCATGTTTGTTAGTTGACCATCGTTTAAATAAGTCATGTCCCCTGGTGGCTTCGAATATCTGAACTGTGTCTCAACACTTCTCATGTATTCAACGAATTGTACACTGTCCTTCATTCATCGGCACATCCGTTGATGATTACTAGTCCTTCGTCATCGTATGTCAACAACTAATTGATTGTATCCCTTAACATGCGTCACCGACATATATCAATATTAATGTGGTCGTCAACAATGTGACACGTGCGTAGCAATGTCCGCACACTAGTCATGTGATCGCTTGTGTTTACACTTTAGTCACATGTTCATCCATATCAATGACTTGATCAGTTTTTGGTGTAGACACATTGACATGGGTTTAGTAGACTATTACTTTGGTCCATTACTCAAAACTTGAATGAAATTTGGCATAATTGGGATGGTCTTGTCCAACTCGAAAACTATGAACATTACGACTACTGGTGATTTTTTTTTTTTTTTGGTTTACTTTCACATACGAAATAAAAGAAATATAAATTGTCAGTGATGACAAGAATGTGAACTAGATTGTAAACATCAAATACAAACTGATTGGATTTATGTGGAATCATGTTCTTATAAGTTAGAACTTACTTATGTGTTAAAATTAACTCATTAAAATTGGAGATACGAATAATGGACAAAAAAAAAGGGAGATATGAAAAATAAAGTGATTGAAAACTCAAAGCTTAGAGAGAAATAGTTGAATTTAGAGTGAATGATTTTGTCTAGGTCAGAGACTAAGTGTGCTAGAGACTCTTTGTAAACACTCAGATATTCTGGGGAAAGAATATATTGCGCTATGTTTACATGGTGTGACAACAACTGTCGGTGGGTCCAACAGTTACTGAGTCTATAGCAAGGTTATTAACTTATTATAGAAGGAAGTCAGGTTCTCCAAGGCAGCTTGTAGACACTTGGATCAAGGTGGTAGTTCTGCTCCTGGCATAACTAGTGGAATTCAGCTTACCCGGACCGCTAAATCTGGAGGACAGAATATGCACACCTAAGTTGAACCTGAAAAAATATTGTTTGCAATTTCTTTTCCCCTAAACTCTTTAATTTCCACTCTTTCTGTTGCTAGTTCACTTTATGTGTGGAAGCGAAATAATGACTGGGGTTGGTTCTGCAAAATTAGTTTGGCTTCTTGAAACACCAAAACACCCGCCTTCTGATTGCTTACATGGGCCTAACATTTGGTATGAGAACACTTTGCCCTTACTATGAAGTGTTATACTTTTGAGATAAAACCCGATGGGAACCATTGTTGAAACTAGCTTGAATGAAAATAACTTGATTACTCGTCCCTCCGTTGTTTGATGGTGCTAACTATTCTTATTCGGAATGTAGGATGGCCATGTTCGTAAAATCAATGGACCCATGACCTTAGGGTAGTTGTGCAAAAAGGACCCTTTGTACCGACGAAGAAAGGGAAACCCACTCATGATGAAGAAAGGGTCATCATCCATGGTCTAGCTACTCTTGGTAGGTTTATTTCTAACGATCTTGACGAAGGAATGGAACGTGCAAAAGCTTTCCATATGCGTAGCACACGATCTGACCTTGTAGAGGTTATTGGCTCCCTAATGCCCCCAAGAAGTGAAAAAAGATCAGTGAGGCCGATCAGAAAGAAAAAGTACATCTCAAATTCTGGCGGGTTTCGACGATCATCTTGTGCAGATTTCAGTGTCTCAAAGACATCAACCATACAGACCCACATCATAATAAGCTCTTCCTCCTTCCCGTCATTACACACTAGTTGAGCAAGCGCGGTTTTTCCCAGACCTCCTATAGCAACGATTGGAACACAACCAAAACACTCCTCCTTGGAGGTGGGGATCGTTCCCATCTTTATCCTCTTCTCTACCAATTATTTCATGCTCGCGCACGAAAGAGTGAGCTTTCCTCCTCCTCCCGACGGCCAATTGTTTTCTCACTCGGATATGTATCTAAATGGAACTTATTATCACCTGCAATTCCATGTGATTTCTCCTTTAGTCCCTGAATGTTATTACCCACTTTGAGGCTCCGCACGAGCTAGATTTATCGCTCGCCTTTGCTTTCGAGTGGAGATTTTAATGATGGAGCCAGAATGAATTTACTCTGGGATCGATTGAATAAAGGCACAACGTACCTTCACACACAAATAGGTATTGCAATCACAACATATTTTGCAAAACGCACTCCAAAAATGCCTAAAATTACCAAAAACTTATTAGTGATGACTCCTTGATAAAATCGATTTGCATGTTAATAACTTGAACCTAAGTCGTGAATTGATATAGGCTTAGAAGAGCCCCAGCTAGGTTTATGCTTAATAATCGATTAGCCAAACCCCTAAGTGGCAAGACCAGTTACCATGAAATGGGTTCTTCTCCCTTGAACTAACAAGCAACAAATTTATAAAAATAGGAATCTTTCCGCTTTTGAGTGGAGGCGTAGTGCCGCCATTGGGAGATATCATCAGCCAAGACCTCTACTTCGTACAACACTCTTTTCAACCTTTCGAGCCACTCGACCTATTTGTTTTGCCACTGCCGCTTCTCGACGTCTAAAAGCACTGCTTGAAAGATCTCAACCATGTCCTTATGTAACAACTCAATACGACGAGGGTGGGGGTAAAATCAGTACTCTTATAATAAAATCTAAAAATGATGAGATCATGAGATTGTATTACAAATCAGTAAAATTTGCATGTAAAATAGGGCGGCCCTATTTTCACCTCATTTTGGTTAAGACACTCTTTTCTATAGTTAAGTAAGCGAAATACCCTTCTTCTCTCTCGTCAATGTACTGTTTCTTTTTTTTTTTTATCAGACTAATCAACAAAAGTGACTTTATTTATCTTATCTCTCTCATCGGTTTCACAATATAAGTGCCCCATTTTGCCCAACAAGATATCATTTTATCCTGCGTCATGTTATCACTTTGCCTGGAGAATGTTGGTAATTTTAATTTGTGGTCTCACAATTTGAACCACAAATTGTTATATAGAAGATCTAGAAATTTTTACTTATGACATTTTATGAATACACGATTGATTGCCTATTTTCTATTCAGAAAATTTGAGTGAATTTATATTTCAAAGTTCAAAACAAGATTTCATTATAATTAAATACTGGGTTTGGGCTCCAAGCAGAACACGTTGCGAATGAATCGAGAGAGGAGGATGGATATGCCGACACCGGAATCCCCCAATCAACACCACCTTGAGCTAGTAATCGTGCTCTTCCTCTAATCTCCACGCCGTTCTATCTCCGTGATCTACCTGTTAGAAGAAGAGAACACGAGTGGAAACAAATAGGGATGGACCTTGGTCAATAGGAAGTTGTTAGAGATATTTTAGATTATTTATGATATTCTAGATATTTTTATTATTCTGGATATCTTTTTTATTAGAGATATTTTAGATTATTTAGGATATTCTAGATATTTAGATTATTCTGAATATCTTTCTGATTAATTGTAATTGATATTGTAATATTTTGTTAGTGTAGATAGTTTTCTAGTAAAGTCTCTTTATTATCACAAATAGAAATGTACATAAAGTTCATCAATCCTCTTTCCTGCTTTATTCTTAACTTGGTATTAAAGCCACTTTTTCTTAACCCTAAGTGCACCGGGTGCATATGCAACTAAATCAATCCCCGTGAACTAATCGAGTCCATTCCATATGACGCATCGCCTAGTCGAGCCTTTATCACGGAGGTGGCTTTCTTTCAATGCTAGTTGCACAGGCCGCATCACTCAATAACTATTTTCCTAGGCCAGAAGTATAGACTGCTCAGTTACTGTTTTGCAAGAATGTGGCTGGCATCAAAAAGAAGTCAACTCTTTGAAAAAGCTCGACTAGAAGCATCGAAATACTATGGAATGAACTTGATTAAGTACTTCCTTAGATGAGACTTGTGTGCATGAAGTGAACACTATTGAGTGGCAATGCATGGGGATTGATTTATTTGGATGCGCATTGGATGCACCCAGTGCATTTAGGTTCCTTCAAGAACGATAGCTCTGATACCAAATTAAGAATAAAGCAGAAAAGAGATTGAGGAAGTATTTTTCTATGTGTGATAATAAAGAGTACATGAGCCTATTTATAGGCTTTACAAGAAGACTATCTACAATAACAAAATATTACAATATCAATTACAATCAATCAGAAAGATATCTAGAATAATCTAAATATCTATAATATCATAAATAATCTAAAATATCTCCAATAAGAAAGATATCCAGAATAATCAAAATATCTAGAATATCATAAGTAATCTAAAATATCTCAAACAACTTCCTACTGATCAAGTCCATCCCTATTTGTTTCCACTCGTGTTCTCTTCTTCTAACAGGCAGATCACGGAGATAGAACGGCGTGGAGATTAGAGGAAGAGCACGAAACATTGTTCAGATACTGCACATCCTTGTTCATTCAATTATCCATGGACAACATCTTTTTGCCAGCATTCTACCCCCTGAATTCACTTTCATGCGTGCAGAATTATGAAATGAAGGAATCAATTTATGATTTTATCGACCTCTTTGATGTGAAAATACGTGACGTGATAGTGATTCGATGATAGCAATTGCTTTTGGAAAAATAATTTCAAATAACGATATATAAGAGTAAAAACGGATGGCTGAATTCACCTTCTTGGCATACTCTTGCGGGTCAAGCTCATAAAGCTCGTCCAAATCACTCGGTACCCGCATCCTCTACTTCCTCGTAGCGGCCACGATGATCTGGGCCGTCCTCGTGAGCGGGCCGCCTGCAGGCACCTGGCGCCGGTAGAAGGGGTGCCTGTGATGCAGATCGTGACTAAGATCGCAAGCCCGAGGGTCCGGAGACTTTACCCGAGAGCCCGGCTCACATAGAACTGAATATACAGAAGGACGGTGTTGGCAAAGAGGCCCAACGAAGAAGCTGAACATTAACCGCTTGAAGGAGGACTACTTGTGGGCCTTCTCCCTCGGGTCGAACGTCGAAGTTGTTGAACTGGTCCATGCCAATCGCTCGAGATGTTGGGTTTGGTCCCGCCAGTCCCGACCGCCAGCATGTACAGAGCACCGTAGAAGTCGAAGTTGACGAATTGGTCCTGCCAATCGTTGAGATGTTGGGTTTGGTCCTGCCGGTCCCAACCGCCAGCATGTACAGCGCGCCGTAGAAGACGGCGAGTTGCAATGTGGAGGCCTTCTTACAATCGTCGATGTTGGCTTCCGAGTAGTGAGGCGGGTTGAGGCCGCGAAGCGAGCCAGCCAGGGTCAACACAAACATGCCCTATTTGAAGTAAGCTAAATATGCTTAATCTCCGACCAAAAAAATATGCTTAATCGTCTCGTCCAAAAAAAATAGTATATTTTGCACAAGAAGCAAGTCAATCACTTTACAATTAAGTATTATATTATATATTAAATAAAGCAACTTCCCTACCCCAATTGATGATAGGTGGTATACTGATTATATAAGACGCTTTCTCCACATTACATGTATCTAGATCGTGTTTCTTTGTAATTTACCACTCATTAATTAGAAAGATTATAATTAGAAACATTGATTTCATGGTAGTTTCTATTGATTTGGTGGTTAGTAATCTTTTACAGTGTACCAAAGTAATAGTTGTCGGGGCTAACAATACAACATAGAGGTAAATAGGTTGTATGAGAACCATGAAAAACATTTGCAGAATATAGTAAGTTAAACTTCAAATATTGGCAGAAACAGATTGTGAAAATCAGGTGCACATGCTGCTAATGAATAGATAGTGATGATAATGAACAACTAATGCTAATGGTGAAGAGACAAAAGATACTGCAAGCAGATATATAGTGATTCGGCTTTATCCCTGAGCCTACGTCCACTCTCAACACTAACAACCATAACATGACCAGAATCTTCTAGTATTTCTTCAAGAGAAGTTATAATCAACAAGTAATAAATTTTTAATAGATCATACTATCAGGACTCATGTACTATTATAATTCTTGTACACTTGCTCTTATCATGATTACAAGCAATAGCGCCAGACAGACATTGACATTAGGAATATACAGCTACTATCAACAAAAACAAAGCAAAGAAGAACACTCAAAGCACATAACTTATTTTGTTTGTTTCCAGTAGTAGTTTTAAATCATCAAGTAGCCATTGGTTCTACTATTGCTAGCAGCAGTATGTCTCTCGAAATCGTGAAAACAGCCCTCTGACCTCAGCAACGGCTCTTTGACAGTGGCAGTTTCCTAGAACTGTGTCAATGTACTTTTGTCAGAGTTTGTCTCTTGCTTATTAATGCTAGAACTACTTCTGATCAACTATGGTGCTCTTTTCGGATTTTAAGTCTTGAAGATAACCGTTGACACCAGATTGAGGTTGGAAAGAGGACATCACATGTCTTCCTCCTCTTTGATATCGGCAACTACTCTTGTCAACAATCTGCTGCTCTCGATAACAATCTTGCTAATCTATCTTCTAGTCTGTCCAAGCACATCGGCGATTATGACTTTACAAAGTTGTTCACCTTCATAGTCCTTCCAAGCTTTATCGAACATCTTCGCTCTAGACTCGTTCACCATGACCAAGTCCATGCAACTATTCACCTTATTTTGATCATTCCAAGCCATCATGAACATAACCGTTCTTCTCGGCTTATTCACCTTCGATCAAGATCCTTCCAGATTATTCACTTTTCTAGAGATCCTTCCATATCGTAGACATTTTGATGCCCAATACTTGATTCACCCTTGATATCAATAGAAATCCCTTGATATTGACGGAGCACTCTTGACAATGGCAAAATACTCCTCATATCAGAATCTCTGGATGCTGATTATTAAGGGTGTC
The DNA here is from genome assembly GCA_031216405.1 of Syzygium malaccense. Lineage (NCBI taxonomy): Eukaryota > Viridiplantae > Streptophyta > Magnoliopsida > Myrtales > Myrtaceae > Syzygium > Syzygium malaccense. Next base: position 26,585,693 of record CM062260.1, read on the forward strand.
AAAAATCGAATCGAAATTGAAATCAAAACCGAACCGAACCGAAAATTCGTGCATTTTCAGTTCGGTTTCGGTTCGGATAATAAATAAAAATTTTTGATTAATTGATAATTTAGTTTGGTTCAGATCGGATCAAATATTTGGTTTCTTTGTATTTCTTTTTCTTTTCGTGCGCGCTTTCTCTCTTCACTCTCACCTATCACACTGTTAGTAGCCATCTTCTCTCCCACTTTTCTCTCTCCTCTATCCCGCTCTCTCTCTTCCTTTCTACTTTATTCTCTCTCTTCCTGACCTCACACGTGCCTCTCCACGCACCAGGGACCGGACCAAGGCTCGAATCGGAGAAGCTCCGCTGCTCGAGCCAGATCCCGGTATCGAGAGCCCCGATTATGATGTCGTCTGCATAATCAGAATTCGGCCAGAGGCTGGTGCTCTCGGTGAGGTCGAGGAAGTGAGGGGTCTGGTTGGTGTGGAGGTGGTGGATGCGGTTCGGGACGACGGAGAAGACCCCGAGGGCGTGGTGGAGGGCCTCGACTTGGGAGGCTGTGAGGCGGCGGGAGAAGCCGACGGCGGCGGCTCGATAAGTGTAGAGGATCTGGGAAGGAGGGTCTGAGGGTGGGAGGGAATGGAGGAGGGAGGAGTACCGGTGTTGGTGGGTGGAGAAGAGGGAGGGCTCGTGGGAGGATGAGGCATGGATAATGAAGGTTTGCTAGGGGCTGTGGGGTGATTGCTCTTGTGGGGTTGAGAGAGATGGAAAGATGAGGAGCATGAGAATGAGGAAGAAGGTGGAGAAGTGACAGAGATTGGCCATGAATGAAGATGACTATTCTTCGATGAGGAAGAAGATGGTAGTCAGGGAAGAAGAGGACGACAATGAAGAAGGAGAAGAGGACAAAGGAGACAAGGAGGAGGGAGAAGAGGGACCCCAAAATCGAAACCAAGTCGTGAATAAAACGCAAAAAAAAAGGTAAAAAGCGAAAACCAAACTGAACCAAATCAAACCAAATCAGTTTTTCTGTTCGATTCATATTCGGTTCGAGTGAGATTTGATTCGGTTTAAGGGTGCAACCCTAACGGTTTTGTTTTTCAAGAAAACCAAACCAAACCAAACAATTTACACTCATAGTGATTATGACATAATTTGCATTATGATTTGTGTGTATATCACTTGATACTACTCAATCAATATACAAATTAATTTTCTCTGATTATTTTGGCATCGTTAAAATAATATAGGAGATTTTCCCAACAATAGTGACAAGCCTTTAGTTGAGCTACGCTTATTTAGCACAAGCAATTTATCAAGTGTTTGATAATAACACATGGCCCGTTTCCTATTATTCAGCAATGTTCTTACATTTAAGATTGCTTTACAATTACTAGACGACACAGTAAATTTTTATTAGGTGCTTGACTTGATGTATAGACTTTAGTATCTCTAGTCGTATTTTGTTGTATTTGTTAATTACCAGTTTTGTAAGTCAGTTATAGAATTCTTAATATCACGCATGTGATTTTTACATCTTAAAATAGACAAAAAATATGATGGAATAGTTGAGTGGATGACTGAACCAGGTCGGTTCTCACTAGGATAAGCATGGACGACCGAGGAACATGGCGACAACTTCCGAGTAGAGAGGCTTCAGACCATCAAAACGGCGGTCCAATTTGCCTTATTGCTTTGATTACTTATTGGTAGAATTTTGGAAGCATGTCGAGTCCTTCACGATAAATGATTTTTTTCTTTAAACTTTGGACTTTTCGTTTGCGTGGATCATAAGCCGCGTGTGGATAGAAATCAAAATATTCTTGGTCGGCAAATAAAAACAAGATTGTCTCCGAGTTTTTTTATCGGTATTGGAATTGTCAATACGTTTTAACTTTTACAAAACGGATCCCTCGTGTAATTAGAAGTTGTCCTTTAGTACGGAATCGATAAGCAGCACTAAAAAATCTGTTGGTAATTTTTTCTTTTTTAGAAAAATACCACCAAAAACCTCAAACTATACCACTTGTGGCAGATTTACCCTGAACTTTTTTTTGTGACACGAAAAATCTCAAATTATGTCACTTAAGATAAATTTACCCTGAAATTTTTTTTGTGATACTAAAAATCCCAAACTATGCCCATTATGATACATTTACCCCATAACACTTTGTCCCTAGGGCATTTTCGTCTTTTTACTTTTTCTATTTTTTTTCCTTTTTTTTCTTTCTTATCCGGTGAGGGCGAGTCTCGCCCGTGTTAGGTGAGGGAAGCTCTCGCCCGATGCCGCGGTGAGGGCGATCCTCGCCTGAGTCGAGCGAGACTCGCCCTCGCCCGGCGCCGGTGAGGGCCCCCCTCGCCGGAGAAGAAAGAAAAAAAAAGAAAAAAAAACAGAAAAAGAAAAAAGACAAAAATGCCTAGGAACAAAGTATTATGGGGTAAATATGTCACAATGGACATAGTTTGGGATTTTTAGTGTCACAAAAAAAAGTTTAGGGTAAATTTATCACAAGTGACATAGTTTGAGATTTTTCGTATCACAAAAAAAAGTTCATGGTAAATCTGTCACAAGTGACGTAGTTTAGAATTTTTGGTGATATTTTCCTTTTTTTTGTCACAATCGTTGGTAAATTAATTTAATCATATTTCATTAACACGTCTTGACGAAGAATTTAATCTACTTTTTTGACAAAGACAAAGGACAAAATACATTTTAGACTTTTCATAAATGTGTCCATAAACTAAATTAATCATACTTCATTAATGCGTCTCGACAAGAAATGTGACGTACTTTTTCCCACAAAGACTAGTTACGAATTACATTTCAGACTCTTCTTCACCATATCATGCACGCGCTTCCTCCAAACTTTTGAGATGAATTTTCACCACTAATCAATCTCGAGATATAATCAAGCTTTGCTTGAGCTACCCCGAATTCAACTACTAGAGTAGTCAAACTTGGTTTGGTTTGATTGCTTTTTGAATTTAAGTAGTTCAACTACTTAACCGAGTCAAACTTATATCCTTTTAACTAACAAATTCTATTGTAGTTTTTCTTTTGGTCAAAAAATTCTTTTGTATTTTAAGAACTCAAACTTTGACAAAATCAAGCTCCAATCGTATATCCAGCTGGGCGCAATTGAGTGCATTCGAGCTCGAGTATTAGTTAAACTGTTTCAGCTCGATTCAGATTATATCCTTTACATTTTTAAAGAACTTATAAGGCTGAATTTTCTGCCCAGCTTAGCATGATTTTAATCTAGTAATGACTATACATTGGCTGCACTAAAAGTTATGGCTGTAAGTTCCCACGTCGACACACTTCGATCGCAAAGTGGAGGACACGCATCGTGAGCATTTGGAGAAAATTTTTGGGGGAATGCAAATAACCAGGTGTGTTTGTTTAAGGAATTACTTCATAATATATAAAATATTTTTCCAAAAATCATTTGTCAGAAAAATATTTACCACTTTTCAGGTTAGATTCATTTTCCTAATTTTAAGCATCCATATTTTCTTTTACAGTAATTGGTATTTCGTTGACTGATTAGTTTCAACAAACCAAACGAATAAAAATCCAGAAAATTCTTTCACTCAAATAAACATGTGCGTTAGGAAGCAACTTGGATTAAAATGCTATTTGAAAAAAAAATATAGATACTTGTAAAAGACTTTAGTTACTTTTTTTTTATAAATTTTGAAAAAAAAAAAGGAAAATTGAAGCTCAGCAATTGGCGGCACTTCGGTGAAGGGCTTAGGCGGCGGCCAAACGCCAGCGAGCCAAATCTAACACCCAACAAAGGGTAAGATAACATCAAATACATATTCACTCAACATGATTGGCTTCGTTAAATCCAGTAAGATATAGCTTTATTTATTTTATTGGTCAAACACATTCGAACATACTTCCTTCCGAAATTTAACAGCCATATGGGCTTGAGACTGTCAAATCACTAAGTTAATATTGATTGGTCGAAGCAAATTAAAGAGCTAATAGTCTCTCAGTTCTTGCTTAAATTATGTATAATCGGACGGAGGAGGTTGTTCTTGTGGGCAGTCATTTATTCCAAAAATTTATGCTATTCAGGAATGTTGTGGTATTGCCACGCCAAGATCGCACTTGCCGTGAAATTTGACTTCGGACGATGGGAAAGCGAATGAAAGCTTCCTCTCCGGTTTTAATTGGACCATATAGTGATCAATCTAGCAAGATGTGTTCACTCGAAAGTTAAAAATTTACGGAAAACGGAAATGAAGAGTGCACGAAAGAAATAAAATGACAAGGAAAGCAAATGTTTCGAAACATCAAAGGGAAACTACACTGAGGGTCTGAGAAAACAGAATACTGGAATTGAAACTGGAAGCAAATGAAAATCACAACGTACTTGAACTCTAGCTACGCTAAAAGTACAACACTGGAAGAAACACGGGATTGATATCGACACGACACATTAATGGAGGAAAAGCTTCGGTGTTTAGAACTAAAACTGAATGATATTGAAAATTAACTTCAGATGAATATTTAATAGGGTTTGGTGTTGGTCGTTACTTAAAAACTTTTAATAGGGTTTGACATAATTGGTCGTATCTTCTTCCTCTTTTGTTTTTGACGCTAACATGATATCCTTTATTAAAACTAAGGGACGATATCGTATGAAGTCTTCTGATCACCCATCTAGAAACTGAAGTGTCATTTTCGGACTTTTTTTCAATTAAAGCCTCGAGAAAGTCCCTATACCTCCTAGCTTATTCGTCCTTTGCTCGAAATGTTCTGCTCGTGCTCGAAAAGGGAGACTGTAGCACTCACCAAACGCTGCTGTCATGAAGTCGTAGAGGATTCATGGCGTTTTAGATCAGATTTCGGCCAAATCATTATCCAAGTGATGAACGGGCTCACGACGTGTTCGACTTGGGCAAGACCCCGAAATGAGGGTTGAAAGTATCTACACAATGATACGATATGCTCTGTTCTAGGTTACCTCATTGAAGCATCCAAGGGACAACTTGATAGGATTTTTTTTTAAATGAAAGCTACCAATTAAATTGGAATTTGTTAGGACCACAGTAGCAGAAGCCCGATACCTTTCGCCTGCGGAGATCATCAAGAGGTAGTTTAAGTCCGAGCTTGTTAGCATATCCGGTTAGACCTACATTCACTCAAAAGTTTAAGTCAATAAGTTATGAACCAATTAGGATATATCAACTACTCTACAACATATCAATTCTTTGATGTTGGATTTTTTTTAACACAACTTACACGTACATCCTAATAGAATTTCTAGACATAAAAACATTGATCTGACAATGATATATGTTTTGCTTAGTGTTCACCCTATATTTATTTGCTCGTGACAGTTTGGATCCGTCGAAGTAGTTCACCACGATGACGACCATTATGATGTTATTAGAAAAGTCTCATATCGGAGAATTGATATGGTGTAAGCAGTTAATATATGCTTACTGCCTCATAACTCATTATCTTTAAGTTTTTTTTAGTGAAAATAAGTCATGTTGGTAATTCAAACTTGGAATCGCTCTTCGCGATGATCCCTCGAAGAACAAAAGAAAAAGGAAAACAGAAAGCGAAAGGTAGGAGAAAGGGGAGAAGAAGATTTCGACCAAAAAAAAGGGGAAATGATGAGGTGACGGTACCGTAAGTCTTCCAAATGAAACGGTGGCTTCTCCATCTTGAATGATATGAATGGATTTGTTTCTTAAAATAAAAAATCATTACTCTCCTAACATGTGATCTGAATTTCACCGTTATTTAACAGTACCGTTAGGCTAGCAATGCTCAAAAGAACAAAAAAAGGGGGGAGAAGAAGACAAAAGTAGGAAATCAAGAAGTCGATGCCATCAAAGTCGGGGTCTTGTTTCTAGATGCGCGTCAGACACAGCACCATGCGGGTCTATAAAAGTTTGGATTTACGAAGCTCTTCGCTCAAGCTCTCTGCTTATTTGGTACGAAAGAACTTGTATCGTTCAACACTCGCACAAACTTTTCAGTCATATATCATATACAAACAAAATGTCACTTATGGAAGGAGGAGTTGATGATTACACACAAGATGGTACCGTCGATCTCCGAGGAAACCCTGTCCGTCGATCCAAGCACGGCCGATGGACTGCCTGCGCCTTCATCCTTGGTACTCTCTCTCTCTCTCTCTCTCTCTCTCTCTCTCTCTCTCTCTCTCTCTCTCTCTCTCTCTTAGTTTTGAAGAGAAATTCGGTAAATTGCGGGAGACATCAACAGGAATTGCCATATACAAAATTACATATACAACACAGCATGTATTATCCAACCTTTTTTTTTCCACCTTTCTTGATGATTTTGTTTCGAACCCACGATATGTGTGAATGACTCATACTGGGTGTTGAGAGTAACTGGAAATTTGACCTAACTGACAACCTTCCATTATTATCATAGACATGTGGAAATCAAAAGTTAAACAATAAATAGCTGATGTGATAATTTATCTTTTCAACTTGTTACTTTGGAGGTTGTTCCTTACTTGGGCGCTTTCATGGCCCGGGGTTGAATACTTCAGTTGGGTTATTAGGTTTTCAATTTAAACTGAACTTCGTGGAGAGGGATGGATGTCTAGGCAGAAAAGAAAGCAAAATTCGATACCGGTGGCCATTTATTTTCTCAAAAAAGAAAAAAAAATTGCCCCGTAAATAGTTGGTTGGCTTGCAATTCTTTATATTCAGTTTCGTAATTTAATATTTCAACCTACTGAAAGTACTTTGGCTCTGACCCAAAAAAAAAAAAAAAGCATTTTGGCACCTATGAGTCTTCTTAAACCCCATTAGAATCATGGTGTATATTAAGCATGTGCTACGTTGTACCGTGGCTGATGATGATGATGATGATGATGATGATCAGAGTGACACCAACCACTAGTATTTTCGCACACGCCAATTGCCGCGCTGATTTTTTTCTTAATGCATTTAAAAGTCAACAAAAACGAGAAAGAGAATTTTGCAATGCATTATATTTGTTTATAGAAAGCACAAGACTCGCACCTAAACATGACTTTCTTGTGATAAAATTCTACATTAGATAGATTTTTAATTATTGGAGATATATATATATATATATATATATATATATATATATATATAGTCGATAAGAACGGAGCCAATAGTATCTTTTCCCGACTGAATAATTAACCCATATGTTGTCATTTGTTACGTCACTTATGTCCCTCGTTAAGGCTTAAATTTAATCCTAAACAGTGAAGACCTAGCTGCTCAACACTAACCCCAAATCATAAAGACGAGATTGGAAGCATCTATTTGACCCATTTCTTCTATTCCTCTGATAATGCAATCTTCAATTGGAAAAGACGCATGTTTTCATTTCACTTTCGTCCCGTCATTTTCCATGATCTTGTGGTCGTATTTATTTTACTTTATTTCTGTATGCAAAATATTAAAAAAATCATAAATCTCCAACTACACACTTAACATTTGAATAATTCGATTTCATTTTACGACATTCGTCAGTTATACATTTTTTTTATCAGCACCATTTTCTTTAAATAGAAAAAACACAAGTCAAATCTAATTTTTTTTTGTCACAAAAAGGAAAGTAAAAGACTATCGAGTCCCGTCGGATTTCTGATGATCATTTTCATATTGACTTGTTGACCACTTGTTGCAGTGTATGAGGTCTTCGGGAGCATGGCATACTGCGGATTTTTGTCCAATCTAGTCCTCTATCTGACCAAGGAGCTTCACCAAGGCACGGTCCGGTCGGCCAACCACGTCACCAATTGGGTCGGCTCCATTTACATCACCGCCGTCCTCGGCACGTACATTGCAGACGCCCACCTCGGCCGTTACTGGACCTTCATCATCGCGTTGGCCATCTATCTCACGGTACGTGTCGCCCACGTCATCACCATCCACCTTTGAAATTGAAAAGCCTGTTAAAGAAAATGACCTCCGAGGAAAGTGGTTGACTTCCTCCTCATACGAAAGCTGCAATTATTCCGTCATGGACGAGATCATTAAGCAATATGTCTTCGCGCGCAGGGCATGTCGGTGTGGACCCTGGCCGTCTCGCTTCCCGGCCTCCAACCGCCCCACTGCTCGGAGGCCGACGTCGACAACTGCAAGAAGGCCTCCGCGTTGCAGCTCGCCGTCTTCTATGGTGCGCTGTACATGCTGGCGGTCGGGGCCGGCGGGGCCAAGCCCAACATCTCGAGGTTCGGCGCGGACCAGTTTGACGACTTCGACCCGAAGGAGAAGGCCCACAAGCTCTCCTTCTCCAACTGTCGGATGGTCAGCATCTTCTTTGGGACCCTCTTTGCCAACTTCGTCCTTGTGTATATTCAAGACAACGCGGGCTCGGCCCTCGCGTACGGGCTCCCGACCCTCGGGCTCGCGATCTCTACGGTGATCTTCCTTGCAGGCACCCCTTTCTACCGGCACCGGGTGCCTGAAGGCAGCTCGCTCGCGAGGATGGCCCGGGTCATCGTGTCCGCCGTGAGGAAGTGGAGGGTGCAGGTCCCGAGTGATCCGAAGGAGCTTTATGAGCTTGACCCGCAAGAGTATGCCAAGAAGGGGGAATTCAGGATCGACTCCACCCCAACCCTGAGGTAGTAATTTGCATCGAAACTCGCTTCTTCTGGGTTCCGATCTGAAATATGGATACATCAGCTGTCCATATGTACCTACATGTTTTTACTCTTGTCCGTCAGTAGTTGTAATGGTAGTTTTCCAAAAGCAATTGCTATGCCACAAGATTTCAAAACAAGCTCATTGATAAAATCATATGTAGATTCTTGAATTACATAATTGTGCACACTTGAAAGTGAATTCACGAAGTGACATGCTGGCAAAAAGATGTCATCCATGGACAATTCATGGAACAAGGATGTGCAGCATTTGGACATTGTTTCGTGAGTTAAACCTATCCGTCGTAAGGGATATAATAGCACATGATTTGACTGATTAATATCTTTAGTTACCCTACTGATCCATTGGTGTGGCTCCCGCTCTATGCAGATTCTTGAACAAAGCATGTGTCCGAACTGGCCCGACTTCTCTGTGGAAGCTATGCTCGGTCACCCAAGTCGAGGAGACGAAACAAATGTTGATTATGATCCCGATACTGATGGCAACTTTTGTCCCGAGCTGCATGGTGGCTCAAATCAATACCCTCTTCGTCAAGCAAGGAACTACCTTAGATAGCAGCATCGGCAGCTTCAAGATCCCCCCGGCGAGTCTAGTCCGATTCGTGACCATATCGAAGCTTGTGTGTGTTGTGGTGTATGACCGCTTCTTTGTCAAGCTCATGCGAAGATGGACCAAGAACCCGAGAGGCATCAGTCTTCTCTGCAGGATGGGGATCGGCCTCGTCCTTCACATCCTGATCATGATTGTGGCGTCGTTCATTGAGAGATGGAGGCTCCAAGTGGCAGGGGAACACAATTTGGTCCAATCGGAAGGACAAATCCCACTGACAATCTTCATTCTGCTTCCTCAATTCGTGCTCATGGGAACGGCCAACTCGTTCCTGGAAGTAGCGAAAATTGAGTTCTTCTACGACCAAGCGCCGGAGAGCATGAAGAGCCTGGGCACGTCTTATTTGATGACCACTTTAGGGATCGGGAACTTCCTCAGCAGCTTCCTCCTATCCACAGTCTCGCACATCACCAAGAGGCACGGACACCGTGGGTGGATACTAAACAACCTGAATGCTTCGCACCTTGACTATTACTACGCCTTCTTCGCAGTGCTCAACATCCTGAATTTTGCGTTCTTCCTGTTCGTGGCAAAACTCTATGTTTATCGCACCGAGGTATCAGGATTAGATGGTGGTGCTGAAGGAAGAATTGGAAGAGCCGGTGCTGCTGAAGGACGAGGAAGTGCTGGTGACATAGCTCTGGGATAGGTAATATGCCACGGATCGGATTTGTGTCGGAAAGATGATTGTGAAACTATCTTATATACTAAACTCTACTTGGCGAATAATATCCGGCACTTGTACAGCTCTTGGATCAGCGAAATGATGCGTGCCTTTACATATATGTACAGATGGTGATTACATGTTACGTTCCATCGACTCAGATTCGGTACTTTCATTATCATCATGGTTTGCACCAACACTAGGTAATTTGCTCTAGAAGTGATGGATGCTTTATGTTGCAACCCCCATTGATGATATTAGCAAGGTGACTCAATCCGATCTGCAAAACACGAAATATGGCTAGTGTATTTCTGTATCTCGTGCGATTCGAGTTTTCCTTTGATAGCTTACCCTCTTTGGCTTGACTAGGGTTATCTCGTGATGTATTTTTGCATTAACATTCTGTGCCACAATAACTATGTGAAATATTAAAAGCCCATATGCAAACCGAACTTGTGGCAATTGGTTTTAAGGTGTCGGGTGGTAACATAAGGTTGATCTAAAAATTATCAACTTGATTAGGTTTTGTCAAATGAGTCCAAGAAACAGTCGTTGTTCGGCTGGATTTTGCTTATTATGCAAAAGCAGAGGGTCAATCACGCTGTTATAATATATTTTCTTAGAAACTTCTATATTGTCATTTATATGGCAACTTGCTATTAGCATATAATTAAACATTATTGAGTTTCAACATCAACTATTCTTACAACTCTCTGAGCAACCATGTGTGAACAAGAGAGATTGCCGCACTTTCTCCACGTTGCTGTCATGAAGTCGTAGAGGATTTGTGGTGCCTCAATTCAGACTTCGGATAGATTATTGCAAAAGCACGAAAAGAAAAGAGGAAAAAATCTATAATTTCGCTTTTGAGAAATAATAAATTTATCGTTGAGATGGAAGTCTACGAGAGATGTTGCTAAAGTGATGCGCTGCAGGCTTAACACAACAACAAAAAGGGTAAATTTACCTTTTAAATATTTTTTTTTGCTCACAGAATAATTATATAAAAAATGAAATATATAGAAAAAAAAATTCATTTCAGTGATTTTTTTGTCAAAGCATACAGCTGAAAACTATTAGAGAAAAAAAAAGGGCTGGGGGTGGAGAGCGAAAGCATTTCGTATGTGGCCGTCATACCACATAGGTGATGATGACACATGGATCAGCCGGCTACAAAAAGGCGAGCTTTTCAAAATTCACATCCTAGCAAGATCTCGAGGAGATCCTGAAGACCGTGACGCAGCCGATGGATGATATACGCACCGGACTACCCATCTTCAACAACCACTAGAAGCTTTACATAATGCATCTCCGCCGCCCATATTTCAAGAATAGCCTTGAACCAGAACGCCACTCACTCAATTTGTGATTTTTTGCGTGCAAAAAACAAAGAATAGAGATCAGCATGAATTGCAATTTCTTAGGTTTTTTAGCATTTATAAAGATTCCTGGAAGATCATCTTCACTTTGAGGAAGATTTTTCACCCAATCACACTTGCCCTCATCTTCCCTCTCTGCATCATCTTCCTCGCCCACTCAAGTCTCGCAACTCCTCTTCTTCAATGATTGGGGATCTCGCTCACTCTCTTGTAAATAATCATTTGCAATTTTATTGGTAATTTCGATGAATTGGGTTAGGGTTTGCTTCTTTACCCTAATTTAGCCCCAATGTGTCAATTTAAGGAAAAAATAAGGGCCAACAACGTCGCTTTTTGCTAATTGAAATTTTCCGGCGATCAACAGCAGCCAATTTACAACATAGTAATACTGCGTCGGGTTTTCAGCAACCAAATTAAAGTTAGCATTTAAGTAATCATTTCTTTTTATTAAAGTGACACTGAAGTGATCCGTCAAAAGGTTTTGGCACTAAAATAAGTTTCGTACTCAAATTATGGCACTTTTAATGTCTTCCACCCTTAAAACTAGTGTAAGAGGTGAGTTCTCTTGAAAAATAGGAAAACAGAAAACAAAAAGCAAAGCGAGCAAGGGAAAAGGAAACGAAGAAGACAAAAGTAGAAAGTCGACAACGCGAGGGTGTTTGTGTCATTATGTAATGCAAGCTGCGTGAGGTGAGAATGGAAAAGTCAACTCAGCTGAACTTGAAGAGAGAGAGAGAGAGTCGAATCTGTGCAGCACTATAAAAGAAGTTGTGTGGTTCACGTTCGTAGAAACACAAACTCATATCTCATACATTGATAAAACGTGGCTAGTGGTAGAAGGAGTTGGTGATTACACACAAGATGGAACCGTCGATCTCGGAGGAAATCTTGTCCTTCGATCCAAGCGCAGCAGATGGACCGCCTGCTCCTCTCTCTGTCTCTCTGCATTACATATGAATGGGAAGTTCGTGTTCATGGGTTGAAGATAGCTTCTGCTTGGTTTGTGCTTGTTGATGTGCCTTTTGCTGGTGATGTTAAGTGGTTGGACTCGAATGGGATGCATGCTTTTCGACGTACTTTGGAGTAGCCTGTGTCTTCTTTCTTTTTCATTTTAACTTCCTTGAAGATTTTGTTGTGAACTCCAATTGTGTGAATGACTCATGTTGGGTGTTCAGTGTAGTTGCAAAGTTAACCTAACTGACAACCTCCCATTAACATCATAGAAATGTGGAAAACTAACATGAAATGATAAATAGCTGAAGTAATTGTTTCTTTCTTCAACTTTGTTGCTTTGGAGGTTGTGCCTTGTGCTTGTTTATTTCTCTCTGTCCATCCTTACTGGGTGCTCTCATGGCATGGGGTTGAATACTTCATTTACGTTATATAAAATGAATTTCGTGGAAGAGGACTATGTAGAGAAATGATTCTAGGCAAAAATAGGGAAAAAAGAGAGAAAAAGACATGCGGAATGGACTATAGTCGCTAACATGATAGACAAATCTATTCACAGTTGCAAAAAAGTGGTGTATGAACCATGCACCTTTTTGACCAAAAAAAAAAAAACCATGCACGTTCTTTACAGGCCTCAATGTGGATATTACAAAATTATGATTGACTGAATGTGCTCGTCCCAAAGTGTGTGCAAAGTCTCTTCTGCGTACCAGTGGCCATTATTATTCGCAAAAAAAGAAAACAAAATCTGCCCCATAAAATAGTTGGTCGGCTAGCAAATCTTGAAATTCAATTGCCAATTACATATTTCGACCTCTTGAATGTACTTTACCATTCATAAGTCTTCCTTAAATCCCATTAGAATCATGATGTGTAATTAGCATATACTACTTTGTACAATTAACGATAATGATGATCAGAATAATACTAGCACAAATTGGTTAGGGTTTTATCCACTGTTTTACAAGTCAAGAAAAATGAGAAGCTTCCTCTTGCTTTGAATTGTAATTATAAAGAAAGTATAAAACTCGCACCCAAACTTTGACTTCCTCGTGGGAAAATTCTACACTAGAGATCGAGAGCTCAGCCAATAGAGATATACATAGAAGATACGAAAGAGAGCCAATTCCATCTTCTCCCAATAGAATAGTCAACCTTACGCTATCATTTATCACATCATTCATGTCCCTAATTTCAGCATTAGTCTAATCCTAAATAGTGAAAAGCTAGCTGCTTAATATTGACTCCTATCATAAAGATGATCAGAATAATACCAGCACAAATTGGCTAGGGTTTTATCCACTGTCTTAAAAGTCAAGAAAAACAAGAAGCTTCCTCTTGCTTTGAAATGTAATTCTAAAGAAAGTACACAACTGGCACCTAAATTTTGACTTTCTCGTGGGAAAATTATACACTAGAACTGTCTAAGAATACATTTAATAACCGCGTGATTGACCCTCTGCTTTTGCATAATACGCAAACTCCAGCTAAACAAGGACCGTTTCTAGAACTCATTGAACAAAAAACTAATCAAGTTGAGATGAAACTTTAGACTAATTGTTCCAACTTCGATCTTCATATAAACTTCTAATAGTTCACATAATTGTTGCGGCACGGAATGGAAATGCAAGAACCCAACAAGACAATAGGGTTTTATCCACTGTCTTAAAAGTCAAGAAAAACAAGAAGCTTCCTCTTGCTTTGAAATGTAATTCTAAAGAAAGTACACAACTGGCACCTAAACTTTGACTTTCTCGTGGGAAAACTATACACTAGAACTGTCTAAGAATACATTTAACAACCGCGTGATTGACCCTCTGCTTTTGCATAATACGCAAACTCCAGCTAAACAAGGACCGTTTCTAGAACTCATTGAACAAAAAACTAATCAAGTTGATAATTTCAGATGAAACTTTAGACTAATTGTTCCAACTTCGGTCTTCATATAAACTTCTAATAGTTCACATAATTATTGCGGCACGGAATGGAAATGCCAGAACCCAACAAGAAAAGATAACCCTAGTCAAACAAAACAGAGTAATAAAGCGATAGGAGGAAAACTCGAATAGCACAAGATACAGAAATGCACTAGCCAAATTTGCGCGCTCTGCAGATAGGATCGAGTCATCTGACCAATTTCGTCTGTGGGGATTGCAACATAAAGCATCTAGGACTTGTGGAGCAAATTGGCGCAAACTGTAATGACAACAATGCGTTCCTTTCTCTCAAAATAACATTAAACAGATCTAAGTCAATGGAACATAACATGTAATTACTTAATTTTGATTTTACGCCGTAAAAAAACCCAACCCGATCCGAAATGGGGATGATATCTGAATTTTAGAGCTCTTAGGGGAACGAAGAGGCCCGAAATTTTCGTGCCGAGTCAGTCTTTTTTCACAGCCCTAACTCCACCTGTCCACCCACCTGACAAAGGCTAAATATTACAACCGATAGATATTCACTCAATATGATCGGCTTGTTTCCCTTTGCCCCATGTATAGTTTTCACCCGGGAGCTTCTTCTAGGCTAGATGGATTTTCTTCCAACATTGCTCGACTCTTTCAAATACACTTGATGTATTCCACAACTACTGAACCCGGTACCAAGAAAACTCGAGATTACAAGTCAATTCTTATCTTTGTAGGTGCAACGCCTAGATGGCTTTAGCTTTTGACTATTATAGCCAACATATAAATAGCAAGATTCGTCTCGCTTTAATTTAAAATAGGTTAAAAAACAATATCACTTTCTAGATGATTGTTAGAAGACCACCCCACAGATATCATCATCCCTAGTGACGCTACGATTACATGCACAAAGATTATCCAGCCGCATATAAGACTTTAAAAATGCAAATGAAAGTTGATTTGAATTATACAAAGTGATATTGCTATTGGCTCGTTATATTCTTCGGTAGCACCACCGATACATAAAGTATATTCCGGTGCACCGAGATTGCTATTGATGCTAAATTTGGTGGTTGGTTCTCTCGATACTAGACAATGAGGTGGTAAAATTTGACGTCATCTACATATGCGCCTTTTGATTAAACTCTTCCTCCAATCTTGGCGTATGAGGCACTTCACCCACTTTTCTTGTTTTTTTTTAATATATATTGACTGTAGATATGATAACTTTAATTATGATAAAGTGTAGTCTTCCTCACAAGGAAGGAATGGAGCTGAACGAAAGGCTTGTCCATGTCGAGCACTTGGGGGACCATAGATGATAGATGCATAAGTTTATCATCCTCCTTCCAAATGAAATTCCAAAAAACAAAAAAAAAACAAATTGTAATTGAGATTTTAGGGATTATTAGATGGCAATTATTTGAGAAGACAGATATTTCGTAATTAGAATTTAAAATTAAAAACTATGCTCGAGAAGAGAGATTTCAAGACAAAAAAAATTGAGGAGGAGAAAATGACATAAACAATTTATTGTCTTTTTTGTGGAAGCATGAGGTAAATTCAGGGACTTTTCACCTCATATATCACTTTCTAGATGGCTTTCGCTTCATGGGTAGGACTTATTTGGTATCGGAACCAAGGGCCTCGAAGTTGAATTTTTGCAGCCCATCACTCATTCGTGGGATGTCCTCCAATTAAGCGCATAATCGGTTTTCCTTTTTTCTTTCGTATTTACATGCCTCGGATTCACATGCTTAAGCGCTCCATCATCGAATCAACCTTCACGTGATAAGTACTGTTAAGATATAAGGGTGAATTGGTAAGGAAAGGAAACACCTGTGGCCTGGAGGCCTCCAAGTATGGAAAGGAAATAGCCCAATGTGACATGAAATGGGAGAGATTCGCTCAAACAATTCGCTCGGAAGGTATTTAACTGGGGTAACGGTTGTTGGGTTGAGCGTCAAAATTAGAAAGGTAAAACCATTACAATCAAAGGGCTAATTAAAAAAAAAAACACCAACTTTAGGTCGAGGGACAATTTTGGCCCGAACTTTTTTTTGTTTCGTAAAAAAGCATCAACTTTAGGTCGAGGGACAATTGTGACCTGAACTTTTTTTTGTCCCGTAAAAAAACATCAACTTTAGGTTAAGGGATAATTTTGGCCTGAACTTTTTTTTATCTCGTAAAAAAGTATCAACTTTGAAACAAATAAGGATGGACCTTGGTCAGTAGGAAGTTGTCTGAGATATTTTAGATTGTTTATGATATTCTAGATATTTTGAGTATTCTAGACATCTTTTTTATTAGAGATATTTTAGATTATTTAGGATATTCTAGATATTTAGATTATTCTGGATATTTTTCTGATTAAATATAATTGATATTGTAATATTTTGTTAGTGTAGATAGTTTTCCCGTAAAGTCTCTTTATTATCACACTTAGAAATATGCATAAAATTCATCAATTCTCTTTTCCGCTTTATTCTTAACTTGGTATTAAAGTCACTTTTTCTTAACCCTAAGTGCACTGGGTGCATATGCAACTAAATCAATCCCTGTGCACATCAAAATAAATCAATCATCATAGCTCAATAATATTCACTTTGTGTGCATAAGTCTAATCTTAGGAAGCACCTAATCGAGTCCATTCCATACAACACGTCGCCTAGTCGAGCCTTTATCATGGAAGTGGCTTTCAATGCTAGTTGCACAGGCCGCATCGCTCAATAACTATTTTCCTAAGCCAGAAGTATAGTTACGACTTTAGTCGTATAGGCCATGCCGCTCAAGTGCACTTGGTGCAATTAAGTTTCTTCAAGAACGGTAGCTCTGATACAAAATTAATAATAAAGGGGAAAATAGAATTGAGGAAGTATATTTCTTTGTGTGATAATAAAGAGTACATGAGCATATATATAGGCTTTACAAGAAGACTATCTACAATAACAGAATATTACAACATCAATTACAATCAATCAGAAAAATATCCAGAATAATCAAAATATCTAGAATATCATGGATAATCTAAAATATCTCTAACAACTTCCTACTGACCAAGGCCCATCCCTATTTGTTTCCACTCGTGTTCTCTTCTTCTAACAGGTAGAGCACGGAGATAGAACGGCGTGGAGATTAGAGGAAGAGCACGAAACATTGTTCAGATACTGCACATCCTTGTTCAATCGATTATGCATGGATAACATCTTTTTGCCAGCATTTTACCCCCCGAAATCACTTTCATGCGTGCAGAATCATGACATGAAGGAATCAACTTATGATTTCATCAAAGACTTTGATGTGAATATACATGACGTGATAGGGGTTCGATGATAGCAATTGCTTTTGGAAAAATAATATTTCAAATAACGATGGATAGAGTAAAAACGGATGGCTGAATTCACCTTCTTGGCAATCTCTTGCGGGCGAAGCTCATAGAGTTCCTTCAAATCACTCGGGACCCGCACCCTCTACTTCCACATGGCGGCAACGATGATCTGGGCCATCCTCGTGAGTGGGCCGCCTGCAGGCACCCGGTGCCGGTCGAACGGGTGCCTGCGACGCAGCAGATCACGACTAAGATTGCAAGCCCGAGGGTCCGGAGCCCGTACCCGAGAACCCGCCTCGCGTGGAACTGAATATAGAGAAGGACGGTGTTGGCAAAGAGGGTCCCAACGAAGAAGCTGAACATCAACCACTTGAAGGAGTGCTCGTGGGCCTTCTCCCTCAGGTCGAAGTTGTTGAACTGGTCCGTGCCAATCGTCGAGATGTTGGGCTTGGTCCCGCCGGTTCCGACCACCAGCATGTACAGCGCACCGAAGAAGACGGAGATTTTCATGAAAAATCTGATCTGCATTAATGCTAGTGCGACCATTCAAATCCTTAAGGATAAAATTCATACGATTTTCAATTTTTCATGAAAATTTTATTAATACAAATTTGAACGATGCAATATGAAAATGATTTATGTTAATCATGCCGATAAAAAAAAGTATGACTAACAAATGTTGTGATGTTTTACGCCAAATCATGCGAAAATGACTCGTTTAATGTGTTAAGATTGTAGTTGGAGATCTATGATTTCTTAATAAATTGAGTCAAAAACTAAAGTAAAGTATATATATATGACAATAAGATCATGGAAAATGAAAGGTACACGCGGTTTGCGTGACATAAAGGACAAAATATGACTACAAAAGAACGTCATTCTGTTTACTTTCTCCAACTGAAGATGTATTAGTAGAGGAAGCTTAGCAGAAACGGGTCAAATAGATGGTTCGAATCTGTCTTTATGATTGGAGTCAATATTAAGCGGCTACCTTCTCACCATTAGGATTAGATGAATGCTCCGTTTATTTCATGAAAAATAAAATATTTGGAAAAAAATTTCCAAAAAAGATTGTTTGTATCGCTTAAAAACATGAATAAACAAAAAATATTTTTATCATTTATGAAAATATTTAGATATAAATTGTTGTCGATAATGAAAACATTCTTAATTGATTAATTATTTCAAGCGATATAAGCGATCATTTTTTGGACTTTCAAATTGTTCATTTTTCGCGAAATAAATTTCGCCTAAAACTGAAATTAGGGACATGAATGACGTGACAAATGACCGCGTAAGGTTGACTATTCTACTGGGAGAAGATGGAATTTGGCTCCCTTCAGTTTCTTCTATGTATATCTCGACTACCTGAGATCTCTCTAGTGTAAAATTTCCCACTAGGAAGTCAAAGTTTAGGTACGAGTTTTGTACTTTCTTTAGAATTAATTACATTTCAAAGCAAGAGGAAGCTTATCATTTTTCTTGATTTTTCAGACCTCGGATAAAATCCTAACCAATTTGTGGTGGAATTATTCTGATCATCATTATCGTTAGTTACAAAGTAGTATATGCTAATTACACATCATGATTCTAATGGGATTTAAGGAAGACTTATAAATGGCAAAGTACTCTCAACAGGTTGAAATATGTAATTGGCAATTGAATATAAAGATTTGCTAGCCGACCAACTATTTTATAGGGCAGATTTTGTTTTCTTCTTCTTTTTGCTATTTAGAAGAGTTTGCATATATACTTGCTTTCACTCAATCTTTACACACACTTTGGAACGAGCACATGAAGTCGATCATTATTTTGTGGGGTCCAGATTGAGGCCAGCAAAGAACATGCTTGGTCCACACACAGCACATACCATAATTGAATTTGTCTATCATTTTAGCGGCCACAGTCCGCTCCGCATATGTCTTTTCCGTTTCTTTTTTCCATATATCTGCCTGGATTCATCTCTCTCCATAGTTCTCTTTCATGAAATTCAGTTTATATCGAAATGCTACTAACCTAAATGAAGTATTCAACCCCATGCCATGAGAGCATCCAGTAAGGGTGGACAGAGATGCAAATAAACAAGCACAAGGCACATTTCTTTTATCATTTCATGTTTGTTTTTCACATTTCTACGATGTTAAAGGGAGGTCGTCACTTAGGTTAACTCTGCAACTACACTCAACACCATATATGAGTCATTCACACAATTGGAGTTCACAACAAAATCATACGAAAGTTAAGAAACAGAAGAAAGAAGACAAAGGCTACTCCAAACTATGTGGAAAAGCATGCAATATGCATCCCATTCAAGTCTAACCACTTAACACCACCAACAAAAGGCACATCAACAAGCACAACAAAGCAAAAGCTCTCTTCGACTCATGAACACACACTTCCCATGCATAAGTAATGCTGAGAGAGAGAGAGAGAGAGAGAGAGAGAGAGAGAGAGAGAGAGAGAGAGAGAGAGAGAGAGAGAGAGAGAGAGAGAGAGAGAGAGAGTAGAGAGAGGAGCTGGCGGTCCATCGGCGCCTCTTTGATCAACGGACAGGGTTTCCCCGGAGATCGACGGTTCAATCCTGGGTGTAATCATCAACTCCTCCTTCCGCTAGTGACATTTTCTATACGTATAAGATAAGAGTTTGTGTTTCTCTGGGCGTTGCACAGTACATGCTATCACCTGCGAAGGCGAAGAGATTCGCAGCGCCAAAACCAACCTTTTATAGTGCTACACGGATTTCGAGTCTCTCTTGCTGTAGTTGAGTTGACTTTCCCATCGCTCACCTCTCACAGCTTGCAATTGCATAATGACACAAACACCCTCGCCTTGTCCACTTTCTGCTTGTCTTCTTCTCTTCCTTTTTCCCTGCTCGATTATCTTTTTGTTTTCTCTTTTTTCTACTCTTTAAGATATCTAATCATAATTTTTAGGGATAATGACACAAACAGTCCTTAAATTTTAACTCAATGTATAATGTGATCCCTGAATTTTTAATTTATTCAATGTGGTCCCTAAAATATATAAAAATTCAAGTTCATAGACTACATTGAACATTTTCATATAATTCATAAACTAAATTGAACATGTCCAGAGACGATATTGAAGAAATTAAAAGTTTAGGATTCATATTGCATATTAAGTTAAAGTTCACGGAGCACATTGCATATTGAGCCAAAGTTCAGAAATTATTTGTGTCATTTTCCCCTAGTTTTAACATATGATTGTGGCCATTATTTGGCCATTATTATTAATTTATTATGTACTAGTTTAGCAGATCCAACGCTCACGTGGTTGTCCCGAAAATAAACCTATAAACTAGTCTCGAGCGAATATATGTATGTGTGGGAACATTAGGTTATGGAGTTGCCCAAATTTTTCTTATTTATAGTTTTTCTTTCAGGACTTCTAAGTATTGATAAGAATAAACCTCTCTCTCATGTCTAGAATTTCCAACTTAGTTGTTAGCGTGCAGTGAAGTAGGATGCTTGCCAAAGGTAATATGGGACCGAGCATTACTTATCAATACCTAGTCGGGTGGGCAATGCATTGTGATGTATTCATAAGTAAGATAGATCATTACAAGTATCCACAAATACTCATTTTGATAGTTTTAGTTCTCATGTAAACGAATCGAAACGCGCCGGTTCATTACAAATTGTGAATAATTTGAACCCTTTTGGGACTTTGCCCAAGTCCAACACATTGAAGGCCCTTTCATCACTTGGATAATGATTTCGGGTTGAGTGAGATAAGTATGACGTTATAATTTCTTTCTTTTTTTTCTTGTTAGATTTATATGCGGTTAAGTTTTTTGGAGTTGGCTTGTCGAGGCAGGGTTGGACGCCAAACTTTTTGACAAGCTCGGTTGCAATTCCTCCAAACTGAAAAAGTATATAATCGTTGGTTACACGACTGATATGGCATAACTAACCAGTGCATCCCAATTAATTTTTACATTTGAAGTTTGAAAAGCTCGCCTTTTATTGGTTGGCTTCTCTACTTGTCATCTCCATGTGGAACGACTGCCATATACGTAATGCTTTCTCCCTCCATGCTCGCTCATTATTTTTTTGCCTACTAGTTTTCAGCTGTATGCGTTTCACAAAAAAAATTCGCTGAAATAAAACTTTTCTTTTTGGTTGATTAATATTTTGGAAAAATCATAATCGATAGTGGATAAAAAGAGAAATAATTGCATAGCCTCATAACTCGTTAGCCCGTCATCTTTCTTTATTCGCATTTGTACAATTGATGAAATGACCTTTTCTATTTGAATACTTGTATTGTCTATCGAAGTATTTATTCGTTTGAAGCCTGCCGTGCATCACTTTAGCAACAAAAGGTTTTTTTTTTACCTCTTTTCTTTTCGATGCCTTTGCAATAATCTCTCTGAAATCTGAATTAAAACACCATAAAAATCCTCTACGACTTCATGACGGCAATGTTGAGTAAGCGCGACAATCTCTCTTGTTCAGAGACTTGTAAGATATTTGGTTGATGTTGAAATTCAAGTATATACTATAGCAAGTTGCCATGTAAATGACGATATAGAAGTTTCTAAGAATATATATAATAACAGCGTGATTGACCATCTGCTTTTGCATTATAAGCAAAATCCAGCTAAACAACGACTTTTTTCTAGGACTCATTGGACAAGACCTAATCAAGTTGACACTTTCAGATCAAAATTTACTGGTAACGTACCTTCTGTGGTATCAGCTCTTTCAATTCTTCCTTGAGCACCGGCATCAAATCCCGTTACCTCGGCGCAATGCACATAGAGTTTCGCCACGAACAGGAAGAATGCAAAATTCAGGATGTTGAGCGCCGCAAAGAAGGTGTAGTAATAGTCAAGATGCGAGGCATTCAGGTTGTTCAGTATCCACCCGCCATGGCCGTGCCTCTTGGTGATGTGCGAGACCGTGGATAGGAGTAAGCTGCTGAGGAAATTCCCAACCGCCAAAGTGGTCATTAAATAAGACGTGCCCAGGCTCTTCATGCTCTCCGGCGCTTGGTCGTAGAAGAACTCGATTTTCGCTACTTCCAGGAACACACTGGCCGTTCCCATGAGCACGAATTGAGGAACAAGAATGAAGATTGTCAAAGGGATTTGTCCTTCCGATTCGACCAAATTGTGTTCCCTAGCCACTCGGAGCCTCCATCTCTCAGTGAACGATGCCACACTCATGATCATGATGTGGAGGACGAGGCCGATCCCCATCCTGTGAAGAAGACTGATGCCTCTTGGGTTCTTGGTCCATCTTTGCATGATCTTGACGAAGACGCGTTCATACCCCACAACACACACTAGCTTCGATATGGTGACGAATTTAGCTAGACTCGCCGGGGGGATCTTGAAGCTGCCAATGCTTCTATCTAAGGTTGTTCCTTGCATGATGAAGAGGGTATTGGTTTGAGCCACCATGCAGCTCGGGATGAAAGTCGCCATCAGTATCGGGATCATCCACAGCATTTGTTTCGTCTCCTCAACTTGGGTGACCGAGCATAGTTTCCACGGAGAAGTCGAGCTGGTTCGGACGCATGCTTTGTTCAAGAATCTGCATTTGAGAGTGAGCCACACGGTGAATCAAAAGGACAGCTGATGTATAGCACACGATCGCCCATTTTGCTTAACTATTCCAATGGACAGCTGATGTATAAATATTTCGGATTGGAACGCAGAAGAATTAGAAATTGATGCAAATTACTACCTCAAGGTTGGTGTTGAGTCGATCCTGAATTTCCCCTTCTTGGCATACTCTTGCGGATCAAACTCATAAAGCTCCTTCGGATCTGTCGGGACCCGCACCTTCCACTTCATCACGGGGGACACGATGACCTGTGCCATCCTTGTGAAGGGGCTGCCTGCAGGCACCCGGTGCCGGTAGAAAGGGGTGCCTGCAAGGAAGACCGCAACTGAGATTGCGAGCCCGAGGGTCGGAAGCCAAAATCCGATAGCCCAGCTCACATTTTCCTGAGTATACACAAGGACAGTTTTGGCAAAGAGGGTCCCAAAGAAGATGCTGAACATCAACCAGTTGAAGAAGGAGAGCTTGTGGGCCTTCTCCTTCGGGTCGAAGTCATCGAACTGGTCTGCGCCAATCGTTGAGACGTTGGGCATGGTCCCTGCAGTCCCGACCGCCAGCATGTACAGCGCACCATAGAAGACTCTGAGCTGCAACGTTGAGGCCTTGTTGCAATTGTCTACGTTGGCTTCCGAGCAGTGAGGCGGGTTGAGGCCGGGAAGCGAGACGGCCAGGGTCAACCCCAATATGCCCTATGTGAAGCAAGCTAGATATGCTTAATCGTCTCGTTTAAACGAAAAAAGTATATTTTGCATGTGAGGCATGTCAATAGCTTTTCAATTAAGTAATTATATAATATGTTGATAAAACAATATCCCTATCGTAATTGGTGATAGGGGGTATACTTATTATATAAGACGCTTGCTCCACATTACATGTGTCTAGAGCGGGTTTGTTTGTAATTTACCATGGAATTGTTAGAAGGATGATAATAAGAAACATTGATTTCATGGTAGTCTGGATTGATTTGATAATTTCGTAATCTTTTACAATGTACCAAAGTAGTATTCACGACCTTTGATTGGGCTATGCTTATTTAGTACTAGCCATTTATGTAGTGTTTGATGATAATACATGGCTTCTTATCTATTATTGAGAAGTGGTTCTTACAATTAAGGTCACTTTTAGACTTTTCATAAACGTGTTGATAAATTAAATTAATCATACAACATTAATGCGTCTCGATGATAAATTTAATGTACTCTCTCGATAGAGACAAACTACAAAATTCATTTTAGACTTTTCTCCACTATATAATTTAAGTGCAGCCCCTTAACTTTTGGGATGGATTTTCGCCACTAGTCAATCTTGAGAAATAGTCAAGCTTTCGTTGAGCTACCCCGAATTCAACTACTAGGTTAGTCAAACTAGGTTCGGTTCGATTATTCTTGAGTTCAAGCACTTAACTGGACCAACCTCATATATTTTTAACTACACATGCATGCACATATGAATACTATGAATAGCTAAATGATATAGTTCAACAAATTCAGATTGTGTTTTGAGAACTTGAATTCGAGCTCAGCCCGATCTCAAACTTGAGAAATAAAGCTATAATCGTGTATCCAGCTAGGCACTCGAGCTTGAGTATTAATTTAATTGTGTCAACTGGATTCAGATTACATCATTTACTTTCGTGGGATAGTTATATAAATTGTCCCTAAATTTTGATGGAGTCGAAAAGCATTGAATTTGGGGTTCAACTCTTGTGAGCACCACACATGCATATAAGTAGTATGGGATAAGTGCATTCAAAGTCCTAAAACTTATCATGAAAGTGCAATCGAGTCCTAAAACTTTGATAATGTGCAATTAAGTCCTAAAACTTGTTAGGAAAGTGCAATTGAGTCCTAAAACTTTCAAAATGTGCAAACAAGTTCTAAAACTTGTCACGAAAGTGTAAACAAGTCTTAAAACTTATCAAATTGGTTCAATCAAGTCATTCTATTGATTACACTTTTTGAAAGTTTTAGGATTTGATTGCACTTTTGTGAGAAATTTTAGGACTTGATGGCACCTTCGTGATAAGTTTTAAAACTTGATTGCACTTTTCGAAAGTTTTAGGACTTAATTGCACTTTTGTGACAAGTTTTAGGACTTGATCGTATTTTTTGAAAATTTTAGGACTCAATTATACTTTTCTGATAAATTTTAGGACTTTTTAGTGCACTACTTATCCCTAAGTAGTATGGAGGAGGGAAACACAGAGAAAAAAAACATGTCAGATTTCCAAGGTGACACACGATGGCAATGCAGGTGACACGTACCGTGAGATAGATGGCGGATGCGAAGACCAAGGTCCAGTAACGGCCGAGATGGGCGTCTGCAAAGTATGTGCCGAGGATGGCAGCGATTCGAGCGGTGCCGACCCAGTTGGTCACATTGCTGGCCGACTGAACCGTACCTTCTTGAAGCTTCGTGGTCAAATAGAGGACAAGGTTGGACGAGATTCCGTAGTACGCCACCCTCTCGAAAGCTTGAAACCCTGCACCAAATCAGCCAAAGAGTCGATATGAAAATAATTATCAGGAATTTGACATCACTCGACTGTCTTCTACCCTTTTTTTTATATAGAAAGAGTACATTTCACTCATGTTTATCTATTAAAAAAGAATCAGGCTAATAAAAGAAATATATAACTAACAAATGTCATAAAAATTTTCGTAAAATAATGTGAAGCCGAATTATTTAATGTGGTAAGAGGGTAGTTGCAGATCTATGATTTCTTAATATGCTCAGTCCAAAATTAAAGTAATATATACATACATATATATATATGTATATGTATATGTGTGTGTGTATATATATATATATATATAAATGTTTGTGTGTGTGTGACCATAACATCGTGGAAAATGAAGGAAGGAAAGTGGAGCACACACGTTTGCGTTATTAAATGGACCAAAAGACAATAAATAAAATCATTCTCATATTTTTTTACTTCCAAGACAGTGAATAAAATCAGCGTGGCCATTGTCATGTGTGAACATACTAGCCAATTTGCTTACAACGGAGCACATGCTAAATAGACATGATGATTCTAATGGGATTTAAGGAAGACTTATTAATGCCAAAGTACTTTCAGTAGGTTTAAATATTAAATTGGAAACTGAATATCAACATTTGCTTGCCACTTTGCTATTTGGAACGAGCAATATTTGCATGCAATCAAAGTCAGTCACAATTTTGCAGGCTCTGCGTTGAGGCTTGCAAAAAATGCACACTGTCCGTCATATCAGCGACCATAGTCCCTTCTGCATGTCTTTTTCTTCTTCTTTTTTTCTCCTTTTTTGCCTGGACATTCATCCCTCCATCGTTCTCTTCCATGAATTGCAGTTTAAACCGAAATATTAATAACCCAAATGAAGTTTTCAAGCCCACGCCATGTGAGCAACCCCCGTGGATGGACACAGCTATAAATAAACAAGCACGAGGCATGTATGAGAGCAGAGAGAGAGAATACTTGCACAAGAAAATAGAAGTGTCTTCAACACATGAACACAGACTTCAAAGTAAATCAAGAAGAAGATTAAAAAGAAAAAGCAGCTACAAAGTATATGGAAGAGCACACATCCCATTCAAGTACAACCTCTTACCACCACCCCAAAAAGCACAAGAAAACAAGAACTCTCTTCAACACATGAGCACAGACTTCTCATCATTTACATGTAATGCGTAGGGAGAGAGAGAGAGAGAGAATACTTGCACAAGAAAATAAGAACCGTCTTCAACACATGAACACATACTTCAAAGTAAATCAAGAAGAAGAATAAAAAGAAAAGGCAGCTCCAACGTATATGGAAGAGCACGCATCCCATTCAAGTACAACCTCTTACCACCACCCCAAAAAGCACATCAACAAGCATAAGAAAGTAAGAACTCTCTTCAACACATGAACACAGACTTCCCATCATTCACATGTAATGCCCGCAGAAAAAGATAGAGAGAGAAAGAGAATACTTGCAGAAGAAAACAAGAACTGTCTTCAACACATGAACAGACTTCAAAGTAAATCAAGAAGAAGGTTAAAATGAAAACGCAGCTCCAAAGTATATGGAAGAGCACGCATCCCATTCAAGTACAACCTCTTACCACCACCCCAAAAAGCACATCAACAAGCACAAGAAAACAAGAACTCTCTTCAACACATGAACACAGACTTCCCATCATTCCCATATAATGCGCGCAGAAAGAGAGAGAGAGAGAGAGAGAGAGAGAGAGAGAGAGAATACTTGCATAAGAAAACAAGAACTCTCTTCAACACATGAACACAGACTTCAAAGTAAATCAAGAAGAAGATTAAAAAGAAAAAGCAGCTCCAAAGTATATAGAAGAGCACGCATCCCATTCAAGTACAACCTCTTACCACTACCCCAAAAAGCACATCAACAAGCACAAGAAAACGAGAACTCTCTTCAACACATGAACACTGACTTCCCATCATTCACAATTGAAGGGTGTCAATGGTTCAGTTCAGTTCGGAGTTTTTGAAAACCCGAACCGAACCAAACCGTGTATATTTGATCCGAACAGACCGAATATGACCAGAACCGAAATCTGGTTCGGATCGGTTTGGCCTAGTTCGGATTTTCGGTTTTCTCTCTCTTTATTTTTTTGGCGAGCGGGTCGAAATAGGTTTTTCCTTCGACCCCTTCCCTTCGTTCCCCTTTGACAACACGATGGAGGCGTTGAGCAATCTTCTCCTAAGTCCTGACCACCCACCACTGCAGACAGATCCCGACCCATCACCTCTGCCACGCCACTGCTGCTGCCGTCGCCATCACCAACAACGGAGGCCCCCTCTCTCTCGGCCACCCACAACACACGAAAACTCAACGCCACAATAGCACCACCTCTAGGTCGCCTGCTGCACTGGAGCTCGGCGTGTTGTCATCTCCTTCGATTTGGTGGAGGCGCCTCCAGATCTGGAGACTTGATGGGCCATGGAGGCGTCGAGCCTCTAGATCTGGATGCTCGATGGGTCATGGAGGGTCTGTTTCTGAGTTCACACCCAACAAACATCGGCTTTCCCCAAAAGCTGCTTCGAAATCTCAAAAACTTGATATGGTTTCATGCATTTCTTTGCATAGAGACAGAGAGATTGTTCTTTAAAATACTGAAAAAGTTGGTATTTTTGTTGCGAGAGCCCTTCCTTGCTCCATCTAGAGGCAACTCTGCTTTTGCGTTCTCTCTTTGTTCCATTTGTTAAATTAGAGAAGTAAGTCTTGCTTCCACACCTTGATACGCGGAAACTAAAGCCAATGGAAAAGGAAGAGATGAGATGAAGCTATTACGGAAGAGAGAAAATGGCTAATAACTGATGGGAGAGAGAAGAGACAGAGCCTCCGGAAGAGGAATCACAGAGACAAGTGACGCAATTTTGCAGCTTTGCTCTGAGGAGAGAGAGGAATTAATAGAGGTGGCTCTATAAAGAGACAAAAAGCTAGGTTGGAGATGAGGACGAAGAGAGAGACGGACACTCATAATAAAAAAAATCAAATTTATTTCGGTTGTCTAAACCAAACCAATCTAATCCGAATTAAATAGGCAAAAAAACAGTTTCGGTTCGGGTTTTGGTTCGGTTCCTGACATCCCTAGTTCACATGTAATGCGCGCAGAGAGAGAGAGAGGAGAGAGAGGAGAATATTTGCACCAGAAAACAAGAGAGAGAGGAGAGAGAGAGAGAATGCAGACAACAAGAGAGAGAGGAGAGAGAGAGAATCCAGAAAACAAGAGAGAGGAGAGAGAGAGAGAATGCAGAAAACAAGAGAGGAGAGAGAGAGAATCCAGAAAACAAGAGAGAGAGGAGAGAGAGAGAATGCAGAAAACAAGAGAGGAGAGAGAGAGAATCCAGAAAACAAGAGAGAGAGGAGAGAGAGAGAGAATGCAGAAAACAAGAGAGGACAGAGAGAGAATCCAGAAAACGAGAGAGAGAGGAGAGAGAGAGGAGAGAGGAGAATATTTGCACCAGAAAACAAGAACTGCCTCCAACAAATGAACACAGATTTCAAAGTAAATCAAGAAACAAATTAACAAGAAAAAGCAGCTCCAATGTACATGGAAGAGCACGCATCCCATTCAAGTACAGCCTCTTACCACCACCCCAAAAAGCACATCAAGCACAAGAAAACAAGAACTCTCTTGAACACATGAACAAAGACTTCCCATCATTCACATATAATGCGCGCAGAAAGAGAGAGAGAATACTTGCACAAGAAAACAAGAACTCTCTTCAATACATGAACACAGACTTCAAAGTAAATCAAGAAGAAGATTAGATATAAAAGGCAGCTCCAAAGTATATGGAAAAGCACGCATCCCATTCAAGTACAACCTTTTACCACCACCCCAAAAAGCACATCAACAAGCACCAGAAAACAAGAATTCTCTTCAACACATGAACACAGACTTCCCATCATTCACATGTAATGCGCGCAGAGAGAGAGAGAGAGAGAGAGAGAGAGAATACTTGCACAAGAAAACAAGAACTATTTTCAACATATGAATACGGACTTCAAAATAAATCAAGAAGAAGATAGAAAGGAAAAGCAGCTTTAAAGTATATGGAAGAGCACTTATCCCATTCAAATACAACCTTTTATCACCACCCCCAAAAAGCACATCAACAAGCACAAAAAAACAAGAACTCTCTTCAACACATGAACACAGATTTCCATCATTCGCATGTACTGCGTGTAGAGAGAGAGAGAGAGAGAGTACCAAGAATGAAGGAGCACGCCATCCATCCGCCGCACTTCGATCGACGGACAGGGTTTCCTCGAAGATCGACGGTTCCATCTTGGGTGTAATCATCATCTCCTTCTTCCACTCGTGACATTTTCTTTAGGTATGAGTGTTGCACAGTACAAGCTCTTATGTACTAAAAGCTATCTTGGGCGAGGAGCTTCGCAACCCCAAAGCCGACCCATTTGTAATCCCACACGAATTCGGAACCCTCTCTCTCTCTCTCTCACTTTTTCTCTCTCCCGCTTCAGTTGAGTTGACTAGCCCTTCTCCATCCTCACACGGCATGCAATAATCGAAGGTTAAAATTCCGGTCGGGAAATGACAAAAACGACCTCCACCACCCCATGTTCGTTTTTATTCCTCGGTCGTTTTTATTACATACGACTAACTGTCACGTGGTTCGCCCGGAAGCTGGTCAAGAGCAAATATATGTAGGTGTGTGGAAATTACGATGACGAATTGCCCAAATTTTCCGGTGAATAATAATATCAATGAAGTAGTCTTTTGATGCTTCCCAAAGTTTAATCTCGGACCGAGCATAACCTATCAACCTCAAGTCAGATGAGCAATGCACTGTGATGTTGTTCATAAGCAAGATTTGCCATTACAGGTCCTCATAAATACTCATTTTGATAGTTTCGGCCCACGTGAAATACAGCGAACCATTAAAAAATTGCGTGGATACTTTGAACACTCATTTTGGGACTTTGCCCGGTCATATGCATTGTAGGACCACTCGTCATTTGGATAATGATTTTAGATGGGTATGATGTTAAGTTATGAGGACTTGGCATGCCAACTGCCAAGACACGATTGTACAACCTAATTTTATGGCAAGTTCATGGCAACCGGTCCAAATCGAGAGGCATTTTTTTGAATGTAACATGACTAACCAATTACATTCCGGTTTAAGATACATTCCCATCAATTTTTAGGTTTGAATTTTCAAAAGCTCGCCTTTTATTAGCCGGCTTTCCATGTGTCATCACCATTTAAATTTAAATGGTAGATTAGAGAGGACAGAGAAGAGGTTTCCAAAGAAGAACATGATAAATTTAACATTAATTTCCAAATTAATCTGTCCCACACGACAAATTTCCACTACCATAATGTCTTGCTGGATTCAACTCTCTATCTCAGTCTCTCCGCATCCAAAATTGTTTATTGTTATATTCGCTTTCAATAGCATCGCCTTGTTGCACGACCTAATTTTATGGCAAGTTCATGGCAACCGGTCCAAATTGAGAGGCAATTTTTTGGATGTGACATGACTCGTCAATTACATTCCGGTTTAAGATACATTCCCATCAATTTTTAGGTTTGAATTTTCAAAAGCTCGCCTTTTATTAGCCTGCTTTCCATGTGTCATCACCATTTAAATTTAAATGGTAGATTAGAGGGGACAGAGAAGAGGTTTCCAAAGAAGAACATGATAAATTTAACATTAATTTCCAAATTAATCTGTCTCACACGACAAATTTCCACTACCATAGTGCCTTGCTGGATTCAACTCTCAGTCTCTCCACATCCAAAATTGTTTATTGTTATGTTCGCTTTCAATAGCATCGCCTTGTTGTACGACCTAATTTTATGGCAAGTTCATGGCAACCGGTCCAAATTGAGAGGCATTTTTTTGGATGTGACATGACTCGTCAATTACATTCCGGTTTAAGATACATTCCCATCAATTTTTAGGTTTGAATTTTCAAAAGCTCGCCTTTTATTAGCCTGCTTTCCATGTGTCATCACCATTTAAATTTAAATGGTAGATTAGAGGGGACAGAGAAGAGGTTTCCAAAGAAGAACATGATAAATTTAACATTAATTTCCAAATTAATCTGTCTCACACGACAAATTTCCACTACCATAGTGCCTTGCTGGATTCAACTCTCAGTCTCTCCACATCCAAAATTGTTTATTGTTATGTTCGCTTTCAATAGCATCGCCTTGTTGTACGACCTAATTTTATGGCAAGTTTATGGCAACCGGTCCAAATTGAGAGGCATTTTTTTGGATGTGACATGACTCGTCAATTACATTCCGGTTTAAGATACATTCCCATCAATTTTTAGGTTTGAATTTTCAAAAGCTCGCCTTTTATTAGCCTGCTTTCCATGTGTCATCACCATTTAAATTTAAATGGTAGATTAGAGGGGACAGAGAAGAGGTTTCCAAAGAAGAACATGATAAATTTAACATTAATTTCCAAATTAATCTGTCTCACACGACAAATTTCCACTACCATAGTGCCTTGCTGGATTCAACTCTCAGTCTCTCCACATCCAAAATTGTTTATTGTTATGTTCGCTTTCCATAACATCGTGTCGCTTTTTCTGCAAGCATTACCATGCAATTCTTAATGTTGGGGATGGTTTTGTGTACAGTCCCGGAAACATGGGGCTCTCGCATGAATATTGTATTGTCCCTCGACCAGCGGCGGAAATCGACATTCTTGCACGAGTCACAATGTCGCAACGTGCTGGCATCTCAGTCCAGGTGGTTCGGTTTCCACCTAGAAACAGGAAATGGATTGATATTCACCAATTTCAAATTTTAAAAATTAGGAACTAGACTGGTTTCCGCGGGAATTACCTAGAATTGGCTGGTTCGGTTCGGGTCAAATGAATGAACCCCTTTGTAATTATGACCATCATACACAAAATGCTTTCTCTCTCCCCGCTCGCTCATCATCTTTTTCTCTGATAGTTTTCAGCTGTACGCTTTAACAAAAAAATCGCTGAAACAAAACATTTTTTTTTCTATGGTTCCGTTCGTTTCGCGAAAAATGTTACGTTTCTGGAAAATGTTTTCTTGGAAGTTATTTTCCTAGAAAATGACACAATTTTTCAGTATTTGGCTGAAATCTGAAAAAATTTCGGAAAATATTTTTCATTGTTCGGTATGGAAAATATTTTCTTCCTTGCACTACTTTCAATAATTTTTTATTTTTATTTTTAAAAAATATTTTTTTCTTTTTATTTTTTTTTCCTTCTTCTTCTTTTTCCTTAGCCGATCGTTGGCCACAGCGGCGTCCAGCTACCAGCCAGCTCAAGCCTCTCCACAGGTTGGCGAGGCTCGAGCTCGCCAGATTCCGGCAAGATCAAGCCTCGCCGGCCTATAGCGAGGCTTCGGCTTGCCTGATCCGGTATGGTCGAGCTCGCCCAATGCTGGTTGGGCTAGCTCGAGCCTCGCCAAATCCGGCGAGCTGGGCATATATATCTGAAGAGGTCAAGCTGGCCGGTCGCTGGCCGCCGCCGTGGACAGCAACCGGTTGAGGAAGAAGAAGAAGAAGGAAAAAAAATAGTGAAAAAAAATAGTGAAAGAAGGCTTCCGGGAAAATGTTTTCCTTTTTTGAGAAAGAGGAAGTCATTTTCCTCAAAAGTGAAGGAGTTTTGTTCAAGGGAAGGAAAATTTTTTTCGTGGGAAGTCATTTTCCGTGAAATGAACACCAGAAAATCCAAAAAACGTTTTCCCGGAAGTTATTTTCCGTGAAACGAACAGAACCTATGTTTTTCAATTTTTTCCGTCTTAATCTGTGAGCAAAACAAAATAATTAGAAGATTTCTTTTCCTACTCATTATCTTCCTTTCATACAATTGAATCATTTCTTTTTAAATATTTTTCTATCTCTTCCACTTACGTTTCTTTCCTTGAGTTTTTAGTATTATTTCCCTTTACATCTTGGTCGATTAATGTTTTATAAAATTTATAATCAATAGAGGAAAAAAGTGAATAGTGGCATAACCGCGGGAAAATTGTCAAAAAAGTCCTAAACTTAATGGACTTTTGCCAATCAGTCATAAACCTTTCAATTTTGCTAATTGAGTTCTAAATCTTTTCACGTTTTGCTAATTGAGTCTATTCGACCAATTTTGCCTAAAAACCGTTGAAATGTTGACGTGAACAATTTTTAATTATATTCTAACATTTTTCAAATTTTTTATATATGTTTTTTTCTTTTCTTCTCTTTTCCTTCTTTTCTTTTTCTTCCTTCTTTTTCTCTTTTTCCCTCCACTGGCCACCGCCTCAGCCTCGACCCAAGTGTCGCGACCTAAAAAAAATCGATTTTCGATCTTAGGCTAATGGATTACTAGATCAATTAAATTAACTAACCTAACTCGAGTTCTCCCAAACTCTACCAAATCGTAACTTAGGTCCAATTGTGAGCATGCAAATATTTTCAACGGAAGTCGCCACTAATCATTTAGGATAGGTTGATTAGAAACCTAAATAAAATAGCGGGAGTACTATTTTATTTCTACGAACCAGAAATCATAAATTCGGGGACTTGGTTACGCTAGATTCCCTAACGCCCTTTCGGTACCAATTTCGAGAAAAATACTCAATTTGACAATTTTGATAAATCATGACTTAGAGTTCAAAGGTGCAGAAATTTCTTCTTTTTTTTTTTTTGATTTTTACTTATTTAAATGAAAGCTAACCTATATGTAATGACGTGCAAAAATTGACATGCGATTAATGCAACCTAACATGCAAACTATATGTCATGCGACGACGTGACCTATTTCTAATGACGGACACATTATTTTTTGTATTTTTTTTAATGAAATTCGAAATTAAAAATGCCAATTATCTAAACATGCAATTCTAAACTAAAGAAATTAATCTATTCTAAAGCAATTTTTTTGGGTATTTTTTTATGAAATTCGAAATTAAAATCAAGTAAAAAAAAATAACTGCGAAATCTTTCGAATTAAGTTTCGATCTGAAGCCTGACAGATCGACCCTAAAATTCGAAATACCCGCTATGGAAATAACTCTATCTAAAGCCTGATAGATAGATTTATTTCCACGTGTGTGGTTGCGGATTAGGAAATTTTCCTAATCGATCACATCTTGAAAAAATTTTGATATCTCAAATATCTTGGATATA
The DNA here is from genome assembly GCA_031216405.1 of Syzygium malaccense. NCBI lineage: Eukaryota > Viridiplantae > Streptophyta > Magnoliopsida > Myrtales > Myrtaceae > Syzygium > Syzygium malaccense. The sequence continues at coordinate 26,620,392 of CM062260.1, forward strand.
TTTAAAAGATTTTGAAAATTCTAGATTCTATCCAAATTTAACGAGTAATAGATATCTAAGATTTCAAAAAAAAGAAATAAATCCTAATTGAAATATTGCCTATTATCTAAATATGCAAAGTTAGATATCAAAGAGTACGAACTAAGCAACAAAATATCCAAATCAAATCAGGATAAGATATTTACCTAAATGCGTAGATAACTTCCCAAATTTGAATCGCGCGGATTGGAATTGCGGATCGTCGATGTGTCGAGAGCGGCGGCGCGGCGTCGGGAACAGCGGCGGTTTACGGCGGCGACACGGCAGGAACGGCGACGTGGCGGGCGTCTTCGGAAATTCTGATTTGAACACGTGTAATATTCCGAGAATCGAACCAGATCACGGCTTCCGAATGAGGCTCAGTGGATGATAGTCTCGGTGTAATGCTCGTTGGACAATTGGAGCCACTGGATCGTCAAGGTGAGGGCAGAGAACACTTGAAGCTTGCTGATCTGGAGCTTTGACGGCTTTGGTTCTCGTGGAGAACGTCTGGAATTCACTGGACCGAGCAATTCGCTGGGCAAAAGCTGTCTTTGATGCAGCTGGATGGTCCACAGAACACCTGCAAAACCATATACTTGTTGGGACAGTTAATAGCACGAGGCAGCACGGCTAGTTGTCGGAGGCTTCTTGGTCGAGGCTGACTGTGTCGTTGGTGTCGTGGTAGTGCAACGAGCAGTAGCGGCAGAGGGCTTGGAGCAGCGTCGTCAGAAGGCTGGTGCAACGTGCTACGCAGGGACCTTCGCGGCTAAAGAACGATGGACCTCGCTGGAAACTGAGGTTGCAAGACCTTAGGTGGCCGTGAAATTGCTGGACTCAGAGCAAACCGAAAGGGAGGAAGACCACTTCGCTACTTCTGGAAAAATTTCAGGACACTTCCTCTCCTTTGACTGGACATGTGTTCTCTGTTCTCCCAAGGATTCTAAATCCAAAAATTCTGAAAAGCCCCCCCGCACCCACCAATGGAGAGAATTCTCTCACTCTCTATGTCTTGGCCGTGTATCTCCCTTCTGTCTCTCTCTTCACGATTTTTTTTTAACGTGGACTCCCCTAAGAAAAGCCACACGACTCCTCTGCTTCTCTCTCTCGCTCACGTGTTTCACTCGCGTGTCTCTAAAAATTCTGATTTTCAGATTCTGAGACCCCCCAGATTATGATGCATAACCCTATATTTATATCGCAAACCTAGGTCAACTAGCCGGGCTTTCTAGTCCTAATGGGCTTAGGTTTAGGCTTTACCCTTTAATTTAATTTAATTCTAAGTGGGCTGAATTAATTCGGGTTTTTCTTTAATTAAGCTTGATGGGCTAATTTAAGCTCAAATTAAGACAACCAAGCCCTTTTGACGTGTGATTTTCGGCCCCCGTCTTCCGAATGAGTCGAGTCTCGTTCGATTCCCGAGCCTGATTCACGTGATGAATTTTAAGCTCGCTCGCCACCGCCGATCTGATGCGGAATGCAATTAATCTATATGAACCTAAACTATATGCTATGCAATTTTAATATTTTTGTTTAGGGGTTAAAAAAATTTAATCCCTAATTTTTTATACAATTAACACTAAATGATGCGCCAAAATTTAGGTGTCAACAGCTGCCTCTCTTTGAGTGGAGGCTCGCAGAGGTTTCGCTCAAAGATTAAGACCTAAATTTAAACCATGAAAAATGATGAATTTTTTTTTTAATGTAATGATGCATGATATGCAAACAATAAGGAACGTATGCTAAGGCTTCTCACTTCATGCGGAGCGATGAAAGAGTCTTACATACGGATCGCACAAAAAGCGTCCAAGTGGGGGGAAGCTTTATAATGCTTTGAGTTCCCTCGATCTCCAAACTTCTAGTCCACTGGAAGTAAGGTTCTCAAGGTACATGATTTCCTATCTATTACCTGTAGTTTCCTACAGATGCGAAATAGCGCGTGATATGAAAAAAAATGGGATGTGTTGTCCATACCACTGGACAATCACGAAAAGGATCATGTCACCTCCTTCATTCGGGTAAGCATGAAATGGTGTGCTTCGTACTCCACTTAGCAACACCAAGAGAGAAATTATGTCGCCTGTCCTACTGGGCGAACATGAAATGGGGTGTGCTTCGTATTCCACTTAGCAACACCAAATATGAAATTATGTCGCCTGTCCTACTGGGCGAACATAAGAATACGGTGTGCCGCGTACTCCACTTAGCAACACCAAAAGAGAAATTATGTCGCTTATCCTACTGGGCGAACATAAAATGGGGTGTGCCGCGTACTCCACTTAGCAACACTGAAAGAGAAATTATGTCGCCTATTCTACTGGGTGAACATAAAATGGGGTGTGCTTCGTACTCCACTTAGCAACACCGAAAGAGAAATTATATCGCCTATCCTACTGGGCGAACATAAAATGGGGTGTGCTTCGTACTCCACTTAGCAACACCAAATGTCACCTGTTCCACTTGGTGAACACATGAGAGAGATAATTTCTCATATTCCGGAGAGAGAAACAATGAAGAATAATTAGCAGACGTACCTGAATTCTTCTTATGACAGAGCCAATGGCATCGCTCCTGTTTTTACCAGAGAAAAGGTTAAAATAACATATGCGCAGAGGCAGAGAAAACATAATTCATGAATCTGCTTGCATTACCAAGCTTTACTAGGGAATTTATTAATAAGAACAATCATTTCGTCCTTTCGACATTTTGATCATATTAAATGAGAGACCTTTAATCAGAAAGGACTTCCCACTCACTCTCAATGAAAGGCTTTTGACCCGATCTTTGATGCGGGTATAAGAATCACTCGAACTCTCTTCATCGTGCTTGACAAGGGTTCGGATATTCTCAAAATCAGTATGATTTGGCCAATCTGAGAGGTCTTTATAAGGACTAAAATGTGAGCTTGGTCAATGACTTAGCAAAAGGGACTCTTCGAGTCGAGGCTATTGAAAGAATTGATATCACCAGCTGTTCCGGGTTTACAAGTCATGAATGCTGCAAAAATGAGATAGAAAAATCTTGCTCGCACTTCTTCAAGCAACATTTATAAGCATTTGAAACTCTACGTTAACTCAAGTGCCCTATTCTGAAGAGACTTCGGTAATGGTTGTAACGTAGGTTCGGGTAGGCTTGAAATGAATGGCCTATTTTCATCAAAAGGGGTATTATGAACGTGGAGATTGGTGATCATCCCATCTAGTAATTGCTCCACAACTGAACCTTCAACTGGTCTTTTCCTTGAAGAATGATCTTGCATATCGACTCAGTTCTTGCTGAAGCTTTTCTCTCTCTCTCTTTTTTTTTTTGAGAGAGATTTTTCCGAGAGAGAGAACTTCAATTTGATGGAGTCCTTCTGCATCCTTTCTGATGAATTTTCTTTCGAGCTCTTTTTGATGAATTTTCTTTCGAGCTTTCATTTGCCCCAAGTCACCTTGAACTTGTCTTGAGATGATTTCATTTGTTTATCACAAGAATGATCACCAATTGGGTTGAAGTGAATTCACCGCTCAAATTAGGTATGCAAAGGGTATAATGTGTAGGGATATAGAAAGAAATGCTCTTCGTCATATCTAAGGCACTCGAGCTAACACGAAACTTGCATGCAATAAATATACTTGAAGATTGATGCAAGTGAAAGCAAGAAAATTCTAACCATTTTGAACTTTCTAAGAAATTGCCCCGGTATGGGATTGTTCCTGACAGGGGTAAGAAATGAAACTCCGCTCAAAGGGGTTAAGCAAATGATAACCTGTAGTGTTTAGATAGAGGAAATGAATGCCTCTCATCATGTTGATCGTCATACTTTTCGTGAGATAATCCTTTACCTTGTCAGCACGGAATTTTCACTCAACTCGCACTAGGGATTATTATTCAAGGTGTATAGAAATGTCTTGCCTTTCGTCATCTTGAAGTCTCTCATGCAATATGATCGCTTCATTAGGACAGAAATAGATTGCCAAATTAAAAGCCTTCCTCAAACAAAGCTTAGTAACATCAATTGATTCATAAAATTCAACTTGACACTTGATAGAAATAAAGTCAGAATGAGTATAAATCAAGTGTAATATTTCTTTACAGAATCAGAATTAACCGGACTGAAAAAAACACGACCATCCATCTCGGCCAAAATCAAAGCACCTCCTGGAAGGACTTTCTTCACAATGTACGGGCCGCCATAGTTTGGGGCGAATTTTCCTTCTGTAAGAGGAACTATCGGCAATAACTTTCGCAGGACAAGGTCACCTACCTGAAAATGTCGAGGCTTGACTTTCTTGTTGAAAGATTTAGCAACTCGTTGTTGGTAGCACTGGCCATGACATAGAGCTCTAAGCCTTCTCTCGTCAATCATGTTCAACTGGTCCAATCTTTGTTGGATCCAATCTGCTTCTGATAATTGTACCTGTGAAAGAATACGTAACGAAGGAATTTCAACCTCAACAGGTAGCACTGCCTCCATACCGTACACAAGAGAATATGGAGTTGCCCCTGTAGATGTCCGGATAGAAGTCCGATATGCCATAAGTGCAAAAGGTAATCTCTCATGCCAATCACAATAGTTTTCGGCTGTTTTAGCCAAAATTTTCTTAATATTCTTGTTGGTTGCTTCGACCGCTCCGTTCATCTGCGGACGATATGGAGAGGAATTCAGATGCTTGATCTTGAATTCTTTGAACAGTTCATCCACCAATTTGTTATTTAGATTTGACCCATTGTTAGTAATTATAGCCTCAGGTGCACCATATCGAGCAATGATGTCCCGACGAATGAACTTCACCACAACCCGGGTCGTCACTGTCGTATAAGACATGGTTTCTATCCATTTCGAAAAGTAATCGATAGCGACCAAGATAAACCGATGTCCATTCGACGCTTTAGGATTAATTGGGCCAATCATATCAATGCCCCACATAGAAAATGGCCATGGTTCAGACATTTGATGCAATTCATTTGGAGGAGTTTTAATCTTATCACCATAGATCTGACATTTGTGACAACTTCGGACATGCTGAATGCAATCACTCTCTAAAGTGAGCCAGTAATAACCCATCCTCATTATCTTCCTCGCCAGCATATGACCATTCATGTGCGGACCACATACTCCCTCATGCACTTCTAGCATCAAGTGAACAGCCTCAGTTGAATCAACACACCTTAGTAAAACCGAATCATAGGACCGCTTGTATAGGCATTTTCCGTTCAAGAAGAACTTCGACGCCATTTTCCTGATATACTTTTGGTCAGATGCGGTACTTTTCTCAGGAAACTCCTGTGTTTGAAGATATGCCTTGATATCATGATACCACGGCTTGCCATCAGGCTCTTCTGTCGTGGCCATGCAATAAGCCGGTTTCTGTAAGACCTCTATCTTCAAAGGTTCAACTTCTAAACCACTTGTCACTCGTAGCATTACCGATAACGTAGCCAGAGCATCGGCAAAACTGTTTTGAGTCCTTGGCAAGTATTCAAACGAAATGTCGTCAAACTCTTCCACCAACTCCTCCAAATAAACGTGATAGAGTTGTAACTTAGCATCTCTAGTTTGCCATTTGCCAACGGTTTGAAGAATAATGAGGGCTGAATCCCCGAACACCTTAAGTCGAGCCACTCCCATTTCGATTGTAGCTTGTAACCCGAGGATACATGCTTCATATTCAGCGATATTGTTCGTGCAGGGAAATATCAGTTTCGCTGCGACCGGATAATATTGTCCGCCCGGGGATATTAAAACTGCCCCGATACCTGACCCTGACAAGTTTACGGCCCTATCAAAGTACATGGTCCATTCATACTCATCAATTGGCATGACTCTATCCTCTAGCGGATCCAGATCGTCATTTTTCCCAGGATTTTCAGCCAAGACATCAGCAATTACTCGTCCTTTGACTGATTTCTGAGACACGAATTGAACATTAAATTCTGAGATGAGAATCTGCCATTTTGTCAGTTTTCCGACCAAAGCGGGTTGATTGAGCAAGTATTTGATTGGATCACATTTTGTTACAAGCAATATCCGATAGTGCAAAGTGTATTGCCTCAATCTGTGTAGCACCCAGACCAGTGCTGCGCACGTTCTTTCTGCCTCGAAATAGTTCATCTCAGAGGCGGTGAACTTCTTACTCAAATAATAAATTGCACATTCTTTTCCATCTTCTTCACCTTTCTGAGCAAGCATGGCACCTAAGGACTCACTGTGGATTGTGAGATATAGGATCAGAGGTTGCCCCGGCGTTGGTGGAACAAGCACCGGCGGATTCATCAAGTAGTGCTTAATCTTGTCGAATGCTAGTTCACACTCTTGATCCCATCTAACCAGTGCATTCTTCTTGAGGAGTTTAAAGAAAGGCTTCGCTGTCTCAGATAGCTGAGAAATAAATCTGGCTATATAGTTCAATCTACCCATTAAGCTACGAACTTCCTTCACCGAAGAGGGCGATTTTATTTCACAAATGGCCTTCACTTTCGACGGGTCAATCTCAATCCCTTTGTTACTAACAATGAAGCCAAGTAGTTTGCCAGAGGCTGCCCCGAACACGCACTTTGTCGGATTGAGGCGTAATTTGAACTTACGAAGCCTGTCGAATAATTTCGTCAAGGTTTCTATGTGATCTTCTCCACTCCGAGTTTTTGCAATCATATCGTCAACATAGACCTCAATCTCATTATGCATCATGTCATGGAACAACGGGACCATTGCCCGCTGGTAAGTTGCCCCAGCATTTTTGAGACCGAAGGGCATCACCTTATAATGAAATGTCCCCCATGGAGTGGTAAATGCCGTTTTCAACTTATGATCCTCGTTCATTAAGATCTGGTTATAACCTGAGAAACCATCCATGAAGGAGAATAGTTCAAACCCAGCTGTACTGTCCACCAGCACATCAATGTGTAGGAGTGGAAAATCATCTTTGGGACTAGCTTTGTTCAGATCTCGGTAGTCAAAACACACTCGAATCCGACCGTCTTTCTTCAACACCGGGACTATATTAGCGACCCATTCTGAGTATTGAGTAGTCTCAATAAATCCCACGTCAAGAAGTTTCATGACCTCTTCCTTGATCTTCTTTGCCAGTTCTGGCTTAGCTCTTCGCGGCCTTTGCTTCACAGGCTCAACTGAAGAGTCAGTCGGTAGATAATGTTCAACGATCGATCTATCAAGACCCGGCATGTCAGCATAAGACTAGGCAAAGATGTCTTGATAATCCTTCAACAACTGGGTCAAGCGTTTGGCCATATCTTGAGAAAGACATCCCCAATCTTCACCTCTCTAGGATTCTCCGTGTCACCAAGGTTGATCACCACAGTTTCTTCGACAGTCAGAGGCTTAGATTTCTCATGGATTTCCAAGTTCCATCGTATCTCTTCATCATTTAGATTAGAATCGTCTGAGTCATCAGACTGACTTGCATCACATATATGAGGATCCCCGATTCCCGTCCCTTCGCATGCCTCAAGATTAGTCTTGAAACATGAAAGAAATGGATCAAAAAGACAAGAGAGGGCTTAACTACTGCAATTTTCGAAAATTGTTCTTTGCTTTTTGAAATTCATTTTGCTTTCGCAGACCTCGAAACGCGAATTCTTGAGAAGCCCAACCCTCAGTTCTTACCGTAGATGACAAATTTTTTAATCGTTGGTTATCGTCATCGGGTTGGTTTGGGGCACTTCAACAAGATTCAAAATGATAAAACCGCTGTAATTTTATTGATATTGGATCAATGAATTACATCTTATTTGATTGAAAAACCTAAGTGCAACATGAATTGGAAAATAGCAATAAAGATTCCCACGCAGGGGAGATATGAAAACTAGAAATGATTACTCTTGAGGGCCAGCGCCCATCCCTTCGAGTGGTCCTTCAGTGATTGCACCAATGGAGGTCTCAGCAAACCAACCAGTGAGGTAGGGTATACCATCATTAAAGTCAAAGTCCACCACCCTCGACTCCGGCTTCTTGAAAATACAAGATGGTTGGTCATCCTCGGAATCATCAGACAGACCGACCAAAATCTCTTTACCGTGCTTCTTAGGTGGTTCAGTTAGGGCTTGTGGTGACTCAGGAAAGATAAGCCCAAGATCATCTTCAGTCGGGCTCAGCTTTAAATTCTCATATCCCCCCACTACTCCAGCCGGATGAAAAATGTGGTCAATGGGAGGCGGTAAGGGACTTCGGCCTCTACAACAATCGTTGCTTTGTTCGCGGCTTACGAGACCATGGTATCCCAAATCAGTCTTGTGGTATTGTCCATTTGTCTCAATCGGGGCCTGAATGCCTTGGCCTTCCTTCCCAAGACCCTGACCTGGTTCAAAACCATTACCGACCATGACCTTGGCCACCATGATAGCTACTTTAGAAACTTCCGGAACGGGCAATGGCATATCCGAGGAAGCCTGAACAACTTGAACTATCTCAAATGAATGATAGCTATCCTCTTCAACATGATCGGGCTCTATGTATGGGATCGATGTTGCATTGAAGATTCGGTGATCTTCCTCCCCATAAATTGTAACCAGCTTTGCTTTAGCCACGAACTTGATTTTCTGATGCAAACTGGAGGGCACTGCGCCTGCATTGTGGATCCATGGCCGTCCCAGCAAGAAATTAAAAGCAGAAGGGATATCCAGCACTTGAAAAAGAATATCGAACACCGAGGGTCCAATTTGCAGTGCTAAGTTAATCTGGCCTATCACATCCTTCTTTACTCCGTCAAAGGCTCGGACAGAAGTCTTGGCTACTTGCATGGTAGATGGAGGAATGCACAGCCTTTTTAAAGTAGCCAACGGACATAAATTCAAAACCGACCCGTTATCAACAAGCACCCTAGCCACGTGAGTCTCTTTATACTTCACCGATATGTGAAGCGCCTTATTATGACCACGTCCTTCAACTGGGATTTCCTCGTCAGAAAATGCTACTTGATCTTTGAGGAGGATCGTCCCGACAAACTCTTCTAACTTGTCTTCTTCAATAGTCTCGGGCACATAAACCTCACTCGAAACCTTCATTAGAGCATTCTGATGTTTATCTGATGTCTGGAGAAGTTCCAACAACGAAACTTATGCAGGTAACTTTCTCAGCTGGTCAATCACGTTATATTCACTAGCCTTTATCACAGCTAGGAATTCCTTCGCTTCTTTCTCAGCCACTGGCTTGGCCGGTTGATTATCAGCATAAATTCGCCCTGACCTTATTATCAGATCAACGTCATACGACCATGGAACCATCTTGTCACTCTCATAAGCGTAGGGCTGAGGTGATGTCAGGATCAATATTTCCGAAGCATCGGGTATAACGATCCCGAGGTCATTGTCAGAGGCATCCTTGAGAGGGGGCATGTCATTTAGTTTAGGATCCAACTTAACTGGTTCATCAGTCAACATTGCGAGTTCTTCATTCCAGTCAATAATGACCTGAGATATAGTGGCCACTACCCCGAATTCATCAGCTGTCCCAATCATTCCTCTTCTCAACAACTCATCCACTTTCTTTTCTATCTCGCTGAGTGACATCACCTCACCAGTCGAAACATAACCAGCTCGGACTAAAGCATCGAACATGTCTTTGAGAGGGACCCTGAAGCCTTGAACCTGTTTGACTCCCGGACCAAAGACAACATTTGCACTGCTCGAATGATCAGGGAGTAGATTGTTCTACACATTGGGTTTACCGGTTGGCTGCAGCGCAAACGCTCCAGTCTCGAGTAGATCCTACACTCGATGTTTGAGTACCTGGCAATCATCTGTCGAATGCCCAACTTCACCTCTATGGTAATCGCATTTCTTCGGCGGATCATATTTTGCATAACCAGCGGCATTAGATCTTTGTAGCTCTGAATTCAGCAAGTTCTTCTTCCTTAGCACAGCCAATACCTAAGATAACGTCCCAGGAAGTGGAGTAAACTGGCGAGTTTTACGCTGCTGGCGTGAGTCTTGCTGACCTTGCCGTCCATAAGAGGTTGTCTGCTGAGTGCTAAATTGCAGCTTCGGGGCCTGCGCTGGCATCTTCTTTGCATAAGTCAAGTTGACTTCGGGGACATGCACTTTGTCCTTCTTACTAGTAAATCTCTTGCTCGATGAACCTGACTCACTGTACCATCCCTTCTTGAGCCCGGTTTCAATCTCCTCACCCATGGCTATCAGTTGACCAAAAGATTGGGCGGCTGTCACTAACATTCGTGAACAAACCGGCTGCGATAGGGTGGACACGAACAACTTCATTAAGTCACGTTCTGAGGGTTCGGGCATGATCTGTCCCGCCATGTTCCTCCAGCGAGTGACATACTCCTTTAGAGTCTCGCCCTTTTTCTGCTCGGCTCTCTCCAGGTCTTCCCTTGTAATGGTGACATCGAGATTGAACTTGAAGTGCTTGACGAAAAGGTTTGCCACCTCTTCCCATGAGTCTTTCCGGTTGATCTGGTGGTTGGTATACCACCTCATTGCGGCATCCTTCAAGTTTGCTCGGAAGGTTTGGAGCATTAGAGGTCCATTAGAAACATATCTATTCATGAGCCCCTGGTACATGTCGATGTGCTGAATCGGATTTGAGGTGCCGTCATACTTCTCGAAGGCTAGCATTTTGAATTTATCGGGCACTGGACCTGGGTAAAAATAGACAGATCAACAGGTGGAACACATTGAGTTCCCTCCACTTCATGTAACCTATGGTCGAGCTTAGCCAACAACTTGGCGTTCTCATCATTCGGGGGTGGATGAAGAACATGGGCCGCTGGAGACGCACTAGTATCAGTCAGAATGACATCATCCAGTTGAAGGGTGGGATTAGTATTCACTACAGGAGTTTTGTCAAGGCGAAGGCCTTGACGGGCTGGAAGCGGAATCTCCGATTGAGAGGCAGCATTGATCTGCTGCTGCTTGGCCATGAGATCACTCATCATTTTGGACATGGCAGTCGCAATCTGCTCATTGATTGTGTTCATGTGTTCTTTCAGCTTTTCGTCAATCATGGCCGCAATCTCAGCTTGATTGGCCATACTTCTTTTGGTCATCGATTGAGTATTATGAGGATGAGGGGGATCCGTGGCAAATTACCTACAAAAAGCAACGATCGAATGAATACAACTGGTAAGAATAACGAGTCGGTCCATGACATCCCTTAGACCTTCAAGATGAAATTCCTTGCGAAAGACCGATTCGTCCAGTAAATCTCGAAATTCTAAATTGCTTCATTCAATAAAAACTTGGACTAATTCCAAAATTTACAAATTATAGCTTAATGCTTTTCATTGAATTGCCCACAAAGGAAGATGTCTCAAAAGAATTCTTAGAAAGATCGTCTAGAAACGACATTTATTACCAGAAAACATCAATAGCAAGCTAACATTTCCTCCTAAAAAGAAAGAAAAACTCCCTAAACTAAACAAGAAATCAGACGGTCTTCCTCTTTTTAGAGGGCACGTGATCTATAGACGAATGGGCCTTCAAGGCACGCCGCAGTCGTGCATTCTCTTCAGCCAGAGCATCTGCCTTATCCTGGGCCTTCGTCGCCTTTTCTTCGCTGATTTTGATCTGAGTCTGAAGAGTGTGCCGTACTGTCACGACCGGGATCTTCGGGAGTATCTCAGCCGGGATGGTATGATGCTGAATATACCGGGCCGTGGCAAATTGACTCTTCATCCTTCCGATGGGCTCATCCGCGGGTCAAATCAGCTTTTGAGTGGAACAATCCTGCCAAGCGTCGGAATGACGCCTAAGCTCAACTATGTAGGACTCGCCCTTCTCGAACTAGACTTGAAATTCATTGGGTCTAAGTGGAGGTGGGACATCCTGCAGAACTCGGAACTGACGCGTAACTCGAAAGGGCTGATAGCAGGTTCCCCCATAAATGCCCATCAAAGGTACGGGCTTCTGATCACCATGGTATAGTCGAGCCTCAACCTCTCGAAACCATACAGCTTGCCAAAGGAAAATCTTAGAGCTTGGATCTTTGAACAGATGGACCCATTGTGTATAGTGCAAACTTTTAGTTTGATCTTGTATTTGTTTGAACCTTAAAATAGGGTTATCAGTCGTGTTCATTTCAAATACAGTCATATTTTCCCCGAATTGAGAAAGGTGTGAGAAAAACCAGATTTGTAAAAGCTCAATCGGGGCTCGAAAAATTCTATCTTTTCCTTTCTTAAATCGTGTCAGAGATATGAAGGTCTCTGCCAGAATTGCGTTTATAAAACTAACTCCACCACATATTAGTTTTACCGTCCAGGCTATGACGGGATCAATAGCATTTTGACGGAATGGAAAAACGATGAGTCCGAAAAAAGCTAAGATAAAAATCTTAGACCTCATGAGAACGGAGTTATTTTCAAAACATTCAATAAGAAAATATAGCGGGCATGCTTGACAATTACCCTTTAACACTTTTTCAATTTCCTTTTTGGTCAAATTCAAAAATTCAGCAAGTACTACCATAGGATCTACCTTAATGGGTGGTTCGACTATATCTGACTCAATTGATTTCCCAATGGCAAAACTGTATTCTTCTAGAGTCGGTGTGAGCTCAAACTTACCTCCCAACACAAATGTGGTCGTCTCGGGGCACCAAAAATGAGCGAGTGCCTGCATGATTCCGCTCTGAACATCTATGTCAAGGATTGACAGCATGAATCCAATGCGCTTGAGAACGTACTACTGACCATCTGGCTTCAATTGGCTCCATAACTTCTTGAGCTCTAGCTTCGGAGTAGGCACGAAACGGATATCGAGGCGACCCATTCTTATATAGACCACGTGCCAAATGACTCAACCTAAATCATGGACCGACCCAAAATAAGATGAAGAAAACTAAAGATAAAGCTCGAGAAATTACCATCCTTGGGGAGAGAATGTCAATCACAGAGACATGCACATGAATCGTGAGTTTAAACCTTAATCTATCTACCCTAAAGGCTTTTGCAAAATGAAGTGATGAACGGAACGACATGTCGCAGCCTCGCGCACACTCATCATGACTAGCCGCAGCCTCGCATACAATAGTCATGACTAGTCGGGTCCAATCACTTCGGCTTGATTCGGTCGACAAGGGGAACCTCCATGCGTAGTAGCCTCACGTGCATGAGGACGACCCTTGAGCCATTTTGTTGAAAACTTTTCGGGATCCAAATGGGATAACCTTTAACGAGGTCTTACCGCCAAGGTTAAAGAACCATCTAAATACCATCTTAGAACTATGGGTGTGACCCAGGTCCGATCACAGGTTGTGTGTGGTGTAGTGTAAATACTGTAAATCATGCACAACAATTATATGCAAACACCGCTTCAATAGTGCAAAAATTAAATCACAATTCCACTCCACCAAGCCTGCAAAACAAAGGGTTAGCCAATCACTACTCCCCTTATAACTCCCATCCTGCAAAACCATTTAACACCTAAGAATGAGAATTCAATCAAATTTTGTCAAATCAAGTGATTTTTCCATAAAAATTTTTTTGGCCTAAGTCCTCCTTAAATTTTCAAAAAAATTCAAGTTAGTCCCCAGCGGAGTCGCCAAGCTGTCGCGACCTAAAAAAAATCGGTTTTCGATCTTAGGCTAATGGATTACTAGATCAATTAAATTAACTAACCTAGCTCGAGTTCTCCCAAACTCTACCAAATCGCAACTTAGGTCCAATTGTGAGCATGCAAATATTTTCAACGGAAGTCGCCACTAATCATTTAGGATAGGTTGATTAGAAACCTAAATAAAATAGCGGGAGTACTATTTTATTTCTACGAACCAGAAATCATAAATTCGGGGACTTGATTATGCTAGATTCCCTAACGCCCTTTCGGTACCAATTTCGAGAAAAATACTCAATTTGACAATTTTGATAAATCATGACTTAGAGTTCAAAGGTGCAGAAATTTCCTTTTTTTTTTTTGATTTTTACTTATTTAAATGAAAGCTAACCTATATGTAATGACGTGCAAAAATTGACATGCGATTAATGCAACCTAACATGCAAACTATATGTCATGCGACGACGTGACCTATTTCTAATGACGGGCACATTATTTTTTGTATTTTTTTAATGAAATTCGAAATTAAAAATGCCAATTATCTAAACATGCAATTCTAAACTAAAGAAATTAATCTATTCTAAAGCAATTTTTTTGGGTATTTTTTTATGAAATTCGAAATTAAAATCAAGTAAAAAAAAATAACTGCGAAATCTTTCGAATTAAGTTTCGATCTGAAGCCTGACAGATCGACCCTAAAATTCGAAATACCCGCTATGGAAATAACTCTATCTAAAGCCTGATAGATAGATTTATTTCCACGTGTGCGGTTGCGGATTAGGAAATTTTTCTAATCGATCACATCTTGAAAAAATTTTGATATCTCAAATATCTTGGATATATTTAAAAGATTTTGAAAATTCTAGATTCTATCCAAATTTAACGAGTAATAGATATCTAAGATTTCAAAAAAAAGAAATAAATCCTAATTGAAATATTGCCTATTATCTAAATATGCAAAGTTAGATATCAAAGAGTACGAACTAAGCAACAAAATATCCAAATCAAATCAGGATAAGATATTTACCTAAATGCGTAGATAACTTCCCAAATTTGAATCGCGCGGATTGGAATTGCGGATCGTCGATGTGTCGGGAGCGGCGGCGCGGCGTCGGGAACAGCGGCGGTTTACGGCGGCGACACGGCAGGAACGGCGACGTGGCGGGCGTCTCCGGAAATTCTGATTTGAACACGTGTAATATTCCGAGAATCGAACTAGATCACGGCTTCCGAATGAGGCTCAGTGGATGATAGTCTCGGTGTAATGCTCGTTGGACAACTGGAGCCACTGGATCGTCAAGGTGAGGGCAGAGAACACTTGAAGCTTGCTGATCTGGAGCTTTGACGGCTTTGGTTCTCGTGGAGAACGTCTGGAATTCACTGGACCGAGCACTTCGCTGGGCAAAAGCTGTCTTTGATGCAGCTGGATGGTCCACAGAACACCTGCAAAACCATATACTTGTTGGGACAGTTAATAGCACGAGGCAGCACGGCTAGTTATCGGAGGCTTCTTGGTCGAGGCTGACTGTGTCGTTGGTGTCGTGGTAGTGCAACGAGCAGCAGCGGCAGAGGGCTTGGAGCAGCGTCGTTAGAAGGCTGGTGCAACGTGTTGTGCAGGGACCTTCGCGGCTAAAGAACGATGGACCTCGCTGGAAACTGAGGTTGCAAGACCTTCGGTGGCCGTGAAATTGCTGGACTCAGAGCAAACCGAAAGGGAGGAAGACCACTTCGCTACTTCTGGAAAAATTTCAGGACACTTCCTCTCCTTTGACTGGACATGTGTTCTCTGTTCTCCCAAGGATTCTAAATCCAAAAATTCTGAAAAGCCCCCCCCCCCCCCACCCACCAATGGAGAGAATTCTCTCACTCTCTATGTCTTGGCCGTGTATCTCCCTTCTGTCTCTCTCTTCACGATTTTTTTTTAACGTGGACTCCCCTAAGAAAAGCCACACAACTCCTCTGCTTCTCTCTCTCGCTCACGTGTTTCACTCGCGTGTCTCTAAAAATTCTGATTTTCAGATTCTGAGACCCCCCAGATTATGATGCATAACCCTATATTTATATCGCAAACCTAGGTCAACTAGCCGGGCTTTCTAGTCCTAATGGGCTTAGGTTTAGGTTTTACCCTTTAATTTAATTTAATTCTAAGTGGGCTGAATTAATTCGGGCTTTTCTTTAATTAAGCTTGATGGGCTAATTTAAGCTCAAATTAAGACAACCAAGCCCTTTTGACGTGTGATTTTCGGCCCCCGTCTTCCGAATGAGTCGAGTCTCGTTCGATTCCCGAGCCTGATTCACGTGATGAATTTTAAGCTCGCTTGCCACCGCCGATCTGATGCGGAATGCAATTAATCTATATGAATCTAAACTATATGCTATGCAATTTTAATATTTTTGTTCAGGGATTAAAAAAATTTAATCCCTAATTTTCTATGCAATTAACACTAAATGATGCGCCAAAATTTAGGTGTCAACACCAAGCCATGGCTATCAGAGGTTGGTTGAGATCTGGAGCTCTTGGCCACCATGGCCACTCAAGCTCAAGCTCTGGCTCGCGGCCATGGCCGGGATATGGAGCTTGCATATCTTGAGCTTGTTGCCTCGCGGCCATGGCGGCCACAAGCTCCAACGGCGGTTCATTTTGTCTAGTATCCAGCGAGATTCAGACAGGGAAGTCCCGACGACCCAGCAGTGACACCGAGCTCAGCCACTGCTCTTCCACAATCCCTGTTGAAAAGAAAATGGAGGTTACGGGTCAACTTCTTGCATCTTATGAAGCCATGGTTCAAGCTGAAGCTCTTCTTACCAAGGATGTTATAATTGTTGAGGCTCAACTTGACGAGGCAAAGCATCGGCACATTTCTCATAAACTCCAAATGACTGAAGCGTTGCGTGCCCTTGACATATAAACCAGGGAGCTTGATAAGGTTTCATAAGGGGCCACCAACTCCGTCTCGGATTTAGTTCGTCAAAATATCCTCAAACCTCGCCTTGAGGCAGAACATGTCGCATTAGATAAAGAGCTAATGACTTTTAGAGTAGCTATACAGAAACTGCTTGCCACGCTATAGGTTTGTACTTATTTCCATTAATTCCAAACCTCACTATTGGTCTATTTTGTTTCTTTCAATCGTATATTCGAAACGACATCTAGCAAATACGCAGCCATCTTAAATTTCGAGTACTTCCGATTTCGGCAGGATATCAAAGGTTTTAGAATTCTCTACCCGCCTTTACGCCAAATGCAGAACCGCCACTTTACTTCTCGTCTCTTCAGTTTCTTTCACGACTTTACCAAGCGAAACTCGTAACGTTGCTTGACTCTATTAATAGTTGGTTTCCTTTTCTTTTAACTGCGTCATTCCATCTCGCGTTGCTTCTTACGACCTCGAGTTCTTTACTCTCAATGGTTCCTCGTACTAGACCTGCGAACAAGTCTGTTTATCACTCGAGTGCCTTCATTGGCCGAATCTCTTCTTTTC
This sequence comes from Syzygium malaccense, assembly GCA_031216405.1. Classification (NCBI taxonomy): domain Eukaryota; kingdom Viridiplantae; phylum Streptophyta; class Magnoliopsida; order Myrtales; family Myrtaceae; genus Syzygium; species Syzygium malaccense. The sequence continues at coordinate 26,637,404 of CM062260.1, forward strand.
ATCGACTTGACAGGAAGGGTTTACTTTTCATTTCTTCCATAGATCCCCGCTTTGGGGAAGAAGGCAGCAAAAATCCCTTCTCGGTAGAAGTCTATTAGGTCCTAACTTCAAGGTTCTGCCACCTCCTCCTTTCTTTGAAGAATGCTTTCGAGAACATTCTGAAGAGCATCTTCCGATTCAGCGAGGGCTTCTGATAGACCGTCAGTGGCTTTCTATGAACAATAGGTTTTCCGACTTCAATACTTTTGATGAGAAGTTTCTTACTTGGTATCGTTGCCTTGAGCCAAGCATGAGGTCTACATGGAAATAGTCACATATATATCGGGCTCTCAAGTTATGCTGCGTTCCTTCTCAGATTGACTTTAACATGGTTGCCAACATGAATGCTTTTTGGTCACCTTCGGTACACTTTTTCTTCCTTCCAGTTGGGCCGATATCAGTCACTTTGCTTGATGTTCATGCTTTGAGTGGATTCATGCCTCATGATGAAGGGATTGTTGGCTGGTTTTCTTACTATCCCTTTTTTAAAGATCTTACTCTGAATGATCTCTAGTTTGACGCATTCATAGAACGGTAAATGTCTATGGAAGGCGAGATACCGAGCGAGGAGCATACTGCCTTTCTCTTGTATTGGCTGTCTCGGCATGTTTTCAGTCACCCTTTGCCGTTTGTCTCAACAGAGTTTGGCAGCTTTGCCTTTAGGCTATCTATGGGGTTCGATTTTGCTCTTGGGAGGACAGTGCTGGTTGCATTATATAGGTCCATCACAGATTTTCAGGCTTCGTTGGCTGATGAACATCCCGAGCCTTCTTTGGACCTTTGTGGCTACTACAGGCCTAGATTCAACTGTATTTCCCTGCTTTGTTTGACATCAGACCTGTTATGTCTCCTCCTGGGTATGATTTTCATCCTCACTCTTCTGGGCCTTAAAGTTTCGATTTGACTGTACTCAGTAAACAGAAGTTGCCAAATCCTCTAGGTTTGTCATCCTTCATGTATTTCCTTGAATTCCTTCGCCATCTTCTTTCTATGGAAATAGTCAAACTTTAATTTCGCTCCTGTATTAACCTCTGGACTCTATTCGAAGTCCAATCCTGTCCTTTGGCCCAAAACCCGTGAATCTGCATCAGGTCATATTCGGACCAGGCTCAAAGGCCCGACCCGAGTCCAGTTAGGGTTTACATTCATTATGCAAATGCTTTTCTAATTATCGTAATCTTACTATTTTAACTGGGCAATGCCTAGTAGCGTGTTATGGGAAATATTACTTTTCTCCAGGGTCCTTGCATTAGATCATTTTGCAGACCATCTATAACAACTTATGATTTGTGTTGTGTCGGCGGCGACAATGATGCTGCTGCAGAATATGGTTATTCTATTGAGAAGACTAGATTCTACCTCAACATGAAGTATGTCGGCCTTATCTTCTTGCTCTATCTGCAACATGGAGGTGAGCAATCAATTTTACTTGGTTTGTTTAAAATCTTTTTATGTTTGACACATACAATTTGGAGAGACTGTTGTTATGAAGGACTTTAATTGTTGTAAAGAGAAAGGCACATTTATGAGACTTGTTACAACCTCAAATTTGGAAAATTAAGGATAAATAAGGCAAGTCAGAAGAGTCATGTCTTTTTAAGAAAGAGATTTGTAAGGTTGATAAGGATCGATACATAAAATTCTCAGTAGAAAGCAGTGTAAGAAAAATGTGCCAAACTCCTCAAGTTTATGAAATGGTTAGTTACGTCACTAAAACTTTAAGTGTCAGACATTTTTTTGGTATTATCTTTGAATAACAAAGTAGGATTTTATATCTCTTGCACTCTTTCACCAACATGGAAAGCAACTTTGGGGAGCTCCAAGCGGGTGGTGCTGATAGTCCTTCACTGACACGGCAAACTCAGTTTGCCCTTTTTTTCTGCACGTCATAGCTTTTCCGAATCTCCTTTTGCCGTGGAAACTTCTTGTGCCTTACTGACATATTATCTATTGCTACTAGTCTCCCCTGCTTATGATGTCACATGAATACTCATATAGGTCTGAGGAAATATTTTGGGCTTTGCTCGAAACTTATTCTTTGAGCTTGGCGAAAGATCATCCCGTGGATAGAGAATTTTTTGGCTAAATGTTGCTAGTGAATTTATAGTCTTGGATCCTTCATGCAAGCAAGTGAATTTTTCTTGGATTGTGTATTGAATTAAGTGAACCCTAACGTAATGGAACTTAATTTTTTTTGGGACTAGTGCACCACAAGTCCTAAAACTTGTCACAAAAGTATATTTGAGTCCTAAAACTTGTAAAAAATTCATTTGAGTCCTAAAACTTGTCAAAATGGTTCATTTGAGTCCTAAAGTTAACACCGTTACATTTTACTAACAGAAAATGTTGACGTGTCATTTTTAATTATTTTTCTTGAGACACGTGGCGCCACGTCAACAAAAATATAAATAAAAATAGAAAAAGCTGTAAAAAAAAAGGAAAAAAAAATAGAACCGACGGTGGCCAAGCCCAGAGGCCACCGGGAAGGACCGGCGGAGGTCGCCTGGGCCTTCCCGAAGCCCGGCGACCCTCGATGACCTCGAGCAAGTCCACGGTGAGGGCCGGCGACCCTAGGTCAGATCTGGGGTGAGGGTCGCGCCCTCCCCCAGATCGAGGGTCGCGCCCTCGCTGGGGTCTTGCACGGGGCCGACGGAGGTCGCTTAGGCCTTCTCGAAGCCCAGCGACCATCGTCGGCCCCGAGGCCATCGAGGGTCGCCGGGCTTCAGGAAGGCCCAGGCAACCTCCGCCAGTCCTTCCTGGTGGCCGCCGGGCTTGGCCACTGCCGGTTCTATTTTTTTTTTCTTTTTTTGGTTTTTTTACAGTTTTTTCTATTTTTATTTTTATTTTTGCTAACGTGGTGCCACGTGTCTCAAGAAAAATAATTAAAAATGACACGTCAGCGTTTTTCATTAGTAAATCTAAGGGTGTTAACTTTATGATTCAAATGAACCATTTTGACAAGTTTTAGGACTCAAATGAACTTTTTTGCAAGTTTTAGGATGCAAATGTACTCTTGTGACAAGTTTTAGGACTTGTAGTGTACTTATCCCTTTTTTTTTTGAAAAACACTAAAATAACTCTTTTTGGACGAGAAACGGGCCCTATCGCGATCAGGGACAACTAATCATGAGGGAGTTTCTCACAATATTGATAAATGAGATTAATGCTCGAATCTGCAGTGACTGAAGCTCCAGTTATATCAACAAAATATGCACCGGTTTCCTCTAACGTGCACGCTGTCAAGTTGCACTCAAAAGGATCTCTGTTTATGGTTGTGTCGGTCATGGATCATTCACTCCTAATGATGTCATATAGTTGATCCCTTTGCTTTATGTTTCCCCTGAAATAATGATGAAGGGAAACACATACCGAGGTAGGTAAAAATTGTCGCCAGAATGCTACTTATTCACAGAGTACTCAGATATTGTGAAGAGTTACCATGGACATGACTTTACCTCTCGAGCATGATAATATACTGGAAGTTATCCTACCGTGCCCGTCCGCGAGACTGTACATAACTCCATACCGTCTTTGGAAGGTCAATCCGTATTACATACGAACAATTCGGCACATGAGTCCCTTCCTCAACCACGTCAGTTGCAAATAGTAGATTAACCTATATTTTTTTTTTGGTTGACTTAAACGATAGGAGCTTTAGGTCTCACTTTAAATTAATAATTATCTGGCTAGAGCGAAATGATTCTAGGGTTTCCTTCTGCACTTTTGGTGCCAGGGCATCGACTGACAAATTGCTTCCACTTATATACGACACAGTGAAATGAAAGGGGAAAGAGAAGCTCTTCACAAATCTCTCCATCACTTTGGCCATCACAATTCTGTTAACATAGATGAGGCAAAGTACTAGCCTTGCACTTTTGCAAACCAAATGAACAAATGATGACCACATAACTAAATATGAAACGAGCCAAATTGACAGATGAAGTAACTCTTATTACCCAAATGACAAGACAATCTGAAGGAGTTTGTATAGCTTCGGAGTTACGTAGCCCCTTTCCAATGCTGTTTGACAGTTGGCCCCTAGCTTCCAGAGTAAACTCATCACCTGAAACGCAGATCAGATTAATGACATTTCTCATACATGAAATTGAGCAATACTACTTACTACACGATGATGATACTAAAAGTAAGGAAAGGTCATCATCTTTCTTTTTTTATCATCAGCAAATTCCAAGAGTTTATTTTGCATAGTTACTTCAAGTTTAGCATTTGCTAATTGCAATTCCCAAGATATCATTTGGATAGATGATACAGAGTAGCACTAAACTCCCTCGCTACTCCCTTGCTCAAGAAAGTGCTGCAACTGGTGTAAATGAAACGGAGCCAAAAAGATAATATCAAACCAAGTGACAAGAGTCCCCAATTAATCGTGACACTTCCTCAAGATAATATCTACACTGCAAGGAACTCTCTTTATAGAAATCACATTTCTCTTTGGCATTCGAAGCATTCTCTAAACAGACTTTAACAACCTACCAAATAAAAGAAAATGCGAGAAGTCGTGAAAAATATAACTCATAATCAATCCAGCAACAAAAACTACACCAAGCAACCCATGGTATTATTAAACCTCCCACTGGTTCGGCTGTCCACTCTTTGACGAAGAACTAGACTACTAAAGATTGATAGAAGCACCTTGTGTCCACTGACAGCAACACTAAAGGATTTTCTGAGCCTAAGTCTAGCAATAGTCCTTGGCCATACCTGCACATTGAGTTTAGAGACACACTCGGACTAATCTATCCCGACAACTTGTGCTAAAGTTATGAGTGTAAGTCCTGATTAGCCAGTCATATAGTAGGTATGATTGGTGAGCCATACAGAAAGTTTGATTGATGGGGCTGGAACCATCATAACAAAAAATCAATTTCAGAACTAAAATAGGATTCACCATTCCCAAACTTCATGAAGTTCTTTGGTATATGAACCTAACTATCAGTTAATGAGGAGGAACGGTTAGAATCTCTTTTCATGTTAGTTAAGTCAAAACAAGTTGTATAGACAACCCTCACCATCCAAAAGTCCTAACCTTACGATTAGAGCTGCTTTAGGCAATGTACGTAATGTGAAAAAAAAAAGGAGATAGTAATTTGTCTATCAAACTTATGGCTCAACCATAAGTAAAGTGAAAAAAGGAGATAGTAATTTGTAAGCACAAATGAGGTATGCCATAGTATATGAAAAGAGATTCTACCATGAACCTCACGAAGTTTCTTATGGTTGAGCCATAAGTTTGGCAGATAAATTACTATCTCCTTTCTTTCACATTACTTACATTTGCCTAAAGCAGCTCTAATCGTCAGGTTAAGACTTTTGGATGGTGAGGATTGTCTATACAACTTGATTTGATTGAACTACCATGAAAAGAGATTCTACTTGTTTCTCCTCATTATCTAATAGTTAGGTTCATATACCAAAGAACTTTGTGAAGTTTCTCGTGGAGAAACTTCAAGAACGATGAAACGTATTTTAGTTCTGACATTGATTTTCTATTACGATGGCTCCAGCCCCATCAATCAGACCTATTATATGGCTTACCAATCAGACCTACTATATGGCTGGCCAATCAGGACTTACACTCATAACTTTAGCACAAGTTGTCGAGATAAATTAGTCCAAGTGTGTCTCTGAACTCAATGTGTAGGTATGGCCAAGGACCATTGCTAGACTTAGGCTTAGAAAATCCTTTAGTGTTGTTGTTAGTGGACACAAGGTGCTTCTAGCAATCTTTAGTAGTCTAGTTCTTCATCAAAGGGTGGACGGCCAAACAAGTGGGAGGTTTAATAGTACCATGGGTTGCTTGGTGTAGTTTTTGTTGCTGGATTGATTATGAGGTTCTGTTTTTCACGACTTCTCACATTTTCTATTATTTGGTAGGCTGTTAAAGTTTGTTTAGAGAATGCTTCGAACGCCAGAGAGGAATGCGATATCTAGAAAGAGAGTTCCTTGCAGTGTAGATATTATCTTGAGGAAGTGTCATGATTAATTGGGGACTCCTTGTCACTTGGTATGATATTATCCTTTTGACTTCAGTTCATTTACATCATGCAGTTGCAACACTTTCTTGAGTGAGGGAGTTTAGTGCTCCTCTGTATCATCTATCCAAATGATATCTTGGGAATTGCAATATTAGCAAATGTTGAACTTAAAAGTAACTATGCAAAATAAAGCTCTCGGAACTTGCTGATGATAAATAAGAAAGATGATGACCTTTCCATACTTTTAGTATCGTCATTGTGCAGTAAGCAGCATTGCTCTGCTTCATGTATGAGAAATGCCATAGATCTTATATGCGTTTTAGGTGATAAGTTTACTCTGAAAGTTGGGGAAAATTGTCAAACAACATTGGAGAGAGACTATGTAACTCCGATACCAACAAACTCCTTCCGATTTTCTTGTCATTTGGGTAATAAGAGTTACTTCATTTGTCAATTTGCTCATTTCATATTTAGTTCTAAGGTCATTGTTTGTTCAATTGGTTTGCAGAGGTGCAGGGCTAGTACTTTGCCTCATCTTTGTTAACAGAATTGTGACAGCAAAAGTGATAGAGAGAATTGTGAAGGGAGTCTCTATCCTATTTCATTTGATAGTATCATACATAAGTGGAAGCAATTAGTCAGTCGATGCCTTGGCACCAAAAGTGTAGAAGGAAATCCTAGAATCATTGCACGTTAGAGGAAATGGGTGCATATTTTGTTGATATAACTAGAGCTTCAGTCACTGTAGATTCGAGCATTAGTCTCATTTATCGATTGAGAAACTCCCTCATGATTAGTTATCCTTGATCGTGATAGGGCCCGTTTCTAGGCCAAAAAGAGTTATTTTAGTGTTTTTCAAAGAAATTTAAGTTCCATTACGGTAGGGTTCACTTAATTCAAGACACAATCCAAGAAAAAATTCACTTGCTTTCATCAAGGATCCAAGATTATAAATTCACTAGCAACATTTAGCCAAGAAATTTTCTATCTATCCACAAGATGATCTTTTACCAAGCTCAAAGAATAAGTTTCAAGCAAAGCCCAAAATATTTCCTCAGACCTATATGAGTATTCATGTGACATCATAAGGAGGGGGAGACTAGTAGCAGTTGAATAATATATATGTAAGGCACAAGAAGTTTCCATGGCAAAAGGAGATTTGTAAAAGCTATGACGTGTAGAAACAAAGTGCAAACTGAGTTTGCTGTGTTAGTGAAGGACTATCAGCACCACCCGCTTGGAGCTCCCCAAAGTTGCTTTCCATATTGGTGAAAGACTGCAAGAGATATAAAATCCTACTTTGTTATTCAAAGATAATACCAAAAAAAATGTCTGACACTTAAAGTTTTAGTGATGCAACTAACCATTCCATAAACTTGAGCTATTTTTTCATATCCACTCGAGTTTGGCACATTTTTCTCACACTGCTTTCTACTGAGAATTTTGTGTATCGATCCTTATCAACCTTACAAATCTCTTTCTTAAAGAGACATGACTCTTCTAACTCGCCTTATTTATCCTTAATTGTCCAAATTTGAGGTTGTAACAAGTCTCGTAAATGTGCCTTTCTCTTTACAAATCCATTCTCAAAGCAATTTAAATCTAATTTAAAATGCAAGCTAAGCCCAACTCAAGTGCAATCTTGTTAAGCTTATTAGCTTTCGTTATAAATCTAAAACAGCTAACACTACAACATGCTTTTTAAAGCACCACCTATGATCGATACATTTAAGTTCCAAATTGAAAACAGTCCATGCACAACCACAAGTCTCCTCCGTCCACCACGGGACCACCATTATCGGCCAACACTATGAATGGCGGTCCATTATTAGATTGTTTTCCCTCTCTCAGCACAGTGAAAATGTCCGGAGCATGAACAAATAGAATGTCAAGAAGGGAGCTCTCACCAAAAATTTATCACCAGTTATTGTGGAATGTTGTACTGACTCCAGTTCGTTTCTGATAGACAAACCAGCACTGAGTCCCCATCACCATGAATGCAGCAGCAACCGAGAAACGCAAATAAAAAGGAAATTCAGATTCGGTCGTAGTAACAGCGAAATCATGCTCAGTGATCCATGAAGAATCCCTTTTATGTAAAATAGGTTTATACTCTCATTCAAAATAACCCAGAGATAAGGGTCAAATCCATGTTAGTTTGGTTCCCATAAATCCAATACTAAAGTAATGTTTTAGATTTAACAATATCAAAGCAGCAAAGATCTTGGCCAAATCATCAACAACCCCACTAAGACTAAGTCCGTTTTCACATAACTCCGCCATGACACTAATGTCTATCCTTAATCCTGGATAAAGGGAGACAAAAAAAAAAAGAAGAAAGTTTTGAACCGTACCTTACCCTTAGAGGAGTTTCGTTCGCGATTGAAGATTGCGGTGACAGGAGGAGGACCGGAATATTTTTCCTGTCAAGATGGACTTCCGTGATGATATGCTTGAACCGATATCAAAATATCTTGAGCTTCATGTTGTGCTATAGTGCGAAAAACGCTAATGGATCTTACAATTAAATCAATGCGAAATCACTAGAGAAATAAACGATGAACAATAAGAACACTAGAGATATACGTAATTCGATCCGAGTATCAGTACCTACATCCACGGGAAGAGTCAGTAACAAATTATCCACTAATCAATTAGAGAATTACAGGGTTTCAATCGCTCACACGCTCGAGTGTTTTGCATACCGAGATTTAAGCTCAAAGTAAATCCACAAGTATTATCTCACAATCTCTCACAGAGAATACACTTAGAAAACTCACACAGAGAGAAAAGAATCCGATACACTTTTGTTTGCTCCACGCGCGACTGAACCAAGGACGTTCTGATCGTCCTTTCCTTTGTGTTCTTCGTGCGGCGGCTCACCATCACAAGAAACCCACCGTTCGGCTTTCTTCTTGTGTGACTCTCGGCTTGTACGTTCTGTTCGCGAGGCAGCCCCCAAATAAAAGAAAACCCTTGAATTCCTATTTCTCCAGAACATATATGCGCCCCTCTATTTCGTCCTTTTGTGGAAGTCAACAATTCCACTTTTAACCGGACCCACCAAATATTCAAGTTCTCCTTCTTGTTTGGCTTTTAGACGTCCACGGTACGCCGTCTCAAGGACATTAGATAAAGTCAATCAATAGAGAAACAAACCTGCGATCAAAACAAATATACTCTGTTGATACTTCATTATCTATATCCAACCAAACCACCCGCCCAATATAATCCAAACTTGAATTGGATTAATGGCCACATCGAATTTGAATAAATCAAGATCCTGCTCGAATTTCGTACACAGATTAAAACTTGAGACACAATATTAACACTTTGAAGCCGGAGAGCATTCACTATGCTTTCTTAAACGCGGCATTAGCGGGATGTCTCCAGGACTCAACGGAAAAGAAAAATACGCCTCTGAAATCTTCTAGGAGCAACCAGCGAGAGAGCAAGGCAAAGGTTACTTGAGAAAAAATAGACAGGCGCCGACGAAGGCAAGAAAGTTCCCGATGGCGAATGACAGTGGAGTTTGGAAGCTGTAATGGTCAGGCTTGGGATAAACGAAGTTAGAGAAGATTCCAGTGAATGGAGAAGGCACGAGAGAGATCCCACCAAAACCCCTTCGCCGGAGCAGTGATACAGAGAGAATTGGAAAACCCGATTTCCTCTCCAACGTTCGAGTGCCCCTTTCTCTTTTCTGTTATGGACGACCCTTCTTCGGATGCTGTTCGTTCTGCTCATCCGCCTGTTACGTTACTCTAAGTACGCGGACGCTGATTCTTATCTTCAGGTCCACATTTAGACGCCCGTGAGAAAAGCAAAAAACAGGGGAGAGAGCTCTAGGTTTTTCAACTTCGTGCGCCGTGTGGGCATTTTCAGGTTGATCTCTCTCTTTTGACTAATGGTGTGTGTGTGTGTGTGTCCAAATGGTCTGGCAAGTATGAGTCATGGAGGATTCGAGCTTAAAGCGGATATAATTCTGCGCTTTTGGTATTCCTGCGAATTGGATCAAAACTGAAACCTTCTTTTATTTTCATTATTATACTTGACTTGTCGTAAGAAGTTTCGGGTGTTAGCAGTCATATATTTTCATCAAGAAATGATCTTGTTCCTTCAATTTGGACCGGCGATTCACCACATATTATTGGCGTAGTAATTTCAAAATAAGGCCGTGCCCTTTCGGTTCTTTTGCTGCCGTTTGATTGATGAACCAATATTCAAGCTCCGACTCTTTATTGGAAGTTGGCAACCTGAAGATACTTGATGATGATTGCCTTTTGCCCTAGCAGCGGACTTTTTGAAGCAAAGGCCGCGGACTTACATGGAATCCGCCGTGTGTGTACTGGATGCTGCGACATTAGGTTTCAGGAACATACGACTCCAAGAAGAAGAAGATCATTTTCTCTCCCGTCGTGATGATAACGTGATGACTTCTTCAGTAGAAAGATGGGACTGGCTAGCTCGTCTCTGATTCCATGTCATGTCTCTGATTTCATATTTCTCGTGTTTGAGTTGTTGCTTTTGTATACTAGCTAGTCTCACCAAAACCTCAAACTAGTAACACGTTTTAAAACTGTGCAGATGAGGTGATGATGACTAGAGCAAATAATATGATGCTAGTGATTGGTTTGAATGAGGATATTTATGCAGTGCGCTATAATAGTTATGTGTACGACTATTGTGTCTTTTATACATTATAATGATTTAGCAACAATGAGATAAACCTTGAGAATTCTAATATGTCAATTACTAAGCAGAATAATATTTCTTTAACTCGTAGGAGGATTGGCTATAATCTAGTAAGGTTTTTTTTTCGGGTTTAATTATGCGTAATCTTTAGTAGATAATCCTTCATATGTTATATTAAACAGGCCAAGAAATCTCGTCCTATGAGTAGTTTAAAACTCACATGAATGACCTGCTGGCTTCCCAGGAGTCAAGGCTAGGAGCACTCGAAGCCGAGCGCGATCGCTTCTTCGAGCTAGCTGTGGACACGAGCACCACCTGTGCTCAGTGCAAACAAGCGAACCTACATATGGATGGCCATTTGCGTGACTTTGTTATGGGCATCAGGAGCCAGTTTCACTCGAATTTCATAATGACTGTGTAACCGCATTTGATAATGGAATGGCAATATCAGCATCTTTCATTTTTTTCTTCTTGCCACTCTCTCATTTCCCACGTCGTTGGGCAAAATATTTTCAAATATTTGCCGTAGATTGATCTGGGCAACTCTACGCCATCAATGCTCGTTAGTCGGTATGCGTTACCACTTAATGAATCGGTTACTTGATATGGTCCTTCCCACGTTGGGGACCACTTACCGAATCCTTCATTTTTCATATTAATCGGCAAGATAGTTTTCCAAACAAGGTCGCCAACAGCAAATTGTCTGGCTTTTACATGTTTGTCGTAAGCCTTGGCAACTCTCTTTTTCTGAGCGTTATATGATCTGATGCTGATGCTCTAACTTCATCCAGTTCGCCAATGTTCATGTACATCAACTCTTGATATTCCTAGCGTAAAATTTCGCTCTGGAAACGTACCCTTAGCCTTAGGGATTGTACCGTGATTTCCAGTGGAAGCACCACTTCCTGTCCATATTTCAACATATAAGGGCTAACGCTTGTACTGGATCGTTTCGATGTTCGGTAGGCCCATAACACAGTTGACAATGTCGAGTCCCATTCCTTTGGATTTTTCTCAAGATGTTTCTTAATGAAATATGTTCAAGGAGAGAGATTTCGAGACAAACAAAAAATTGAGGGGAGAAAATGACATAGATAATTTATCGTCCCGTTTTTTTGTGGAAGCATGAGGTAAATTGAGGGACTTTTCACCTCATATATCACATTCTAGATGGGCTTTGCTTCATGGGTAAGACTTGTTTGGTATCGGAATCAAGGGCCTCAAAGTTGAATTTTCGCGCACCATCACTCCTTCCGGGATGTCCTCTCATTAAGCGCATAATCGGTTTTCCTTATTTCTTTTGTGAATTGGTAAGGAAAGGAAACTAGGGGCCCGAAAGCATCGAAGTATGAAAAGGAAATAGCCCTATGTGAAATGGAAGAGATTATGATATTTGTAAATCGGTGGTTCCCGTTTGGAGAAGAATCAATAGAATAGCTAATAGCATAAAAACAATTCCAAGTAAAGTATAAAGGAAAAAATGAGATGCCACCCTGATGTTTCTTTCTCTCGAACCCCATACCCCTATAATAATGGTAGAGTAATCGCTCAAACAATTCGCTCAAAAGGTATTATAAGTGGGGTAATGGTTATTGGGCTGTGCGTCAAAATTAGATGAGTAAAACAATTGCAATCAAGGCTTCGTTTGTTTCGCAAAAAATGAATGATTTTAGAAAATTTTTTCCTAAAAATAATCATTTGTATTGCTCGAAAAATTAGTTAATGAAAAATATTTTCATCATAGACAATAATTTATATCTAAATATTTTCACTAAATATTTTCATGGGCGGTGAAAATATGGGTTTTTATTCATTTATTTTTCTAAGCAATACAAACGATCATCTTTAACAAAATATTTTCTAAATTAATCATTTCCACGAAACAAACGCACCCTAAATACCCCAAAATCAAGTTGAGATGGGCTTGAGGAAGCAATTATAGAAAGAAGAGAAAAACATCATTGAACCTCTAAGCTCGACATATACTCCTCTGGTTGGAAGACACTATGCAAAGCATAGGCAGACTGGTAGGAAGCCGAAGCTTCCCCTTCTATTACCCCGGGTGCAAGAGGCTATTATATCTGCCTACCCAGCAGTAGTTAACCGAAGCTGACATAAAGTTTACTTTCTCCACCCAGAAGGCTCTTACGTTCCCTCTTTATCTTTGTCTTTCCAAGAGAGAGAGAGAGGGAATACTGAGAGAATTTATGGATATATCCCTTCACTATACCAGAGAGTTCTTTCCTCTGTTTCTCCTTGAGCCTTTTAAGGACTTACTTAGGCTCATATATCCATAAAGGAAAGAGGAGGAAGCAAAATATGACCACCTACACCCAAAAACCTTTCTTCCCCAATGTGTCATGTGAGTATCAATTTCGTATTTCGTCCAATGTTGTACTTTTAGATTAAGTAGATTTCAAGTGCGTTCTAATTTTCATTTAGTTTCGATGCCTGTGTTCATTTGCCTCTGTCACGCACTTTAATCCCAGTCCTGTAGTTTAATTTCCCTTATGTTTTGAAACATTTACTCTCCTTGTCGTTTTCTTTCGTTCATGTATTCTCCGTTTCAATTTCCCAACAATTGTTAACTTTCAAGTGCAAGCATTTGGATGGTTCAATCACCACGAGGCAAGTCACATAGCAAAACTGCGTCACATGGGCCATATTTGACCAATTAGCATTAGTTTAGTGATTTGTCGGTATCAAACGTCTATCACTTATTAAATTTGGAAGGAATTATGTTCAAATGCATTCCACCAATAAAATAGATAAAGATAAAGATAAAATATATTGAAATAACTTTTTGTTAATGCAATCAATTTAAATTGAGATATTTTTTAAAAAAATCAGATAAGATCTAGCGAGTTTTAACTCATTAGTTCATTATTCAACAACTATTCAATTTTGTTTGAATCCAAAATTATGAAGAAAAAAATTGAAAATCAACCAATCGGGTTCAAGTACAAGGATCAAAGGTCTCTCCTCCTCGCTCAAAATAGGAGCTCCTCCATTTATTTCAAAAGGAATAGATTAAGATAATATATCCCAAAATAACTTTTAATCTAAGATATATTATTTTGAATATAAGTCATGATCGGAAAATATCCATTTTGTTTCAAGTTAAATAAAGTGAGAAACATTACTCATTAGGTCAATGGCAAAGATAATGATGTTATGTGAAATACAAATAAATCATAGATTAATTATATGAAATACAAATAAATACAAATATACTATATGTAATTATGGTCAAACAATACAAATAAGTCATAGATTAATTACATTATTTTTATATAGATTATCTCATAACGTGATTTAGATACGATAATTTATAATCATTTTTATCGACAACTTACCAACTTGTTAAAATTACTTAATGTTACATGAAATTACCAACTCCTTTTTTTTGTCCACTTACTAATTTTATTTAATTATTTCAAAATTACCTACTATTCCAATAATTAATCGATAATGACTTATGGAGCTTATATCACCAACTATTTTGTGAAATTATCAACTCTTATTTGAATCAATTACCAACATATCTTTGCCTAGTTTACCAACATCTATGTTGGAGCATACCAAGGGGTTAAATTACCAACTTCCGTAAGAAATTTTCAACTCTTTTCAAAATTACCACACTTTCCAATACTTTACAGATATTTATTTGCGGGAAAGTTTCCAACTCTTGCATTAATTTACGAACTCTTGTTTGAATCAGTTACCACTGTATGTGACTTTTTTTAGAATTACCAACTGTTTCCACTAATTTACCAATATTTGTTTGCATAGCTTACTAATGTTGTTGAAGTCTATATGAAATTACAACTCTTCGAGTCATGTACACACTTCTGTTTGCTTTAATAATTGACCTGCATTATTTCAGGATCTTACCAACGGGTTAAAGTGATAAATTTTTACATGAAATTACCAACACATTAAAAATTCTTGACTACTTCAATAATTTACTAACATCTATTTGCGGAGCTTAAGTTACCAACCTTGTAACTGAATTACCAATTCTTATGTGAGTTATTTATCAACATATATTTTATTGTTTCCAAATTGCCAAATGTTTAAATAATCTACCAATGATTATTTATGCAGTTTACCAACTTATAGAAGAACTAACTTTTATACGAAATTGCCAACTTCTGTTTCAGTTCACTTATCAATGTAAATTTGATTGTTTCAAAAGTGCCATCTGTTCTCATCATCTTCCCAACATTTGTTTGGGAACTTTTTAATGTGCTAAAGTAACAAATTCTTATAAAGATTATCAACTTTTCTCAAAATTACCGACTATTTTTGGAACTTATGTTATCAAATTTTATATGAAATTGCAAATTTTATTTAAGTTGGTTACCAATATTTATTTGATTGATTCGTAATTATTAGAATAATTTACCAACATATGAAGCTACTAAATCATACTTGGTAAATTAACAGATTGGTGATTGAATCAGTTTAATTTTGATAAATTAACAGAACACTTGGTAATTTGAAAAAAGTCAAATAAACATCGGTAAGTAACTCAAATTTAGTTTGGTAATTTCGTATAATAGTTAGTAACTTTGACACATTGGTTCTTCGTACATTTTCGGAATAGTTAGTAATTTGAAATGACCGAAGAATGCTGGTGCTTTTCTAAAAGTATTGATAAGTTAAAAATGCATGACAAGTCAAGAAGTTGCCAATCAACTTTTTGTGAACAACCTGTTTTACAATTTTACCAGTACAAAAATAATTTCGATTTTAAACTCACACAATACCAGAATCGTCTATTTTGATTTCTGCAATTATAAAAAATACAAGTAACGCAATAGGAGTTTCTTGTTTTTTCTAAGCAAAACATCCTTATTGGGACTCTCAAATGATAAGCATGGAACACGTGCAATCTTTTCCCAATCTGCACCGCTTTCTATTTGGCACCTCTCTTCCAGAACGGGACACCCAACAATTCTGAATTTCTTCAAGGAGGTGAGATGACGCATCCCATCAATCTTACATGTTAAAGCATGGCAACCCTCAATTTGAAGATGTTGGAGCGAAGAGAGAATGCCAATCCATTCCGGCAAACTTGTCATATTCTCATAATGTTCAACCTTGAGAGATTGCAGAGTAGTGACTTGTTGAATCCCCTTGGGTAATGTCACTAGTTTACGAAGTTGTGCGATTCT
The DNA here is from genome assembly GCA_031216405.1 of Syzygium malaccense. NCBI lineage: Eukaryota > Viridiplantae > Streptophyta > Magnoliopsida > Myrtales > Myrtaceae > Syzygium > Syzygium malaccense. Next base: position 26,653,311 of record CM062260.1, read on the forward strand.
AAGATGTGTGAGCGAAGAGAAATTGTCAATTCATTTTGGCAAACTCATAATATTATCACAGTCTTCAACCTCGAGATATTGCAAAGTGGCAACATGTTGAATTTCCTTAGGTAACGCCACCAGTTTCGAAAGTTGTCTGATGCTAATAGCACAGAGCTTCACAAGGGATCGCCATTGGATGCCATGCCTGTCGTCATGGCTAGACAAATCGAGTTCTCCTCAATCCCAAATGTGGAAACACTCAAGCGAGGACATGTACTGCATGCCACGAGAGAGACTCCATAGATTGACGCAACCATTGAGGCTCATTTGCTCGAGATTATTGAGGAATGGAAGTAGAGTCCCTAACATCGAGTGCTTCAGATCCGTTCCACCAGCAAAATGTAGAAACCATAATTTAGAGAGAGGGATGAATATGGAGACTAGTGCTGCTTCTTGTGGACAATTTGGAATGGCCATCACTTGTTGTTCCAACAACTTTGCACTAACACCATCTAAATACAACATATCTGGCAAGGGGAGCAATGGTACGGAATTCAGGCAGGGACAACCCCTAATATTCACGGACCAAAGTTTTGGGATTGATGATTGTGAATCGTACCACAAATGATCCTGATCTGCTCCCACCAATTGCCTTCTTCCCCATCATCCTCTCAGTCCAAGCCCGTGATATTCAACGCCTTTATGGAAGGGAGTTCACTCAGGTTCGGTAGATAATTCGATCCTGTAGATACATCTAGTTGGAGCTCAATAAGATTGGTGATGGAGGGAAGCCAGCTTGGCGGACTCCTACTCATACAAGAGACTATAATCAAATGGGCCAAGTTTGGGTGTGGTTTGAGGTTCTCCCACACGATTAACTCATCGCTCTCACTTTTGTCATTTTGTTGCTTCCTCGATCACTTCAACTCCAAGAAACAAAGACGTTTTTCCCTCAAGTAACTTTTGTTCGGTTTCGATTGAAGGACCTCCAACTTTCTAAGAGTAATGGATCCAACCAATCTGTTTAACCCATCTAGTTCATCTACTCTCACGACACCATCAGGTAATTTATGGTCCATCTTTTGTATGATGAATTGGGATAAAGTCTAAAGCAAAGACAAGTGGTTCAACCCACACGGCATATGGCTAAGTGAGTCACACCCATCAATTAAGAGGTGTCTAAGGTTGACCATTTTCCTCAAATCTCTTCTAAATGTTGTAAGCTTCTAGCAACTAGAGAGTTTAAGGGTCTGCAAATTCAACAAATTCGCGATTGAATCCGGCAAACTCTTAATGGATAGATTTTCAGAAACATCGAGAAATCTTAAGTGCTTCAAAAGACTCTCAAAAGAAGGAGGGATACAAAAATCTGCATAGCCCAACACCAACGTTCGGTAATGCCTAAATATGAAAAAAGAATTCCATGAAATTTACTTGGGGACAACTTATGTACAGATGGACTGCTCTTTAAAGAAAGAAATGTTCGTAGATTGGTCGCTTCCAATAGAGGGGTCACTTCATGTAGCGAGGACGATTGTGAAGCAAATGATGCATGTCGAATTCCACCACCGATGATGCCTTCATTGAGACCAACCATCTTGCACAAGCAAATGATGCATGTCGAATTCCACCACCGATGATGCCTTCATTGAGGCTAACCATCTTGCACTCATCTCCTGTGACTTTCAAGGTAAGATTGCGAATCTTGAACATTTCCACCTCACCTGTGAAGCAATCGACCTGTTCAACTTCGAAGAATGGCCTACCTTCTTTCTTGTTTGTGTGCTTAACGTTAAGGGGTTCCGATGAGATAAATCAAATTCTGGCAAGTGGGAATTGAATTGGCCGACGAGAAGATAAGCATGCGCAAATGTTAGTTGGTGCGAAGATGTCTTGGGTCCGGAAGAAAGGGACTCAAAGATAAGAGGAGCATGCAAAAGACCCCAAACGCTTTTGGGTCAAGAAAGGATGCGGCAAAAGCAAAGCAACTTGCTCTATTTGTTCAGAGGAAATTTTCCAATTTTTTATTTTCATTTTCATCTGAAACATGAAAATAATACTTGCAAAAGCGTTTGGTAAACATATTGAGACCAGTTTCCAAACGAAAATAGTTTCCAAAATTGTTTAAGTAATTGTCTAAGTAATTGAAGAGTTGATGAGCAGAACATTAAGAAAGATCATTGATAAAATGCTCTCCAGTGTTAATATGGGTAAGAGGTTTCCCGCAAATTGAAAGACACGTGTTGAAGTGAGGTACATTAGGTGGTGGGTTAATACACGCCTATTTACACAAATAGAAAATATACAGAAAGGGACTTTTACAAGTTAAATCGCCCCACTTAAATCCATTTTACACCAAAAATGATCTTAAAACTCTCTTCTATTGATTATATAAATTAGTTTACCAAAATTAAAATCTGTATACATATATTTAAAGTCTTAGCCACCCCTGCTCGTATAATAATTTTTGCCACAAAAAAAAATTTTAAGAGACTATTGCTTTGTCTTTTCTTTTTTCCCAAAAAGTAGACTGAGTCATCAATGGGATTTCATTATGTTTGGTCGGAATTTCTCCGGGGACCAAATATCTTTTACCGAAAGTCATTCTTTGATTTTTAAATTAAAGGAAACCAAGGTCTTCCATCAACTCCGGACGGAAAATATCACAAGCAATAAGAACCAACAACTTTAATTAGAACATAACTGTATGAACACAAACCGTGTCGAAATTAAATCAACGACAAGGCTTGGAAAATATAGACTCGGTAAAGCAATCATAATCAAACAAATTATGTTGGAATTTAATCGACGACACAACATCCAGGATAAAAATACAAGCCAAAATTTAATCGATGACGCGAATTTGGAAGCTACAACTAAGAAAATAAAGTACTATGCATGAAAGCAAAGATACTGAAAAGATAGTAAATTTGTTTGATTTGTGCAAGGATACTCTTCGGTACATTACTAGTGGTATTTATATTGGTTAAGTGGTAACTACTCCTGTTTACACCAAAAAGTGACAAAAAATCATGGAAATAGGCATCGGGAGCTTTGGCGTCGGTAACTTGCCGATAGTTCGCAACTTACTGATAGTTAGGTGTCAATAACAAAACTGCTTATGAATAAGGGTGGTTATTTGAACCTGGAGAGTGCCTAGAAAATAGGAAGATAATAACCACTGTTAGGAAGTTACTTTTTATTTAAAATTTAAAAGTTGTAAACGCTTGTACGAGATTATAAATATCTCAAGTTTGTATATTATAAACCTCCCCCGAATCAACAACAGAACTCACGTTTTTTATTAGTTTATCTTTCTTTTATCTTTACATTTCCTGCACTCGTACCTTTACATTTGGCCAAAGCCATTATTTTCCTGCAATTTACAAGCTTTAATTCTTTAGGAGTAGTTCTAATGCTCAGATTCACGTCGCCGAGTCGTCCTCCGATATGAATCTTCATCCTTTATGCTTCGTCGTCAAGTCAAATCCCGGCGTAGTACCGCTGCTCTTTCAAGCTTCGTCCTCGAATCAAATTCCGTCGAAGTTTGTTTCGATAGTACTTCCTAAACTTTTCCGTCGAGTCAAACTCCGGTTTAGTTTAGGTTTGTACAATTCCACATTGATTTTTATGATTGCTTGGATATTTCCTGTCAAATCACCACAAAACCCGTCCTTCAATTAAAAGCCGAAGATCCATTTTCGGTGTTTGTTTCCTTACGGATTAAATTACGGAGAAATAAATTGGCACGCCTAGTGGGACCAATGTGGCTGATTCGAGGAAGTATGAAGGTACATACTCAACTTGATCCTGACCATCCTGGTCGTGTTCTGGGTTATCATTTGCATAATTGGTGGGACAAGTAGCGAGAAGGAGGTGTCAACATCCCGAAATAATTACCGATGAGCAGAGAAAATAGTTGGAGACGAAAATTTGATCGTAATGGCTTCTATAAGGAGGATACAGAATTGGCCCAACCAACAAATGAAACTCCACAAATTGCAGCAGCAGATGATGTTGAGTTAAGTTCTACACCTTCTATGTTCGTGAATTCAAAACCGATGCGAAAGGATCAGGGGGCAGGATGGTCAACGTCTTGTATGCTCTTCAAATGACAAAATATGAGGATTCGGCTTTTGTCAAGTAGCAGAAAAGTTACCAATGCCAGGGAACAGATTCGGCTTCTTATCTTTCTCCTTCAACAAATGTTCATGCTTAGAAACCTGGGCGTTTAACTGAAAGAGATCGTCAAAGGCTTGTCCTTTATATCTTTCCTTAAGATTAAACCTCAAGCCGTTAAAAGCCAAATCTGTGAACTCCTTCTCAATGAGTGAAGTTAAACATCGGTTTCTGGATTTCTTGAAACGGGCAATAAACTGGTCTACTGTTTTGGAATTATATTGATACATCCTGGCCAAATAGGCTACCGTTACCTCTGATACCGTTCGGTAAAACTGAGAATGAAACTGTCTTTTCATCTCAACCCATGTTTGAATAGAATTCGCAAGCAAATTTGTATACCAAGTAAACGCTGTCCTTGACAAAGACAATGGGAACAACCTTAACCTTAGATACTCATTAGTTCCAGCTTCTCCATATTGTGCCACGAATCGATCCACATGTTCCACAGTTGACTGATCAAAAAAAAAATTTTAATATACCGCTTGCTTTTTTCCACTTTTATTCTCTTGTGCCAACATACTCCCGATAGTTATATCGGTAGCCGATAAGTACAATTTCAGTGGTTTGCCTGCTTTTGGCGGCACTAATGCAGGAGGATTCATTAGATAGGCTTTGATCAAATCAAATGCCTTTTGCTGTTTCTCTCCCCATACAAATTTAGCTTTTGTCAAGTAGTAGAAAAGTTACCGATGCCAGGGGGCAGATTTGGCTTCTATCAAGTAGCAGAAGAGTTACGGGGCACCTAAAGGCCATTAGTTAAAAGAATCGAATGATTGGTAAATCATTCAATTCTTTTAAGGGGGCATATGTTTACACCAAAAAGTGACAAAAAATCATGAAAATAGGCATCGGGAGCTTTGGCGTCAGTAACTTACAGATAGTTCGCAACTTACCGATAGTGGGTGAGCAGTAGGAGTGAGCACGGTTCCAAGGTAGAACCGGGAACCGGAGAATTGGACCCGGAGGGTCGAGTTCGGTTCCAGGTTCCATGAACAGAGGGTCCGGTTCTCGGTTTCCCATTTTTTGGAACCGGCTGTTCCGGTTCCGGTTCCCAATTCCTATAGGAACCGGAACCTGGAACCAGAACCGGAACCGGAATCGGAACCTGGAACCGGGACCGGAACCTGGAACCGGGACCGGAACCAGGAACCAGAACCAGGACCGGAACCGGGACCAGGAACCGGATCCCAAAAAATTGAAACATAAACTACATATTTGGTATTTAGAAACCCTAATTCCCAAATGCTAGCTTCTCCTCTTGAATCACCCGATCTCCATCATTGTCCCTCCTGCTTCCACTTCTGCCTCGCTCCCGCTTCCGCTTCTGCCTTGCTCCTCGCTCCTGCTTCCACTTCCGCCTCGCTTCCACTTCTGCCTCGCTCCTTGCTCTCGCTTCTGCTTTCGCCTTGCTCCTCGCTCCCGCTTTCGCGGTTCTCTCCTGCTTCCGGCTCGCTCCGCCTTCTTCGCCGCAGGTCTCGTGATCTCCCCATGCGGATTCGCTACAATTATTCGGGCTCGCCGCCGTCTTCCTCCTCTGAAGCTCCATCGCTCTAGTACGTAACGTCTTCGAACAACCCCTGCCATTCACGCCTTCTCTCTTTGAATTCCCGCCGTTGCTTCTGTTCATCGATCGTTGCTTCTCTCTTTGAATTCGCCGGCGTCTATCTCACCATGCCCACCTTGGACTACAGCTTCCTCAGGTTGCCCCGCAACCTCGAAGATCTCCAGATTCTCCGATAAAATTGTTTCTCGATCGATTTTCTTGGAAGATCTCCTGGGCGGGGTTTTAGGGGCAATCTGGGGATATTCTTTCCCCCGTTTAGAGGCTGAATTCGTATCTCTTGATTTTGATGGGAGGTCCTTAATCTGAGTTTGCATGGTTGGTGAGATTGTGCTTTGAGCTACGTGCGCCGAGATCGAAGTAATATGATTTGATTCCTGAGATGAGATTCTTGCGGTGCTATGTATATTCTCCATTAGGGTGTGTTTTATTTGGTGTTTCGTGCAGTCTGATCGATATTTAGGTTAAATGTTCTTTTCTCACTTATTGATGTAACCTTAAAAGACAACTTAACCGGTTTTCTGCTACCAAATTTGTTGAGTTTTCGCTCCATTAACACCCTCAGACGTTAGTTGCTGAATTGTTCGATGAAATAGGAATGGCATTCCTTTGGTTTCCTGCCGTTTGATATCGTCTTCTTGCTTTTGTAATTGGGTAGTGTGGGAGTGAGCCTGTAAGCTTAATTTAATGCATTTTGCTTAGCTGTTAGTTTCTCCTATTTTGACCATTGGATGTGTGGAGTTAATAATTTTGCATCCAGCAATTAGTTCATCAACGTGTCTCTTAATCTGCTTGCTTTCTAGAACTTTTGTGATTTTGCCTAATTTTCAATCACAGAAAGTTCCTTTCAGGCTTTAGAATAAAGTAGCTGGATTTGTATTATTTGTTCCCTTTGAAGTTCATTCGACTTGAGAATGTCCACCTTCAGTTCACGAACACAAAGATACATGGCTCAAATTGTTCGGGTAGGAGATTCATGTCGCGACTGTGTTGCCATGTTGATGTCGGTCTCATTAAGTTGGACTAGATTATCTTGAGTTTGCTAATGTGTGAGAACGAGCTTTGGCAAAAAGATCTATCATTGTGAACCTCTGATTCTTACCTTGTTTGGCTATGGAGAAAAAAACAACATGCTCTTCAGTAACTAAGCCTCTTCTTTATGTATCATATTTGCTCCTTGCCCGTACTTTTTCATGACCATGTCCATCCGACTCTGCCTTCCATTTTTGTTCTCTTCTGATGAGAGTCTTATTTTACTCTTCTTTCCAAACAGAAATGACCATTGTATTCATCACAAAAAATACCTTAGGCTGTGAACAATCTCTTCATGCAACAATGTCAGCATCAAATTCCTCCAGAAAAACATTAACCAGCCACCTATCTTCTGTAAAATTATTTGAGATTGTCATTTGAAGCAATATTGTGTCCATGAGAAATGCTGTTGAGCTTTTACTTCTAATGTTCTCAAAATGAAATAAGACGGTGTTGATTTTTCAATTTGCTGAGCTACTTGAACAAGTCTATTGGAATGGAAATTTATATTGACTTGCTAAACTACTTTGAAATATGGCTGCTTGAGATTCAAATTGCATTTTCTTTTCTGTTGTCTTGTTCTGTTCTCGTGTCTTTTGATTGATTGTTCAAGTGCTCTCGACTAATCTGTTCTCGTGTTGTTTGCTTGGCCAGCGTTGTTTGATTGACATATCAACTATCAAGAATTCAAGATAACATGTCAATGGAGGTTGATGGATGTGAGGAGATGACTCCGATCACAGAATTTGAATTGTCGGGCGATGAAAATGAAGAAGAGCTAGCCCCTACCACGAGTGCAACAAACAAGGTACTTGGTTCTCATCGTCCTCCTCTTAATAAGAAATATACATCCGATTGCTGGAAGCATTTTGCAAGAATCAAAGATGGGGATGGAAAAACATATAAGGTGAAGTGCATTCATTATGGGTCTGAGTTAAAGTACAATGTTGCTCATGGTACTTCTGCAATGAGGAAGCACTTGAAAACATGTAAGAAGTTTCCTTGTAATGTTGATAAGAGGCAGAAATTCTTTGCAACGCGTAACATAGACTTGGCTGACAAGGCAGGGGGAGATTCTAGTACTGGTAGTGTCTTATCGACATGGTCATTTAATCAAGAACGTTGTAGGCAAATGCTTGCTCGGTTCATCATAGTTGATGAACAACCCTTTTCCTTGGTTGAGCGTGTTGGATTTCGCGAGTTTGTCACCGAGTTACAACCTCTCTTTAAACATTTGTCACGTTTTACGGTGGCTAAAGATTGTATGAAGCTATATTTCTGTGAAAGAACTTGTTTGAAGACTTACTTTGGTAAGATAAATTCTAGGATTGCACTCACGATCGATACATGGACTTCCATTCAAAACCTGAATTTTTTGTGTCTCACTGCACATTTTATTGATGAAAATTGGAAGTTGCATAAAAGAATCATCAATTTTGTGGTGATGCCTAGTCACAAGGGTAGGGAGATTGGGAGAATGGTGGAGAAATGCATCAACGAGTGGGGAATAGAAAAGAAGGTATCCACAATCACCGTGGATAATGCTAGTTCGAATGACGTTGCAATTGATTATTTGAAGGAAAAACTTTCAAGAGAAAAGTTGTTGATCTTAGATGGTAGTGTTTTACATATGAGGTGCACCGCTCATATATTAAACTTGATTGTTAGAGATGGCTTGACTACGGTACGGGAATCTATTGCACGTATACGAAACGTGGTTAGGTATGTGAGGAGTTCTCCCATGAGAGCCAACATATTTAAATCTTGCATTGAGGGTGAAAAGATTACTTACAAGGGTTCGGTTATTCTTGATGTTGCCACTAGATGGAACTCCACTTACCTCATGTTAGACACCGCCATAAAATTTAGAAAAGCTTTTAAAAGGATGGAAGAAGATGATTCGGCTTTTGCCAGTGAGCTTAACCATGATCTTCCTAAAGATGATGATTGGGAAAATGCCATTATTCTTTCGGAATTTCTAAAAATATTCTATGATGCCACCAATCGGATGTCGGGGAGTTCATATGTTACTTCAAATGATTATTTTGAAGGGATAGCTCTTTTGTATAAAAATTTGAAAGATGCGGCGGATGCTTCGGATTCTAAGCTTCAAGCTATGGGTATGAAAATGAAAGAAAAATTTGACAAATACTATGGGAGTTTGGATAAAGTGAATATGTTGGTGTTGATTGCGGTTGTGTTGGATCCTAGAGTCAAGTTGAGTTATGTGAATTTCTTGTATGGACAAATTTATGATGATGAATTGAAAGTCAATGAGATGCATTACAAGGTGAAGGATGCATTGGAGAGTTTATATGAATTTTATGAACAATCTTCTCTTGCTTCAAGTGATAGAAATTTTGGTGCCCAAAGTTTGAGTGCTAGTAGTAGTGGTTCCAACGCCGATGCCAGTGGTAGTGAAGGTAGCAAGATCAAGAAGTATGATGCCCAAGCTTGGCGAAAAACTTTTATGCACTCGAACCAACAAATGTGCAATGACAACAAATCTGAGCTTCATCAATATCTTGAAGAAAAAAGTGAAAATATTCTTGATCTTAACCTTTTGATGTGGTGGAAGACTAGTGGCTCAAAATATAAAATCCTATCTTTGATGGCTCGAGATGTTTTGTCTATTCCCGTAACTACTGTTGCTTCGGAGTCGACTTTTAGTACATCGGGTCGTGTGCTTGACGGCTTTCGAAGTTCTTTGACTCCCAAAGTAGTGAAAGCTTTGATTTGCACTCAAGATTGGTTGAGAGTTGTTCGTGTGCCGATTGATGTTGAAGAATGCATCAAAAATGCAGAAAAATTTGAGATGGGTAAGTGATGTTTATATCTTTATATGTTGTAATTCCTTTTATATATCTAATAAGTGAATATTTTATTTAATCTTTCTTTTTTTTAGATATGGATTGTCTGAATGAGGAGATTATCGTCAGTAAATAGAGTTTACCAGTTGAAGCGGAATGAATATATGTGGTAGGCTTTCTAATACTTATTTTATTTTACCAATAAATTGATATGGATTGTCTTAATACTTTGGTTGTCTTTGAAGGAGCAGCTAAGGTTGTGTTATTTGTGATTCTGCCAATTATTTGTGCGTGCCTTTGACCTCGTGGTTGTTTAAAGGAGGAAGAAATTTGATGCCGGAGCGGATACCGAAGAAGCTTTTGGTCTTTTGCTTTTGTGCTTTTGCAGCATGTATGGGGAGAAAGGTGATATGTATTGAGAAAAATATGACATCTTACCTTGGAATTTAAAGTCATATGTATTGCATCCCAACAATTACTATTTATCGTGTTATCCCCTTTCTTTTAAGAAAAAAATGTGACTTTTCTATAATTTGTCTTTTGTATTCTTTTTTATGAATGTTCATTTTCGTTTTGATTAACTAAAAATAAAATAAAATAAAAAGAAACTGTTGGAACCTGGAACCGACCCTGGAACCTGTGACAGGGTAGGTTCCAGGTTCCACGTTCCGACGGGTAGGTTCCAGGTTCCTCATTTTGAGGAACCTGTACTCGAGGGTAGGTTCCAGGTTCCAGGCGGAACCTACCCGGAACCTGGAACTGCTCACCCCTAGTGAGCAGAGGATTGGCATCAGCAACTTACCGATAGTTAAGTGTCAATAACAAAACTGCTTATGAATAAGGGTGGTTATTTGAATGTGAAGAGTGTCTAGAAAATAGGAAGATAATAACTACTGTTAGAAAGTTACTTTTTATTTAAAATTTAAAAGTGGTAAACGCTTGTACGAGATTATAAATATCTCAAATTTGTATATTGTAAACCCCCCCCCCCCGAATCAACAACAGAACTCACGTTCTTTATCAGTTTATCTTTCTTTTATCTTTACATTTCCTGCACTCGTACCTTTGCATTTGGCCAAGGCCATTATTTTCCTGCAATTTACAAGCTTTAATTCTTTAGGAGTAGTTCTAATGTTCATATTCACGTCGCCGAGTCGTCCTCCGATATGAATCTTCATCCTTGGTGCTTCATCGTCAAGTCAAATCCCGGCGTAGTACCGCCGCTCTTTCAAGCTTCGTCCTCGAATCAAATTCCGTCGAAGTTTGTTTCGATAGTACTTCCTAAACTTTTCCGTCGAGTCAAACTCCGGTTTGGTTTAGGTTTGTACAATTCCACATTGATTTTTATGATTGCTTGGATATTTCCTGTCAAATCACCACAGAACCTGTCCTTCAATTAAAAGCTGAAGATCCATTTCCGGTGTTTGTTTCCTTACGGATTAAATTACGGAGAAACAGCTCCCCAACGGTTGCTAGCGGTTGCATTTTCCTCAAACGGTTTCTGTCGATTGTCCCCAAACTCCGTTGTTTTTTTTTTCCAAAAGTTTCATGCCTATACTTCCACGATCTCTTGATCTTGTTCTCGAACGGTAATTCCTTTGAAAGTGCATGTTAACTGCCTCATTATCTTGTGCCCACGTTCTGACGATCTCATAGTCTTACTATGAGATGATTATTCTTTCAAACATTCATGACACTTGCCTCACAATTTCAGCTGCCCAGTATGGTGCTCTTGAGCTTGCAATCGTACCTCTATATTCCTCATGTTTGTTAGTTGATCCATCGTTTATATCGTCCTATCCCCTGGCGGCTTCGAATTTCTGAACTCTGTCTCAACGCTTCTCAGGTATTCAAGGAATTGTACACTGTCATTCGCCGATCAGCACATTCATTGATAATTACTGGTCCTTCGTCATCGTATGTCAACAACTAATTGATTGTATCCCTTAACATGTGTCGTTGACACATATCAATATTGATGTGGTCGTCAATGACGTGTCACGTGCATAGTAATGTTTGCATACTAGTCACATGATCACTTGTGTTTACGCATTAGCCACGCGTTCATCTATATCGATGACTTGTTCATTTTTTGGTGTAGCATGGGTTTAGTAGACTATTACTTTGGTCCACTACTCAAAAACTGAATGAAATTTGGCATAATTGGGATGATCTTGTCCAACTCGCTTACACTATAAACATTACAGCTACCCGTGATATATATATATATATATATATATATATATATATATATATATATATATATATATATATATATATATATTTTTTTTTTTTTTTGTAATTTCACATGCGAAATAAAAGAAATGTAAATTTTAGCGATTACGGGAATGACGAGAATATGAACTAGATTGTAAACATCATATACAAACTGATTGGATTTATGTGGAACCATGTTCTTGTAAGTTAGAATTTGCTTATGTGTAAAAATTAACGGGAAAATTTCAATGAAGTACCCCAAGTAGGGTCAAATTCTCAAAAGACGGCCCAAAGTGAACACAGTGTCAAATAAAGGCCTAAAGTGCCCAATCAGTCTCAAATAAAACCCGAAATGCCCAAAAAATCTCAAATAAGGGCCTGGGTCGTCGGCCGGCCAAAATGCCTGCCGGCCAGCAAGAATGTTATTGTTCCGGCACCGGAACAGTAACTTTTAAATTTTTTTTATTATTTTTTCCTTTATGTTTTACCTTTTCTATTTTTTTTCTTTCCCTTTTTTTTTCTTCTCTTCCTCCGCTGGCCATAGCCAGGGTAAGTGGAGGTCGCTGGCCTCAAGCGAGGCCGTCCTCACCTGGGCTGGGTGAGGTCGGCCTTGCCAGTTGCCGGCAAGGGCTCGACCTCGCCGGGGTCGAGCGAGGCCGGCCTTGCTGTTGCAAGCGAGACCGACCTCACCCGACGCCGGCGAGGTCGGGCCTCGCCAGCGGCCAGCAAGGTCGGGCCTCGCTAGCGGCCAACGAGGTCGAGCCCTTGCCAGTGTTAGGCGAGGCCTGCCTTGCTGTTACAGGTGAGGCCTGCCCCGGCGTCGCCCGACGCCGGCGAGGTCGAGCCCTCGCCAGAACTGGCGAGGCTCGACCTCGCCATTGCTGGGGGAGGTCGAGCCTCGCCAGATCTGGCAAGGGCTCGACCTCATCAGCGTCAAGCAAGGCCGACCTTATCGTTGCAGGCGAGACCGGCCTCGCCAGCGGCCGGCGGGCCCGAGCCCTCGCCAGATCTGGCGAGGCCGACCTCGCCTAGCCCAGACGAGGGCGACTCTCGCCCGACGCCAACGATCTCTGTCGACCCCGGCTATGGCCAACGACCTCTGCCGACCCCGGCTATGGCTGGCGGAGGAAGAGAAGGAAAAAAAAAAGAAAAGGAAAAGCAAAAGAAGAAAAACAGAAAAGGAAAAAATAAAAAAAAAATTAAAAAGTTACTGTTCCGGTGCCGAAATAGCAACATTCTCGCCGGCCAGTGGGCATTTTGGCCGGTCAGCGACCCAGACCTTTATTTGAGACTTTTTGGATACTTCGGGTCCTTATTTGAGACTGATTGGACACTTCAGGCTCATATTTAACGTTATATTCACTTTGGGCCATCTTTTAAGAATTTGACCCCACTTGTGGCCCTTAATTGAAATTTTCCCAAAATTAACTCATTAAAAATGGAGATATGAAAAACAAAGTGATGAAAAACTAAAAGGAATAACGACACAAGCAGTTTTTGAAACTTTGGCGCAATGTGCAATGTAATCCATGAACTTTTAATATATTTAATGTGGTCCATGATCTTTTAGTACATGTTCAATGTCGTCCCTAAACTATATAAAATATTAAATGTAGTCCCTAAGCTTGAATTAATGAAAGGACTACATTGAACATTTTCATATAATTTAGGGACTAAATTAAACATGTACCAAAAGTTTATGAACCACAGTAAACAAATTAAAATTTCATGGACCACATTACATATTAGGTTAAAATTTAAATAGCACATTAGATAAATAAAAAGTTCAAGGATTACGTTGTACATCTGACCAAAGTTTTAAAGACCGCTTGCGTCATTTTCTCAGCTCAAAACTTAATCATTTTCTAAAGGAATAAAGAACAACAAAATTGGGATTAAGTCGGAAAAAAAAAAAACAAAGCCCCCTTGTGATGATTCTACACTCTCACGGTTCTCCCTCTCATACAGATACATCCAAGAAACTCTTCCTTTCGTGCCCGACAACTTTTGGGTTTGTCCAATCTAAGCAGGCTTACACGAGCACTCTGGTTCTCCAGTCTGTAATTTGTACCCCGTACTGCGCAAATCATTTTGAGCGAGTGAGATGGAGGCAAGCAACAGCAAAGCGTCCGTGGTGGGCCGGCTGCAGGCGGCGAAGCACGAGTCCGGCAAGTCGTTCAGCCAGATAGCGCAGGAGACCGGCCTCACCAACGTCTACGTCGCCCAGCTGCTGAAACGACAGGCCCAGCTGAAGCCCGACACTGCCCCGAAGCTCCGGGCGGCCCTGCCCGACCTGCCGGAGGACCTCCTCCACGAGATGATGAAGCCCCCCATGAGGTCCTACGACCCCAGTTTGATTCAAGAACCTACTGTTTACAGGTCCCCTTTTCAGTATTACTAGCTCCTATGCTCGAAAATTTTCTTGTTTTTCTCCGTAAGTAATATATTTCTCTTTTGAATTATCTTTTGTTGATCTGTGTGGCTTTGTGCTTTGAGGGATATGAGTGTTCAATTCTCTAGATTTCAGATGATGGGTCATTCGGTTGTGTCATGAACGAATTTAACCATGAGCTGTATTTTTTTTTTTTTGGGTAAGGGACCATGAGCTGTATTTTTTTTTTTTGGTAAGAGACCATGAGCTGTATTTTTTTTTTTTTTGGTAAGATTACCATGAGCTGTATTTTGTTTCTAGCATATGCTAGAATTTTTGTGAGGGCTTGTCCATCCCTTAAAATCTGCATGGATTGTTGTTTATCTGATGTAAGGTGTAGATGAATCAGTTTGAAGTGTAATGCTTATCGTGGTGTCGATTGATTCAGAGTGGAAGACAAAAGTGCAATAGCTATCAACTGAAGTGGTAGTTCCAGTTATCTGGTGTTAAGAGTTGATTTAATTCATGACTATACTCTTTCTTGGGAGACTACTCTGTTTAAGCTCTGTCTGCATCTGGTGGCTGAGTTGAGCTCGACAAAACAGTCTTGATTCTTGAACTATGAGCAAACTACGTGTTTTTCTCTTATTAAAGATGTTCTTTAATGATCCTTTGCAATGAAAGGCTGCCTGTGTAGGCTGTGGAATTACGTAGAACACCAGATGAGGTTATTTCGACTTTTCTCTTTTCTGTAGCTGCAGTTTCAAGAGATAGATACGACCTGAAAATACGCCAATCCAAAGCTTTCATTTTTTGCCTTTGGGACAAATCCTGTTCTAGCTTGTAGGATTTTCTGTCATTGCTGTACTGTTCGATTTTGGTACGGATAGTCTGTGATGCTGATCAGAATCTTGGAAATGGCTAATGCTTTAATTTCTAAATCCTTGGCTATTGGATTCCCAGGTTGAATGAAGCGGTGATGCATTTCGGAGAAAGCATCAAGGAAATTATAAATGAAGAGTTTGGTGATGGCATGTAAGTCTACATTCCTAACTGTATCATTCTCCTTTGGGAAATCTGCATCTTTGTCCATGCACAAACCATTTGTTCTAGTATGATGAAATTTGACCATATTGTCTGCATAGTATGATATTGGCATGACTTTAGCCCCTCTATTAGGTCTCCTGCTGAACAAGCCTGCAAGTAGCTCGTTTTGGGTGTACACAATTCATTTGTGGTTATGAAAACAGGAAGTGGGTAAGTTGGAACGATGCACGTCCCAAGCAATGATAGTGGTCATCAGCATGAAATAGGACTGTTCTATTATTGACCTGCCAATGTCTTATGATGGGTCCCCACTTCAGTGAAAATCATGTAAATTAGATTCGTGAAATTGATATGAGATTCTGTGTAGAACATTCAAATGATACAAAACACCTTTCCTTGGTTTGCTTGGTTGAGTTGACCAGCAAGACGATCTAGGAAGCGGCCTAGCTGCTGGTCTCAGGGATGATTATTCCTCATCCATGGGATGAATAATTGAATATTAGGAACTCGGATGTCTCTATTTCAGCTTTGTTCAATTGTTAACTCATTGACTTTATTTCCGTTAACATGTTTTTGCAGAATGTCAGCCATAGATTTCTACTGCTCAGTTGACAAAGTCAAAGGTGTGGATGGGAAGGACCGTGTTCTTCTGACATTTGATGGGAAGTATCTGCCTCACACCGAGCAGGTTAGTTGGCATCAATTCTGTAGGCTAAAAGAAAGATGACGGAAGTAATATCTGGGTTTTCATAACAATTGATGTGTTACAATGCTTTCCGCAAGCAATGGAACAGCATAGCACCTTCTTTTCCTTTCAAGCTCACGTAAATCACTATTCTCCAAAAGATGGGAGTCAAATACATATTCACTTCTTTATGACAATATGCCTATGGAAATAATCTGTCTTCTGTTGAATACAAATTCCGCATTTAAGTACTTATTTAGTTTGCCGCAAACTGTTGACATACAGCAAAAATAAATTCAAATAGTCCTTTTTTCCTTCGCCTTTTGGCTAACGAGGATAGAATTAGTGACTGCCCAGCCACCTAATTCCCATTACTTAGTTACCTTTGCCGTGAGCATAGGGTGGTTGGAGAAGGTGGTACATGTTGTAATTCTTCGGAAAGTTTTACTGATTAGAATCTTTTCTTTGGTGTGTCCTACTTTTTCCACTTTCTTTTGAATTGGATAAGGTTTGCTGCAATATGCACCTTTTCTGAGCCTAGGTATCGTCTCTTTTAAAGAAGCAGACATGTTGACGAGTTTGATTCGGACAAAGAACCACACATGGTTCTCCTACATAAACATGCACATGCTCTTTTGGAGCAGATTTCATTACCTAATATAGGCAGTCAAACGAAAAACTGAGCCGGTGCCTCTCACATTGTAACATGATTCATGAGATGTCTGCTGATAGGTTTCTAGGTATCCAATCAAGGGAGTGAAGGATTCACTACTGGCTTTTAACTTCAGCACTTGAGACGAATCAGTTAAACAATGGCCATGTTCTGCTGCATCTGGTGCTTTAAAAATAGCTGGATATCTTCTGGATTGACATGATCTAAACATGTTTGCTCTTTCATTTATACAATGATCAGGTCACATGTTGAAAATTGTTTTCTCGCAGATATCGGAGCATATGGTTTCCAGGCTACATTTGCATGAAGAAAAATGAATATGCGAGCACCAAGTCTGGCGACGCAAAGCTCTTTAAGATAAAATGAAGGTTTTCATTTCTACATGGTTGCGAATTGCCTTAGGCTTTGTTGTGTACGTAATTATGTACTCCTCCAATAATGTTGTGTTGTGCTTTTAAGCTGCAATAAAGAATTAAATATTTTGATTGGATGACACCTCTTTAGCTGATACATATAGATTCAGTAGATTGCTCCTTGAGGCGATTTTTTTGTGGCATAGCTCGGTATCTATGCTTGTTCCTGTACCCTGTTTATTCTGATAGTAACTGCAGGTCAAGTCGTCGCAATAGTTTGTTGAACTTTCTATGAAAAGAATTGCGGAGATTTCATTCATGCCTTCAGGAAAAGTTAGGATGATGATGCTAAAACAGCGGTGAACGATTTACACTTCTTGTGTAGGTAAGATGAAGCTCTCTTAATTGGAGTTTCGACAATCCATAATCCGGTTTACGTTTTTCTTGTTCTTTACCTAAAAGTTTGACAGTTTATCATTTTCCACATTGGAAAAAGTACGGCATCGAATCGTGATTAACAGGGCAATGAAATTCGTTCTTGCGTTTCAATATGCAGGGTGTGTGCGACGTCTATATGAAAATACTTACGCATCTGTTATGCCCAAAATGCTATTTCCATAGAAGCTTATGATCTTTGAATCTTTTTCTTCAAAGCTAACAGAACTTGCCTCTTATATCCTCTCATTTCACAGTCTCTATTAGCAAACGCATTTCACCCCAATGGAGGGAGGACCGTAAAATTAAAGCACAAAGCCTAAGAACACCACCTCATTGGCTAGACTGGAGAGCCAACAGAGGTAGAAAGAGACAACTTATTGCCTTACCCCAGAAGGAGATTTGAAGAGGAAAGGAATGAATTGAAGTGGGTTATATACTCTGTTAAAAAGGGCAAAAAAATGCTTCGGCCTTCACCTTAGAGGAATGCAAATCGATCCTTTTTTCTGGCTTATTTAGATAGCTCCGATCAGTTGTATTGTCAACGCGGTAAGATGAGTAATTCCACAAGTACGATATACTCTTGCCACTCTTTTAATAGAGGTGATCGGTTGTAGAGTGGGTCAATTCTCATCATGAAATCTGGAATTAGACCGGGTAAGGTCGGTTCTCAGCTTGTGGAAGCAAGAACCAGCCCAATCTACCAAACCAACTGGTCCGGTTCGGTTTCAGAGTCGATCCCGTAACCGGTGATTTTTTTTTTCTGTTCCATACAAGTGGGAGTTTCCCAACATAAAAAAAATTTAATAATTAGGGTTTGCTTCAAAATAAAAAATAAAAAGAATGGTTAATACCACAAAAATCTCAAATTATTCTCATTGTGATACAAATACTGCAAACTTTTTTTATGTCACTAAAAACCCTAAATTTACCATTGTGACACAAATACCCTCAAACTTTTTTTGTATTATAAAAAACCCTGAATTTATTCTAGTGGGACAAATATATTATTGATAGAATTGAAATAGCAGGTATATATGTCACACATGTATGAATTTGAGCTTTTTCATGATACAAAAAAAATGTTTGCGGTATTTGAATCACAGCGGGCAATTTTATGGTTTTTGGTAAAAAAAATTTATGGTATTTGTATTACCATCAGAATAGTTTAGTGTCTTTTATGGTATTTGCCCTAAAAAGAATTAAGGAACCTTGGTCGATCCAGGTGATCCAGTTGGTCTGGTTCCTTATGTGGAGCCGAGAATCGGACCAATTATTCCCGGTTCCAAATTTCTGGAATTGGGATTGGAGCAATCTCCTTGGGAACCACTCAGATCGGTCAATTCAATCCAGTCTGATTCAGTTTTCCGATTGCACACCCCTAGTTGATACTATATATCAGAAATTTTCTGAGAACGAGAGCCTCATGATATAAATTACTGGTATTTGGAAACTAAAAGACAAGACCTTTAAAAACATCGAAAGAAGAGTTATGTGTGAGATACCATAAATGTCTCATATCCTCATTACTTTTAGTTTTTACCATAACCCACTTATGCTCTCTCATTCCATCTCAAGGGCAAGGGCAATTTTTAATCCTTACGCAAATCGCACGTGATTTCAAAGAGAGCGGCGACCGAACCAACATCTCACGGCGCAGAAAGGGAGGCAATGTCTGAGCTTCGAAGTTCAAAATATGAGATAATCTGTCTATATTTCACTAGAAAATACTAAATTGTTTAGAGTATTGAGACGTATTTTGTCAATGTTTCCGAGTGGTAACAATTTTAACTTTTGTTTTTTCTTTTGTTCCACTTTGTCATTACCAAACAAGTCATCACATTATACATTACAATTATCATAATTACATCTGCTAAATTGGCAATTACAAAATACACCACTCAGATTTCAATTTGTTTGATGATGATTTTAGAGAAAGAAAAGGAAAATAAAGATAAAAGCCTCTTTTTGGTTTTTTTGGCCCTCACATAAATGAGATTTTCTAAGCCAAGCAAAAAAAAATTGTGCAAAAAAGCAAAAAGCCTAGCAAAAAAATTTATATACTGAAATGTATTATCTTCTCTTTTTTTTTCAAAAACGAAAATGTTTTCTCCACTTCAGTTTTTATCCCTCGCTGTCTCGATCCCACCATGGCCCACAAACCCTGGCGCGTTCCACCTCCTCCGCCGCCGCGCTCCGCCGCAGGGCGCCGTCCAATCCTCCGGAGGGGCCTCTTCTCGACCGAAACCTTCTTTCCGTCGCCTCCGCTGGCCCTCCACCACTCCTCTTCCGCCGCTTCTCCCCTCCGCCGCCTCTCCCCATCGCGCTCGCGCCGACCTCCGCCGGCCTCAACCGGAACACGGTCCGCTCCGGTCCGGGCGTTGCGCGACCCCGCCCCATATACCTCCGCTTGCTCGCCGGCGAACTCTGGCTCGGCCTCCCGCGAGCGGTTTCCTCCGGAGGCGGCGCCTCTGTTTCCGGGCTGCGATCACCGGCGTTGGCTCATCGTCGTGGATAAAGCCTGCTGGCGACGGAGCTACGAAGCAGCAGATGACTGACTGTTTACGTTCGAAACCCTGGCTAAAGTTGTTGGCAGGCCCTGAGGTTCCGCGTTCTTTTCTAAATTCTTGTGATGCCGGTTTGTAAAAGCAGGAGGAGGAGGAGGAGTTTCTGATCGCTGTATGGTGGATTGCTTGCTATGACTCCTTTATGCGAGCTATATGAAATGTTTCTCATGTGGGTGTCTTGTGGTTGTGCTAATCTTATGCAAATGAATGTTTTTGAAGCTTACAGCAGGTGTAAGCTTTTGTCTTGGTGGTTTTTTATGATGATGGTCGAATGCTCGACGTTTTTCCCTACTTGGTTTTTGTTTGGAAGATTTTGTTGACTGTCCATGCTGCTTTGTTTGTGAATGGCTACAGTGAAGAGGAAGCAAAGAAGATGATCTACAATGTCTGCTTTGAGATATGCTTTGGTTTTGGGTGGGAGACTGAAGAAGAAACGTCCAACAAGCTCCAAGGTTGCTTCATTTGTTCCTTTTCATTTCTCTTAGTGTCTTTTCTAATTTGTGCTACTTATTTTTTATCTGCTAAAAGCTATAAATAATTTCTGCCAACAGGGTTGCCTGGTGTTTTGTTTGTGATTCCAGACTCGTATATTGATCCTGAATGCAAGGATTATGGAGGTAAGGCTTGTAGCTTTTAGTGTTTGTTCTCCTTTTATGTATGAGGTGAAGGGTCACTCATATTGGCACCTTGCTGGCTACCTTACATCACCTTTTACCTGCATCTACCATGCACACACAAAACTTTGTTCAGATTATGATCCTAGCTTGTCCATTAATAGGTTTCGGTAGTTTTGGCAGATGCCCGTCCTATCTTTTGTAAATGACTTCAGGTGTACGGCCTAACACCCTCCTCAAGAAATGGTTCTCTGGACTATTCTTAATTATCAAGAATTTGATTGCATACCATAAGTTTTTTGAACACTAGCATAAATAATGTCATTGTTATTGTTACGTTTTTGCTAAACAAGTAATGTTATTATATTTCTCTTGCAATGAGAAAGGCTGAGAGGCCCACAAGCATCTGAACATACATACTAGTCCATCTTGGCAAAGCTAAAAAGTCTAATTGCAATATTTAGCTCTGATTGCTAATGGACTCACTTCAAATGTCGCTCTTAAGTGTTCTATGTTTTCTTCTTCCATTGTAGCTCGAGATCAGCGGAGGTGAAATATATATTCTTCAACCAATTAAGTCCAGGTCAATCAACTAAATTTGTTGACTCCATGGCAAATCTAACAATTCCGTGAGATCTCATTCTGAACATGCACGAATTTGTGATTCATACACTATGTTATCTGATGGTCTTGGGATGCAATTTAGCAGTAGTTTTGGAGGCCAAAGTTTCTGTGGGTTTTACATAATTAGTTTTGAGGCTCATGTCTCATCTAAAGCAAAACTTTAACTTTAGCAGTAGATCTTAGATATTACTTTTCAACTGTAAATCAGGTAATATAAAAGCTGATACTTTCAGATTGTTGGAGGCCATGGGAGTAAATTTTGGTAGCAAAGCAGCTCAGCTGCATTATTTACGCAGAGACAGGTGTGTACACTCGCACAAACATGGTGACCTGTTTCCCTTTGAATGACTTTTTTTTTGGCATGCATGCTCATCACTTGTTCACACCAATCGAAAGGAGTTTAAGTCATAATTAATGTGAAGAAATTTGGACAATTCGTGGATGGTTGCTAGTATGCGTTTTTCCCCAGCTGTCTGCAGTCCATCTTGGCAAAGCTAATAGTCTCAAATGGGCCATGTCTAGCTTTGAATGCTAATGAACTCAGCATTAAATTTCACTCAGTACCTGTTCTGCACTTCTCTGTGGATGGAGCTGCAGAATCATTGGAATGAAACATACAGAACTACATTTTGAGTCGTTCTGTTTGAGCATGCGAGCTTCCCCGAGTAATCAGAAATTCTTATCTGTCTTCATGGGGGTTGTTTAAAGCAAAACTTGCTTTGAACAGACCTTCTCTTCGTGCTCCTAGGATCTTTTATTTATTTTTACATACACAGATTTACTTGTAAAGTTGGCTGAATTTTATAGAGGGAATAAACATGATGCATGTGTGCATTACCAAGGAAGACATGGAGAGAGCGATTTCTTTTTTGGTCGCCCATTCATGTTGTGTACTACCTATGGGTTATTGATTTGCTGCGACTAAGATCTATGACATCACACTTTACAGTCGTAATTTGCGTTATGTTGCAGGTGAGTTGTTTGTGAATGGGGGAGATTGTTCAAAAACCTCCCGAGGGACAGAAGAGACCGGAGCCAGCCACAACATTAGGGTGTCTAAGACAGAGACCAGCCAAAATCCGAGGACAGAGCACGTGCCTGGAGAAAATGGTCGGAGGTACTAATTGATGAATAAACGTGTGTAGTCATTTCTTGGGAGCAAGAAAAGTAGGTTGTATGGGTTCCTGGAGAATGCAATTCCATATCACAAATTATTACTGTGCTCAAGTTCTTGCGCTTGCGGTTTGTAAATTTGCATGTGGCGTGATCTCTTCAGGATCCTTACTTGTGTGGTCGATAAAGATGTACATATGGCACTTGGGTTCAGTGTTTATTATTCATTGAGCCAGACTCCTGGGAAGGCGTGGGATGGGATAGGCTGCTGAATGGTCTGATTACATGTTCACTTCAGTGCATTTTAACCCCGGATAAGTTCAGTCTTATGTGGAGGCCATCCAATTCGAGGTTGAGATGCAAATCAGTCTTATGCGGAGGTCAGTCTCATGTCGAACAGCATCGAATTACGCACCCTAATAAAAAAAATATGGCTTATCCAAGCACGCGATTGTTTGTTAGTACAATACTATCGCCAACGGATAATTATAGATGATACTAAAATTAAAATCAAAATCGTAAACGATAATTATAGTAATAGTTATTACTATAGAAGTTAAAGGGAACATAAAGAAAAGTACTCGGTACATTAAAACTGGAAAAAGGATGGGGCTATTTGTACAAGCTATAAGCTTAAGTCAAATTCTTTCCATTGCCTGAAGCTCCTTCATATTTATTTTAGGTAATAAAATAGGAATAATAGATTTATGATGTTAAACTTTTGTATTCTGCTTTAATCCTTTTTTCATATCACAAAAAAAATCACATTCTTTTAGGTAAACTGACCAAAATGTCCTCCACACATAAGTATATACTCAAGAACCTGCCTTTTATTTGATAACAATAATTTAACCTTTTCATTTCTTCTCTCGTCTGGTGTCTTGTATCTCTTCTTGTTTACCGTAGACACCTGATAATAAAAATTTATGATTTAAACATTCTCACCTACTCTTCCGACATCGAAAATTTGTTTAGAGTAAGAATTTATTTAAGAAATGCGTCGGCCTACGAATTCCAAAGGAAGAAAAATGGCGGGTTTGTTTACAAGATTAGAACATAAGCATGCTCCCAAGCATCCAATTACATTTATTCTTTCATCAATCTTTAGCTTTAAGTTTTCTAAAATATGATGACCCAGTCTTTGGTTTTTAGATTCTTCATAATTGAACTTTTATTATTTCGCATGAGAGATAATTTCAACAAGTTAATCTGGTATAAGATGTAATTCAGATGAGTTCATATATCAGTGAAATCATAGATAACTCTCTTCATTCAAATGATTATGAATAAAGGTTTCGAGTCGTCATAGCTAGTTGGTCATTCTGGTTTTATAGTGCTAGAAAATTTGGGAGATCATTAGGTAAGGGTAGGCCTGTTAAACGGGTGGGTCAGGTCATAAATGGTCCGACCCAAATCGACTCATTAACCCGTTTATGACCCATTTATTCATAGTGTAAATATCCCGACCCATACCCGATCTGACCCATATTGCTAAAACACTTTTATATTTAACATAATCTAGGAATACTTGTTTCTTATGATTTTTTTTAAAAATTATATTGCTAAAACATTTTATACAATACAAAGCTACTGAAAAATTTTTATAATTTTTTTTAAAATTGAGGTTCTGTTTGTTTTACGAAAAATGCAACATTTCTAGAAAATATTTTCCATAAAGTCATTATCCAAGAAAATAAAAAAATTTCTATCGTTTGGCTAAAACTTGAAAATAAACTAGAAAATATTTTTCAATATTTGGTATATAAAATCTGATTTTATTTTACTTTGTGCATTCATTTTAATAATATTAATATTTTTTTATTTTTTAAATTGAATTTTTAATTTTTTTCTTTTTCCTTTATTTTTGGCCGATCGCCGGCCGTCGTGGCGGCCAACTGACCACAAGCGAGGACGAGCTCGCCAGAGGCCGGCGAAGCTCGTTCTTGCCAACCTGGCGAGGCCTCGGCCTCGCCAGCCTCGCCGATCTGGCGAGACTCGAGCTCGCCGACCTCGGGCAAGCTCGAGCTCGCCGGATCAGGCGAAGTGGAGCCTCGCTGGAGGCCGGCAAAGCTCGAGCTCGCCAGCCTCAGGCGAGGCTCCACCTCACCAGATCCGGCGAGGCTGGAGCCTCGCCACAGGTCGACGAGGCCTTGCCGGGATCGGGCGAGCCTCGAGGTCGTCGGAATCGGGAGAGCTCGAGGCTCGCCAGATCGACGAGGCTCGAGCCTCGCCCGAGGCCGGCAAGCTCAAGCCTCACCCGAGGCCGGCAAGCTCAAGCTTCGCCGGCCTCCGGCGAGGTTGTCCCGCCCTGGTGGCTGGTCGCCGTGGCCGACCACCAGCCGAAATAAAAAAAAAAAAGGAAAGAAGAGAAAAGAAAAAGAGAAAAAAATAAAAATAATTAAATTTCGATTTTTTTTAAACATTTTTGTAAAGAGTGAGAGAGTGTGTGGATGGGTCTAGTGGATGGATTGAACATGGGTTCCAAACTCAACCCATTTAGACTCATTTATTTTTAAGTTTTAAAATTTAAAACCCATTTAAGATTGACTCTTTAAAATTAAAGTGACCCATATATGACCCATTTATTTTTAAATGGGTCATATATGGGTTTAAGACCCATTTTGACACCTCTAGGTAAGGGTTATGACTTTGAGCATCTTTAGTTTTTTTCTTTTTGTTTCACTTCATCTCTATAGTTAGTCATATTAAGAAAAACAATTATTGCTAAACAGAATAAAGATGGACGCTCATTGTTCGATTCAACTTGTTGACTATTTTAAAAAGCAATTTTCTATTGTATAAAGAGAAATCAACATCTTACAAGGTATGGATTTTATACTTGAAAAAAACTTATGTGCTAAAATTGCGGAGCTAATGTTTTGCTTGTTATTTGTAGAAGAAAGCTTTCATATGATTCTATATATTGGATGTATAAAAAATGGACATTGAGATTCCCAATTACTTTGTAATCTTTGTCTTTGTTGAATAAAGGATTAATACCACAAAAAACCCTCAACCGGTACACTTATGATAAATTTACCCCGAATTAATTTTTTGACCACAAAAAATCCTAAACTGGTACACCCGTGATAAATTTATCCTCAATTAATTTTATGACCACCAAAAACCCTAAATTGGTACACTTGTAACAAATTTACCCTCTATTAAATTGGATTAATACCACGAAAAGCCATAAATTGATAAACCCATGACAAACGGAGGGGTAAAATCTCAAACTAGTACATCCATAAACTATCACATATCATCCAACTCAATAATTTGACGGTAAAATTTAATGGAAACTAACGGAGAGTAAATTTGTCACATGTGTAACAGTTTGGAGGTTTTTGTGGTCAAAAAATTAGTTTGTAATAAATTTGTCATAGGTGTATCAGTTTGGGGTTTTTCATGATATTAACCCTTGAATAAACAAGAAAATGTTATCGGTAAAAAAAATAAGCAATAGAAATACAGATTAAACAAAAACACCATTTAACATGAGAGAATTCTACATAAAAGCAATTGTTTCTAAACGTAAAACAAGTGGGGAGACTAGATAGGCAAGTTGAATAAATTTTTGGCTAGAAATTCATGTTATTGAAGGCCATTTTGGTCAATTTTCTTAAAAGAATGTGACTTAAGCTAAATGGGGTCCGAAAATAGTCTCCCCTGAAATTATTAATCTCTGTCGAATAAAACGACTGCACCGCCCGTAGCCCCACAAAATTGCTAGGGAAAATTTCCAAATAAGGGCATTAAGTGAAAAAGAAGAAAGCTCAAAGTGAATTTTATCTCAAATAGAACTCTCAAATACAATCCTGAGCTCTCCGGCTGGCCCTGTCATATGAATGTTTGCCGGTCGGCGAGCATGAGCGATTCACGTGACATTTTCCGAGTCAAGGCGGGGCATTTTATTGAGGCCATTGTTTTCTTGTTATCTTTTATTGAGGCCATTTTTTTTCTTGTTTTCTTTGTTTTTTCTTCTTTTCCTTTTTTGTTTTCTCTGTGCCCAAACCAGTTGAGAACGATGGAATGGAGATGAGATTTTTGATCGGAAACTCTAGCTCAAGCATTGTTGCCATCGTTGCACAGGAGATGAGGGACAAAAATCAAAGAAAACTAGCTGAGAATGATGGAAAGCAAGGATAGAATCACTTCGTGTAAATCTCCCCATCTCACACGCAAATTTGGTGATGTCGCTCTCCCTCGCTTGGTCGCCGGTCAGTTCGCTTTCCCTTCCTTTCTCACTTCGTGCTTCTTTCACGTGGGCCACCACCCTCGGCGCAACGGTCGTCCCCACCACGGGCGGCCATTAGACGGCTTTGCTGCGAGAGCCACGGCCCTCGCTGGCATGTTTGTGTTCGACAGTGGAAGTGTGCGGCAGCGGCAGCGGCAGCAGCAGCGGCATCGTCAAAAAAGTTTAATCATATATTGATATTAATACAAACTAATATTAGCGAGACAGTCGGCTTGATACTTATAGATATGAACGATGACAATGACCACGACCACGACCACGGCATCAAAAAAAAATTATTGGAAACGGTTGAATGAATATTCCCCAAAATAACTAAATTTATTGAGAATTGTGTGACATATACGAGCCTTGGGGGAAAATAACTAAATTTATTTATAATTGTGTAACATAAATGAGCCTTATCCCACAAAATAATGCAAAAAAATTTATAACTTTCCTGTGAAAAAAAATGAAAAGTCTAGTGAAAAGAATAAGACGATAAAAGAAAACTATTTCGCTAGATTACCTTACAAAATCAAGGGCCAACATGCGATGTCTTTAACCTCCTTTATTTTCTATACAAAATTGCCGTTGTCTGAGGTTGACCAAGTTCCTAAATCACTTGGTGGAAGTGTCTTAAGCTTTTTGCAACCAGAGACTTTTAGAGTCTACAAGTTCAGCAAATCCGTGATTGAATCCGACAAACACTTGATGGTTTGGTTTTTAGAAACATGAAAAAGATCTTATGTGCTTCGACCCATTTTCCAAGGAAGGAAAGACACAAAAATCTGCATAGCACAACACCGACCTTCGACAAGGACTAAACTCGGAGAAAATCCAATGAAATTAATTCGGGGACAAGTTCTGTACGGAATCTACGGATGTTCTGCTCTTCAACGGGAGAAATCTTCGTAGATTGGTCGCTTCAATTACAGTCACTCGATTGTGAAGCAAAGGATGCATATCGAATTCCTCCACTGATGCCGCCGTCATTGAGATTAACCATTCTCGAGTCTTATTAACCACTTCAATGAGGTGTGAAAGCTGATTTGATTTGGAGAAGAAAATTGGTACCTCTTTCGACACCTTGTTGCCAGGAGTGACCTTTGGCCTCAGATCTTGGGTTGCGACATGGTTGAGCAAATCCTGCACATCGCACAAGCACGTCCTCGATCCTGCTGGTTGCGCCGTCATTGCTTCTTGGCATACAACAATTGATTGGAGGTGAGTTGTGAGCTTAGAAATATTGAAAGTCTAATCCACGGCTGGTTGGTGAATCTCAATTGTTGCCATTACCGTTGGCACAGTATTGAGCTCATAACTACCGGAATTCCGACCCACCTTATATTGAAGAGGCTAAAAAAGGGAACAAAGCATGAAGAAAAAAGAAAAGAGAAGTGAGTATGAGCACGTAATTGAAACAGGGTGACCCTACTCTCCCCAAGGACTTCAATATTTTTTCTCCAGCAACATACGTGCAAGTGATGCATGTTTAATTTCTCCCTCCATGTTGCCTTCATTCAGATCAACCATCTTGCACTCCTCTCCCGCGACTTTCAAGGCAAGATCGTGCATGAGATCGTGCATCTTGAACATTTCCACCTCACCTGTGTAATAATCAACCTCTTCAACTTCAAGGAATGACCTATACAGTAGGTCCGAGACATAACTATCCCCAATCTCTTCTAGGTCCTCATTCTCGTCTAATGACTCAATTAAGCCTTCTGTCATCCAAAGTTGTATCATTTTATGTTTATCAATGACATAATCTTTTGGAAACAACGCACAATATACAAAACAACGCTTTAACTGCGATGGAAGATGATCGTAGCTGAGTTTGAGGACTTCCATAATTCCGTGGTCCAAGTTATCTATTTTTGAAAGCCCATGCTCTCTGAAATAGAGCCACTCCTTTCCGTTTTTGGTGGACAAAAAGCTGCCTATAATTTTGATAGCAAGGGGAACACCATAGCATTTTTTAACTATATCTTGGCCTATCTCCTCCTGTCTCGGATCTAATGATTCTTCCCCATCTTCAAAAGCCATTATCTTGAACAAGTTCCACGACTTATCTTCAGATAAGCCATGTAGATCATGGATAACAGATTTCATATTTGTAGCCTGCGTGACTGACTGATTGCGTGTGGTTACGAGTATTTTGCTCCCCCATGAACTACCCATCAACAGACATTGGAGCTCTAACCATCTTTGGCCATCTTCATTCCACAAGTCATCCAAAACAAGCAAGTATTTCTTCCCGTGTAGTACCTTATCAAGGAGCCTCTGCAACTGGTCCTTAGATTTATTCTCAATGTCTTGAAGATTTCTCATCTCAAGATCCCCTTGCCACTCTTCTTGGGCAGATTTCAGTATTTCTTTTATTATCAAATCCTCATCAAAGACGTCAGATACACACACCCACATCTTAAGCTGGAAACAGTCATTCACCTTGTCATCGTTGAATATTAGCCGAGCAACCGCTGTTTTTCCAATTCCTCCTAAACCGACGATGTAAACGACCGAAACACTCTCTCCGGAAGACGAATCAAACAAATGCGCGATAATCTTCTTCTTGTCCTCTTCTCTACCAACAATTTCTTCCTCGCACGCAAAAGAGTGAGTCGTCCTCCTCCTCACAATAGCAGCAGCTGCCTCACTCAGATGCGACTCTAAATGGAAGTCCTTATCAGTTTCAATCCAATCCAGTGTCTTCCCAAGTTGATTTGTTTCGGAGAAGAAAACACATACCCCTTTCAACACCTTTTCCCAATCTGCACCGCTTTCAGTTTGGCAACTCTCTTCTAAAGTGGGACACCGAACGATAGTCAATTTCTTCAAGGAGGTGAGGCGGCGCATTCCATAAGGCAAAAACATTAAACCCGGGCAATCAATAATTTCAAGCTCTTGGAGTGAAGAGAAATTGCCAATCCATTCTGGCAAACTCGTCAGATTCTCACAGCCTTCAAGCTTGAGAAATTGTAGAGAGGTGACATGTTGAATCCCCTCGGGTAACGCAACCAGTTTTGGAAGTTCTCTGATTCCAAGACTACGGAGTTTCGTGAGGGATCGCCACTGGGTGCCATGCTCGTTGTCGTGGCTAGACAATTCGAGTTCTTCACAAGCCCCAATATCAAGGTGCTGGAGCGACGACAAGTACTCCATGCCACGAGGGAGACTCCTTAGTTTGACGCAATGGTAGACGCTCATGGACTCGAGATTACTGAGGAATTGAAGTAGAGTCCCGAGCATGTGCTCCAGATCACCCACAGCAACAAAATTTAGATTCTTTAATCTAGAGAAAGGAATGAATGTGGATACTACTGCTTTTGATGGACAATTTGGAACGACCATCATTTGTTGTTCCAACAACTTCGTGTCATCTCCATCTATATACAAGTTTTCTATCCAGGGAAACAGTGGCATAGAATTCAGGTGGGGACAACCCCGTATTTCCACGGCCGAAAGTTTTGGGAATGATGATTCTGAATCGTACGGTGGATGATCCTGATTTGTCGTCACCAGTTGCCTTCTTCCCCACCATCCTTTTAGGCTGCAACAGTCGAGGAGGGATAGTCTCTCCAGAGATGGGAAGAAGGGGCGTGTAGTATTAGATTGCGCCAGGTCACTTATCTCTTGAACGAACTCCAACGCATTTAAGAACAAGAGAGTCAATGCCATTAGGGAAGGGAGTTCACTGAGGGGTGGTAGATACTTCCATTCTCTACATTCTTCGAGTGTGAGCACAACAAGATTGCTGATAGAGGCAAGCCAGCTTGGCGGACTCCTACTCATACAAGAGGATATGGTCAAATAAGTCAAATTTGGGTGCGGTCTAAGGTTCTCCCACACGATCAATTCATCACTCTCGCTTTTGTTATATTGCTGCTTCCTCGACCACTTCAACACCAAGGAACGAAGATGTTGCTTTTCCCTCAAGTGACTTTTGTTTGGTGCCGGTTGAAGGAACTCCAACTTTCCAAGAGTAATGGACCCGGCCAATCTGTTTAACCCACCAAGTTCATCTACTCTCCCCACACCACCAAGAATTTTATGGTCTATCTTTTGTACGATGAATTGGGATAAAGTCCGAAGCGAAGACAAGTGGTTCAACCCACATGGCATGTGGCTGAGTGAGTCACACCCATCAATTAAGAGGTGTCTAAGGTTGACCAATTTCCTCAAATCTCTTGGAAGTGTTTTAAGATTCTTGCAACCAGAGAGTCTAAGAGTCTGCAAGTTCAACAAATCCGTCATTGAATTCGGCAAACTCTCAAGGGATTGGTTTTCAGAAACATCAAGAAATCTTATGTGCGTCAACTGACTCCCCAAAGAAGGAGTAACATAAAAATCCGCAAAGCCCAAATCCAACGCTCGACAATGCCTTAACTTGGAGAGGAACTTATTATATTCTTTTGGGGATAAGTTCTGTACCGATGTTCTACTTTTCAAAAAGAGAAATGTTCGTAGTTTGGTTGCTTCGAGTAGAGACATCACTTTCTGTAGTGGGAACGATTGTGAAACAAATGATGCGTGTCGAATTCCTCCACTGATCCAGTCTTTATTACGATCAATCATCTCGAACTCGCCTCCTGCGACTTTCAAGGCAAGATCGTGCATGAGATCGTGTATCTTGAACGTTTTCACCTCACCAGTGTAATCATCGACCGCTTCAACTTTGAGGAAGGACCTACTCAGTAGGTCTGAGACATAACAATCCCCGGTCACTTCTAGGTCCTCGTTCCCCTCCAATGAGTCAATAAAGCCTTGTGCCATCCAGAGTTGTATCATTGTTTGTTTATCAAAGACGAAATCTTTTGGGAACAACGCACAATATGCAAAACAATGTTTTAACTGCGACGGGAGATGATCATAACTGAACTTGAGGACTTGCATAATTCCATCATCAACCTCATCAATTTCTGGTATTTCTGGAAGTTCATGCACTTTGTAACGGAGCCATTCATCTTTATTTTTGCCGTACAAAAGGCCTCCTATAGTTCTAATGGCAAGGGGAACGCCGGCGCATTTTTTAACTATATCTCGACCTGTCTCCTCCAGTTTTGGGTTTGATGATTCTACCCCATCTCCAAAAGCCGTTTTCCTGAATAAGTTCCAGGACTTATCTTCAGATAAGCCACGTAGAACATGGATAACTGAATTCGCATTCGTGACCTTTGCAACTTTGTGGCTACGAGTGGTTACAAGTATCTTGCTTCCCCATGAACCACCCATTAGCAAATGTCGGAGCTCTAACCATCTCTGGCGATCTTCATTCCATAAGTCATCCAAAACAAGCAAGTATTTATTCCCATCTAGTACCTTACGAAGGAGACTCTGCAACTGGTCCTTAGATTTATTCTCGATGTCTTGAAGATTTCTCGTCATCTCAGGATCCCCTTGACACTCATCTTGGGCAGATTTCAGTATTCCTTTGACGATCAAATCCTCATCAAAGACGTCAGATACACACACCCACATCTTGAGCTGGAAACAGTCATTCACCTTGTCATCGTTGAATACAAGCCGAGCAACCGCTGTTTTTCCAATTCCTCCTAAACCAACGATGCAAACAAACGAGACACTCTCTCCGGAAGAGGAATCAAGCAATAGCTCAATGATCTTGTTCTTATCCTCTTCTCTACCAATTATTTCTTCCTCGCGCACAAAAGAGGAAGTTCCGGTCCCTCCCACGGCAGCAACAGTTGCGTCACTCAGATACGGCTCTAAATGGAAGGAGTCCTTCTCATTTGCAACCTGATCCAGTCTCTTCCTAATTTCCTTAATCTTACTAGCCACTTTGAGGCGGTGTGTTGATCTGGAGAAGAAAACACGTACCTTCTTCGACATCTTGTCGCCGGAATTGACTTTTCGCCTTAGATTTTGTGTCACGACATCGTCAAGCAAGTCCTGTACGTCGTACAGCAAGTACTTGAGCCTCTCGAGCCAGAGCTTGACCCGGTTGTCGTGCCACTGCTGCTTCTCGGCATCCAAAAGCACAGCTCGGATCGTATCGGCGGTGGCCTTAAGACTCTCGAGCTCATCCCTCGCGCCACCTCCAAGCTGGATCTCCGAATCGGTGATGGAACCGGCCAGTTTCCGCACGTCCGCGGCGAGGTAGGAGAGCACCGCTTCCGCCATTTTCGATATAGCCTACCTTCTTCTGGTTTGTGTGGTTAACTTGAAGGGTTTCATGCCCCGTCTGTTATTATTAAAACTGTTAAAATGGTTCGTAAATCCATTTCTTAATAAATAGGGTATAAATGAATTAATTATATTTAATAAATAAATAATAAATAAATAAAATTTTTATATTAATATTAAATAGATCATAAATAGATCGTAATTGGGTCATAAATGAATTTATAATTGATTTTAACTCAACACATTTCTCTCACTCTCACTCAATTTTGCACTCACTCATTCCGCACTCTCATTTCAGTTTGGATATAAATTTTTCTATATTTAATTAAATATGAAAGTATTTTAGCAATATGGATCTAATCAAGTATAGATTGGGTATGGGTCGAGTCGCATGGGTCATAAACGGATTAATGGATCAATTTGGATCGAATCATTTATGATCCGATCCAAATTTAATTCGACTCACTCATTTGACAGGTCTAGCTATTACGTTTTCGCGAGGAAATCTAAATTATGGCGAGTGGGAATGGAATCGACCGACGAGAAGATAAGCACGTGCAAATGTCACGTGGTGCGGGAGTACGCGTGGGGTCCAGAAAAACCGGGGGAAAGACCCAAACGGCCCGTGGGTCAAAAAGCTAAAGCAGGTTTTGCCCTGTTCGCTTACGAATGTGGGACGCCAGCCTGGCGGCGGATTCGAGGACACGTGTCGAGCTGACGTACGTTGGGCGGTGGTTTCCGATTTCAAAGTCGGACCATGCACGTGATGGAATCTTTCCCCTTTTAATTTTTTATTTACGGTATACGAACACCGTTAGTATACCTCCACGTGTACCTCCACAACAGTAACACGCTTCTTTCCACGCGAATAGAAAATATACATAAATCCAAGGTTGTTTTTTTCTGGAAACATAAATCGAATATTAATACCACGAAAAACTCAAATCGATATACCTATAATAAATTTATCTCAGATTAATTTTTTAACCACTAAAAATCATGTATTAGTAATTTTATGACAAATTTAGCTTTCATTAGCGGACCAATTTGAAATTTTTCTTGGACCTTATGGATTTCCACGTGAACTAGCTTGCCACGTCACCATACTACATCACCATGTATCATCCATAATAGCAAATTTAATGGTAAAATTTTGATGGAAGGTAACGAAGGATAAATTTATCACGGGTGTACTAGTTTGGTTTTTCGTTGTCAAAAAATTAGTTTTGGGTAAATTTATTACAGGTGTATCAGTTTAGGGTTTTTAGTGGTCAAAAAAATAGTTTTGGATTAATTTATCATAAGCGTACCAGTTTGGGGTTTTTCGTGGTATTAACCCCAAATCAAATTTGCTCCAATTAAATACACTTCGCACATGTCATGAGACTAAAACTATTGTCTATCGATAGAATAAATTTGTTTACCAAAGTTGAAGTTTATAATAGGAAGAAGTTCAAGAGACTATTAATTTGTCTCTTCTTATTTTTTTTTCTCCCGGAAAATAGACGGAGTCATCAGCAGCTTTTCATTGACCTGTGTTCAACTAGCCAGCATTCGTTAAACCTATGATGTTGAGCTGAAAAGCATCGTGTTTGCTTGGCCACCATTGCCACAAGCAAACGCGCGGTTCACCCGCGACAACAATGTTGGTAACACTACATTCATGTTGACTCTTTTATAAAAATTGCATAGCTCGTTTTGCTTGTGAATTTAAGACAAAACACACATTTAACTCATCTGTCTTGTAAACTTGAACAGTAGCTTCACATGTATAACAAGAATTCATACTTTTCATTTTAAATTGAATTTGGCATGATCGGGATGGTTTTGTTCAACTCGCCTACTCTATAAGCATTACGACCACTCTTAGTGTTTATTTTACTTTCATATATGAA
The DNA here is from genome assembly GCA_031216405.1 of Syzygium malaccense. NCBI lineage: Eukaryota > Viridiplantae > Streptophyta > Magnoliopsida > Myrtales > Myrtaceae > Syzygium > Syzygium malaccense. The sequence goes on from CM062260.1 coordinate 26,687,850, forward strand.
CTTGAAATAAAAATAATAATAATAAAAAACCCAATTTTCGGTGACGACGAAAATGTTTACTAAACTGCAAACATCAAGTACAAATTGATTGGATTTTGCGAGGAATCATGTTCTTATAAATTAACTCAATAAAAATGGAGATACGAAAGACAAAGTAATGAAAAATGAGAAAGAAAAAGCCAAACTTAGATGCATCGTATAATTAATTTAAGAATCTTTTTGAAAGAAATAAAAATACAAAAAACCGGGATTCTGTAAAAAAAAAAAACCAAAAGCCCACTTGCATTAGTTCTGCACTCTCACGGCTCTCTGTGTAATCGTTCACCGAAAAAAAAACCGACTTTTTTTCATTTTTGAGACAACCTCAACCTATTTCTTTTTCCCTTTTATATATTTATTTAATGTTGCACACGCGCAGTAAGATAAAAAGAAAGATTACATTGGCGAAAAGAAAAAAGAAAACGGATTCTTATCAAAAAAAAAAAAAGAAAACAGTTAAATTAAGGCTTTGGAGAATGAACGATGAAATCAGCAAACGGAAAGAATCGAACTCGAATCCTCTCAACCAACAACTTTTGGTTTTTCATCTTAGCAGACTTCCATGAGCATCTGGTTCTGTCATTTTCAATATAGCCTACCTTCTTCTTGGTCGTGCGCTTTAACGTCTAAGCGTTTCAACCCTTGGGGGAGTTGTCGACTCTTTTTGACCTGCCATTGGAGGTGGCGGCAAAATCAAATTCTGGCAAATGGGAATGGAATTGACCAATAAGAAGATAAAAGCATGCGCAAACGTTGTCTCCAGAAAATAGGGAGGAAAGAGAAGAAAAAAAAGAGGGAGGAAAGACCCAAAAATTGTGGGTCACATCAGCCACAACCCCATATGCCTAGTGTCTAGATTAATCCCGGCATCAGATCGGATCGTGCTAAACCGATCAAGAACTAGTATTCGAACTAAAATTGAGAGTCACAAGGTCGATTCCCAATTCTAGATCAAGAACTCACCCATCTTGAAACCGATCACCCTAAGATATCATCACCCATACGATCTCTCTCTATCTCTACTTTATTCCTTTAAACTTTTAGTCTTTTATGTTTAATTTTTCAATCCTTTTTTGATGTGATGCTACATAGGATGGAAAAATTAGTAAAAGGGTTTGCCACGTAAACTTTCTATTCATCGGAAACAAACGGAATTGACAAAATACTTAATGGTATGTTTTGTGCAAACTTTAATGATATTTTTATCATTATCTCATCCTATCCATTTCAAAATGTATACTTATATAATGGTGTTAAGAAGAGATATTGCTCTAATTAAGTGATATCATGATGCGGGAGCACCTGATTTTATGGAACAAATCTTTAGTTCCAACCTTGTTCCATCGACTGGCCATGTGCAATCGGTTTTCATTCAAGCAAAAATAAATTTTGGTCACAACTTGCTTCGATGGGTCAAGAATGAAGATATCGACGTAGAGGCTATCGACCAATATATCAATTAAAGAGTTGGCGATTCGTCCCTTGCCAATCCAGTACCGATTCACCAGACTAGTTGACGATTTCAAAGATATATCGATGGGAAGATATTCTCTGAGCAATTTCCTTGGATATTTGTTAATCTTTCAAGGTAGTTATATTTTGGTCAAGGCTGGTGAACAAATTTCAAGGCCAAGTTTTATGAGTCTTAATTGTGATGCAGTTTTCAAGAGTCAAGGTTCTAGTTCCCAGGACTTTAACTGCTTTTTGAATTCCCATGTCTTTAATATTTGGGTAGTACCCATGTCTTTAATGTTGTCTATTTCCTATGTTTTAGTTCTTCTATAAATAGAGGAGAGTTCACAATTATAATGCAGACATTTTGATCATTACATAAGAATCCTCTTTGAATTTCTATCTAATTCTTTTTACAAGTTCCTCAGTGCTGAATCAAATAATTATTTATCCTTGACCGGTGGAGCAATCCTTTACGCCTTTGCGGTGAGCTACCATTATCCTAGTTCTTAATTCTAGAATCACTCATCCAACACACACATCAAATTGGTATTAGAGCTCAAGGTTGGACTCGTTTTGAGTGATTCTTTCTGTTATCCATTTCATATTGAAAATTGATGATTTGGTTCAAAGATACTTGACTTTGGAATAGGCACACAACGAAAGGTAAGATCGTGCCATAACTAAACTCCAGCAACAAATGGAGCGAGTCCTCAATCTTATGGAAGATTTGGTGAGACAAAGACAACCAGCAAAGCATCCTAATAATCAACTTTGACGTGATGATTCAGATTTTCTTCAAAATTCTAGTGACGAATCCACAAGAGGCAACTCTAGTAATTCTGAATACCAATTCCAGAGGAGAAGAGTGAGTTACAAGGAGAATGATCGTGAAACCAAAGTGAAGGTGCCTGAATTCGAGGGCAATCTCAATCTATATGACTTTGTCGATTGGTTGCATGAGATCTAACGAGTTTTTGACTTCAAGTCATACTCGAATGAGAAGAGATGTAAGGTTGTTGTCTTGAAATCAATGAAATATGCTTCTCTTTGGTAGGAAGATCTAAAACATCAGCAAAACGGGGAAAGAAAAAGAAAGATCAAATTTTGGGAAAAACTCAAAAAAATTGATGAAAAAGAGGTTCTTGCCAAATGCCTGCAAGTTAGACTTATTCCTGGGAAAATTTCATTTTGGTACCCAAAGTGGGGCCTTTTTCTCAATTTGATACCCAAAATGGACATAATCCCAAATTAGTACCCAAAGTGCCCATTCAGTCTCAATTTGATACCCAAAGTAGACATGCTCCCAAATTGATACTCAAAGTGCCCATTTAGTCTCAATTTGGTACCCAAAGTGCCCATTCAGTCTCAATTTGGTACCTGAATTCGTCGGCCGGTCAAATGCTCACCGACCGGTAAGAAATTTACTATTCCGGCTACCGGAACAGTATTTTTTTTACTTTTTTATTTTTTTTCCTTTTTCTGTTTTTTTCTTTTCCTTTTCCTTTTCTTTTTTTTTTCCTTCTTCCCTCCGCCAGACACAGCCATGGCCGACGGAGGTCGCCGGCGTCAGCCCTCGCCGGATTTGGCGAGGGTCACCCTCGCCTGCGTCGGGCGAGGGCGGCCCTCGCCTGGGCTCGTGAGGGCTACCCTCGCCTGGGCGGGCGAGGGCCTACCCTAACTAGATCCGGCAAGGGCGAGGACAGCCCTCGCCAGATCACCCTCGCCGGCGTCGGGCGAGGGCCGCCCTCGCCAGATCCGGCGAGGGCCGCCCTCGCCTGACACCGGCGAGGGCCAACGCAGGTGACCTCCACCGGCCATGGCTGTGGCCGGTAGAGGGAAGAAGGACAAAAAAAGAAAAGGAAAAGGAAAAGAAAAAAACAGAAAAAGGAAAAAAAAGTAAAAAAAATACTGTTCTGGTAGCCGGAACAGTAAATTTCTTGCCGGCCGATGAGCATTTGATCGGCCGGCGAACTCAGGTACCAAATTAAGACTGAATGGGCACTTTGGGTACCAAATTGAGACTAAATGGGCACTTTGGGTACCAATTTGGGACTATGTCCACTTTGGATATCAAATTGAGACTGAATGGGCACTTTGGGTACCAAATTGAGACTGAATGAGCGCTTTGGGTACCAATTTGGGACTATGTCCACTTTGGATACCAAATTGAGAAAAAGGCCCCACTTTGGGTACCAAAATGAAATTTTCCCCTTATTCCTAAAGCCAAATTCCCTCAAACAACACGAAATGAGCCTTAAAAAAATACACTAGGGAGTTTGAACAATTCATGATGAGGTGCAAAGTTCTAGAAGTGCAGGAGCAAACCATAGCTCGATACCTCGGTAGAATGAATTGAGAATTGCTCGATACTTTATTGGTCCTTCGAAGACAAGTGTAAACTAGAAATAAAGGTTGAGAAACAATTAAAGAGCAGCAAGAAGTTTTCTGCTAACCATCGATAAATGGAACATCCTTCTTTAAGGATGCTTCCTCAAGCAAGACCAAGAGTACGTCAAAGAAGGATAGGGAGAAAGAGAACTTTAGAGTTTGTCGAAGAACTCCACAAGAAAGTTGCTAATGAATGTAAAAAATGCTTTAAGTGCCATGACTATGGACATTTGCAAGCTAATTGTCCTAACCGGAGTGTTATGACTCTTCAAGAAATAGGAAGATCGACTTGGAGCTTGAAGAAGCAAAGGATGATCCTGACCAAGAGGTTGTGGAAAAAGCTAATGATGGCAAGTTGTTAGTTATCGAGAGAGCATTACACATAGTAATTTCTCCAAAAGTGGATGAGCAACGGGATAACATATTTCAAACCCATTACACCATTAATAGGATGGTTTGTACGATGATTATCGATGGCAGGAGCTGCACCAACATCACATCCATAACTTTGATCGACAAATTGAAGCTGCCAACATCTAAGCATCCTCAACTGTGCAAGCTTCAATGGCTTAGTAAAGGAATCGATCTTAAGGTAACCAAACAAGCTATTGTGTCTTTTCTAATTGGGAAGAATTACCAAGATTAGGTTCCGTGTAATGTCATTCTCATGCATGCATGCCACTTATTATTGGGGAGGCCTTATCAGTAAAATAGGAAAGCTGTGCATAATGGTCGTAAAAACATTTACTCTTTTCACAAGGAACATGCATTACCCTTACACCTTTGAATCCGTCCATGATCCTTAAAAATCAACTTGGGGTGGAAAACACAAGTAAGGGTAGCCTTTTTTTGAATGAAACATGGGTTGAGAGAGCCATTAGCAAATAGAACAATATATTTGCTTTGCTCATGGTCGAGGATAAAAAGAGAGAGAGAGACCCCTGTACCCTAAAATGCATTCCTTATTGAAAGAATTTGAAGATTTGTTTCCAAAGGATTTGCCACCTGGATTACCTCCCATAAGAGGCATTGAGCATCAAAACGATTTGATCCTTGGTGATCATTTACCGAACAAAACTGCTTATCGATGCAATCTAGAAGAAACAAAGGAGTTTTAAAGACAAGTCGATGAACTTATTGACAGAGGATATATCCGAGAAAGCATGAGCTCTTGTTTGGTTCTAGTCCCGCTCTTGCCTAAGAAGGGTAATGGTTCTTTCAAAATATGTGTAGATAGCTAAGCCATCAACAACGTCACCATTAAGTATAGGCATCCCATACTTAGACTTAATGATATGCTTGGCGAATTGCATGGTGCTACTGTATTTTCCAAGATAAATTTGGTGAGTGGTTATCATCAAATTAGGATGCAAGGAGACGAGTGGAAGATAGCCTTCAAAACTAAGGAGGCCTCTATAAGTGGCTTGTTATGCTATTAAGACTTTCCAATGCTCCAAGCACTTTCGTGAGACTTATGAATGAAGTTTTTCGTTCTTTTATTGGTAAATTTGTGGCCGTCTACTATTTGTCAATCCTCAAATTCTAGATTCCCATACCCACCCAAAACACAAAAATCTAGGATTTGAATTAATGTCCTTTCATTAATTTCTCCTAAAGAGTAAAGATTTCGCTTCAATTGAAGTTTGGTTAGTCATCATGTACAAGGGTCCCCGCTAAGCATCTACGGCCAAATGGTCCCAATCAACTAAAAACTAAACCATTCAAACCTTAAGCAAAAAAAAAAAACCTTAAGCAAAATGTTAAAATAGTTTGTACGGAGACATAATTTTATCTTTTCAATGTATGGTTTCACTTATAGGTTTGTGGATGGCACTTGCTAGTCAAAATTGAGCTATGTTTTTAGTATTTGCCCCTTCGTTTTCTATATCAAAGAATTGATAATTATTTCTACCATCAATGAGATACTTTTTTTTGGTAAGGTAAGGAGTATTATAACTTTTCAACACAATTTACAAAGAGAGTAGTCAAATACAAAAATCCCGAACAAGAGGCGACACAGGAGGGTGTCACAACTAGTTCAAGGGTGTGCCGACTAAACAACAAAAGAAGAAACACTATCGATGCACAAGGAGGCCAAACAACGGCCAACAAACAGCGCCAACAAAGGAAGACCCCAACACAAGTGGATTACTCGAATATAGAAGTCGAAATGCCCAATTAGACTGGATTCTTCTGTTTCGCAGGTTGTCTTGGACTGGCTTGTATGACAGACATCTGTCCCTTATGAGCTTAGCAAGGTGTATACGAAGATCTGGTATAAACAATGGTTGATTCCTGAAGAGGATGTGATTGCGTTCCGACCAAATAATATGGCAAAGAGCCCCAAAGGAGAAACGTGCAATTCGTTGGCGAAAGCTATTTCCACCAATGAACCGGACTGCCCACTGGATGTTTTCCTGCCATGAGCTATTCCACCAAGAGAGATTGCAATTTCTTACCCAATATAATGCCAAGGAACCCGTGATAGCACAATCAAAGAAAAGATGATCAATAGAATCCGGAGTATGTCTACAAAAAGCACACTGACCTTCAAGAATTCTACGATGATTTAGCAAAATAATCTGAGTTGGGAGCCTATCAAGAGTGATGAGCCAAAGAAGGAACCCGTATCTCGACGCCAAGCTTCGATTCCAAATGAATGAACTCCATGGAACAAACAGGCTTATGGATCTAATCAACTCCCAAGCCGAGGCCATTGAGAAGGTTCCCGAGGAGTGACCTTGCCAGATTACTTGATCAGGCCTTTCCCTGTGAAGAGTAGGCAGAGTATCTGTCCAAGAATTAATAGTTTGCAAAATATTGGAATCCAGCCAGACAGAGGAGAAGAAATCCTGAACCGTGGCATTTCTTGGGATACCCGAGCAGTAGATATCCCTATTTGAGAAGAGCTTGGACAGGGGCCCTCTAGGATGCCAATAATCAAACAAGAAAGAAGTTGAGCTTCCATCACCAATCCTCCATTTAAACTGCAAACGGAATTCCCGTCGGAGGTCGAGAATTTTTTTCCAAACCCACGAGCAAACAATCGGTTTAGTCGCTACCCAGAAATTTTTTGTTTTTGAGGAAGGTGGAAAATCCACTTATGCCACAAAGATTCTTTATCTGTATAGAGAATCCATATATGCTTGAGCATAACTGCCCTGTTACAGTCGATGAGTCTACGTATACCTAGACCCCCTTCTTTTTTTGGCCTGCATACATCAGCCCAAGGAACCTTGGCTCCGCCCCCACCTAGGTCTGGGCCTCTCCATAGGAATTGCTTGAGAATTAACTCGATCCTCGCTAATACAGATAATGAAATAGTGAATACACTAGCCCATAAAACATGAATAGAGTGGAGGACCGACTTAATAAGTTGTAACTGTCCAGCAAAGGAAAGGAAACGTTGAGACCAATATCGAGCTCGAGTAGTAATGGAGTTTACTAGCGAGCTACAGTCAGTCTTGCTTAGTCTAGTCGAAGTAACAGGAACTCCAAGATAACGAAAAGGAGTGTACCTTCACCAAAGCCAAAAATAGCCCGAATCTGATCCCAGAGTTCTGTCGCCCCACCAAACATAAAAATCTCACTTTTGTTAGCATTTGGAGTTAGCCCAGACCATCGAGAGAATAAGTTAAGGCCTTCCTTAAAAAGTGTGGCAGAAGTCGTATTTGCCTCTATAAAAGAACGACATCATCCACGAAAAAAAGGTGGGAGAGGCAAATGGACTTACACCACCAGTAGAATTTAAACCCCAGAAGTCGAGCTTGAGAATTGAGGATTCTCGACAGCACCTCCATGACTAGAATGAAGAGATAGGGAGACAAAGGATCACCTTGCCGAATACCCCTTCCACTCGCAAAGAATCCATCGAGTTCCCCATTAATGGCTACCGAGAATTTTGGAGATGCAACACATTCCATAATGAGCTTTATGAGCATCGACGGAAAGCCAAATGTTTGAAGTACTGATTCTAAGAAGTTCCAATCGACCGTGTCATAGGCCTTCCGAAAATCTACTTTGATAACACACTTAGGCAAATACGGCTCATGATATACCATATCATGAGATATTTTTATACATAGCATATAAGAAATTATACGACACTCTAAAAGTACACTAAAAACAATGAGATAAAAAAAAGGTCATGCACATTGAGACACCATAATATTTTTTTATAAACACTTCATGATAATATAAATTTTTGTTAATTCTAAACGAATTTGTGTCCTTTAAATTTTCTTTCCTTATTTTATGTTAGTCATTGATCTAATTTAATTTCATCTATTTAATTTTTGCATTGAAGAATGTAATTGTAATCTTATTTTGGAAAATCTTTAAAGAGGTTTTTTTTTGTTTCATCTTGTGATCCTATAAAATTATGAGTGTGTAAAAGGACAACTGAGAGGAAAGAATTTTACTGATGATATGCCCAATAAAAATAGAAGCCTACATATATCTAACCGTGGTAAAACATTGTTCATGGTCAAATTTTTCTGCATTCTATTTGACAATTAATTCATAAATTTTCTCGACAACTTAGAAAAGAATTAGGTTTTTTGAAAATTTCTCTATTCGACAAAGTTAATATGAATAAAACTAAAACCTAAAAAAACAAAAAAAACATAATTCTTTTAATATGCATGATAACGTTACACCCAATTAATTTTTTTAATAAAACACGCGTGACACTGTTTTTTTTTTTTTTGGTCAGACAACACGTGACAATCATAATCATTGATCTTACCTAGAAATAATAAAACTTAAAAAGGAAGTAAAGTGAATTAATTTGGGGTCCCAATCTGAACTTCATTTGGATGATTAAGAGCAATTTCGTTTCTATAATGAAATAAGATGGACTTATTGATTTCGGGAGCGAAAATAGTCCCATCCTTTGAAAATATATCATGTTGAAACGTCACATGGCTTTTCACTTGTAATAATTTCAGCTCAAACTCAAACTTGAGCCTACACTCGAGTTTTAACAATACGACAGAACAAAAAATAATAATATAATTTGTACTTTTTTGCTACAGATATATAAACACGTTTGGAAGTCGTAAAATTTTAATTACTCCATTAAATTAATGAGAAACTTGGTCTGACTATTTCTAAGTTGGAGTTTGACTTAGGCTCCATTTGATTCGCAAAAAACGAATGATTTAGAAAATATTTTTCTAAAAATAATGATTTCTATCTCTCATAAAAATGAATGAAAATATTTTAATAGAAATTGTAGTCGATAATGAAATATTTTTTATTGACTAATTATTTTAAGTGATACGAGCGATCTTTTTAAGGAAAATATTTTCTAAATCATCTATTTTCAATGAAACAAATCAAGCATTAAATTCAATGTATTGAGGTGCTCGAACCAGAAGAGATTTGAGTTGAATTTCGAAATACTTTGCTAACTAAGGCCTGTTTATTTCGTGAAAAATGAACGATTTGGAAAATATTTTCCTAAAAATGATCGCTCATATTGCTTGAAATAATTAGCCAATTCAAAAGACTTTCATTATTGATAATAATTTATATCTAAATATTTTCGTGAATGGTGAAAATATTTTTTGTTCATTTATTTTTGTAAGCGATGATACGGGCGATTTTTTTTTTTAAATTTGAAATCATTCATATTTTGTGAAACGGTCGGAGTCTAAATCTTCGAATTATGGAGCTCTTGATGAAAGATGCGTAGCTTCATTTTCGTTCTCGCTCCTAATTTTTGCATGAATATATATTTCGAATATATATATATATGACAAAAATAAATAAATAAAGAAACGCAGCGATAAGTATTAGGGGTGTGCAAAAAACCCGGTACCCGCCCAACCCGCCCAGGACCGCCCAGGACCGGACCAGGACCGGTGGGTTCTAAGGTTTTCGGTCCGGTTCCCGGTTCCAATTTTTTGGAACCGGTGGGTACTGGTCCGGTTCCCGGTTTTGGGTGTGGGACCGCCCACCCGCCCACCCGGACCGGACCGGGTTGACATTTGCTAGTGATTTGGTCATGAAAATGCTGGTCTTTCTATGAATTTCCTTGCATCTTGTGGGTCATTGCAGTCTTGCTATTGAAAGTGCTCATCCCGCTCGTTGCTAGCCTTTTGCCACTCGCCACTTGCCACGCTCGGTCCGGTCCAAACCCATTGGGTCGGTTGGTCCCGGGTTAAACCTAGTGCAAAAAATGAAATAAAAAAATTATCGGTTGGTCCCGGGTTGACGCTGGACCGGATCGAACTCATTGGGTCGGTCCGGTCCTCGGTCCTAGGCTTAATAGGGTCGGTCCTCGGTCCCAAAAATTGAGGACCAACACTGTGCGGGTTGGTCCTAGGGTTAGGGGGCGGACCGGCCCAACCCGGACCATGCTCACCCCTAATAAGTATACCTCCTTCTATCCCCGTGCTAAACCGGCATTTTGGTCTCCTCTCTCTTACTCACTCTCGCAGTCGCTCTCGAGCTCTCTCTCCGCCATGGCCCAAACCCTAGCACGCGCCGTCGCCGTCGCCACGGCCTCCGGCACCGCCGCCGCCGGCCGCCTCACCGCCTTCTCTCTCGTCGCCAAGCGCCTCCTCTCGACCACGCCCTCCGTCACCTCCCCTCCTCCGCTCCCGTCCCTCCTCTTCCGCCGCCGAGCCCTCGGCCCTCTCTCCCGCGCCGTCGGGTCGGCTTCCTTCGGCGCCGCGGGGGCTCGGTTCGCCCCCATACGGTGCCGCGTGAACCGGTCGGGGGGCTCCCCGTACTCGCCGCTGAACTCCGGGTCGAACTTCAGCGACCGGCCGCCCACGGAGATGGCGCCGCTGTTCCCGGGGTGCGATTACCAGCACTGGCTCATCGTCATGGACAAGCCTGGGGGTGAGAACGCCACGAAGCAGCAGATGATCGATTGTTACATCCAAACCCTAGCCAAAGTTGTCGGGAGGTAGTGGGTTTGCCCTTATTCTGTTTTCCTCGTGGTTTGGAAGATATAAGAAAGGATAAGTTGCATTGACGTAAAGTAATTTGTTGGAAATGCGTGGAGGTGCCCACTTTTGGATATGTTTACGGTTTTGGACACCCTTGGTTCGTGTGAAATGCTTTGGTAACACTCCTCTGACATGATGAATTACATAGGAACCCCTGTAGAAAACCCAAAATGAAGGAGTTTTGGCATAAGTTTACTAGAGTTCAGATTATTAATAGAAATGTTGGTGCAGGTAATAAGGTTGGTTCTGTTATGAACTGTGTATTAGTTACGAAGTCGAGAATTCGGACGTGTTTCTTTTGCCCCGTGTAGTGCTTACTGTACGAACTGATTGGAGGTCCTTCTTTATAGAGTTTAGGCTACGCCTTTTGGATTGATAATCCCCGTGTTTGATTGTGTTTGACATTTGAAAGTTATTTGATATTGATGAGCGAGCTTGCATCAGATGTGCTAATGATTTAGATGATGAAATGTTGGGGCTTTAGGTTGATTTTAGTGTCCCTTGTGTTTGCTAATGTGCATCAGTGAGGAGGAATCGAAGCAGAAGATATACAACGTGTCCTGTGAGAGATATTTTGGGTTCGGCTGTGAGATTGATGAGGAGACATCAAACAAGCTTGAAGGTCAGTTGTCTTTCTCTCTTTATCTGGTTTCGTTAAGCTGTGGTCTGTTCCTCAACTCTGAAATAATTTGTATTTGTGAACAGGTTTGCCTGGGGTATTGTTTGTGCTTCCAGACTCCTATGTTGATCCTGAGTACAAGGACTATGGGGGTAAGGCTTGTTCCTTTTAGATGAATCGTGAGCTATCCTCTATTTATCATTGTGGCATATAGTTTGGTAATGACATATTGACGGTTAAAATGTGGATGTATTATTTTCCCTTTTTCGTTGGATCTTGAGTATATTTCAAGGGTAAATAATGGCTTCAATATTGTTTCTTTAGTTTCTGAAAGCCTGGCTTACCTATGAAACTGGATTTGATTGCTGAATGACTTGTTTTGACTGGGCAAGAATTTTGGTTATTCTCACATTGCTTGTTGTGTTGCCCTAGAGGCATCAGTGTGAATGTTTAATGAAAGATTAGATGTGGAGAGTATAGTGAAATACATTCACGCATCTAGAGCATGAACTGTAGAATTTTGTCAGATATCCTGATCAGACGAAGCTGTGTCTTTTTCAATGTGCTATGAGCTTGATGCATTTAATGAACTGAAAGAAGAAATTGCTTACTTTTAAAAGGTGTTATGTCTCCACCATTTATGTTTGAGTGTAAAAATATATGTTTGTTTGTTCAATTAGTTATAAACTTTGCATGTGTAGTTGACAAAGAAAAGTTCAAGGCTGCATTTCTGCTGGGACTTTATGCCATTCTTAATGGTGGAATCACTCGTGTGGAGTCAACATAGGATGATTTTAGTTTAATGATTGGTTATGCATATATGTTGTTTCCCTAGTGAGTATGAGTGTGTGTTGTGGGTGATGATAACTAAAATTTGTCTATTAAAGATTTCTAAATGCATGATAGTCCATCTTGGCAAAGCTGAAGAGTCTGTCGACAATGTGCAGCTTTGAATGCTAATGGACTGATATCAAATGTCTCTCTTAACTATGCTCAGCTTTCTAGTTCCATGTAGCTGCAGTTCAGTGGAGATGAAACAGAAGCACTTCATCGTTACACTAAATTCTGTTTCATCACAAGTCTGATTAGTTATTTTATTGCATGGGTGAGTGTTGTTAGTGATGAATAACTAAAATGTGTCGATTGGGGACATCTGCCTGCATGATAGTCCATCTTGGCAAAGGTGAGGAGTCTGTTGACAATGCTTAGCTTTGAATGCTAATGGAATTATATCAAATGTCTCTCTTAACTATTCTCAGCTATCTAAATTTCATGGATATGCAGATCAGTGATGAAACAGAAACACTTCATCATTACACTGTATTTTGAGTTTGTCATGAGTTTGATTATGGATCTTATAGTGACTAGTGTCTCAATAATTTTAGGCGGTCTTTAATGAGTATGCTTATTTTGCTAGCTGCAAACTGGTTGACGCACCGAGACATGGACCTTAATTTTTGTAAACAGTATAATGATTTACTCGCTTTTGAGAATGCTTTCGCATGGTGCATTGCAAGTCTCAGAAAATAATATTGACTTAATCGATAGAGCTGAACATATCTTTTTTCTGGTCAGGATGATTGAATGCGGTTGTTAAATGTGAATGCCGTCTACTTCTATGAATTTCGCATGGTAGAGAAACAGACTTTATTCTTGTAGACAATACCGAAAAAAATGACTTTTGCATGGATAAGGTGGCCTGTGCATGAGATTCTGAAAAGTTATATCCTTATTCCTGCATTTGTCAATGGACTTGGTTAATGTTGTTACTGTGACTGCAGTACCACTTCTTTGTATTCCACAGGGGAAATACTTTGGCCTTGTTTTGGCAATGCTTTAAGATACTGTGTAGCGCTCTCCATTTTGACAAATATTTAATATTATGGACCTGTTTGGCAATCTATATAAATTAACTGTTCTTTACAATGTTCTCGTTTTTGCTTCAAAATGATTTTGGGTTGTTTTTGCTTTTGTTCTCTTTTTTGTTCAAAGAGACAAATGTAAAAGTTGATTTTTTTTATTTCATTACTATGTATGTGGAAACTATTGTCTAATAGGTGTTGATAAATGTTTCTTCTCCACTTGAAAACATTCGACAGTTCTTGTTTTGGGTTCTGAAAAATCTTTCGCAAAAGAAAAATTTTCAAAATCACTTTTTGGAAAAGCGCTGTCATCTTGGTTTGTCATAGGCTTATTGAGAAAATAAATCAAGGTAAAAGCATTCGGTTTAGAAGTCCTTTTGTGGAGTCTCAGTAAAAATGCGGTAGAGGGTGGATTGTGGTAGATTGCTGGCCAATTGATTATACTCTGTAGTGCAGATGATAAAAATGGTCATTTTACCCTTTTTACTTAATTTCCATGTATAGAATGGTCCTTTATTCTTTATTAGCGCCACATGGGTATCCTTTGACTTAGTGCCCCCCGGGACTTGTGTCCTTTGACTTGGATGCTCCATGTATGACGGAGTTGCGAAAAAAATGGAAATGGGAATATTAAAGGCTCATCAGCATGCTTTGTCATAATTCTAAGGCATGGTACAAATCTGGGGATATTAAGATGTGGTAGCATGTCATGCATGCCATCTCTAAATATGGAGCATATATAAATCCAATTCACCTTTTTGTTTGAACTTACTAGTGTATTAGTTTCTAGCTGATCTTGATGTCATAGAAGGGTATTAACTTATACTGCGGTCTTGCTATATGTTGTAGCTGAGCTGTTTGTGAATGGAGAGATTGTTCAAAGATCACCTGAGAGGCAAAGGAGAGTGGAGCCGCAACCTCAAAGAGCTAAGGACAGGCCAAGATACAATGACAGAACAAGATACGTCCGCCGTAGAGAGAACATGGGTTGATCTGAGAAATTGGTTAACAATATGTATATGGGTTCTGTTTAGAGTATGCCGTGCAGGGTGGCAAGTCTTTATCCATGTTCCTGCAATATGCTTAGTCGACTTTGGACCGGGGTGAATGGATTTATTTTGTGCTGCTCTTTCAGATTTGCATGAACTCTGTTTAATGTTGAGATGATGCATGTAAGCCCTGTGCTAGGAATTCCATCGCTGAAGAAAAATCATATAAAGCTGTTATTTTATACCGAGTCTGAAAATTGGTGGTGTTCTTGGTCCAGACAAGAGTGAATGAACTGAATTGCTACCTTTGTTGAGTTTCGGAGATGCATTCGTATGGAATAATTGATAGTGATGGGTTCTGAGACAGCTCTTTTGTCGTAAATTAAGGATGATGTTCCTTAGAAAATCATTGCCAAGGTGCCGGCTGATTTGTTTGGAAGGGGTTCTTGATTCTCTGGTATCTACACTCTTGAGGGCATTGGTTCCAGGACGAATGAGCTCATAAAATATTGTGTTAGCTCGTGAGTTTGTTCATTAGGTATAAGAGACAAAGGCGAGGAAGTTTGTTACCGCCCGTCTCTTAAAACCTGATACGAAAGGTCATGACAAAAATCAAATGGAATTGTCTGCATGCGTCGCGACTGTCTTAACTTGCTTTCGGTAGAGGATGCACCTTAAGTTGCGACGTAGTCTTTATCTCGGAGCCTCTACAATTTTTTTTTTATAAAGATCGAACTGCTTAAAGAAGAAAGATAAAATGAAAACAAATATAATTATGAAAAGATGAAGTCAGGCCCATTCATACTGAGAACAAATTGATCAGCTACTGGGACTAGGAGTAATCTGCCGCAAATTCATGAAAATATAAGTTAAGAATAATCTACCAAACTACCACCATAAGCAGTCATTGCCAACTACAAAATAGGGTGAGTTCCCTAAAAAACCCCAAACTTCAAGTCAAGTTTTAAATTTGCTCCAAACTTTTTTTTGTCTTAGAAAAAACCCCAAACTTTAGGTGAAGTCTCAAATCTATCCCGAACTTTTTTTGTCTCAGAAAAAACCCCAAACTTTAAGTTCGATCCCAAATCTGCCCTGAATTTTTTTTTGTTTACAAAAATCAACAAATTTCAATTTATTTTTAAAAATATACCCTAGTGATCCAGTCCTAACTTGACGTGGCACTTCTACATCGATAACAAATCCATATCAGTAAACTAATGGGGCAATAGATATAGACTGACATCGCATTTCCACTTTGAAAACAAATCTAACCCAATAAAAATTGTTAAAATTTTCTAAAATAAAACCATTCTAGGATATGAAAGTTAGGGACGATAACAAATCCACCCTCAAAAACCTTTTTTAATTTAAAGAAAAAACCAAATTTTGAGGTTCAATCCAAATTTACTCCGAACTTTTCTTTGTCTAAAAAAAGGCCCCATTAATTTGTTGATGTAGATTTGCTATCGACATGGAAGTGTCATGACAAGTTCGAACTGGATCACGGAGGTATATTTTTGAAAATAAATTGAATTTTGGTAATTTTTTTTTACAAAAAATAAAATTCGGAGCAGATTTGGGACTTAACTTAAAGTTTTGGGTTTTTTCTTAGACAAATAAAAGTTCGGGACAGATTTGGGACTGGACTTAATGTTTAGAGTTTTTTTCGAGACAAAAAAAAATTCTGAGCATATTTGGGACTTGACCTAAAGTTGGAAGTTTTTTAGGGAATTAGGCCCTACAAAATATGGGCTAAAAAAATCTAAACTCATCTAAAGAGAGAACCTGTTATAACCAAAGAATGAGAGTGTTTGAGTGATGATACTGGGGTGCTCCACCATAAACAGTGTACATAATTATATCACGAGCAAAAGAATATATATGCATGTGTGTGTGGAATCCAATGAGGAAAGGCAATCACTAAAATTATTTCGTTTATAACATTTTGATATCATAGGTAAATTTTCTCTACGTTCTATATATATAATAGGAACAAGTGCTTATGACTATTGAAGTTGTCCCCACCATAATATACCAAAAATGCAACCAGAGAGTGTACTTATAATACGAGTCATATCCATAGTTCGGGAAGATCAGTAAGTCTTCCACATGGAGACATCGAAATGGTCAACCCACTCGCTAATCACTGAGACAACCATTGGCTCGACCTCTCAGAATGCTGTTGGGTTTTATCAATTGTGATAGCTTTTCAGAAGATGCAATATCGAGTGTGCACAATGAGCATCGACATGTCGACAAGAGACCTTGATGTTGATCTACTGTATTCCGTAAAACTCCAATTAATTCGTTATGAGAGGATAACCTAATCAACTCTTGTTTTGGACAGAATTAATAGTTGTATTTGTAGAAAATCTAATTCTACTCAGATTGTAATGACAAGAGGATGACCTGCTCAACTCTTGCTTCAACACGATGAGTACATTGTATGTCTGTCTATTTTCACCGTGGCAGGGATGGCAAAAAGAACTGTCTACCGAGCAGACAAACACAAATGCCCATCTTACTTAGTAGCAAACATGTCGAATTTCCATATGCTCTATGAGATATTTCAAATTTCGGGACCCATATCCTGTCAAGATGTAACTTCTCACAATCATGTATTCGCAAAGATTTTAGTTTCTTGAAACTCGAAGCTGGATCAAGCACCTCATCTAAAGATCTGCATCCTTGTATACACAAGTCTTCCAATGACTCCAGTCTTCCTTGAATCTTCACAAGATTATGACATTGTCGCAGGTCAAGTTGTGTAAGCTTCTTCAAGTTTGATAAATTGGGCAATCTCTCAAGCAGAGGCAGCTCACCTAGCTTTAAGATCATCAAATTCTCCAAACCATCAAAGCTTTTTATTTCAGTTAGATCATGACAGTACCGCAAGTGAAGTTCAGTGAGCTTCCTCAAGTTTGATAGATCAGGTAATCTCTTCAGTAGCGGAATTTCTATGAGCTTCCAAGTTTTGAGATTCCCCAAGCCTTCAATGCTTTGCACGTCAATTAGATTATGACACTGCCCCAAGTGCAGTTCATTGAGCTTCTTCAAGTTTGATAGATAGGGTAATCTCTCCAGTAGCAGAATTTTTATGAGCTTCAAAATTCTGAGACTCGCCAAGCCTTCAATGCTTTGGATGTCGATTAGATAAGGGCAATGCCACAAATGCAGAATGACTATGTTCATCATGGAAAAATTGGTGATCTTAACTTCCAGGGGAAAATGATGCCACGAAAGCCACCTCAACTTGGAAAGCATAAGAATATTGTTTTGTAGATTGGCGGGGAAATCACTTGAAGGCCAGTTATCCTGGAAAACCCTCACATCAGGGTATCTTACATTAGATAGCCTCTCAACTTCTTCGTTTGCAAAATAGTGTAGCAACTGAGGGTCAAACTTCCGGTGAAGAGCTTCAATTTTTTTTGTTCCCTGCGACAGTAAAACAAAAGGGCAAGTATAGTAATCGTCTTTCCAAATATGAAAAATAAATCTAAGCATTAGTATAACCAAAAAACAAGTTCCCTCACTTTCTTTTCTTTCTATATTATATATCGACCAATCCAATCTCGACTTATACAGCTAAGCCGACCATTAGATGCAAATAGAACCCCGAAAGGAATTTTTGAATTCAATTCTCATGGAAACAGTAATCATGAGATAAGAAATAACTTCCCTTAAACATTATTGAGCAAACAATCACTGTGAAAAGGCTTGAAATTTGTCAGCTTGATGGAGATAAAGTAACTGAAATGCAACTTTACCTTCATGTCCATCACCATGTCCAAACCTTCCTCAAGGTTCCACAACCGAGTCTGCTTTTCTCGTTCCTTATAACATTCTCGATGAACAATGTCTCTACCAAGGCCTCTTAGCTGAGCATGCATCCATAGCTTATTGTGTTCATCGACTTTTATCAAAGACATTTTTTGAAGGACTTCAAGACCTTCCTCTGGGAAGAGATAGGAATCTTTCCACGAGTGGAGCACTTCCCGTTGATCAAATCCAGCGAAAAGACAAGCTATATCAAGAAAGATATGCTTTTGCCAATCATCCAAGGCATCATAACTTATTTTCAAATTTCTTTTTACTTCATTGAGAGGAACTTGTTTCAACTTTTTCAATATCACATCCCAAACATCTTTGCTTCTGCGCGGAAGTAGCTTACCTATAGCCTCAAGAGCAAGAGGAAGACCCCCTGTACTTTGGACCACTTCTGTGGAGAAAGCAACATAGTCATCCGAAGGGTAATCTCTTCCAAAAGCATGTTTGCAAAAAAGTTGAAGAGATTGATTGAAGTTCATGCTCCTAAGCTCATATCGATAAGGAACCTCAGGAGCCTCGATAATATCCTTGTTTCTACTAGTTATGATAATCCTACTTCCTAAACCAAACCATGCAGGTTTTCCTATCAGTGCATCCCAATGAGCCATTTGATCAACATCATCAAATAGCACCAGAACCTTTCTATCCCATAACCTTTCTTTTATTCTCTTAATTCCTTCTTCAAAATTGCTAATGTTTGACCACTTTTTTTTCAGAACGTCAGAGATTAGTTGATTCTGTAAACCTTCGATGCCCTTTAGCTTTGAAGTTTCCCTGATGTTAGAAAGGAAGCAACAAGCTTCAAAATTATGTGACAGCTGGTTGTAGATGATTTTGGCAAGAGTAGTCTTTCCAACACCCCCCATACCATGGATTCCGAGAATTCTTATATCCTCCAAATCACCATGCATCATTGTATGGATTTCCTTCACATGATTTTCAACTCCAACCAAGTAGTCTGTCACCAGCAGATAAGCCATTTCCAACTCATCTATAACCTTCTGGACAATCTCGTCTATCAGTTCTCCTTCACCTCTAATATTATGAAAGGAAGAGGACAAACATAATTAGAAGAACAAGGTAATATTATGGAAAACAGTGCGCCAAAATGATAACCCAGAAAACGACATACCTACTCTTCTTCGAATTGTCCCATCCATTTAGATCGGCAATGTGTTTGAGAGCAGCTTCCCACTTACTGACCTTCGCACCAAATTTCTTCTTATGTGAAAGAAAGGCTTCTTTATAAGACCCACTTTGATAACGGACCTCTGCCGGAGTAACGTCATAAAATATGGGCATAACCTTCTGTCTCCTTATTTTACTACCCTCCTCCATTTGGACCAACTCATCAAGACACCATTTACTAGAGGCATAGCCCTTGGAAAAGATGGGAATTGCAATTTTTGATTGGCTGATAGCTTTGAGCAACTCTGGACCAAACTCCTCTCCAACTCGGAGCTCTTCATCGTCCTTAAATGTGTGGATTTTAGCATCTAACAACCTGGTATAGAGGAATTTTGTAATGCCTAAACGAGTATCTGGCCCCCTAAAACTCAGGAAAACATCATAGTCATATCCAGATGACCTGGAGGTTGATGACGGTGAGCCGTCCTGCTGGTAATGTTTTTCCTGTTTCGGCAGCATCATATCAGGAAATTGCAGTGAGTTGGAGACACCTGCAGCAGTAGCTTCCACACTGCCATTATTGACAGCCGATGAGGATGCCGAGTCACTGACAGAAGTTACCCCCCTTTTTGTTTCTGTCACAGCTGCTATTTCTTCTCCCCTCACAGATTCTGTGTTTTCACCTGTTTTATGAAAAATGTTAAGCAATAATAACCACAAAGAGAATTCAGGCAGTTGCAACTTGAAGGAAATTCATTATGTTCAGTAGAAATTTCCTTTAAGTTATAAATCGTGGTGACATGAAGCCTATCCCTGTAGACAGTAGCTACAACTTGTGAAATTTTGAGTCCAAAGTGATTTTTCATTCCATATTTCATAGATTTTCATCTAATTAAAAGGAAATTCGGCAAGGAAATTATGTGGTAGTTATCATAGGAGCATTACATGGCAATACTAGCCAAAACAATTCCTTCATCTAAGGGATGACTGTCTATTTCACGTTTGTGTTGTATATGTGTCTCGCCAATTGGTCAAACTGCTATTTCAGTGAACACTTTATCCATTTGGCTTTGGTTTTCTTGCTCTCCAAAACTGAGCACCAGGAAAGAGGTAGCAGGAAATTGGTCTTGGAGTTTTGCAACTATGGCTCTCATGTAAAACTCATATTCGTCATCCTTCAACCAGTCGGTGGTAATTTGGCCAAAAACGGACCAATCCGTGGTAAGACAGTGTTCAAACACTGCATCCACATCAACATATGTAATCATTATGTGCATAAGATTTCTGTACAAATATAGATGAAGCTAGAAGGAGACATCTATCATCAAGTGTGTCCTTCCTTTGGGCTCAGTATAAACTTGATAGACCATGAAATGAATTTAATTCTTGAGGTAAAATGAAGTACTCATGCAGCATAGCTTCCAAATCGCGTATAATGACTTGCTACGCTGTCAAAAATAGTTTAGAAACTAAACCGAAGAAATAACCTCAAAAACTTCCAGAAAGGAGTGACTAGGAAAGGTTCTTGTAAAGTAGGATACATGTACTGCAAATCATTTCCATAGAGGTGCAGCGTGATTGATATTTCCAGACTAGTGATGAATCAACTAATGAAATGATCCCCTGAACTTGAAGGATAAGCACCTCATGAGAATCTTCTGCAGTTAAACCTATTGAATGCTTATGACCTTTCACCGGCAAGTTCATTTGGGAATGGCGAAAAATGCATTTATGACTAGACAGTAGCGCCCACAAGAGCCTTTGTGATTAACCAGGAAGCAATTGCAGAAAGGGCTTGTGGCTAAGTAGCTCCATCAAAGGTTTATCTCTTTCTACTTCTAGGCTTTCCAGACTTTCAAAGAAAATAGCATCTATTTATATTTTTTTAAAATCTAGGTGAATGATTCATGTGCCGACTTAACCAAGTGAAGCGCGCCCACTGAGAAGGAACCCTCCCCCTGCTCTTTTAAGATGTGGGCATTTTTTGTCCTGCTGAAAAAGCTTACAAGATAGCTAGTATTTCAATGCTATGGTCTTTCAAATTCGGCACTGGATTGACCCACCCCGGTTTCAGGTTAGTCTCAATAGTCTGATAGCCCAGCAATCATTGACGATTTATGGGATTTCTTCTCTTCAATCCGGCCTGAACTGAACTCTTCTTATCAGAGTTGAGCCCCAATGCCATTTGGCTGGTCTATAAAACATTGGTGCACCTTCACAAGCTGCCGAGGTTATGCAGTTGCTCGAAGTAGGTTTGCATGAGCATGGCTATGCTCCCAGGTTAAAGCAGGGCTATCGGTCCTGTGAATGGTACCATTTAAATGTGGATTGGTTCAAGAATTTCCTTTTAGCTGAGGCAAGAAATGAACTTGCAATCAGAAGTGACATGAAATGCAATGACATGCTTCTATGGAAGTTAATGCTTACGGTGAGAAACTATTTGATCAGGGTTGGTTGACAAGATGCAACAGCCCTACTAACTCCTAGACAGAGAGTTTATGCTTCTTTTGCAAAGTAATAAAGTTGTCAATCCTAGAAGTTTTAGTCTGTATTTGTTTCATGAGCCTAGAGTCCACTTTTATGACCAAAATGGGAAAAAAAAAACCAAAAACTACAGTACACAAGTTTCTCTGATCTTTTGACCTATGATATCCCTAATTCATTCCTAGTTGTCACACTGGTTTTCCACTAATTCCCATATTGTTGAAGTACTGCAGTGCTCCTAGAGGAGGAAGATGTTGGAAAATAAGTCTAGAGGCTGTTATTCCACCCAACCACTAAAATAAAGGAGCATACATAGAATCCTGGAATCTGACAATACTGCACATATAAACTATTGTAAGCATACCGAGACTGAATATGTTAAAGCTCACCATAGACTCTGTCTGAAACTTCCAACACCCCTCCATCGGGTAGATTCCTGTAAGAGAATATCCAGAGTAAGGCCAGAGTGCACCAGGATTAATCCATATGCTTAACATCAAGCATCTTGACACACTAGAATTGCACTCACGCAAAACCAAAAGTCCATGTTACTTCATTTTGCATAACACGTACTTTACGGCGGAGAAAATTATCTCTGTAGACTAGGACATACTGTAAGTCTGTAAACCAATAATTTGTTCAGGGGAATGGGAGCTACGTGCTGTTGTTGTTCATTGCATCAAATGTGCATAGTAAAAGGTCAAACAGATTTATGTTGGCAATGTTGTCATAAAGAATTTAGACGATCCCAGTTGTAAACTTCAGCAGTTTCTAAAAAATCGACTCACCTTGTCCTTTTAGACAAATCATCCTTCTCTTGGATGATCTGGTCGGGCAGTGGCTGTGACTGCCGGTCTTCAATCATCCTCCGTACTTCAGACATCGAAGGGCGCGTCGGAGGGAAGTCGGATGCACAAGCCATCGCCACGTGCAACAGTCCCATTAACTCATCCTGGAAATTCTGGCAATCTCCCAGCTCAGGATCGAAAACATCAACAGCCCAGTGCTTTCCGGTGGTGGGCTTAACCAAAAATGCAAGATCAGCCCCATCAGGCATTTTCCCAGTTAGAAGCTCCACAAGAAACACCCCAAAGCTGTAGATATCCTCCTTTTGAGGGTCAGCGGCCTTCGATGTGCCATGCGCAGGCGCCTGGATGTGGGTCAGGCCGTAATCGGAAACTAACGGATCATAGGATGCCGTGAGGAGGACATTGCTCGACTTGATTTTTCCATGGAAGACATTGGGACCTTGAGAATGCAAGTACTCTATGGCCCGGGCGGCTCCAAGAGCGATGCCGCGCCTGATTTCCCAGCTAAGCGGCGTCTTTTCCGACCGACTGCCTCCATGTAAAAGTCCATACAAGCTTCTCAGGGGCACGTAATCGAACAACAGGAGCTTCTCGTCTCTACTGTAATAGTAAGCCTTCAGGGGGAGTAGATTCTCGTGTCGCATCGCTCCCAGTGCGTTCGCCGTCTTCCTGAATTCACCAACGGGCAAGGCCACATCCCTCAGCCTCTTCACAGCCACCGTCCTCCGGTCCTCCAGGACCGTCTTGTAAGACGTCCCGACGGTCCCTTTCCCTAAAACCTCGGCACTGCCCATCAAAAAGTACTCCAAGTCAAACCCCTCCTCCGAAGGGTCCAGGAAGACCAGCTTGCTCGCCGCGCGTGCCGGCTTCTCCCCCTGAATTTCCGCATCCTGCACCACGGGTGGTGGATCGTTCTCCCCCGCTGCTCCGCTCCTCCTGTCACCCGACCTTCGCCCCGGATTGCTCAGAGTCCCCGCCATCATAACCAGAAAAGAAGAAGCCCCGAGCACGATCCGGTCACGCTATGCCCTCCTGCTATGGCGAGCACGAGACAGCTTCCTTGCTCTTTCGTCTCCTCAGCCTCGTCAGCTGCAGGTCTTCGTCTTGGTCTTTCCCTCCTGGTCAACGATGTCGGCAGCAGCCAGCAGGTATAAAGTGTCTCGAGAAGAAGAAAGCTACTTTACATTCACCACTGTGACCAACAGCGCGAACTGAATCTATCCAATGTTCAGGCACGCGACTTCCGGTGCAAGCAGTGACAGACTTTTCCATCCCAGACATCAATGACTGCATTGCGCAAAGGAGCTCCTGTCTTCTTCTCGATTTTCATTTTTAAATTATTCTCTTTCTCCCCGCTCCTTCAAAGACCAGCACGACCAATACTTGATAAAAAAACAAGCAAAAATATTATCAAAAATCTCAAATTATATCATTTGTGATAAATTTATCCTGAACTTTTTTTTGTGACATAAAAAACTTCAAATTATGCCTCCCGTGATAAATTTACCCTGAACTTTTTTTGTGACACGAAAAATCTCAAACTATGCCACTTGCGACATATTTATCCTATAATACTTTGGCCATGGGCATTTTCGTCTTTTTTCTTTTTTTTCTTTTCTTCTCCAACGAGGGGAGCCCTCGCCTGAGTCGGGCGACCCTCGCCGGTGATCCTACATTTCCATAAAAAGACGAAAATACCTATAGGTCAAAGTATTGTAAGATAAATATGTCACAAGTGGCATAGTTTGGGGTTTTTCGTGTCACAAAAAAACGTTCAGGGTAAATTTGTCACAGGTGGCATAGTTTGAAGTTTTTCGTGTCGCAAAAAAAAATCTCAGGGTAAATTTATCACAAGTAATATAGTTTGGAGTTTTTGGTGGTATTTTCCCTAAAAAGAATTACATATTTTTCATCTGTTTTCTGGAAAAATAACTTTCTTTCTGCAAAAGTTGAGTATCTCCGATGTTTCTGGGCCACTGGGGGTGCGTATAGGGCCCATGGACCCGGAATTGGGTCTAAATTTATGTAATCTCGCATCGAATGGGCTTTTTGGCCCCAATGAGTTTTAGCCGCTATTTTGAAGAGTGCGATTTCTAGGGGCTATGAGATTAGGGCATGTGGAGATACCTCCCTTCGCCGCGAATCAGCAGGACTTCGACAGCAAGCGATTCCGGCACGTGGTTTGGAAGATACGAGCATCCAAAGCCGCGGCCGCGGGTGGGTGACCGGGTAACTTTCTCGCGAAGCTACGGATCAATGCACATGAGCTTTAGGGTCGATCCGGTGACACAAAAATCACGCGATTTGGTTGTTCTTGGATGGATTATTGAGTCCTTATAGCCTGTAACTTGAAACTGGAACCTCTAGAAATCGAGTTTTAAGCGTGCGTGGTCGCTTTCGATGACTCATGCGGCCCGACCCGACATTTGATTGTCGTGTCGTTTCCGTTGGAACCAACGCACAAAACACTACAATATGTGAATTTCTCCTAATTTTCGGAAAATACTTGAAATGTCTGTTATTTTCCAGAAATTCCGACATTTGTAAAATATTATGGAATATGGTATTCTGGACATCCAAAAATTTGCTACTCCATCCGGTCTGTCAAAAAATACACATTGGTGGTGGAAAATTCTGGTACTTCTTAGTCTTTGAAAGGTTTGATACAATTATGTAAGAAAATAGGAACCGATGTTTGGAAATATATATATATATATATATATATATATGTATATATGTATATATATATGTATATATATGGATTTCCTATAAAATGTTGAGATATAAAAAATATAAGAGTGTTAACAGCATCTCGGATGGGTTGATCTCCTACATAAATAGTTTTATTTGTTTTCTGAAAAATAAATTATTTTCTGCAAATATTGAGTGTGTATTTCCAATGTTTCACTGAGTTATGTAATCTTTAGGACATCGGGTTATTATGGATTGTACAGCTGTGTCATTGTACTTTTGGTAACAGTAGTCTAGCATATCCCTAGCATATCCCGTAGATTAGTTATTTTCTTTTCTTATAAGGCTTTCCTTTTCTTGTAAGGCTGTTTAGCCTATTTACTGGTTCTGCAGATCCTAATACATTTTGAGCTTTTACGTTCCAAACTTATTATGGTATCAGAGCATCTTCGTTCTGGGACCGATTGAATTCTTTTTGAAGTTTTCATAGGATGGCGGACGTGAGTGATTCAGACAAGAGCCCGAGAAAGGACACCGTTTTACCGAAGACTATCATGAAGGGAGATGGCTCGGCCAGGAGGGCTGAGATTCCAGCGACGTATCGGCTCGAGTCGTCAGATGGCCCGGGCAACGTTCTGATCGCTTGTAATCTAAATGGCGGCAACTACTTGACATGGTCACGTGGTATGCTGATTGCGTTACGAGCAAAATGCAAACTACCCTTCATTGACGGGTCACTTCAAAAGCCGGAGGAAGACGACCCGATGCGAGAAAGGTGGGAGATTTGCAACTCCACAATCTTAGCATGGCTGTTCAACACAGTGGAAAAGGACCTCCAATCAACAGTCGCTTATGCTATGGACGCGAAAGAACTATGGGACGATCTCAAAGAACGGTACTCGGAAGGAAATCAGACTCGGATTTATCAAATCAAATTAGAGATCTGTATTCTCAAGCAGGATGGGAAGAGTGTGCGGGAATATTATTCCAAATTGAAATTATTGTGGGATAAACTCGAGTTTTACCTTGAGAAACCGAGCTGCAGCTGTGGAGCCAACAACAAGTTTGTGGCACAACGGGAAACGGAGAAGATATTTCAGTTTCTCATGGGTCTCACCTCTGAATTCAACACAATACGGTCCAACATCCTTAGTATCGAGCCAATGCCGAGCCTAAATAAAGTATATCAAATGATTGTGCACAAAGAACGTCAAAAACTTGTTGTGCGATCTCATGATTCGACACCAGAAGCAGCTGTTTTTCTCGTAAAAGGAGGAGACGGACCGAACAACGTCGGAAAACAGCAGCAGTAGTCATCCGAAACAAGGTTGGTCTGTGAGCATTGTGGCAAGCTGGGCCACACGAACAGCAACTGCTGGGCCTTGAATGGCTACCCAGCATGGTACACGGCAGAAAGGAGCAAAGGAAAGAAGCCCATTGGACAGGGCAGAGGGGCCGGACAGAATCAATGGAAGCGAGGCTGGCCGCGAGTGAAGACTCCAAATCCACAAGGCCCAGATCGGGCGAATGCAGTCCAGACCATTAATAGGTCACGGGCTGATCGCTTGGAGGCCCTGCCTGATGATCAATTTCAGAAATTACTGAATTTGCTTGCCTCGGACACAAGTGATTATGATCGACTTGTCGGTAATAATTTTGTGAATTTACAGAATGAATGGATATTAGACACTGGAGCTTCGAGACACATGACGGGAAGTCTCGAGAAGTTTTCAGAATCATTGCCAATTCAAGGCGGTGCACCGGTTTATATTCCTAATGGGGGCAAAATACAAGCCACCCGAGTTGGGAAAGTGATGATTGTTAATTCCATTCAGCTCTCTGAAGTGCTTTATGTGCCTACTTTCAATTGCAATCTAATTTCCATTGCACGATTATCAGTAGAGATAGATTGCCTTGTAACTTTTTGCTCGAATTTATGTTTAATTCAGGACCGCACTTCGAGGAGGATCCTTGGAGTGGGTGAGCTTCGAGGGGGGGTCTACTACCTGCGGAAAGTGTTGATCGCGCCATCTACATGTCAAGCAATTCTGGAAGAATCCGTGGACATATGGCATCAGAGGCTTGGTCATCCATCCCGCACAATAAAGTTGAATGGTATTAATCTAAATTCAGAGGATAGAGGCAATAAGGAGTGTGATGTATGTCTGAGAGCAAAACATACTCGTTCTTCGTTTGATTTGAGCATGAATAAAGCCGATTACCCATTTCAACTGATACATTGTGATTTGTGGGGGCCGTATAAGATTAAATCCAGTTGTGGTGCCAATTATTTTTTGACGATAGTTGACGATTTTAGTCGAGGTGTATGGTTGTTTCTCTTACGTGAGAAATCTGAAGCACGACGTTTTCTCATCGATTTTTGTGCTCTAATTAAGAATCAATTTAATCGTACGATTAAAATGATGAGAAGTGATAATGGGTCGGAATTCCTATCAAGGGAGATGCAGAATTTCTTTTCCGCCCAAGGTATTATGCACCAAACTTCTTGCACGGAGACACCACAACAAAATGGACGGGTTGAACGGAAACACCGACATATCCTCAATGTTGCTCGGCCACTCATGTTTCAAGCATCCCTTCCAACACGTTTTTGGGGTGAATGCGTTTCGACCGCAGTTCATCTCATTAATTTTACGCCCACAAAGTTGCTCGACAACAAAAGCCCCTATGAGGTACTCTTCGGCAAACCACCTAATTACTCGAATCTTCGAGTTTTTGGTTCATTATGCTATGCTCACGTTCGAACCAAAGATAAATTTCAAGAAAGATCTCGAAAATGTGTATTCGTTGGCTATCCGCAAGGAAAGAAGGGTTGGCGACTTTATGATTTGAAGACACGACAATTCTTCGTATCAAGGGATGTTCGGTTTTGCGAAGATACTTTCCCATTTGTCACAGATAGTAATCAACCAGCCGAACCAAAGAAGGGCAGTCCACTATTCTTTGATGGAGTTCCTTCAATTATTCGATATGACGATTCAACTGATGAGCTTGGATCAACTCAGCCTAACCCAGAACAGGCAGCGGCAGAACAACAAGTGGGCCAGTCTGAGCAGGACAGTGGGGGCAGACCAGTTGATTCAGAAAGGTTTAACAATCCGAATTTTGTCAGTAATCAGCAACTTGACATGGAAGAGGGAGATCAGACAAAGATTTTTGATAATGTTGATGCAACAATCCCAAAAAAAGTAGATATGGTGGCACGACGTTCGAATCGGATTAAGAATCCTCCTGGACGTTTTAAGGACTTCATTGTTCACACCGCACGGCATGTGACACCCCCCTCTCTCTCATTACCCACTTCATCGGACTCCTCAGGTACGTCCCACGCTATCGAGCACTTCATTGATTATTCTGGTCTTTCTAATCGTCACGTGGCATTTCTAGCTGCCATTGATTCTGACAGCGAACCCACATCCTATCGCAAGGCTGCTCAAGATCCGAAGTGGAGAGATGCGATGGCGAAAGAAATCTACGCTCTCGAGTCTAATAAAACTTGGACCATTGAGAAACTTCCGCCTGGGAAACGTCCAATCGGTTGCAAATGGGTGTACAAGGTGAAGCGGCATGCAGATGGGAGTGTCGAACGTTACAAAGCTCGGTTGGTAGCGAAAGGTTTTACACAGGTGGCAGGAGTCGATTATCATGAGACATTTGCTCCAGTTGCTAAGCTCGTGACGGTGAGATGCTTGTTGACAGTTGCCATTGCAAAGGGATGGGAAATGCATCAAATGGATGTGAATAATGCATTCTTACATGGGGATTTAGATGAAGAGGTTTACATGCAATTACCACCAAGATTCTCATCAGCTAAGGAAGGCAGTGTGTGTCGGCTCAGAAAATCATTATATGGGCTCCGTCAAGCTTCGCGGAATTGGTTTTCCAAGTTTGCGGATGCACTTCAACAATATGGTTTTCTCCAATCAGGAGCAGATAATTCTCTTTTCACTTTTACTCGAGGTAGCGTATTTATCGGAGTGTTAGTTTATGTGGACGATTTGATCATAGTTGGAAATAGTTCCAGCTATTGTACCTCGTTTAAAAGTTATTTGAACAAGTGCTTTCGGATAAAAGATTTGGGATCTCTGAAGTATTTTCTCGGCATTGAAGTTACACGGATGGACTCTGGAATTTTTTTCAGTCAACGGAAGTACGTGCTTGACATTCTGACTGAGTGTGGTATGCTAGGATCACGACCATCATCATTTCCTATGGAACAGCACCATCGCCTATCAACATGTTCCAGTGATTTACTATCAGATCCGGCCAAGTATAGACGTCTAGTTGGGAGGCTTATATATTTGACAATAACCAGACCGGAGCTTAGTTATTCTCTTCATGTCTTGGCGCAATTCATGCAGGAGCCTCGTCAAGGTCACTGGGATGCTGCCATGAGAGTTCTTCGTTACTTGAAGCAGTCCCCTGCCCAGGGGATCTTTCTACGGCCTCACTCTCTTGAGCTTGAAGCTTATTGTGATTCAGACTGGGCTAGCTGCCCATTGACCCGCCGATCGGTTACGGGTTATTTTATCACCTTAGGAGGCTATCCAGTTTCATGGAAGACTAAGAAGCAAACCACTGTCTCGCGTTCATCAGCAGAAGCAGAGTATCGAGCTATGGCAGCAGCAGTTAGTGAGATCATATGGCTGCAGAGTTTACTTTCTACGGCCTCACTCTCTTGAGCTTGAAGCTTATTGTGATTCAGACTGGGCTAGCTGCCCATTGACCCGCCGATCGGTTACGGGTTATTTTATCACCTTAGGAGGCTATCCAGTTTCATGGAAGACTAAGAAGCAAACCACTGTCTCGCGTTCATCAGCAGAAGCAGAGTATCGAGCTATGGCAGCAGCAGTTAGTGAGATCATATGGCTGCAGAGTTTACTTTCTTCACTGGGGGTGTGGATGAAGTCACCAACTCGATTATTCTGCGACAATCAAACTGCCCTACACATTGCAGCGAACCCGGTCTTTCATGAGCGCACGAAGCATATCGAGATCGATTGTCACTTTGTTCGTGAATATCTTAGATCGGGAATAATCGCTACCTCACATGTGTCTACGAGCCTTCAATTAGCTGACATATTTACCAAGGCACTTGGACGTGATCGCTTTCGCTTTATTCTCGGCAAGTTGGGCATTCGGGATCCTCATGCCCCAACTTGAGGGGGAGTATTATGGATTGTACAGCTGTGTCATTATACTTTTGGTAACAGTAGTCTAGCATATCCCTAGCATATCCCGTAGATTAGTTATTTTCTTTTCTTATAAGGCTTTCCTTTTCTTGTAAGGCTGTTTAGCCTATTTACTGGTTCTGCAGATCCTAATACATTTTGAGCTTTTACGTTCCAAACTTATTACGAGTTGCGTGGAGGACCCATGGACACGGAATTGGGTCTCGTAGGGATTTTTCGTAATTTTGAACCAAATGGGCTTTTGACTCATTGATAAATGCGTCAAAAGTCTTCAAACTTATAAAGTATAATCGAGTCTTAAAATTTATAAAAAATACAATCGATCCTTAAAACTTGTCAAGTTAATATAATTAAGTATCACAATTAATACCATCTAATTTCTTCTTCTTCTTCTTCTTCTTCTTCTTCAAGCCTCATTCGGGAGTTCGTTTAGTGATTCTTGGCATGATTGGGGCGAGTCGAGGCAAAAGCACTTTCGACAAGTGCTATGAGATGGAGTTCGGGGAAGCGACACCACAAGGAAGGAGGAGGGCTTCTTGTTGTCAATGAGTTGGATGGTCAATATGAGGACTGTTTTGAGGATGTTAGAACCGTGAGCATTTGAGAAATTTCATCTTTTTTCAATTTTTGAGATACTTGTATTGTATGCTGCCTGATGTGTAAGAGCTTGAGACCACTTTCTAGATGGGGCTTCTTGCGATTGTAGTTATCGATGGAGATTCTGGAAGCATTGCGAACGTGTTTCTTGATTCTTTTCAGGTTTGGTGTTTGGTACTTTATCGTGTTTTTCTGGGGGTGAAACAGAGAAAACTAATCCTTGCCAGGATGAGAATGTCAAATGCTGAAAACTTTCACTTGTATCATAAACTAAATGATGTCGCAGTTATGCCATCAGGGCTTTGGCCTGGTGATGCGTGGATTCGGTTTGCTAGGTGGGTGTCCTAGGATTGAATCCTAGAGAGAGCGAGAAAAACAATATGATGGTTATCTATCGGCTGTTTTGATTATATCCAAATGTTTTGTACGTGGATTTCATGTGTTAGAAAGGTTGTACCTTTTATCCGGCGGCTATTCAAGATTACATTTGTGCGGCATTGATGTATCGTGGGACTATGGAAATTCGACAGTTCCCACGAGAGTTTATCGGGTGATTGGTTCCATTCTTGCTATGGTGGAAGCAATGAAACGCAATGTACATACACTATTTTGGACTTTGTTGCGGGAGTTTTTCAAACCGTAATCGACGGTATCTAAGTTTAAAGTGTCGATCAGAGTTTATGAAGGATAAACCTTTTATGAATGTTCTTTGAGCGTGTATATTTGCGTCATCGATAGGCCATCTTAAGTGAATATCCATAGTCCAATAACCATAACAATTCCTCTTCTGCCATTTACAGGAGAGACACGACCTCGTTGATGGAGTGATGGTAACACGTCTTCACCTATATGGAAAATAGATCAAGGTACCAAAGATTTACATCAGCTAGTTCATAAATATCCAATCAGGGTGGGATTAATGCTTACGTGCGGTGTTGGTTGTCTGTGCAGAAATGTGATCATGCCAAATTAACAAAGGAATCTCCGACGAGAACTTGGAGTTAATGCGGATTGAGGCCGTGGTATGGCCTGCAGATGATACCAATACCGAGAAGATTGGTTGATTAGTTGCTCTGTTTGAATCTAAAATCAGCATCTTTTTTGTTCCCTGTTTCATTGCTACCCTTCCTAGTTTAGGTTTCTGCTTGCCTCAAGAGAAAAGTGATTTTCACTCTCCATTTGTAAATCTTCAAATTTTTTGCCTGTAAAGTTGTATATATTGGAACCAACATCATTTTGGCTCAGTGAAGGACGGTTGAGGTTGAGAGTTCGCTCAGTGGCTTCTCTATTTCTTTTGCAAATATTTCGGTCAATTGATCACTTTTTCCATTGGAGTCTACATTGACAGTGCAATGGCTGGCGTAGAATTCAATTTCTATTTTTCAGCATCATATCATATACATCAATGGATATCGAGTTCTGTTCAAGTGTATGAGTTATATTGTTGCGTTCGGTCACTTGAAATGCATAAGGGATTGATTATTAGCTTTCCGATGATATTATGCCCTTTAAAAACTCTCGATCAGGGGACTAAGCTTCAGACATTACACTTGACACTAGATTGGACCATGCAACCATTTCAAGCAGTTAACATTCACTTCAAGGAAATTATCGACATACTCCAGTTGTGATAAATTATGTATATTGTCAAGCCTAATAAGTTTGCATAAGCCAATGGATATGTTGCAACCTTTTTGTCTTCTTGTTTCCATAACACCTCCCTTTTACTATGAATCAATACCGGCTAATGGTAACAATTTGGTGGAAAGGTCGTTGCAGAAACTAGAAGTAGCCCTGGTGAACCTTGTGCCGTTTCGGTTTCGAAAGGTGAAATAGACTAGTCAAGAGAGGCACATGTATTGGAGCGTCACATGAAAATGAAGGTAATTCCTTCCTCGGGTTCCCGCGTTGCCTGCAGTACAAGAGTGCAGATCCCTCACACAGCATCAAAGAAAGCATTGGAGATGTTTTTTTTCGAAGAACATTTAGGCATCTTGACAGAACTTAGTAATTAAGCAGCCATATCCTTTGGATCTCAGTGGTCAATGTGCGTTCGCAAAGTCCTAATTCATAAATTGGTCAAAAATGACATATTCAATGAGTCAAATCAAGATGGTCGAAAACTGAGGCCTTTACTGGAATTTTACTTCAAGGTTTCAGGTAAAAGAATAAAAAGACCTCAATAGATTCTCAAGTAACTGTTGCCAAAGAAAATATCTCTAGTCATTGAGCTTTAGAAGATCATTTCCAACTTGGCAATTCAATAGCTGTCCAAAACAATATCCAAGCACGGATCGTTGTATCTCAAAATTTTTGAATTTACAGAACTCATCCGCATATGTATGTAATGCAGCAACTGCGTACACTCTAGAGACCAAATGATGCACTCCGCAATGTCAACCGTGGTCTATAAAGACTCGAGATTCAAAATACTAGAGTTACAACAGTGAACTTCCAAAGGCAACCCAGGTATCTGGTGGGGCACCGGAAAAGCTTCCTGTGCTGCTTACAAGAAGAACTATAACTGCAATCTGCTAAACCTGCAAAAATAGTAAAGTAGGTGATGACAAACATAATAACAGGCAGAAGCATGATCAAAGGTGTTCACTCTAAAGCTTCAAGTTGACAACCAATGGCTTTGTTTGACTTTTTCCAGAGAAATGCCGATTAAAGAAATGATTTACAATAGTAATTGGGCAACACCATCAAGCAAAAGAAAAATTGCAGGATTTAGTTCAAGAGATAATAAGGTGGCACCGTTTGATATAAATGCCAACGCGAGGACCAATCATTGGCATGAAAATTGAGTGATATTCCAGCTCAATTTACCAATGCCAGACTGGTAAAAGAAACAGAAAGGGAAACAAACAGAACATTTCCCCTTCCATGCTGTCCAAAACATTGGAAGACAAGGTATCATCTGTCAAAAGCACCAGCAGTTACCAAGCTGAGATCGTCTATCCACTACAAGTCAAGCTGAAAGGTGGAATTAAGAAGGCCGTGTTTAGATCCTTCGTGCCCGCCTATAAATATACGGCAGAGCCTCGATTATCACGATTGTTACTTCTACATGTCCGCTAGAAAAATTACAATTGAAGTCCGAAACAAAATATTGCTAAACAGAATATTGTGAATGTAGAAACTCTGGAAACTTACACGATAACCTCTAATTCCACTTCTAATATTATTCATCTGTTAATGATATTCAATTAACACAAATTAATACTTAACTGTCAGATAATTAAGAAGAATGTAAGAGAGAAGACGCGAGCTGATGCCAAGATAGTCAATCTTGGAAAATCTGAGTACTCTGTTGACAATGTTTAGCTTTGAATGCTAATGGACTTATATCAAATGTCTCATTTAACTATTATTAGCTATCTAAATTTCATGGATCTGCAGATCAGTGAAGAAACAAAAACATTTCATCATTACACTGTATTTTGAGTTTGTCATGAATTTGATTATGGATCTTATAGTGACTAGTGTCTCACTAATTTTAGGCTGTCTTTAACGAGTATGCTTATTTTGCAGGCTGCAAACTGATTGACACACTGAGACATGGACCTTAGTCTTTGTAAACAGTATAACTGATTTACACGCTTTTGAGAATGCTTATGCATGGTGCATGGCAAGTCTCAGATGATAGTATTGACTTGATCGTTGGAGCTGAGTATATATTTTTCTGGTCAGGATGTTTGAATGCAGTTGTTAATTGTGAATGCAGTGGACTTCTATGAATTTGCATGGTAGAGAAACAGACTATCTTTCTTGTAGACAAACGGAAAAAATGACTTTTACATTGATAAGGACGCCTGTCCATGAGATTCTGAAAAGTTATATCCTTATCAGTACACTTATTGATGGACTCGCTTGATGTTGTTGTTGTTAGGGAAAATGACATAAATAGTCCCTGAACTTTGATTCAATGTACAATTTGATCCCTCAACTTTTAATCTATTCAATATAATCCATGAACTTTAACCCAATGTTCAATGTGGTTATTGAACTTTCAATTTGTTCAATGTGGTCTTTGAACTTTTGATACATATTCAATATAGTCCCTGAACTTCCTTCCATTAATTCAAGTTCAGGAATTATATTGTACATTTTCATATAGTTCATGGACTAAATTGAATATATACCAAAAGTTTAGAGATTATATTGAACAAATTAAAATTTCAGGGACCACATTGAACATTAGGCTAAAGTTCAGGGACTATATTGAATAAATTAAAAGTTCAGGGATCAAATTACATATTGAGCTAAATTTCAGGGAATATTTGTGCCATTATCCCTTGTTGTTAATGTGACTGCAGTGCCACTTCTTTGGATTCCACGCGGGAAACACTTTGGCCTCATTTTGGCAATGCTTTAAGATACTGTATAGAGCTCTCCATTTTGAAAAATATTTAATACTATGGACTTGTTTGGAAAACTATATAAATTAACTGCCTTTTAAATGGTCTCGTTTTTGCTTCAAAATATTTTTGGTTGTTTTTGCTTTTGTTCTCTTTTTTGTTCAAAGAGACAAATCCAAAAAGTCAATTTTTTTTTTCATTACTATGAATGTGGAAATTATCGTCTAATAGATATTGCGTACATGTTTTTTCTCCGCTTAAAAACATTAAAGCAGTTCTTGTTTTTGGTTCTGAAAAATTGTTCGCTAAAGAGTAATCTTCAAGATCACTTTTTGGAAAAGCACTATCATCCACAGGCTTATTGAGAAAATACATCAAGGTAAAAAAGAACTTGGTTTAGAAGTCCTTTTGTGGAGTCTCAGCAAAAATGCGATGGAGGGTGGATTTGGTGTAGATTGCTGGCCGATCGATTATACTCAGTAATGCAGATGATCGACTATACTCAGTAATTCCCTTGTATATAATGGTCCTTTTCTCCCAAATACTAGCACATGGGTAGCCTTCGACTTAGATGCCCCCGGACTTGCATTGTAACTGGGGTATGTTTTTCGATGCTCCATCTATGACGGAGTTGCGAAAGCGTCGGAAATGGGAACATCAAATGCTCATCAGCATGGTTTGCCGCAATTTTAAGGCATGGTACTAATCCGGTGCTATTAAGATGCAGCAGCACGTCATGGATGCCATCTCTAAATATGGAGACGTATTTCATTCATCCAGTTCACCTTTTTGCTTGGACCTACTAGTGTAATAGTTTTGAGCTGATCTTGATGTCGTAGAAGGGTATTGACTTATACGGCGGCCTTGCTATATGTTGCAGCTGAGCTGTTTGTGAATGGAGATATCGTTCAAAGATCGCCCGAGAGGCAAAGGAGAGTGGAGCCGCAACCTCAGAGAGCTAAGGGCAGGCCAAGATACAGTGACAGGACAAGGTACGTCCGCCGCAGAGACAACATGGGTTGACGTGAGAAATCGGTGAACGATATGATATGCATATGGGTAGTCTTTATCCATGTTCCTGCAATGCTTAGTCGACTTTGGACCGGGGTTGATGGATTTGTTTTGTGCTGCTCTTTCGGATTTGCACGAACTCCTTTTATTGTTAAGATGATGCATGTAAGTCCTGTGCTTGGATTTCCATAGCGGGAAATCATATAAAGTTGTTTTAGACCTCGTCCGAAAACCGGTGGCGTTCTTGGTCCAGACGAGAGCGAATGAACTGAATTGCTGGCTGGCTTTGTCGATTTTCGGAGATGCGTTCCTGTGGAATAATTGATGTTGATGGGATATGAGACCGCTCTTTTGTCGTAAATTAAGGACGATGTTCCTCATAAGATCATTGCCGAGGTGCTGGCTAATTTGTTTGGAAGGGGTTCTTGATTATCTGGAGTCTTAGGCTGCGCACGGCAATCATTCTGTGCCTGGGAACAGATTATGGTTAAAAATTATTCTTTTTTATTCTGTGCCCAGAAATAATTTCTAAGCATTTAAAAGCGTTTGGTAACTGGCCAAAATTTCTATTCTTAGAATAGAAAAAGAATAGAAATACGTTTGGAAACTACACAAAATTTCTTTTTGTTAATAATATTTTGAATATTTTAATATTTCTTTTTTTTCTTTTTTTTCCTTAGCCATAACCAGTCGCTAGCATCGACACCGGCGACCGGCAACCGGGCGAGGCTCGACCTCGCCCCGATCTGGTGAGGTCGACCTCGCCATGGCCGGGCAAGGCTCAACCTCACTCAGATCTGGTGAGGTTGACCTCGCCAATTGTAACACCCTGAATTTTGACCCGTTATCGGGACCAATAAAGCGCATATTAATTCTCGTGTGATTTTAGTGAATCTCGCCCGGACTTGATCAATCACGGGATACTAACCAAATGGGAAATGCTAAATAGGGATAGGTACGTAGATCGAGAACTCGATCGCAATTGGACACTGATTTCGAGAAACGTCGAGGGAATATTTTGAGTCAATATGGGCCGATCTTAGGAAGATAACGGATTTGATATAGTTAGTAATGTACGATTGGATCGCGGGTGATTCCGCACGACCGAAAGTACACCTGACAAACAAATCCCAAATTTTATCCGAACGATCGCGACCCCCGGTACTAGTGATAATCTCTCACCTCCTCTCGAGATTTGAGACAATTTTATTGGTGGAATGGTATGAAGTCGGATATAGCTAAGCACGTGGCTAAGTGTTTGACATGTCAGCAGGTAAAGGCACAACACTGTAAACCTGGAGGACTACTGCGACCGTTGGAAATTCCTGAGTGGAAATGGGAACACATCACCATGGACTTCGTAACCGGATTACCGAGAAGCCAGAGCGGGCATGACTCCATTTGGGTGATCGTAGATCAACTTACAAAGTCGGCACATTTCTTAGCAGTACGAAAGGATTTTGAACTAGAAAGGTACGCAGAACTGTACGTGAGACAAATTGTTAGACTGCATGGAGTGCCGGTAACAATTACATCATATCGTGACCCGAGGTTTACGGCAAATTTTTGGAAGAGTCTGCAGACTTCCTTGGGAACAAAGATGCAGTTCAGTACAGCCTATCATCTGCAGACCGATGGACAATCAGAAAGGACGATTCAGACCCTCGAGGATATGTTGAGAGCTTACGTACTTGATTTCCAGGGTAAATGGGAAGAACAACTACATTTGGTTGAGTTTGCGTATAATAACAGCTATCAGCAGAGTATCCAAATGGCCCCATTTGAAGCTTTATATGGCAGAGCGTGTAGGACTCCAGTGTGCTGGGATGAAGTAGGCGAACGAAGCATTACGGGCCCATTTCCAGCACAGAATAGAAGCAAACAGCAGCAAGTCTCCTCCGCCGGTGTCGCTGCGAACCACCGGCTTGCACCCGGAATGCCACCGTCGATCCTTACCGCACGTCGGTGATCGACCGCCCATTCCCGTCGTCCCGAGTCGCTAATAGGCGAGTATAAACCCCTAATTAGTTTAATTATGCATTTTTAGGGGTTAAGTAGGACTAATTGAGGATTAATTGGGTTTAATCGTGTGTGGGATGTTTTGTATGGGTAATTAGGACCTAATGAGATGATTTAATGATGGATTAAGGCCCAAAATAGCCCTTGTTCTGGTACTGTTCACAAAGTACCGAAAATGTGCAATTTTGTCTAAGTTTTGCACTAATTGAATTCAATGATTCAAGGCTTGGAATTAGACAATTAAAGTGTTAATTAGGCTCAATTGAGGCTTAATTAGGTGTATTTGGGGGTTGGATGTTTAGGGGAAGTGATTAGGCCTTAATGAGATGGTTTAAAGGTGGTTTATTGCCTAAATGCAAATCTGGTCTGGTACTGTTCATACAGTACCGAATTTGTGTAAAATTGTCTAAGTGTGACACTAATTGAGTTCAAGCATTAATGACTTGGAATTGGACTTTTTAGGGGTTAATTAAGCTTATTTGAGGCTTAATTATGTATATTTGATGGTTGGGTGATTACAGTACTTGATTAAAGCTTAATGGAATGGTTTAAACATGGTTTAAGGCTTATTTGGTGTTAAAACCTGGTACTGTTCATTCAGTATCGAAAATGCCTAATTTGTGCCCAAGTTGAATATTCTAAGAATAATGGACTATTGACAAGAATTTAGGCATTTTTAGGGGATGATTAGGACGTGTATAAATCCTATCGAATGACCCCGAAGTGGTGAGAGCGATTATTGAGATTGAATTGCCCAAGGCGGGCCTTTAGCGCATTGAGTTACTTTGAAATGAATGCGCGGAATGAGTGTTGAAATTTATTGAACTAGAGGGGTGACGAATTGATGGTGCCAAGGGTGCGTTAAATTCCTTGGCTTGGTAAATAACTGTATTCGGCAGATGGCTTGGGTATAGGCATGAATTTCTGAGTATATGATTTGTATGCAATGTTGTGATTGATTGGGAATTGAGTGCAACAATGCGCATACCTGAGATTTATTTAATCGTGACCTACGGGTCGATTTATCAAACTGTTGGCCTTCGGGTCGGGCCTACGGGTCGTTATAATCTCTTGTGATCTTCGGGTCGGGCCTACGGGTCGATTTATCAAACCGTTGGCCTTCGGGTCGGGCCTACGGGTCGATTTATCAAACCGTTGGCCTTCGGGTCGGGCCTACGGGTCATTATAATCAATTGTGGGCCTTCGGATCGGGCCTACAGGTCGTTATAATCAATTGTGGGCCTTCGGGTCGGGCCTACGAGTCGTTATAATCAATTGTGGGCCTTCGGGTCGGGCCTACAGGTTGTTATAATCAATTATGGGCCTTCGGGCCGTTATAATTGTGCATGATTCACAATGAATTTAAATGCCTAACCTGCAGGGCTGAAATAATATATTGGGCTGTAAGCTCGGAGTGAAAATTTATGTTGTTTTACTGGTTCATTAATTGTGTGTTTTATTTACCCATATGGAGGTGCACATTAACCTAGTTTAGGATTAGTGGTTTGTACTTACTGAGTTTTCTTACGGTTGTGATAAAACCGACATTTCAGATCCCCGGCCATGAATTTTGAGGCTATGAGTTCAGAGGAGGAGCCAGAGCAGTCCGAGGGTTCTTCCGAGACGTCTGGATCTGACCCCGATTGGATACCCTAGGGCAGACCTCAGTTTTAGGAGCGAGGGCCGATACTTTTTGACTGTAGCCCTCCGATTGTTAGCCCGATCCCCTAGGCCACCGATCCCTTTTTGTACTCGTGGCCCTTTTTGTTGTATCTTATGTTAAAATGGATATTGTACATAAGTCTATAATGAATGTATATATTGTTAATAGTTCGTAATTTGTTATCTCTTGCTATTCATGGTTACTTTTAATTGTCTGGGTGTATATATATTTATTATATATACGTCGTTTCCGCATGTGGTGTGTTTTCTCTGATTTGGGTTTTTGGGTCGGTGACGTAACCTGGGAGCGTCGCACCTTACTTCGACCTATACGCGGATGTTCATTCTTCGTGGGGTAAGGGCGTGACAGCCGTTGCCATCCCCAGTGATGGTGAGGTCGGCCTCGCCAAATCACGGCAAGGTTGAGCCTCGCCCGACCAAGGCGAGGCCGACCTCGCTGTCGCGGGGACGACGAGGTCGGCCTCACCATGGCCGGGCGAGGCTTGACCTTGCCCAGATTTGGAGAGGCCGACCTTGCCGTCGCCACCCTCCGCGATGGCAAGGTCGGCCTCGCCTTGGCTGGGCGAGGCCGATCTGGCAAGGTTGCCCTCACCAGATCTGGGCAAGGCCGACCTCGTTGTTGCCGGGGGCAGCGAGGGCCACCCTCGCTGACCCTGGCCGGTCCCCGGTGGCCGATCACCGGCGATAGGTCAAGAAGAAGATGAAGAACAAATAAAAAAGAAAGAAGAAAACCAAGAAGAATCAGTTCCGGAAAAATTGTTCCAGAATCAAGAAGCTACTTTTTTTTGCTTCTTGATTCTATTCCAAAACTAATTATGGGATCAATTTTTTGCAAAATTGTGCCCGGGCACGAAAATTTTAATAAACGGATTTCTGTTCTCAAACTGATTCTGGAAACAAAAGAACATAAATTTTCACTATTTGGCACGTTGCCAAACGGGCCCTTAGACTCTCGAGGGCATTGGTTCTGGTTCCGGGACGAATTAGCACAGAAAATATTGTGTTAGCTTGTGAGTTTATTCACTAGATTCAAGAGACAAAGGCGCAGAAGTTTGTTCCCGCCAGTCTTATAAACCTAATACTTAAATGTCGTGACGAGATCGAATGGAATTGTCTGAGCAGCACGGCGATCATCCTTAGTCCCCAATGTGTCTCAACCATGTCTTAACTTGCTTGTTGCGATGAAGTCTTTATCTTGGAGCCTCTACAATTTAGAAAATAAATCTAGGGTTAATATCATTAAAAACCTTAAATTGGTATATATGTGATAAATTTACACTAAATTAATTTTTTGACCACCAAAAATCTCAAATTAGTACTCGTAAAAAATTTACCTTTCGTTAGTTTCTGTTAAATTTTACCTATCAAATTGCTAAGTTGGATGACAGAAGTATTTGGTTTAGCTTTGGGAAGGGGCCTTAGCCTCAAAAGCCTCTTGGGGAAATACTGAACCGTTTGGCAAGTATTCCCAATGGGTTTTCGACCGAAAGCCAGCATTGGGAATGCTCAAAGCCCAAAGCTGGTCCGAACCAGCTTTGGGCTTTCAGCAAATGCTGAAACAACCCAAACTACCCTCTCTTATTATGGCTTATTTCGATTTTGCTCCTCTTAAGGCTATTCATCTTTTGCACGAGGGCAGCCGACACAAGATTGGGCGAGGTCGACCTACGCAAGGGCAGTCGGCAAGGTCACACAACCCAGGCGAATGCCACCTAAGGTCTCGCGACCGCCCAGGCCGACGGTGCCTAGGTCATGCGATGGCCACTTGGGTCGCGCGACCCTCGCCGAGGGTTGCCCAGCCTTGAGCGACGGTCGTCGGTGGCAGATTTGGCTCGTTAGGGATCGCCTGACCTTGGGCGATGGCCGTCGACGCCAAATCTAGCTCGTCGGTAGCCATAGGCCTTTGCCAGCTCCGGCAAAAGGTAGCGTAAGTTTTTTTTTAATAAAAAAGAAAATTTCAAAGCCCT
This sequence comes from Syzygium malaccense, assembly GCA_031216405.1. Classification (NCBI taxonomy): domain Eukaryota; kingdom Viridiplantae; phylum Streptophyta; class Magnoliopsida; order Myrtales; family Myrtaceae; genus Syzygium; species Syzygium malaccense. The sequence goes on from CM062260.1 coordinate 26,729,955, forward strand.
TTATAAAAAAAAATTTGCCAAACACTACATTGCCCAAAGTAGCTTCACAAATGATTTTTTACCAAATGCCATTTGCATTTCCCCAAGGAGTTTTAACCTAAAGGTATTTGCATTTACTCAAGTCTCATTTGTAAAGTTGAACCAAACAGGCATGATATGTGGTAATTGACGAGTGTACCAATTTAGGGTTTTGCCCCTATGTTTGTTATAGATTTACTAATTTATGATTTTTTGTGGTTTTTTTCCAATTTAACGGAAAGCAAATTTGTCACAAACGTACTAGTTTGAGACTTTTAATGATAAAAAAATTAGTTTGAGGTAAATTTATTACATATATACTAGCTTAAAGCTTTTCGTGGTATTAACCTATAATCTAATCAATTAAGGAAGAAAGATAAAAGTGAAAACAAATTTGATTTTGAAAGGATGAAGTCATGTCCATTTACATTGAGTAGGGGTGAGCGCGGTTCCAGGGTAGAATCGGGAACCGGAGAACCGGACCCGGTAGATCCGGTTCGGTTCCAGCTTCCATGGACAGAGGGTCCGGCTCCCGGTTCTACATTTTTAGGAACCGGAACCATAACCTGGAACCGGAACCGAAATCAAAAACATAAACTTAGTATTTAGAAACCCTAATTCCCAAATGCTCCCTTCTCCTCTTGAATCACACCCGATCCTCCATCATCGTCCCTCCTGCTTCCGCTTTTGTCTCGCTCCTCACTCCCGCTTCCTCTTCCGCTTCCACTTCCGCCTCGCCCTCGCTCCCACTTCCGCTTACACGGTTCTCTCCCACTTCTGCCTCGCTCCACCTTCTTCGCCGCAGGTCCTGTGATCTACCCACGCGGATTCGCTCCGATTATTCGGGCTCGCCACCGTCTTCCTCCTCTAAAGCTCCGTCGCTCTGGCACGTAACGTTATGGCGTGTGTCTATGTTGTTTGTATGGAATGGAATTGTATGTTTGATTTAGATTTTTCTTTTTCCATTTTGGACCAATTTGGCTGAACCATACTATCTAGCTTCGACCCCGCTTTCAAGAACCATGCTTTCTCGCCTATAGATTCGAAAGGAAGCACTTTCGCTCTCAGTGGCCTCTCCGTCTTGGTTTCGAGCCATTGGAACAAGCTTCCGCAAGACCGTAGAAGAAAGATCCGAAGCTCCGAGAGCCGGAGACTTGCCTTTTCTCTTGCTCCAAGGGCTGTTCTGTTTTGGATTTTACCCATCTTCTTGCTTATTCTTGAGGTGACCCAAGTGTTTTTAAGTGTTGGGTGTCACTGATTTAAGTCGAGGTACGGAATGTAGATCTTTTTGGTTGCTAAACTGCAAATTTTGGTGCTTGTCTATGGTTTTGTGGGTCTGTTTGTTTTGATTTGAGATTTGCTTCTGGAAGTTTTGGGCTTTCTGTTCTTGGTGATTCTAGCTGGTTTAAGAGGTCAGTTAAAGCTCAAAACTTCCTAGTCCTTAATTGAGAGCTGCAACTCCGAAGTGAAGTAGGTTTGCAAGAATTTTTGCTTGAGATGTGAGTGAATGGAAACTCAAGAATGCAGAGGCAATTATATGTTGGTTTCAATTGGCAATTCACGAATTTTATGAGCACAATTGGCTCGGGATGGTGTCCTTTTCGAAACGTGATTTTTCCTTTTCGATGTTGTTCGGTTGTAGTTCGGATTAGGTAAGCAATCAAATCTTGGTGTGGGTACTGGATTGAGCTACTCCTGGTGGTACTGGAGGTGTCAAGACTATTGAGATCAGTGGAAATTAGCCATTGATTTCTTCCAGTGGAACAACTGTATAATTAAGAGCCTATGCGGCATTGGCTTCTTTTGTTTGAGTCTTTAGAACTTTTGCCTTGTCTTGTTCCTTGTTTGGCTTTTGTTAATGGATGTTGCAATTATCTAGAATTCTTTGGTCGCGGTCTTTCATATAAGAACACAGAACTAGGAACAAGAATTTGCTAAGACTTGTATATCGTGCTTGAAGGGGACAACTTTTGTGCGAGATGATTATGTGTTTGATCTACAGACTGTGCGAGTGTGGCAAGGTTCTGAAGATGGGAGCTATAACTGTCGGCATGTATTGAAAGATCATACTGCTGGGGTACTCTTGGTGGCTTGTTTTTCTTAATCAAATACGTTGCTTTCAACTATGAAAAGGAAAAGCACATTCCATGCCACATGCCTATTTGTAGATGAAAAATGCTTCCTTGGTGTAAACTTTATCTCTTGCTTGTATGAAATCCTTTTGCCTGTTTTCTTACTTCAATTGGTTTAATCAACTATCTCGATGATTTTTCCTGTTATCTTAATCATGGATGTCATTCTCCTATTAGTATAGTTTAGTCATGTACTGAGTCAAAATAGCTGTAGATACAGTGATGAGGCTTAAAAACACGGATTCTAGAGAAGTACCCGAATCTAATCTTTCATTGGGAACCAAAGACATTCCTTAATCTAGCTTTCTTTAATTCTCCCTTATATGACCTGGTATTGTTGTCTTTAGGTGTTGGAGGCAGCAAAACGTCTTCATTTGAAGGAACATGCTGTATGTGATGGTTCTGGAAACATTTTCAAATTAATTGCACCAGTGGAATGTAAGGGTATTGTGGGTAGTGATGACAGGTTATCCTCTTGGGATAGCTTATCTTACCTCTTTTTTGTTTGCTGGTTGATATGTGATCATTTTAAGTCTAACATCACCTTCTACTCACAATTTGTTCGAACAATGTGCTTTCATTGTTCATGCCATTTTTGATATTTTCATTATCTTGCTGCTTTCCTCCTCAATAATTGTTGCAATTATAGTTTAGTTCTATCCAGGCATTTGTAAACTTGGCATTATATCCCTTGAATATCATATCAGGGCATTGTGTATGTATCATTCAGATGATCTAATATTGCGTTTATTTTCGTTTTGTTTAATTCAAAACGAAATTTAAAAAAAAAGAACCTGTTGGAACCTGGAACCGACCATGGAACCTGTGACAGGGTAGGTTCCAGGTTCTAGGTTCCGACGGGTAAGTTTCAGGTTCCGGGCGAAACCTGGAACTGCTCACCCCTAACATTGAGAACAAGTTGATTTAGCTGTGAGGACTAGGAATAATCTGCCCTAAATTCGTGAAAGTGTAAGTTAAAGAATAATTTACCAACAAAATCGGTTGTCGTGAATTACAAAAATTGTGCCCAAAAAATTTAAGGGCTAGTACCACGAAAACCCCAAAACTTATATATTTGTGAAAAATTTATTTAAAATTAAATTTTTGACCACCAAAAATGCCGAGCTTGTACATGTATTAATAAATTTACCCTCCGTTAATTTCCGATAAATTAAATTAATATTATGAAAAATCACAAACCGGTACATTCACATATCATTTAACTCAGTAATTTGACAGTAAAATTTAATGAAAATTAACAGAAGATAAATTTATTATAAATATACTGATTTAAAGTTTTTTGTGGTATTAATCCAAAATTTAAAAGCTTCCGCTCTTCGTAAGGAAAGAGAATCTGTTATAACTTAAAAAGGAAAGTACTTTCTTTTTTTTTTTTTTTGCTAAAATAAAAAGGAAAGTACTTGAGTGATCGCACTAGAGTGCTCGCCTGTGCTCTACCAGTGAACAAATATCCATATATTAGAGGAAAATACAAAATATATATATAAGGAAAGGCAATCCCTAAAATGATTTGTATACCACTTTTGGAACACTAAAATCAATCCTTCTAAATGAAAGTTCAAACACTAAGGTCACCTTCTTAACTTGGGTAGGGAAGGTGAGGAGTTCAATTCTCCATTTTTTTAGAGAGGACGAGTGAGGACGTTTAGTTTCAGATATGGGTTTCGATTTTCACGCCCTGCAAACAAGTATAACGTAAGTCTAAAAGTGAGTTGAAAAATAGAATATGACAGACTAAAAATAATAAACCAAAGTTCAATCGGTGCATTTACATTCAATTGATGATATCACAATCTTACGTGTGAGCACAAATGAAAATAATTCGTTGCGACACTTAATTTGCGGAACACGTGTTCCCCTTATAATTATTCGATCCTCTCAAATCAATCGGATAATAGGACTAGACCCTACCATCCCTCGCGAAAGCCCGCGCCTTCCGCCTCTTCAAATTAAAATCTATAATGGAACTCGATCTGCCCACCATAATCAGTCGTCCCCGACTACAAAAAAATTGCCCATGTAAAGAGAGAACCTGTTATGGCCGAGGAACGAGAACATACTATAATCGTCGATCATAATCCTAAAGAAGCTGGACGTGCAAGGCGTGAAAGCCGTAGGCTTCATCGTAGGGGCCGGACGAGGCCCGGAACAGGAGCTGCAGCAGAGGCCGGTGGCCGAGTGGTGGACCGAGGCCGGCTACCGGAGACTGGGTCGGCACCGAACCCTGCTCAACCTTCGCAATGGTCGTGACGAGCCGGGACCGCCCCCCTCTCGACCGTGCTCACCGGAGCTCTCCTAAAGCGAAAAAAAATGAACGGAAAAGCTTCATCGAAAACCCTAAAATAAAATGGAAGGAAAAAGAAAATGTATTAGAATTCCGGAAATAAGAGTTTTCCATCATCATTTTAACCAAAGTTTTTTGCTTACTAAGATCGGTCGGTTGAGATTCTGACATGGACGTACTCGTCAGATGACGCGGTCGTGTCGGAGTATATTCATATAAAAACCTAGCGCACGCCCTCTCTTCTTCACCCACCCTCCCTCCCTTCCCCCCTGCGCCGCCCCGCTCCGCCGCCTCCGCCTCCGCCGCTCGGCGACGGCGTCGGACCTCGCGAAGGGCCACCGGCGGCCCGTCGCCGGCCCGATCGACGTCGATCCGGCGTCCCGGGCGCGCCCAAGATCCGAGGTCGCCAGTTGCTGGCCCCCGCTCGGCCCGAAGATCTCGTCGACCCTCGTCTCGTTCCGCTGTGCCGTGTAAGTTTTTCTTGGCTCGGTGTCGATTCTTTTGCGTGGCTTTTGACCGGTAAATTTAACCGATACGAGGGGCATCGGCTCAGGTGACGGTTGAAAAATGCGAAGGGACTGACTGATCTTTCAGCTCGAAGCCCCGGCGCGATGAAGAGGCCCTTTGCCGACGCGGCGGCCGAAGTTTTGCCCGAGGACATCGTCATCGAGCTGCTCCTGAGGCTGCCCATCAAGTCGTTGATGCGGTTCAAATGCGTCTGCAAGCGGTGGCGGTCTCTGATATCCGACCCGGACCTGGCCAAGACCCACCTGCGGAGGCTGAAGGCGGGAGACATGGTTTCCAGCCAGAGGATCTTCAAGACCAGCCCCATCGAGACCATAGACTACCAGGCGTACGACGGCGCCGGCGGCATTGATGATCGCGCGTTGGTAGAGTTTCATGAGCTGAGGATGGAGGATACTGCCTGGGAGCCATACCTCGTGGGGTCCTGCGATGGCTTGGTATGTTTGTTTGTGCCCGGCAGATTTCTCTTGTATAATCCGTCCACCAGGGAGTGTAGGGATTTGCCCAAATCCGATCTTTTTCAACTAGATGAGGGTTGGGATTTGCCCTGTCCCGATCCTTTCGAGCTGGACGAGCTATTCGTTGGATTCGGATACGACCCTCGATCCGATGACTACAAAATAGTACAGGGCGACGGTATCGAAAATTGGCAAGTGGAAATATTTTCGCTCAAGTCCGCTTCTTGGAGAATCAAGCAAGTCCAACCGGAAAACGACCTCCCGGTTACCGAAAGGGGAGTTTATTGGAATGGGGCCTTACACTGGTGCGTCATTGACGAGAGCAGAAGCAGGGGCGAGAGTATGATCATGTCGTTCGATTTGTCGGAAGAGAAATTCCATCAGGTGCTTTCGGTCCCTGAAGTCGATGGGGAAATAGTTTTCGAGGGACTCGGAACTCACGGGGCCAATCTGTTCATATACTATGTTTCCATCATAAATGACTGCTTTGAGGCGTGGATAACAGATGACAAAGGATCATGGACAAAATTTTTCAGTGTTCTGACTGATGGCATATCTCTCTACAAATATGTGAAGATTCCCGCGTGCACAAGGGGCGGAAAAATCGTTTTTCAGATTGATATGCACCAGATGACACTGTTCGATCCGGAGGATGATGCTTATGAGGAATATCCCATCCAAAGCGACAACGATGTCGAATCTACTATCTATTTGGAAACTCTTGTTTCTCCCTATCTTGGCTGTGAGCGGTCAAGAATCGAGAGCCCTTAAGAGTCGTTCCTGTGCATTTAGTTTTACTGATTTGGTTTGAGTTTACTTTCTTGCCGAGATCTGGCCATCTTGGGCTATTGAATGATCTTGTGGATTTGAAGAAGAAATAAAGAGCGTCCATTGTGCTTTCAGTACTCTGTCCTCTCCAGATTTAAGGTTAGATCTCTGCTCGTGCTAAAATAATCACTTCACTAGCTAATGTTGTTGTCCAATCTGGTTTCGTGTAATTTCACCAGCAATTGTTGGGTCTTATTATGGAGTGAACATTCGACTATAATCGAGTGAATGTTAAAGCAAGCACATAGTAATTCAGTTGCAGTGGAACCAGAGACACATGATTGTAACAAGAAAACTGAATAACTAGGTTTACGCAAAGCCTTAACCATAAGCCGACGAAAGCAGAAGTTTCAGTTTAAGCACCTATTTGAAGACACAGCTAAATCTGCCTAGTGACTGAGGAACAAAGCAGAATCCATTCAATAAATGTTGTAGAATTCGTTACTTTTTCCTCTTCCCCTTGAAAGTTGAACACTCCGGACAAACGAAAGCTTCGACTGGAGTGAGACATAGTAATTACAAGCTGGACACAATCCACGTGTATACTTGTGAAAAGGCTGGTAGCATAGGACTTTTGCATGCATAGTGAGGGCCAGTATACAGGAGTAACCAATCTCCATCGAGTTTGAGCCTTATGACAGCAATGCGAGGGTCGATTTCCGGCAGCAGTATTAATCTGGGGCTATTAAGATATGGCTGCAAGTCGTGTGTGCCATCTCTGAATACGGAGTGCATTTTTCATAAATCCAATGCACCTTTCCGTTTGGACTTACCAATGTATTAGTTTCTAGCTGATCTTGATGTCATACAAGGGTATTAACTAATAGTGTGTTCTTGCTGTTTGTCGTAGCTGAGTTGTTTCTGAATGGAGAGATTGTTCAAAGGTCACCTGAGAGGCAAAGGGGAGAGTGGATCCGCAACCTCAGAGAGCTGAGGACAGGCCAAGATCATCCAAGGACAGATCAAGACATGTTCGGCGCAGAGAAAACATGGGTTGATTCGACAAATCGGTGAACAATATGTATATAAGTTCAGTTCAGAGTATGCCATGAGGGAATGCAAATCTTTATACTTGTTCCTACAATGCTTAGTTAACTTTAGACTGGTGTAAATGGATTTGGTTTTTTTGCTGCTCTTTCAGACTTAATATGAACTCCGTTTATTGTTAGCATGATGCATGTACGGTCCTGTGCTTGGATTTCCATGGCCAAAGGAAAATCATGTAAAGCTGTTATCTTATACCGAGTCCAAAGATTTGGTGCTGTTCTTGGTCCTGACAGAGTGAATGAACTGAATTGCTGCCTTTGTCGAGTTTTGTAAAGGCATTCCTATGGAAGAATTGATGTTGATGCTTTCTAAGACCGCTCTTTTGTCATAAATTTATCTAATGTCCTTTAGAGAACCATTGCCGTGCTGGCTAATTGTTTGGAAGGGGTTCTTGATTATATAGTGTCTCAAGTTAGACATGTCAAACGGGTGAGTCGGGTCGGGTTTAGATTGGGTCATAAATGGTCCGACCCAAAAACTATTTATGACCCATTTAACCTGTTTATGATTCGTTTATCGCAATATAAACTTCTCGATCCAAACTGGACTCAACCTGACACATTTAACTAAATCTAGGAAAGCTTGTTTGTTATGATTTTTTTAAAAATTATATTGTTAAAACACTTTTATGCAATACAAATTTAGTGGACAATTTACAGATATATATTTTTTTTAAAATTGAGATTCTGTTTGTTTCGTAGAAAATGTTACATTTTTGCAAAATATTTTCTAGGAGATCATTTTATTTTCCTATATTTTTGCTGAAACTTGAAAATGAATAAGAAAATATTTTCTGTTGTTTGGTATGGAAAATCAACCTTTATACATTTATTTTAATAATTTTTATTTTTTAAAAATCATATTTTAATTATTTTAATTTTCCTTTTTTCTTTTTGCTTCTTCCTCTGCCGACCACTGCATGCTGTCATTGTGGCCGGCCATTGGTGGAGGAAGAAGGAAAAAAAAGAGGAAAAGAAAAAGAATAAAAATATTATAAAAAATTCAGAAAAAAATCAGAAAATGAAAAAAATAAAAATGACATGTTTGTGATTCACTTAAGCTTAATAACCATTAAATTAATAAGAAATCCGTTTATGACGCATTTAAGTTTATTTTTAAAAATAAAGTCAACCCATTTATGATTCACTATCATTGAATATGAAATAATATGTGGGTTATTGACCCACTTTGCACCTCTATCTCGAATTCGAGGGACATTTGATAACATCAATGCTACTAGGTACAGCACCATCACATCACATTACATTCACAAGAAGAAAAAGGGGCCTTTATATGTTTGAAAAGAGAGCTTCTTTTACATAAGAAAAGAAATCACCAGATTGAACGACTCCGGCAAATGTAACATTCTTGATACTGTTATCTCCCATTCTGTTGTTTCCATGCCTCCCTACTCGAATATCTATCATGCCAATCCCGTCGTCCTCCACACTCTTGCTAGCGCCGACCAAGTTGAAATTACTAAAGCCACTGTTTCCATTGTGTTTGATAATTCAGATCAAAGTTGAAATACTCTTGAATTTTGTACTTATATTTCATAGTCTAACTCCAGATAATAGAGAGCAAACTCATTTTATCACATCTGAAATTTCAGAGAAATGTATTTCACTCATGGTCAAGCAGATAATTATAAAGGCACTTTTTATTAGATGTGGAATGAAATGACAAAATAAATATAAAAAACTTAATTGTCATTGTTTTATTATAAAAAAAGGAAACTTTCCAAACTTTCGTGTAATAAATAGGTCTTCTGGCAACTCTAGAGCTTGAATTTACACAAGCTCCAACCTTTTTCGCGTTCACAACAACTTTCTTGGTATCTACATGAATTTAAATATGTAAAAAAAATCAAAAAATTCAATGAATTGACTTTCTTGGTTTTATGTATTTGATAAGAAGCTATGTTCTATTTTTTTTATCGCAATGCAAAAATTATTATTTGAATGGTAGTACAAGCAAGTAGACAAGAAACCACCCATATTGTGGTGCTATGATACTGTAGACATGAAGGACCTTTGTTGCAATGCGAGATGCAGTCCACATTGCATACAAATGGGTTGGGGTCAAAGAGACAGAACAATGCATACTTCAACACACACAACTTAAATATGCCTGCGTCGACATGGATAGACGACCTTAGAGCCGCCACGAACATTTTCAGCCCCATTGTCTTGGATGCCGTTACCTCCATTCTGCTCACAGCTAATCTGTTCTTAGCCCCTCTCTCTCTTTTCTTGATGAGTTTTGACAGCTTTATAACCTAGTATAGTGATATGTTGAGATGAACCAATGTAGCACATTTAAGATTCATTCAAGTTGTTATGAAGAGGAGAAAGATTATCCTTTTCCTTCAATAAATTATAGATTTTATATTTCTCTATTTAATTTTATCATAATTATATGATCAAGTAATGGTCACGCTTTTTCCACTCCTCATTAAGCTTAGACACTCTTTTTTTGTGTGTTTTAACCATATTATTCTTGTATGGCCCATCACTTCTCTTGTAACTCTACAAAAGTTGTCCATTTTTATTTTGCTTCTTCTTTTTCCTTACAAGTCCCACTTTCCTTCTTTTTCTTTCTTATCAAGCGCAAACCGTCTCTCTATTTTCTCTCCGATTCTGTTGTTTCTATGCCTCCTTACTTGAATATCTATCATGCCAACCCCGTCGTCCTCCACACTCTTGCTGGCACTGACATTGGGCTCAACCCAACAAGCCCATTTTCTCCGCCACATGCAGCCTGAATAATTCTGTACTTGTGAGGGGGTCTCTGAGGTTTTGTGGAATGAAGGATTGCTGCTTGAATAATTTCGTATTTGCTTTGATTTGTTTCATGAGCATGTTATTGAGATCTTTGCTCTAATTATTGATTGAGAAGCACAAGCTCGAAGGAAACGTAAGGCGGAAATTGTCGGAGAAGCTCTTCTGGCAGTACTGTCAATGGAGAGTCATCATCCATTGACATTGTTGTCCATGGACTCTGGCTTTTTGTCTCACGATGAATTGGAGAGAGATAGATGACTTGATCATCCATGGAGGACCACTTGATATCAATCTCCCTTTGTCATCAAGGCCCAGTCCACCCTCTACTTTGGAATGACAATTGTGATATTTTAAATGTTGTTTGGGACACTAACTTTACCAAATAGAGATGAATGTTAATATCCTAAAAGTGGGGCATAAGAGTAACAAGCACCTTGATAGCATGGAGCGCCTGGTTTTTTTTAGTTTCTACTTCAGGCCTATTTTGAATGAAAAATCGAAGTCCAAAATAGTTCACGACCGTAATGCTGTGTTTGACTTTCAGAAATCAGACTTGTCACTCGATGCTTTTTTGGTTCAGCATGACATGGAAAACATTTACACATGGTTTTCAAGGAAAGGCCCAAAAATGGTCTTGGCAAAATGCACCTGAGAAGTTACATGAACGGGCATAGTCGGCAAGGGAAGCATCCATTTCCCTTTAGGGGTTTTGTGCGTTCTCATAGGATGCAAAGGAAGCACTACCGTAGCCTCTCCAATCCCTATTGCATTCATGGGATTGAAATTGTACGGTGAGCCTAATGCCTATGTCAGGGAAAGTGTGGAGGACAACAGGGTTAGCATCACGGGGTTGGCATCACATGGAGGCGTATAAAGAAGAGAATGAGAGAGAACGGAGAGATGATCTAGGCGTGGAAAGAAAGAAGAAGAATGAAAGTGGGACCTACAAGAAAAAAAGAAATAAGAAACAAAATAAAAAGGAATCATTTTTGTAGAATTATAAGAAAAGTGGTGGGTCATACAAAGGATAATATGGTCAAAACACAAAGAAAATGAATGTAGCGGAAAAAGTGTTGCTCTAAAGTAAAAGTTTGACTAATAAACTTTCCGTAGGTGCAAAATTCAAGTTAATTTGATCATTTGTATTTCTCACCATCAATTTTTTTTTGTTGTTGCTAGAAACACCATTAACTAGTTCTTGGATAGTATTAGTTAGTTCTTTCGAAATAAATTCAATCATACTTGCAAAGAAAGACAGTGTAAAAAGATGTTAGATAATTAATTTATTTTCAATCAAATATTTATATTTTTCGAACAACCATTCGATGAAACTAACTTCTTTCAGAGATACTTCAAAGCATGGGAATTTTTTTCTTACCAAATTTCAGGATCTAGTGAAAAGGTCACAATAAGTTGCCATCTATGCTCACAAGTCCATCTACTAATTAAGAAATTTCCCTTATGTGTTGTGCATAAAATCAAGATTTGGATCCTTTAGAATTTAAATTGGATTCTCGATTACCTTCTCATTGTGGTCACAACTCAAGCGCGGTTAACAACTTTATGATATCTTAAATTAGCTTTATTTTTTTTTAAACTTATACTCGCAAGGATAAATGGCAATTTATTGTGACCTTTTTATTGGATCCTAAAATTTGGTAAGAAAAATAATTGAAGTATCTCCGGAAGAAGTTATTTTCATCAAATGTTTATTCGAACAATATAAATATTGGATTGAAAATAACTTAATTACCTAATTTCCTTTTCACACTCTCTTTGGTTATTTTCAACAAATGGTTATTTGAACAATATAAATATTGGATTGAAAATAACTTAATTACCTAACTTCCTTTTCACACTGTCTTTGGTATGATTAATTTTATTGTGAAAGAACTGGTTGATGCTATCTAAGAACTAGTTGATGGTGAGAAATACGAGCGGTCAAATTGACTTGAATTTTGCATCTACGAAAAGCTTATTAGTCGAACTTTTACTTTATGATATAATTATGATAAAAATTAAATAGAGAAATATAAAATCCATTAATAATAAGAGTAAAAACAAAATAAAATTATCTAAAATCGTGCTAGTTATGGAAAATCCTATTTTCCCTTTAAAATCAATGACAATCATCATTGTTTGCAGTTTGCAAATTCTATCTAGAACTGTTCTTGCAGTCCGCACTTTTGCACTAAAATATGATACGGTATTTCAAGCTTTTCATTGAAACTGTTTTTATAAAACTAATATTGTTTTTGTTTAGTGGGCTACTTAGCCGTATTGTTTTGTGACAATGACGGTCTTGTGGCCTTGATTTAGGTCTCAAGATGGACGATTTCTTGTGAGATAAAATAGATGCGATAAGAGATGCGTGGTTGAGTGCCATCGTGAGTGGATGGGCATTATCGATCGCTCTAATCTTGAAAATTAATCAATTTTGAATAATGTTATTCTCATGTTTTAATTTATAAACTCTGTTGCTTCTTCTTTATAAGAGATTCACAAAATGCTTTGGCTTGGTATGCTCTAGATATTAGAACGTGGATAGAAAGTGTTTTTTGACATTTCAAATTTCACAGCACCTCAATCTACACTATGGTATTAAATTATATAAAAACCGATGCATTTCAAGCATCGCGTGGCTCATGACAAGCGAAATGAGATTTAAAATTAGCGAATATCAAGATAAAATAACAAAAATATTGTATGAGATGGAAAACGGAGTTGCCAATGATACGACAAAAAAGGTTTTTAGGTATCTTTATTTCCAATTTTTTTTTACAAAAAAACATCTTTTTATGTTAATTTACCAAATTAGCTTTATTAAGCATGTATTAATATTTACTGACATCTTTTTTAGGCAAATAGATGATTTATGATTGTTATTTTCCTATTTCGATTCAATTCAACATTTTAATTTTTTATTCTTTCTTGAATCTCACTCGAAAATAACCATTTACTTTCTCTTCCGAAATAACAATAAAAAAAAATGGAATGTGTATTCAACTAGGGACTCAATTGGGGATTTTAATTTTTTTTTCCTATAAATTTTGGTACACCTCTACTGTTCAATAACAAATTTATGGTAGTCTTACTTTTACATAAAATTCGACCAAAAAGTACTCAATTTTGACTATCATAACTTTTCTGTTCAACATTCAATTGACTTGTATTTATGTCTATTGAAAGCTAATTAGTCGAACTTTCAATGTATATTCCAAACGGTGTGTATTTCAACTATGTAGGGGACACCATCATATTCGTAATATTGCTAAAATATTGACACATTGTTAATTGAGTTCCTTCTTCTTTTATTGTGTACTTAGTATTTTCTAAAACATAAGTTTATGTTGTGCGATTAATTAGTTTGATCTTTTATGAAGCATCTCCGAAAGAAGTTATTTTCATCGAAAGGCTGTTCAAATAATATAAATATTGAAGTGAAAATATCTTAATTACCTAACTTCCTTTTTACATTGTCTTTCTTTCTCTGCAAGTATGATTGCATTTATTTTGAAAGAACTAGTTGATGTTATCCAAGAACTAGTGGTGAGAACAACCTGGTTAATTTTTGACTGGTCGTCCGATGTCCAATTAACTCAAATTTTGCAAAAGCTCATTAATCAACTTGCAGATTATGGTATAATTATGATAAAAATTAAATAGAGATATATAAAATATATTAAGCCCAAGAGTAAAAACAAAATAAATCTGTAATGGAAATTGTATCAGGTAAAGAAAATCCTATTTTCTCATTAAACCCAATTACAATCTCATTGTTTGCACTTTGATAAATTCTATCTAGAAGCGTTCTTGCACTTCGTGCTTTTTCACTTAAATATGATACAATATTTCAAGCTTTTTCATTAAAGTCGTTTCTCGAAAAGGAATCTCGTCTTTGTTGCGGACTACTAAGCCATATGGTGCTATGATCGTGACTTTCTTGCAGTGGCCTATTAAGACAATCGATTTCTTCCGTGATAAGGTACATGGGATGAGAGATGCCGCTGTTCAATGCCCATTTGGGATCAATATTATTGATCTCTCAAAGACCGAAAATTGGTAAAGTTTTGAATAATGCCCTCATGTTTTAATTTCTAAAATTTTTGTTGCCAATAGAAATAAATTATTGCTTATAAGAGATTTGTAAAATGCGTTGGTGTCTTTTGACATTTCAAATTTCATGGCAACTCAATCCACACATGTATAATACTTTATAAAATATGACCACATTTCACCTCATTACAAGCGAAATGAGATTTAAAATTAGCGAATATTAGGATGAAAGAACAAAACTATTTTTATGGGATTGAAGAAAAGAGTTGGCAATGACATCACAAAACCGGTTTTAAGGTAGCTTTATTTCCATTTTTTTTACTAAAAACATTTTTTTATGTTAATAGACCAAATTAGCTTTATTGTGCATGTATTAATATTTACTAACATCTTTTTTAGGCAAATTGATGATTTATGATTGTTATTTTCCTATCTCAACTTAATTCAACATTTCCATTTTTTATTCTTTCTTAAACCTCACTTCAAAAAACCCATTTACTTTCTATTCCAAAATAGTAATAAAAAAATGAAATGTGCAATTCAGCTAGAAACTCACTTTTGGATGTTAATTTGTTCTTTTCTAAATTTTGCTACTCCTTTAATTTTCAATAGCAAATTCATGGTACTGATACTTTCTCAGAGAATTTGACAAAAATCATCCTCTTTTAAACGATATAAGGACAGAATTCTTAGTTCATATTTTATATTAACCTAAAATGCAAGGACTTGATAACATTTAGAAAATTCTCAATTATCGTTGTTTATAGGATATAGGAATTTTTTTTATTGGTGATCCAACAACATTATCGTAATATTAGAAAAAAATAACAAATATATTTCAAGGAAATATTTAATAGGAAGAGTTAAAAAAAAACGTTGAAATGTTCAATAGAAGTTCGCATTAGAACTAATTTTTTTTTATCTAACAAAATTCATGGTACTGAACGAGCAAGCATAAGTCTTAATTGAAAGCAAAACGAGTAGAATTGTGAAAAAAACAAATTTACTCCTTACATAAAAATGACCATTGCCTTGCGAGTTCGAGTCGCATGCGTGTGACTTTCAAGAAACAATTCTTAAGAAAATATCATGATATAGTTAATATTTCCCTGCAGCGCTCTTGTTCAAATCTAGTTTTGTTTAAACCCAACTCGGCCCTATTCCGTTTTTTTCAGAGACTTATCAACTTTTCCTATTAATTTTCACGAACCAACCATACCAATCAAAGACAAAAGAAAATACGACAGAAAAAAACTCTATACTTTTCGTCATCAGAAAAAAAGGAAAGTATATAATCTTTCAAAGAGATATCGTACAAAGGTCCCGGCGTCGGATCCCAAACCGCTTTTCTTTCTATGAAGTAGAGAATAACCCTCTAATTACTTTACATTCCGGGACCACGAGATCTTGGCGAGGCTTAGGATGGAGCAGTTTAATGACCTTACTCAGGTCGGGTTTATTTTTCATCATCAGAAAGTGCAAAAAAAAAAAAAAAATAAATCTTGTTGAGCACATGAGATTTTTCTTTCAAAGGGAAATCACATAAATTAAACAGAATATTTAGACGTTCCATCCCAAATCATAGTTGGATCCTTTCGTAATAAAAGGAGAGAGCATGTGAGGAGTTCGCTCCGCTTCCGCCTTCCATCGTTTAGGTTTTCTTCCACCTCCGGCTCGCCCACTTCACTCCACCGCGACAAATCGCTCTTCCGACGAGACCCGGAACGGCGGCGACGGCGGCGGCGACGGCGGCGGCGGCGGCGGCTTTCCTTCCCCCAAAGGTTCGGCCTTTGACCTATCTTCGCTTCTCGCGGAAGCGGAGTTGCTTGCTTCCGCTGAAGGGTCTGCGTTCGATTTCGCTTTCCTTCGTTTTTCCTTCCCCCCATCTTTTGGGAACGATAGGTGCGGGACGTCTTGGTAATGGGGCTGCCCTAGCTCGTCTTTCGGCGCGGTGGTTGAATGCGTGATTGCTTTGCTTCGCCTTGCTTGCGAATGCTTGGTTTCGAATTCCATCGCTTCGTGATGAGAGGTGTTGTGAGCTTAGTTTTGATTGGCTGATTGTGCACGGGAGCTTAATTTGTGCCTTGCACTCACGTTCATGGAATGGCTTGGCGAATTTCCCTGTTTTCAATACGAGAACCGACGCCTCGCGTGAACCTGTGAGGCGGGTTCGGCTGCATTTGGAACATACGAATCGGTTTTGCGATCAGCAGTCGCTAGTAGATTTGAGAAAGCAAGACATTGGGAAATGAGTGAACTACTTGGGCTGCGGGAAATTTTTGCATTGATGCTTTTGCGGTGATTCTAGAGTCTTTTCAGCATATCCTTTGGCTTGGTCGGTTCAGCACCGTGGAAAGGGGCTCTTTTGAAGGCATCTTTGTGACTGCTTTCTGTTCTTACGAGAAGAATCGAGTAAAATTTTGTCTATTCTTTGAAGCACCGTGTCTTAAGCCATTGAAAGTAGGGAATTCTTTGTTGTGTTTCTTTGCGAAGGTATTCGTGAAGACTTAATAGAAGATGAGTTTTCCTAAACAACTGAAACTGGTTATACGGAAAGATTTCCTCAGCTTGTTTGTAGAAGACAGATTGTTGTAACTACTTTTGCAGACTGCTTACACATGGCTATTGAAACCGAACTCTCCTGTAGTTGTCTAGTGCTAGTACGCGTTGAGTGCACGAGTGAGCCTTCATCTAGCCAACAAGATTAGTGCTCTTATGTTGTTAATCATATCAAAATATCCTAAGCTTCTTGTTGTGGCCATACAGCTGGAGTCCCTTGTTTCTTTAATAGGACCTAATTCTTGCAATACCAAAATGATCCAACTTTATGAAAGGTGAAAATATCTTATCGTTTTTTTTTTCCAAATATGTTTATGAAAATACCACATGGCTATGAAACTCGTATAGAGAGAAGTGTAGGAGTGGTTCTGATTTTTGTTCCATTTGAAACTTGATCATCTTACTTGCTGGCTTTTTCCAAACTTGTAAAAACGAGATAATTTTTTCAGATCTGTCATCCTTTGTTCTTTTGATTAAAAAAAAGTCTTGATTCTTTGTCCCTTTTTCATTCATTGAGCCTCCTGTTGTTTTGAACAAACTTTTTCTAGGGCATACGAGACATTATGGCTAAATACAAAAGCACTTGTATGACCGAAAAAATTGCCAGTGCAATTGCAATGTCGCCTCAATATTTTGAGAACTTTGCCCACGTTGGACTGTAGAGTGCTATATCTCTGCTGAAGCAATAGCAATTTTACTCCATGATCATATCCTATATTCTATGCTTTTCCCTATGGACACAAAGATGGGGATCAATTCATCGAGGGTTTGATTTAGTCTTTGCAAGTTCTTTAGTATTTACAAAAGCAGTGTTGTGTTTCCACTCTGTTCAATCCGGGAACCTTTATATCAATGTGAAAACCATCTTTTGCTTTTCATGTCATGATATTAGTTGGCTAACTTGTTTGGATTATCAATCACGGTCTGGAAAATATTGTGGTGTTTTAATTTCTTTTCAGATGATGCTTCTACTTTAATCTTGAATGCTGATATTAAGTCTTACTACTTCTTACATTTTTTTCTTGGTTTACTTAGGATGTAGGCGTTATTGAAGAGTGCGGTAATCTTGATTTGTGCATGGGTCTAGAATTTGCCATGGTGGCATGTATTAAATATCTAATTGTTATTTGCAATTGCTTCTCCATCAGAATGGTGTAATTTTCTGTGTTACATATTTAACTCGATTGCAGCGGGAGGCTGTTTACAGTTTTTGTAGGACTATTTTTTTCAGTGGATTATTATGGATGACTTTTTGGCAGATTTTGAATTGTAGATAGTTTATCTTGGTATTAAATGCTTCTTGTAAGTATATCTAGAGGCTGATATTGAATTCGGGAGCTAATATGCTCTTTACCTTTTCCTCTGTCTGTTTAATAGGCTTAAGATCTCCAGCACAAGGTCTATCGTCAGGATTCACCTCTGTAATTTTCTTTGAGCCCAAATGAGCAGATCTAGTAGACAAAAGGAAAGGCGTGTTGGAAAAGAGCCATCACATGAAGGCGAGGATGATAGTACTGCTGCTCGGACCAGGCCTTTATGCTTTGAAGATATAATGAAGATGAGGAGAAGCAAGGAATCATCTCAAACTATGAAACACAAAGATGCAGAAGAGGATAAAAATTCAAGGAAGGAGATTACTGAGAATGTGCCGATTCGGCATGAATCTGAAAAAACTTTCAAGGATACTGAACGTATTTCCCTGCGTAATGAAAAACAAATTTCAGTGGATCTAGCAAGGTCAAGGTTTAGAGGTAAAGAGGAGCCAAATTCCCATTACCTAAGGGAAGATAGTTACACAAGAAGCAAAGACAAAAGCACCCACGAAGTGGAGCTTTTACCTAGAACAAGATCCAGAAATAAAGAAGAGCGTGCTTCCGTTAAGGAAGACATTCTCGTGAAAGGGAATGATAGGAGAAGTCGCGAGTTAGAAGGTAAATTGAAGAGTAGACTAAGCAGTGAAGTCAGACACAAGGATAACAGGGAGGAGAATTATAAGATAATGCATGATAGAAGCAAACCTGTTGAACGGGCAAGAAATGATCTTGAAGACAAAGCTGGAAAGGGGCATCCAAGAGAGCCAGATGTCAATGAACGGTATACTGAGAGAAGTAGAGGGAAATCTGAGAGAGAAAGTAAGAGAAAGCACCGAGATATAGATGAGAGGGATATCAAAGATAGGAACATGTCAAAGAAACTTGATCCGAGAAGAGTGCGTGATTCAGAAATTTTGGATAGAAAGGAAAGGAAAGAATTAACAAAGTCCCGTAATGATGAAGTAAATATCAGAAGGAAAAGATCAAGGAGTAGAGAGCGTGGAAGGGACAGAAGATCGATTTCACTCTCGCCGAAGGGGCACAGACGTCTAGTGTACAATGGTAGGAAACATGGGGAGTCGTCCTCTAGTTCTTTCAAAGATAGATCTGAAAGACACCGCGTTGATGCTGACAGGACCAGATTTCCTGGTAATGGTTCAAGCAATCACTCCCATGGACATGGAGAGACTGCTAGCGGGCTCGGTGGTTACTCCCCAAGAAAGAGGAAAACTGAGAAAGCCATCAAGACTCCTTCCCCTGCTACACGATCTCCAGAGAGGAAAAATGCTGGATGGGATATTCCTCCAATGAGTGTAAAAGATGGCTTGACTGCATCAGTTTTGCACAGTTTTCAATCTACAAATCAAGCCATGCCATCAAGTGCGCATCAGTTGGCCAGTGCTGTTTCTGCTGCTTTAAGTACAATGAAACCTCTGCCCAGTGCTTCTCCAAATGTTCCTCCTACAAAGACCACTGCCTCCATTGACTCAATTCAACTGACAGAGTCCACACGGCCTAGGAGGAGGCTTTATGTAGAAAACATACCAGCTTCAGCCTCTGAGAAAGCCATTGTGGCATGTCTCAATAATTATTTGCTGTCTTCAGGGGTTAATCATATTCAGGGAACCCAACCATGCATCAGCTGTATTGTAAGCTTCCAAACTAAAAAATGACTTGGTATTTTATATCATTGAGGATCTGTGCAGCTTAACATGTAAAAATTGCAGATACACAAGGAGAAGGGTCAAGCTTTAGTTGAGTTTCTCACTCCTGAGGATGCTTCAGCTGCTCTTTCATTTGATGGAGCTTCCTTTTCTGGCTCCCTTTTGAAAATCAGACGTCCAAAGGATTTTGTTGAAGTGGCTGTAAGAATCTTCTTTGTTCCCTTCTTATTTTTGAATACGTTCGTTATGGTTACATGTCTCTCCATATAGTGCTATATCATTCTATCTCAATTAAAGACTTCCACGATGTTATGGGCATGTGCAAGAGGTGATCATAGGAATTTTTATTCTTTTGGTATTGAGGGTGTTAAATTATCTGAGAGAAATGAAAGGGAAAAAGCCTAGACTAATCTGTTAGTTAGATTAGTTTAGGAAATCTTGGGCTTCACAAAGTTGAGTGCCCCCGAGTATGAAGGTTCATGCAGTCTCCTTTCCCATGTTCTTATGTGGGAAATGCAACTATGTTGTAAGAAAAAATGCTTCAGTGTATAGGGTCGGCATGTGCTAGATAATTGCAACTTTGGGGCCTCATAAAGTCTTGTGATACGATTATAAGGTTCATCTAGTTTGTTTTCTTACATGTGGTGATTTTTCTGATTGGTGGAAGTTAGAACCATGAAGTCAACAAAACTCTGGAAGACATATCCTGCACACCACCAAATGTGGTATTACAAATGAGTGGACTTGGATTTGGTGTTTAAGATATTTGTTGACTAATTAGCATTAGGTAAGGAGTTTATTAGAAGATGTTGAGGTGCACAACAATTGCTTCTCTGCAAGTTTTTTTTGGGAATCAACAAACAGTTTATTTTATGTAGATTATCAAGAGCTAAAGACAATTCTTTATGTGCTCATATATGGGCATATGCTATCATTAATTCAGAGATTTGCTAATTGGCCTAGTAAATAAGAAATTCAATGGGAGACTACGTCTCTTTCGCATTTTCTCCTGCATTACCCCTGGGTAAGACACCCATATGCTGGAGGTTGTTTAGTCAGTAGTATGTCTTGTGTTATGTTGTATTATCTGACTGCGGTATAAGGGAAATGTTAGTGAGGGCTTTAATGCATGTGAAATGGGATCTGCAAGAGAAGGTTTCTTAGTCCAGACTGGACTTATATAGTATAGAGAACAACTCTAGGCATGTGAGGATGTATTTTTTTTTTTTTTTGTTCTCATTGGCGATAGAGATGAAATATGTTCAAGGGACACAATAATGTATTGATGATTTAATTTCCATATGACTAGGCTGTTTGAGCTGTGAAATGGTGGTTTGCATCTTTTCTAGGGTATTTAGCAACACCTAAGCTGCAGTATCCTATAGCAACTTTTGGGAAGTTGTCCCGTCTAGCTTGAAGATGCTTCAACTTTGAAGCATTCATGAATAACCAAATATACAAGTTAAAACACTTCATTGCACAACTACTACAAAACACAGCTATAGTACAACCACAATTGCATCGAACAAACTTTAACTGATGTTTATATATTAAGCCCCTCCCTAAGAGCGAATTGGAAGTTTACTCTCTTGGAGAATATCCATAGTGAGGTTGCTTTACCATGTTGGTTTCTGATAGAAAGTCCAACCCAAAACTTAAGCTGTTGGGTGGAGTGAGGCAACATGCATGTAAGGCACAGTCGAATCCAATAATCAAGTGATGTGGGTATACATTTTAACAGAAAACAAGCACCTTTTGGACTAAAAATATCCAGGAGAATTAGCTACAGATTCACCTGGAGATGACGCTTTTGAGAGGAAGTTAATGCAGCAGCTGATTTGTTCCTAGTATTGATTGCGTTTAGCAGTTAAGTTTTATCCCTTTATGGTGGGTATTCGTTGCTCTGGGATTTTGTAGCATCAGTTGGTATTTTATGCATATGGGAATCAAATGACAGCAGCATGCAAATTGTTTGTTGTTTGAGTGTTTGATGAATCCCTACACCACCACACCACCCCCCCCCGCCACCCCCCCCCCCCCTCCCTTTTTCTCTTTCTCTCTCTCTGCCTAGCTGTTCTGGTTTCTCTAGGGTGCATGAAGTGTACCGACTACCAACAATCCAACTGAATAGCATATTTTCTGTAAGATGCTTGCAGTCTTTGCTTGTATAGTCAGAAATGCCTATCCGGAGAACTATATATTTGGGGGATGGGATCTTGGGGAAATTATATCAGTCTGTCGGAGATTGATTGCCATTGCTTATGTAACATGATACTAGGAACTGTGGCTTTCATTTCAGTATTATGTACATGCTTTCTTGAATATCTGATGAGTGTTCTGACTGAAAGCTGGAATCTCTTAAATAGGGTGTCTATCTTGGTTCTTTCATAAGTCACATTCTGGCTGGTGATGGTGAAGCTGACTCCTAAGTAAGAAGATTTCCAGGTGTAGTGACCAGTTGATGTGCTTGAAGATAGATTTTGGAATTTCTGGGGCTATCTTCCTTGTAACAAAAAAGTTTATCCTCTAGAGAAGGAGGTGGGGGGAAGAAGTTTCATTACTAGTCCATCTTTTGAAAATTTCCAACTGATTAGGGTTTCTGATTGTGGAATAATTGTCCGTTTTCTGAGTTGTTAGCAGTCAGCTGTTTGATTTGTTATTAGAAATTGGGACAAATTGCAATCTTTTAAGCATGTCATGGATTCCGGTATTGACGAGCAACAGAACCCTGCTGCTCATATATGATCTCTCCTTTTTTGTGCAAACATTTTAATACCACAAATTGACCTGTTGTCCTCCATTAAACAATAGCAAGAGATATATGTAGTCCTTTGGGGGAGTTTCTGCAGTAAAAGCAGTGAAGTATTTAGTCATTTCTGAAACATTTTGCTGTTCGAAATTCTCTATATTTCATTTAGTTGATCACATGCCGTTTCTTCCATCTCATGTTTGGCTGTTAACAGAGGTTAACTTGTGCTTTATCAATTAAGGTTTCCATAATGCTACTCTGTGAGAACACCATAGCCATCTTTTTGTAGCAATATCTTATGATTTCATATTTTATTGAGGCCACATATTCCTGAGAGAAGTTTGCATATTCCTCCTCCTTGCACCTTGTTAGACCTTTTTGTTCTCCACCCTGTATAAGTAGGTCTGATAGAGTACCATCATCTTTGAAAAATTTTCCATTATGGTCCCATTTTATTTGTGTTCCAATTACTGTTATAAGGGTTACTTAATCTTTATTCAGTCATTTGTGAGGTTTTCAATGATTTCGACCTTCTTTGATTCAGTTAAAGATGATATTAAAGCAATATCTATCTGAGTAATAGAATCGTTCATGGTTGGTAGTCAAATGTATACTTGGGTATCTGCTGGATAGGGCTGGGAGATTATCATTTTTAATCTTCATCACATGTTTGCTTAGGCATTGAAAAAGCATTAAATCCCAGTTGACTTTGGGATGATGAATGGCAAGTGCACAATATAGACACATCTTGTGATTCCTGAAGAAAAAAATTGCAGCCATTCCGAGTTTCAAGCAGGTCTCATGAAGTCTGATATTTCAAATAGGGGTAAAAGAGAGGCCCTGCTCGAAGGATGGTTTTCAGAAAAGGCGCTTTTGGGCTACTTTTTACAGCTTAAAGCAAGCATCTTTTTCCCAACTTAAAATCTTTTTGGCATATTATAAAAGAGTCAATCTTTCAGAAATGTGTTCGTTTGTATCCTGCCGGAAAATTATAGTTGCATGGCGCTGACTAAAATGTGAGAGAAACCAAATTTTTGGCAGCGTAAGGTTTTCGTACAACTTTTGAATAGGTGATACTAATAATTCTCGGATGAGTTTGTCATGTAAAGCTTGCTATTGTGGAGATTTCTGAGACTTTTGGATTTGGGGTTTGATTAGTGATCTGACTTTCAGTGGCTTTTGTGCGTAAAGCTCTATAATTTTCTGTGTCGAGTCATCAACTTCTGTCTATGAGATTAGTCTTTTCTTGTATTGGTATCTCCTTTCTTAGTTAATTAATCCAGTCCATAGTAGCAAACATATGAAGATGTTGTGGCCTCATAACTTGCACCTTTGACATTTCTTGAGCTGTTTTCCTGCAAACTTGAAGGTTCATCCGTTTTTTTTTGGCTCTACAGGGCTACTACATTGGGAAATTTTTGCTTACAATTGCTTCAAATATTTAGTTTTCCCCATTTGAGTAATGTCAGAGAACTCTGGTAGGACTAAATTGAAAAATGATAAAACAATCAAATATTGATATCTGTCCAGGGACGTTAAACTGGACAATGGAGGCTAACATTATTGTTTTGGTTTTTAATTCCTTATGGATCTTGCTGGTTTCAGTGGTGCACAAATTGCTGTCATAAAAAAATAGTTGAGAAACTTTTTTGTAATTTAAATCTCAACATGAACACTGCCACTGGTGGTGATGGTGATGTGATCCTGGATATGAGTTTGATGTAGTGAACCTACCAAAAGCACCAGTATAACTGAGAATGCCTAAGTTGTTAGATATATAGTTGCACATGCTTGGTTATGTTTATGCCAAAATTTATGTGATGTTTCTGAGGGCACTACAATCCTCTCTTCTGCTTTTATCTTTGTTTGTTAGTGTTTGTGCATGTTTTTGTTCTTGACTATGCACATACTTCATTTCTGTGTATCTTCAATGTTTATTCCTGGGGGCAATGGCCTTTTCTTCAGTTTGGAACTTGTAATTGTTTTCAATGTTATGCTGTATATAGATGTAATTGCTTGACTCGTAGTTCAAATTTATCTGTGGTTTCTGAGGTAGATCTTTGTTACTATCCATGTTGTAGGTTTTCAGACAGTTCCTATTTTCATGCAGACTGGTGACGCTGGCGAAACAGCAAGATCAGATGTTGCAGCATACTTGATGAGCGATGTTGTCGATGATTCACCCCATAAGGTAATTTCTTGGATATCTTGTTGTAGTCATCACGATAGTGAGCTTTTTTGTGAGTTCCTGGTTAAACTAGCATTCTTTGTAGAATCCTCAATCCCAAGAAGTGCTATTGGTTTGTTTGAGGCTTTGAGCTCTAAGGTTTTACATGGGTAATGGGCCAGTGCAAGCATAATATAAGAACTGGCATTTCTGTAGTACATATGCATTTGTACTTATGTTGAATATATCCAGTACAGTTGGTGGTTCTTGCCATGGTCATGTCTGCTGTCAAGGGATGTTGGTAATATCTGATTATGGTGAATTGCATTCCAAATTTGGCTTGTTATGAATATGAAGATTATTGGTATTTCGGAAGTGTTATTG
Organism: Syzygium malaccense; assembly: GCA_031216405.1. Lineage (NCBI taxonomy): Eukaryota > Viridiplantae > Streptophyta > Magnoliopsida > Myrtales > Myrtaceae > Syzygium > Syzygium malaccense. The sequence goes on from CM062260.1 coordinate 26,754,943, forward strand.
GAATTAATTTTCCTTGGAAGGTGTTGTGGTGGTACATGAGTTGGACCTAGAAGTGTTGATCTCTGGTGACATTGTTAAGTTGCTACAGCCTTTTACCATTTGGTTTTGGCATTGATAAACTAATTTTACTTGTTAGTATGGAAAGCTTGGTTGTTGAATACTGGATATCTTTGGATGTAAAATCTGCATAATTCATTTTCTTAATGGACAAATCTGAAGATTGTAATGGAAGAGTTAAAGGTGTGACGGAAGAGTTGAAGGGGAGGATATAAACCTCGTACCGGATTGAAGAGTTCATGTCATAAATATGTCTAATAATCTTGATTTCTTTCAGATATGTGGTTTTACTTTCTTCTACTATATGTCTCTTTTGTTTTCAAATCTTTAGAAAAGATTTTTTTTTTGAACAGGATGTCTTTTTTTCAACAATTCGGTCATTTAATGGAATACAAAAGAATTTTGTGGTCGAGTTATTAATTAACTACAACTACCAATACTGTAAGTCATTGAGCGAGTGTCAGACTAAGAGAAAATTCCCATTTGTTGTTCTAGATAGAAGTGGAACCAGATAAACCCAAAGGCTGAAATAATGCTGCAATGGAAATTAAAGATGGCAAACCTTGGTTCTTGTCATACTAGTCTCTATCGGTCTAGCTATATTTGCAGAAGAGGGGGATGCTGTAAGTATTATAGTGAGCATCTTAAGTATATCAAGGCAGGCAGTCCTTTATGTGCTTGAGTGAAAGTGTTGATTCAGTGCTATTCTTTGCTTTTAGAGATTGTCTCTCCATTCTACTTTTGCTTTTTCTTTTTCATTTCTTGTGTTGTTTTTTCTGATATCTAGGTGTTTGCCCAAAGATGACAGGATTGAGCTGGTTGCTGTTAACTTTCTTTGAGAGATTTTTTGTCGAATAATGTATCTTTGCATTATTGTGGCTGCAGATCTTTATTGGAGGAATTTCCAAGGTGCTGTCATCAGAAATGGTATCACAATCTTCTTTTCTTAAATTTGATTAATTCAAGTGGTTACTCTGTGCTTAGATATTTTGATGCTCTGATTGCTATCGGTCTGTCTATTTCCTCTGCTTTTCCCATTTCTCTGTTTGTGAGGACCTCATTAGTAATACCCTGTCCAAAAAGGGTAAGTAGGTAAACCTCACAGATAGCATGTACGGACCTGACAATGATGCCTAATCTGAGTGTAGTAGTGTTTCATTTGATCCACTTCAATTGGTAAATATTTTTGCCCATAAAAGAGTAATTTGTCAAATTTTGACTGTGTTTCAGCTCAGGGAAATTGCTAGTGTATTTGGACCATTGAAAGCTTTCCACTTCCAGGCTAATGATGATGCAACCAATCGGTATGCTTTCCTGGAGGTAAGTTGCATATGTTTTTTCCCCTACTGTGTTTCTTTTCTCTTCACAATGAACTTTTTCCAGTGCTTGAACATACTTAAGATTTAAGGCTGTTTCGTCTGCTGTTATTCATTGCATAGTACCATTGTCTTTGATCTATGTCGTATTTGTGCTTTTAAGAATTCTTAAACAGAATCAAAGTTAGTGTTCCATACCTTGAGTGTTTTTGGCTGGGTGGCACTTTTGAATGGACCAAAAAATTTGTTGAATAGGTGCAGTTTTTTATTCCAGAAAATTTGCGAAAAGGAAGGTACCTGAACTTTCAATTCGAATGCACTTTGTCATCTTGACTCTGTAAAAGTACAGTCTGTCTCTTAACATTGCAGGGTCTGATCGGAACTTGCACCATTGTGCTCTTTAATGTTGATAGTACGCATTGTACATGAGATTCTTTGCTAATGAAAAGTTTTATTATATTCAAGACATCTTTCTTTCAGCAAAACAACACTTAAGACAATGATTTTTTTGACAATTTTGTTGATGGATATATATTAATTTTTTTCAAAAAATTAGTCAAATATGAACTAAACCCTAAGTGAATTTCATTGACAAAAATTAGTAAAATGTGAACTAAACCCTAAGTGAACTTCATTGACATAAATTCATTGACAAAAATTAGTAAAATGTGATCTAAACCCTAAGTGTTTGACCCAAAAAAAACCCTAAGTGACTGGTTCCATTGGACCGATTCAGTCCGGTCCGGTTCCCGATTCCACCTTGGAACTGGACCAGACCGGACCAGGAACCGATCAACCCTAATTCTGTTTAAAGAGCGATCCTAGCAAATTAAGGACCACCGTACTCTCGTTTCACATGCACGGTTCCCTCTTGGAAACCGGACCGCCCGGACACCGATTCCACTTTTAGGAACCGGGAACTGGACCAACACTCTCGGGAACCGGACCAAACCGGCCGGTCCGGTCCGGGCGGTCCGTTTTGCACACCCCTAAACAGAATGCATGTCAATCCAGTTAGACAGACAATTGGATGGGGTGATTTCTCTGCCGGACTCATTTTTTATATCATAATAGCATCCTTCAATATCATTGGTTGCTCATCTATGGGAAGCAGAATAAGAGTAAATTGACTATGTCTATGCTTATTCCCACCCCACCAAGGAAAAGCACAAAACCAAAAAACTGGATCAAACTTATACGCAGAAATGACATTTACACTTATTCAAAAAGTAAAGATCTTGGCAACTCATTATGGTGTCTCCACCCTCTGTTGATCAAAAAATCGGTATGTGCTCTCTCAAAGAAATTCTGCAATGCCTTGCAATTGAGACATCTTAGCTGCTTATTGTGAGAATGTCATCGGGTGTAAATCTCACGTCTGTTGAAAGGTTTTCTGTGATTGGTTTTCATCTGCTCTTTTTCTGGTTGATTTTCCAGGCAATCTCTTTCTTAGTTGACGTTGAGTAATTTGACTCTCACTTTCAGTATGTAGACCAATCAGTGACTCTGAAAGCATGTGCTGGTTTGAATGGTATTAAGTTGGGAGGCCAAGTTCTAACTGTAGTTCAAGCTGTCCCAGATCCAGCAGCAATGGTACTAATTTACTGTACTAACTGCATTATGTTTCTCGTTTCCTACTGACTAAATTCAGTGCGTGCTGACAATGGAATTGGTATATTTTAGGGAAATAGTGAATATCAGTCCCTTTGTGCAATCCCTGACCATGCAAGGCCTCTTCTTGAGAAGCCAACGGAAGTTCTGAAGCTAAAAAATGTGGTATGGAACTGATTTTCCTCATGGATTTCCTGTATGTATTGTCAGTCAACTTCTTCGAAAGAAGAAAAAGGGTTGATCTGTATTTTTTCTCTCATGGGTACTGCCAATTTTGTCCTCAACCTTTCTAGATATAATTGAGTTCTCGGTGATACAAGTTTTATGTCCCTCCATATACCATTTTGTCTGATGGTACTAATTGTATGTTCTCTTTATGTGAGCCAGTTCGCTCCTGAAGGCTTTTTGTCTCTCTCCGAGTTGGAAGTGGATGAAGTACTAGAAGATGTACGTCTGGAGTGTGCAAGGTCTGGCAAAGATTTTCCTTCTCTGAGTCTGTGGCTTGATCTGTCAGGTTTAGCATATGTATATGATTGTGGTGTATCTGCGTCCTGCAGGTTTGGCACTATTAAATCTATGAATGTTGTGAAGCATGATAGTGGTCCTTGCCCTTCGACTATCGCAGAACCTTGTGTAGTCACTGATGACACTGGACCAAGAACGGGAAGTGACGACAACAGGATAGAGACTTCAGAAGAGGTTGCTGACCAAGAAGCTGGAGGAGTCAATGAAATTGAGATCCCTAGTGATGCAAATCAACTTAAAGAAGATGGCATCCCACCAACTAATAGCAGTGACACCAATGAAAACAATCTTGTGGATGATGTGGCTGATAATGATTCTCCTCAGATGGCTCCGCCTGATGCACAAGTGGAGATTAGTGACCTGACCTCTCAAAGAACAACAGATATGCCGACTTCAGAAAACCCTGAACAGCTGAACACTGTGAATGGTGACCCAGATAATCAAGACAATGAAGATGCTGACATTGCTCAGATGGAGGATAATCATTTGGAAAAGAAATCACTTGATGAAGAAGGGTTGCTTCCAGAGGAAAGCAATTGGTCGACGAGAGAAACTCTTGAGGTACCCGAGGGGAACATGAATATGGAATCAGATATCATTCAGAACGGTGATGCTACGGGTGATGATCTCAATATTGAACAGGTTTTTGAGCCAGGTTGTGTTTTAGTGGAGTTTAAAAGAATTGAGTGCTCTAGCTTGGCGGCACATAGTTTGCATGGGCGTTTATTTGACGAGCGGCCCGTGATAGTGGAATATGTTTCTCTTGATCTCTACAGGAGAAAGTATGGAGGATGAATATTACAGAATGGCAAGTTAAAGTAGCTACAGTATGACTGTCTCAGAAGGTCTAATTCCCCTAGACACATAAAGATGCATCACAGACCTCTCTGTCAGACTTATGAGGGGGTGAACTCGATTACTGTTGTGACCATTTCCGTTGATCTACTGGCGGTCGTCAGGGTTTGATTTCACCTTATTTAATGGCAGCATTCTGAAGTGGTATTGGACTACCTTTGAATTTTGGCAATGCCATTTCACATTTTGACATTGTAACATATACTGACTTGTGCCATGATAAGATTGGGGGTTTTGTGGCCTATTTTTCTCCTTGCGGAGGTTGCTGACTAAAGGATACCTTAAAACTGCATGGAGTTGCCCAGAGGGCTTAAGAAGATTAGCCATGATTCTAGGGGGGGATAGGGACTACAGAAAAGGTTTAATGTGCACTTCGTACATTAGGAATGATGTTTCAACTTCGGCCCGTGCCTTTTGTTCCTCTCTACTCTTTCTTAAGGGAAGTTTCAAGGCATTATGGAATTTTACGTGCACTTGTGTGTGTTCCCAGACGGGGTCCACATCATTTGCATTTCCTCTACACTTTTTGTTTATTTCAGGAACACTCCGATATGATTGACATGTCAATATGCTGGTTTAGGTTCATTTTTTGCTTACGTACCCTTTTCATTGAGAAAGGCGATCTAGTTTGTGAGCAGTCCGTGTATGAAAATAACTACTGGTATCCATTAGGATGCCACTGAACTGGGGACACACCAAAATGGGATGCATAGGTTGGTTGGACTTCGTAGCACGGGTTTTCTCACGCCGTTAGTTCTTCTGCAATTCAATTTCTTTTAATGCAATGTCATACGTACGACCGGTATGTGGTATTTGCCGTTGCCAAGCATCAATAGTCCAAGGTTTCACGGTTGCAGATTTTGGCTACTGACGTGCAACTTCGCCTTTGCTGTAGACAGTAACCTGGGTCTACGAGTACTGCGCACGATGAGAGAGGTGAGAAGTGGGCCGGGTAGAGCCCCTGGTGAGCTCTTCGATGCCCATTGAATCTTAATTAAGAGAGCGGAGAAGTAGAGTAGGAGTGTATGCTTAAGTTGGGGAAGAAGCTTACCTTCACCGGGGATTGCTCTCTCTCTCTTTCTCTCTCTATTCGGAGGCGTTTGTGCTTGTACTCTCGAGCGGAAAGCCCCTGCTCATGTGCCCCTCGCGGTCGGTAGAAGAAACTGATTAGATTGCTGTTGCAACTTCAATGAATGCCGTTGTGACCCTTCATTAAAATGTCGATGGTTGTTTAGACCTTTCCTGTTGGCGTGTCTTGGCCCTCTATAAACATAACACTTCAATCCCTTGACCTCTTGAGATTTGTTTCACTCACATCTTTGGATCGTATGCTTAATGTTTATATGACTAATCAAAGACGATGCCAACCATTCGGGTTCCTATCCTTCGATTGTCGAACCAATTCTCTTGGGGTCGAGTTCGGCCTTCTTTGGGTTTGGACTTAGGTTTTCTAAGCCTATCATCAGTTATTCCCCAACCCCTTTGATGAATCCATAGTGCAATTTTGTTATAGGTACATCTATAAGTCTCCCTTTTGCCTGATCTAGGATTCTCGTGGGTGTCCCTTCATTCACCAACACACTCATTTCTTTTCTTATCTTCTCCATCTAGGCATCTACCTCCTCCTACTCTCCTGGTTTCTCAAAGCTCTAAAGTATAGAGCAATGCTTTCCCCTGATCCCTTTGGCCAACTGTTTATGATGTTTCTATTTGGTCTTGGGGGCTTGTGTATTATTACCATCTGCACCTCGATCGCATGGTTTTGTATTGTGACGGGACATCTGATTCATTCTTTTCGATTTGACCTTTCTTGTTGAATTGCCAAATTCCGAATGATTTGTACTTCCTCTCAGTGAACTTTCGTATGGGATAATATTATAGGTTATGACTATACCGATCAAGGTGATACTATTGTCTATGATCTCCCCTCTCCGTCTCGGGGACGGAGAAGGGTTGGTGCAAGAGCCATTTTGCCATGTCAACAACGTCGTAATAGTCATTTACACAATGATAAAAAGTCAAAATTTACCGATGATGTACAAACTGAGTAAGCTTGAGCACTTAATTGCCAAAAGAAAATGTTAAAAGGATGAATTGCAACATAAAAATCGAATAGACTACGCAATTGGCATTTTATCATTGTAATTTATTCTACCGATGCGTGACATGCAACAGCAATGACATGATAGAAGCACGATTTAAATTACATTTGACTCAACAAAGTCCGTGGTACTTGATACGTTTTAATTCATTTTTTTTTATGCGGAGTGAAGTTTTATTCACCTTTGAGTCATTTAGAAATAGAACGAGTTAGATTCATAAAAATAATAAGGACGTTGCACGAATTGCCATCTAGAGATCAGGATTGATCCAATTGTGAGATAAATCCTCTTGCATAGCATGGACACCAACGTTTTTGCTTTTAACTAGTATGTACTATAAGCATTGAGATCCTAAAGTCAGCAATCCTAAACCTTTTTAATAGATGAAGAGCGATTTGTTCGTTCATTCGATTGCCTTTTCCAATTTTCCCATTTGCCGACATGTGAAGGCCCCCGAGTTTTCGCATGTATCACTTGCCACGTAGGTAATATTAACGAATAGTTAAAACAAAAAAAAGGAGCTTAGCATAATATGACATAAACTTAAACGGTGCTTGGAAACTTCATTGCATTGCATTGTGTCAGAAGGTTAAATGGGTAAGTGCCTTGAAGGCAATAGAATCGCGATGGGATAAGTGCCATGGAAGCTTTAAAATTTAAAAAACGTATAATTAAGTCCTAAAACTTATCAAGTCACTGAAATCAAATCCTACGACTTATTTGCATTTTTCATTTGTCAAATTGGATGGGATTAATGAAATGACTTAATTATAATATTTTAAAGTTTCGAAAACTTAATTGTACTTCCGTGATAAATTTAAGAACTTCCGTATACTTATACCAATCACATATCTATCTAATAGGCCAAATTTTGCAATCGGGGCCCCAAAATCCTATTTAATATTCAACCCAGAACTCTTCTGGTTTTCCAACTTTTGGCCCAATCTCAAGACAAACAGTTCAACTCTTCTCCGCCCCCCCTCTCCACAGCCCCACAAAACAGCACGACCAAAGCCGAGAACGAGCTTCGGAAAAGATAACGTTTTTAACGTTATCCAAATTCCCTTCCTTCCTTAGCCTTCTCGAAGAAGACGCTTAACCTCCATCGGCGGTCGGTAATGGCGACCGTGGCTTCGTCGGGAGTGTTGTCGGGAAACGCTTGCTCTCTCCATTTCCGCAAGACCCAGTTCAACCGAACGACCCTTGCGCCTCCGAGGGCCAGAGCTTCGTCGGAGATTGGGTCCGTCGCCTCTCAGCTGCGCGGGCTCCGAGTGTCCTGCGATGACTCTCGTCGCTTCGCCGGACCCGTTGCCGCTCCGGCGCCGGCCGTGCAACCCGTTGCTCGTACGCCTCTTTTCCCGTTTTCCGTCTTCTTTCTTCATCTAGTTTCCTGGGTCTTTGTTCTTGCCTTTGCTTTCTTTCGTTCGATCACGGTGGTCTTCGTTCCTTATGCGCTTGGTTCATGTTCGGGATTGATTTCTTGTTTCTATGTCTTTTGGGGATTTGGAAGCTGTTTCAGTTGGTGCTCTCTGCCTCTTTTCGTGTTTGATTTGCTTCGAGCCACTTAAATTGCCATTCGTAGTGATTAAGGAAAAGAACGAATTTTGAAGTGGAACTAGTCCACTCGTTCGCCATGCTTAAAGATACTTCAATTCTGTTTGCCTCTGGCTAGTTCGGACCTTGAGACGTACATGGGGTTTCTACGGAGGGCAGTACTAACGTGCTGCATTTGGATCTCTGTATATGTTCTCTTACTTGTCATTGCAGTCTATGGTGCCACTTTGATGGGCTAAATAGTAATTGGGTGTTCGTTCCGTCCTAGCATTGCCCGTTGATCAGTGGGAAAAGGCTTTGCTTTTCTTGGTTTCATTCTTGTTTTAGTTTCAAACTTCTTGGAACTTAGGACGAAACAATTGCTGAGGCGACATTCATATCTTGTTATGTTTTTGTACAATTACAATATATTTGTTGGTTTGGTGTGTGACCTAATTCAGGTTATGCAGGAATGCCTTAAAAAATAAGAAGTTTTCTCATTCATGTGCTCCATCATGTACGAAACAAACAGTGTTCTGCCGTTATGCACTCGCAATTGGCTTTGTTGGTTCATTTTTCATGATCTGACTTTCTCCTGTCTTGTCGAAAGCATTTAATCGCCTTAGCAAGCCTTCAGATTTGGATGGTCTCTTTTCATGCCTTTCAGATAAGTGTGCACTTGCACGGACCTTTGAAACTAAAAGCAGTTTGATTTTCAACATTGTGCAAACTCACATTCTCGAGGAATTCCATTGTTTAACTTCTAAGCCACTACCATCCACATATATGCAAAGGACCTTGGCGCAATTTCGGAGAAGAAAAAAAGTGCCCTGGGGGGGCGGTTGTGGCTTTGGCATGATTGTAAGGATGAACAAGTCATTTTTAGTCTGTCTTTTCCTAAAGTTTCCTGTCCTATGATGCAGGCACCCCCTCTTTGGTGCTTGGCACTTGAGATGCAGTAGTAAGATGAATTAGTGTTTCTCATTATTTGTCGAGTTACTTTCATCGGGTTATCATGTAGAATACTTGTATATGCTTGGTTCTATCAATGGACATTCATTATTAACTGATATCTTTATAAAGGGGGTTGCCCTCCTCATATTATCTAAAATAATGTGCACGTCTGTGTGAATTATATATAGATTTTTTATCATATCTAATTGGTTACTTGGCCTATGTCCGATGTGGAATTCTTTCTCATCAGCTGAAAGTTTCACTGCTATGCTTGCTTTAGATGGCATCTAAGCGTCAGCATGAACTTTTTTTTTTTTTGGTCGAAGCGTCAGCATGAACTTAAATAGCTGCTTTGTTGCCATTTATCTCATAAGTTGGCGAGGCTGCTCATGGAATTAGTTTTGATCGACTTTCAGGCAGAATATGTCCCTTCACAGGGAAAAAAGCAAACAGGGCAAACAAAGTCTCCTTCTCAAACCACAAGACGAAGAAGTTGCAGTTTGTGAACCTGCAGTACAAGAGGATCTGGTGGGAAGCCGGCAAGCGCTACGTTAAGCTGCGTTTGTCAACGAAGGCGTTGAAAACCATTGAGAAAAACGGACTCGATGCTGTTGCCAAGAAGGCAGGGATAGATTTACGCAAAGAATGACAATTTGGCCTTGTAATTGTTATTAAAAACAAGCCAATGGATGACTTCTTTTAAGTTATTTCATTAAATTTGTTTAGCCTTGTCTGGTTGAATTTTTTTCATATGAGCAAAATTATCATTTCAGATTTGCGCTTATATTTTTCTTCACGGGCTTCTTGAATCTTGACATGTTATTCCCTCAAAATATTCTGTTCATTTGAACGCACCTGCTCTTACATGATCACTGCATTCTAATGGTAGCTTCAGCATGCTCAGTTTTGATGCTGGACATTTGAAGAAAGCGGTTAAATTTGAGTTCTATTAGAAGTCTTTTGCACATTATAGCTTTGTCGAATGTCTTACAAAGACTGAAGTTTGTCTTACTATAAAGAGTACATCCCTAAATTACTGCAAAATCTGAGAGATTCAATTTGCTTTCCTAGTCAATATAGTGCCAGGTTTCAACCAATCTTTAGATCATCTTCTAGCAAAAGTCATTGATTATATCACTCAGTTCAATCTACGAAAATATGCAAGAAAGTGTGGTGGATGAAAGCGCATCTATTGTGGTAGCTAGATCATACGCAAGGAAGAGATAGTTTCATTCTCTTTATCTATTAAAAGATTTTATTGAGAAGGACCGCCTGACACTTCTTCAAAAGCTAACTAAAGTGAATTTGCAGTTTTCCACACACTATTTTCCTCATGGTATGCATAATCAACGCTTGAAAATCGGATCCTTCCATATAAGTATGCTCAACAAGTCCCATGCGTGCACTAGTCGACAAGATCCTTACTAAAATCATTATTATTGATAAAGCATCGCATGTGCAATCTTAACATTTAAACTTTCAAACTGCTGAATCCCAAAATTACAACATCAACCCACAAAAAACTGTGAATGTCCCTCAAACCACCGTCGATTTCAGCTTCAATTTCCTACTCAACCACAGAAAGCAAAATGATATTCCAAAAAATATTCCCAAAGCTTTTACTCTATATTGACTTCCACCATCACCTTTACATCTATCTTTAATAATGTGAGTTAGTGTATAAGGAATGAGTAATATACAATTGATCCTTAACCATTTACACTCTACAGAGAGGTTATCTAAATGGCTCGACCGGAGCAGTCTCCTGCAGAAGAGCAGCAGCCTCAAAGCACTCGGCCACCTCAAGTGCCGACGCTCCTGGGTCGGATTTATAGACCAGCCCAAGATTGAACCAAGCCAATGGGTTTGTTCTGTCGAGTCGAAGTGCATCGGTGAGGAGGCTCCGGATGACCGGCAAAGATCCACTTCCAAGCTGTCTAAGGACGCAAGCAGTGGAAATCAAGCTTGGCACGTGATTGGGCTCGACGTTTAGTGCTTCCCTAAACGACTTCAGGGCGTCTTGGTGGTGACCTTTTGCTTGGTATAGTAAACCTACCAGAAGCCAATCAAAACACTTAGTGCACGATAACAGCCAAAACTTGACTTTCGGTGACAATGCTATAAAGAATTACAACACAACATCCATGAAGACTGAGAGGAGCCATTCGTCCAGACTTGAAACTTAGGATTGACAAATAAAGTTGCTTATTGGAAGAAAAGTTGCTTCAGTATGCTCTTTTCTTATCTGACCAGATGGAAGCAAGTTTAACTGTTCAAGTACAATGAAGAACTTCAGAAGCTGCTATGTAATTTTGTTTTCCTTTTGGCAGAAAAATTTGAAATGCCCTTGCATGTAATTGCTATGTAAAACTGAAAAGAAGTAAAATGAAAACTATGATCTTTTTGTCAGGTAAAAATTATTCTCGACTGATGACCCATGGACACATTTCTCCGCTAAAATATTGTGATACATGTTTCCACTTTCATTCTTGGAATCATCAACTTTAGAGCAATTACCTCACTATGATCAAGCTATATATGCAAAAGCTATGTTTAAAAGCTCAGTTAGTTTGGTGATATATACACTTTTCCATAAAGCAAAAGAAGTATACGGGGATCACTATTTGGGAAAAGAAAACTTCCATATGAATGCCAAAGCAGAAATGCACTTAGAGAGAGAGAGAGAGAGAGAGAGAGAGAGAGAGAGAGAGAGATGAACTTGACATACCGGTAGAGTGCCATCTAGAAGCAGAAAAGGGGCTGATAGCTTCCGACTTCGAAAGACATATCTCAGCATCACGCCACTGTGACAAACTGGTGTACACGTTAGCTAGATCATTCCACGTATCCAATTCCAAACTCTTGTGATGCTGCCCTCTACTCTGTCATTTGCAAAACAGTAAATATTATTAAACACTATTCCAGGTAGATTAATCACCTGATGATCCAATCTTAATAGTGAACATAGGCATACTGTTCTCTTTGTACTATTCTAATCAGTCATAGGGAAGAGATTAACTCCATGCCAAAAGAGATTTACAAGAACTAAACAGAGCAAGAGGGGTTATTCCCATGTCGGCACATTTGAGAAGATCAAAATCACCAGGTTATCATCTCCTCATTAGAAAGGTCTCGGCAAATATATTATGCGTAGGCAGATCAAAACAATACCTTGCGATGCTTATTTCCAATTCCTGCAGATTTATTCTGCACTTGAAGAACAGCCAGAAGCTGACTATATGTCTCAATGGCGTTATTTAGCTGGTCTTGTGCAACCTGAAGTTTCGCTTTAGTTCTCAGCAATTCTCCTTGATCCCACTTCCCAGTCTGATCCAGAGCAGCATTAATAACAGTCTCGGCATCAACAAACCGTTTTTGAGCTGACAAAATTCGAGCCAGGAGGATATATCCTTTTACACTAGCCCCTGCCTCCAGTTTCAGCAGTTGCTTTGCATAATAAAGCGCTATGTCCAACTTCCTCTGCTCAGCATTTTCAAGACATAGCTGATGCACAACCAAGGGGTCTCTTTCTTTCATCAGTCTCTCAGAAGCTTCAAGAGCTGCAAGAGCTTTTGATTGCTCCAAAGTTCTTTCGCTATCACAAGATACTAATCTTGACTTAGCAGATAACAAAGTCCCAAGCAAGCAATTTGAAATACTGGCCTTCTGGCTGCACCTCCTATGTGATTCCCTAATTGCTTTGCAAGCGTAACCTATGCCTTCTTCAATACAAACTTCATTTTTTGCACAAATTTTTGAAGCAAGCATCAATTCCAGTATACAATCTGGATGCTCTCTGTTTCTAAACAAGTTCCTCAGTAAATTCAATGCAACCATGTCCTCACCTTCCCCGTGGTAACAAAGAGACAAAATGCAGTACCTGTCATTTCTTTCAAGAATTCCCGGGAGCAACTCTTCAACCTGATGAGCAAGGGCCTTCAATCCACCAGAGACAGATAGGGCAAAAGAAAGGTGATCCATGATAGATGAATCCCATTTTATCATTCCAAGTGCACATTTTCTAAGTAAGATTAGCAACAGAAGCACCGCCTCTTCTATGTTGTTTCTTGGCACAAAAGAACTATTGATCTGTGAACGCAGGTTTGGAGGACTTGCCTCGACACCGCTATAGAGAAGAAAAACCGCAAATTCCTTCTGTATCTTTGCAGCGGTTTCCACCTCAAGGTTCCAGTGATACAGCAGGGCGCGGCGGTACGACAAGATAGCCTCTTGGAAATCACCAGCAAGTTTCAACAACTCTGGAAGTAATTCAACAACCTTATTGAGAGTTTCTTGTATTTTACAGTCGGTCTTGAAGCTTTCAGGCAAGCCATCTGGAAGTGCAGATTCAACAGTGTCTAGAATAATTTTGCATGATTGAGCAGCTTCTGCATAATAAGTCAATCCCTTGTAAAATTGTCTAAAGAATACAAAAAGAGAAAGGTTTAGTTCTGTCTCATGATAATACGCATAGAAAAAAAAAGCTGATTATTTATTTTTGGGTCACAAAAAGATTTAATGAATTTATCCAAGCTCCATAGTGTGATCTTAGAAAAAACATCAATGATATGAATGCAGATGTTGGCTGTAAAAAAACGAAACATATGTTGTTTAGGAAAGAAATTACCATCAAACCTTCCAAGATGCTCCAAGGATTTTGCTTTGAGAAAAATAGCTTCAAAGAGTAAGCTAACGGCATGCATGGACATGGTTGGTGCAGCATCACTTTGCGAGTGACGTCTATTGTAATCGCCTCTTCTAGAGATGGAGACTCTCATTTTGGGAGTAACAGCAGCTATATCGATTCCTTCAAACACATGAAGTGCAGCTTCTATATTACCTTTCTGATACTCAAGCCTTCCCAATAATGCTCTTGCTTCCTAAAATTCACAAGAACAGTTAACTTCTAACAGATCATGAATGACCACGGGATAAGGCAATATTAAGACCACAAGCCTAAAATAAATCCATTGTCTGACTTGTGGAAGAAATCCTGACATTTCATTTGTTTGTGGAAAATTTGTCAAGTGGAAAACAAAGTGTGGATCTGGACAGAACTTTAGCTAATGATTCACTCCTGTGTGTGAGAGATCCAATAATATAATTACAAAAGAAAATTCTTTTAGCAAGTTAAAATAATCTAGATGAAGCAGGCTTAGGTCCTTCTACATGGTCATGGATAACATCAAACCCAATGAAGGAAGTTCACAGCTAAACTTCCTTGTAATGTATTGTGCAAATATGTGTTAGAAGAAGTAAACATAATGACATGGCTCTGCCCGGAGAACATCAGATTCTGATCCACACTAAGGGAAAAAATAATACATAGTTCTATGACAGAACCAAACTTCTTCTGGACATCTACAGCGATGATCAAGTTTCTTAGTTCGGCCATTCTTAGATACAATCACAGAATTTTCAGCAGTCATCCGTGCAATCATAATTCCCACAATGCCTTATAGCATTATCCAAGAGTCCTCCGCATTAAAAAAGGCAACTCAGTTCAAGACAGTAAAGGGACCTATCACCCTGGCACTATCACAACAATAAGAGACTTGTCTGTACGTATCACGAGATGCTTAAGGGACCCAATATCACTATCTGGATGAAATACCAAAACAAATAAGCTACGCAACTAACTATGAGACAGAAAGCCCAAAATTCTGCAATTTAGTACCGAAAATGGAATTGCTAAGAGGTTTTGTAGTAGACATTGAGAGTTCATTTTTAAAAGCCGTTATCACAAAAACCAAGAAAAAAAATTAACTTAAGAAAAGAAACTGACCTCATAGTTTAGATAACCGCTTTCCCGGAGAGATGACTCGGCTTCTTCAATATTGCTCTTATCCACCTTTGGTTCTGCCTCACCAGCTCGAGATGAATACCCACTGGCGGAGTAATCTCGAGTGGCCAATGACTCTGAAGAGTCTATCATCTCATCCACCCGTACCTGCTCTCCCGAAAAGATGCATTTCATCATCTTCTTTAACCTCCCTCGAATGCTGAATCTCCGCTTTTTCATCCAATTCCTAGATGTCATTATGTTTCATCGCACTGGAGGTGCCACTGGAGGAAGCAACATGAACAAAAAAGAGAAGATCAACATCTGAACATCATAAGATTCATTCATATCAATCACAAGTAAAGGAAGAACCAAGCTTCTATATTCATCATATCCCAATGCTCATCCCAAGTCCCCCTCACAAATGTAGTGCGAATGACATCCATGACCTGATAGTTCTCAATACAAGAACCCAACCAAAATAAAACTCAATGACAGCATCTACTCGGAAAACCTGCCTGTCCTACAACAATTGAGAATCCATGGACACATAACTTCCGTGATCGTCAAACAAGCATACACGCTGCAAAAATCCAAAGAAAGGTTCATAAAAGACTACAGCTACCGGTAGTTTGGAACAGCACTTCACCAATTCCCTTGAACTTGTCCAATTATTCAACTTCTACCACCAAAAGAGGATGACAAAAAGGAGAATGAACCAAAACCCAGAAACTCCAGCCAACACAGCCCCATGAACTAAGATAAGCCTTAACCACAATCCACAGTAAAGTTCTGTCAAAGTTAAGAGATAAAGATTCAAGAGTCGACAAAACCCATCACAGTATCACACAGCAAAAAGAGGTAATTATGCAAAGATCAAGACAGGCTCTAACCAAAAAAGTTACCTTTTCATAGCCCAAAAGCATTGACTGAGCCCACAAGAAATCAAATCCCCAGCTCATCGCCACAATTCATCAGGGTGAAAACAAAAACCACAAAAGTGAGTTGATTTTCCCTCTGATGAGCCAAGAATCCAAAGCTCTCTCCCTCCCTCTCTTCAAGCTCTTCGCTACCCCTTTCTCTCTCCAAATTGTCAGTACCATTTCCAAACTCTCGATCCTTGTGCGACCGACTTCTCCGCTACCCTGCCACGCACGCTCGTTTGCGGAGAAGTCAAAGAGGGCGTGCATTAAATAACGAAACCCAACGCTCTGAATTCGGATCGTCAAAAGGGTGTGTGAACGCGGAGACGGCCTTCTTCGGGCTTCGCCCAATTAATGAAATTCTTTCACCCAACCATTAGAGAATTTGATGGAAAGTAACGATTTTTAAATGGAGAGAAAAGTCATAATTAGAAATGAGTGCGGATCGGAATGGGAATGTCTGGGGCCCAAATTGGAATTCCGGCTGGCCCCCACTTCCGGTCAATCGCCGGCCACCCACAAAAGATCAAAGTGCCCCTGCCACTCTCTCTCTCTCTGTCTCTCTCTCGCCTCTGGCACTGATCATGATGCGATCGGCCAAATGCGAAGCAGCATCAATTCTGGGTGGGTCGGATCATACGAGGAGGATTCAGGAGGAGAACTGGGATTTGATGAGAGGAAGAAATTCGAGACTTTGGCATTCATGCTCGAGATCTTTGAAGCGCACAATGAATCTGAATCTGCTTTTGCTCCTGTGATCCTTAGAATCTTCCAAAAGTAATTGCCGCGATATTCATTATTGCGTACCTTTTTAGGCCCGTCAAAATGAGCCATAGATCATTCTTTTTGTCAAAATGGGTCATAAACGCATTTGTTAACTCGTATTCGACCAGTTGGGTTGTCATATAAGTTATTCGTATTCTGTCAATGTGCTAGAAATGTGTTTAAAATGATAAAGTCTTGAATTATATGGTTTCACAACTTATTTTGACCAAACTCATCTTAATGATTTTTTCTTCACTCTCTCTTACCCTCTCTCGATCTTCCGCTCGCTCGTTCCGTTCTCTCGCCTTGATTTGGGTGTGAATTTTCCTAGATTAGGTTAAATATGGAAGTGTTTTAGTAATATGAGTTGGGTCATGTACAAAACATTAAATTTATATTGCATGGAAATTGGTCAATTTGAGTCTGATTATTTTCGACGGGGCCCATTCATTTTTTTTTTGTCAAGCAAAATTTTATTGAATCTGAAACTACTTCAAACACCAAAACCCACCTGTTTGATGGGTTTACATTTGATGAATTAAAAAAAATTGTTAACAAGTGTACTGCCAATTTAGTTAATTTATATATACTTAAACATGAAATAATCCAATTTTTTTTCAAAAAAAAACGTATACATGCCATGAGAATTCTTTTTAATTGTAGAATTATTTTATTTAGCTTTTTAAAAAATTCATTGAATTTATGAAATAAAATGAACCTATGTCAAACTTTGGAAATATCTACAAACTTTCGGAAACAAAATCTCAAATCCTTAGCAAATGCAATAAAATTCGAAGTGCTCATTACATGGATCTGAATAAGGCGATATGAAATTTTTTATAGCATTTCAACGTTGGTTTTTCATTTTTACTAATTAGTCTCTCCGGATACAGTGGAAGTTACGTAATTGATATGTTTAATTTCATTAACATGCCTCTGATTAAGTAATATTTTCTGCGTAATTTAGTTCGATGGCTTTTCTTATTATTAAGGAAAAATTTGCCAGATTTGATGCGTTCATGGAAATTTAAGTGCAGTTTTGTCAAAAATTAAGGTCAAAGTTAAAATTAAAATTACGACTTCAACAAGACTTTATATCCATTTTGGCTAGGCAAAGGTGCGCTCTTCTTAATCCAATTTTGTGGTAAGCATCGTCTCCCTCTTCCCGATCAATTTTATTCTATTCTCTTATATCTATACGATTTATAAAGCCAACTTCCAAATTTGATGTCCACATCTCATACGGCCAAAACATCTCTACATCTCGTAAAAAGTAAGAAGAACATTAAGCGGTATGTTTATTTGAAGAAAAAGTATTTCTGAAAAATTATTTTCCAACTTTTTGGTGTTTAAATAATGGAAAATTAATCGATCAACGGAAAATGTTTTTAACGGACTAATAACAACAAATTAAGATATGACTTCCCATTTTGCTAAGAAAAAAATCACTTTCCTTAAACCACCAAACAAATGAAAACTATCCATGTTCGTTGAAAATTTTTATATGGAAAATATTTTCCTTTATTATGAAATTTTTAGTAAAACAAATGTATCATAAACATCATTAATACTTAAAATCCGATATCATATAGGGCACTAACCTAGAAGATCTTCAATTATCATGAGCGCACATCCTAATCTGTGAAATTCATATCCATATCTCTATAAAAAAAAAATCATCCAAATCAATCTCGAATCATGAATGCGCATAATGCATGTGAAGGAACTTGTATAGTTAAAGTTAGAAGCGAGAGAATGTTCACTCTTGTACTCGACACGTAACATTTTTCTTTGTTCTAAGCCAACGCACTTAGCATTGCTTCTATATGTTATTTTTAAATAATTGACGAATCAAAGGTTTAAACATCATCAAACGCCTGATGAAATAAAAACGATATTATTTGGAATATAATGATAAATACATACGATCTTGAGTTTAGGTTTGTTAAAAATACTTGAATTAAACTAAGTAGTGGAGAAAGATGGAAGTTCATAAAATTCATCTAAACTTAGCTTGTTTTGTGTTATACTATATTAATCGCCTTCGTCGTTGTTGTCGTCGTCCTCCTACTTTGATACAAATATGTACATAGGTTAGTAGGCCTCCTTTTTCTTTTTCTATTTAACATTTAATATTTTTCTTTTCATATAATGTTTAAGGATCCGTGCGTAGCTCTAACATGTATGTACAGTGTTATTTTTTACTTTTCTAGTTTGCTATTAGCTTATGTGTTGATTTTTCAAACATAATTTCGTCGATTGGTGCTTTTCTGACTTAGATATCATGCACGCTTCTAAGAAGACATAACTTGACACCAAGAATCAACGTGTTCGGCATCATTCAACTGGATCTGGACATCACAAATGCGGGTAATATGAGCCTCGTGATTTTCATATTATTTAGATGTTTTTACTCCCTTTTTCCACCTGCATAAAAGTTACTTGCACGGTGATAATTGGCGGGAGGGCAGCAATGTTCATCCAAACTCACCCGTTTTCTCAAGGTTTGTGAATTTTAGCATTTGCATTTGTTGTTGCTCGTGAAGGTAAATGCTTCATGAGTTATCTTATAGGTCAAGTAAAAGAGGGAATTGAAGATTACGTGGCAAAGTAAGTTAACGAAGCCTAAGATTGTAAAATATATCAATTTGATTTCAAAATTTTTCTCTTTTAACTAGAATATCTTGGAAAATAAAAATATAAATTATCTAATTATGTATTTATAAATGACATAGATTACTATGAATATAAATCATAAAAGTATCATTGTCCACTTGATTTCATTCCGAGGTAAAATTAGAAATATGTCATTATCTCAGTAATCCTAAATTGGTTTATGATAGTAAACTACATAAAATTAAGTAAAATCATATAATATAATGTCTTGCTACAGAATTTTATTAATTATTGATCTGTCATCGACCAACTTTTCTCTCTTGTTATTTGAAATTTATAAATAATGACAGATTTAGATAAAATACCTTGACATATAAGTGTTTATATATATTTGGTTTAATAAAACTCATGATAGTAAAATCATCCCATTTAGTTTAAATTAGCGAAGCGTAAGCTAATAAAATTATCAATTTGATTTAAAGACACTTCTCTTTTGATAAACAATTTGACTAAAAAAGTACATAAAGATAGAATATCTCAACATAAATTTATAAACAGCACATACTATTCTAAACATATATATATATATATATATATATAGTATATACTATATATATATATATATAACAAGAGTGGCATTACAAATTTGATTTAAATTCAAAGTAAAATTAGAAATATGCCATCACGTCAACAATATAAATATCATAGTTTATCTTAAATTAGTTGATGATAGTAAACTATATCTGATTTAAGAAAATAACATAATAATCTATGTTATATAA
This sequence comes from Syzygium malaccense, assembly GCA_031216405.1. NCBI lineage: Eukaryota > Viridiplantae > Streptophyta > Magnoliopsida > Myrtales > Myrtaceae > Syzygium > Syzygium malaccense. The sequence goes on from CM062260.1 coordinate 26,774,764, forward strand.
CGTAATGACAAAATATATCTACTGACTTTAGAGTTCAATCTCTGCATTCACCATCCGTTACTTCTCTTTTATCTTACCTTAGGTTACTGTTGCACAAATCAAGTACTTCGTTAGGAACTTATCTTCGATATTTAGATTCTCGTTTTTCTTGTATAACATATAAATATTTGCACTTATTGCCAATGTATTTTCTTAAATATAACCTTTCAGTTGACATTACCTACACCATGAACATTAATATGGGATTAGATTTGCTATGAAAGTATTCAAAACTATGAAAACAAACATGTCCGCGGCGCGCCATGTATCTCCCTCCCTAATCTTAAAAGCAAGACATCAAACATGAGAATGCTGTATCAAAAAGAGTCGTTGTCTGTTAGGCACGAGCCCATCGACCCCCTTCTTCATAATGACAAAGGAACATTTTTTTTCTCATTGATTGGATCAGCTTTGATGTGCCAATTCCGCTTGCTGGCATGTCAGTCCACCAACCGTTCCTTTGGCCAATTGGTCCACCTGCTATTAATTGCACGGCACTAGCAATTAACCTTTTCGAGAAGTTTCCCACCTCGCTGATGAAACTAAAAGAATTTAGGCTCCATTTAATTAGCAAAAAATAAATGATTACAAATGATCATTTATATTATTTATGAAAATAAATAAATAAATAATATGTTATCGTTTGTAAAAATATTTAGACATAAATTATTGTCGATAATGAGAATATTTTTATTGATTAATTATTTTAAACAATACAAGTCATCGTTTTTAGAAAAATATTTTTCGAATTATTTATTTCCGCAAAACAGACAAAACCTTAGTGAAATGCATCAAAGTCCATGTTGAGCAGGAAATAGAAAAAATAATAGAAAAAAAAGAAATATCAAAGGAGGAAAGTGTTAATGGCTTTTCGATGATCTTGCAGAAGAATCGTAGATTCTCCTAAGAGCCTTCTGAAGAAGCTTTTCTGCTTTTCGTCTATTGATCTTTACTGACAAAAGCCTTTCTTAAGAAAGGGGAGAAAAACACTCCTTAGGACAAAAGCACTCAGCAGTCCCTTCTGAGGAGTACCTGAGATTAATGCTTGGTTATGTAGGTTCACCAAATTTTGTCTCTCTTTAGTCTTTGTCAAGCAGATGCATTAAATGTTAACTTTGCTGGAATGCTTTCAAGAATCTGATTTCTCTTAGTAATAGTTGGAAATTGCTGTTGCCTTCTACAACCAATTAGGATTACCCTTTACATGAATGTCTTCGAACCACCCTAAAATATGTTGGTTTCTCACGTTCTCGAGCGTTCCAACCTTTTCTACCTAAGACAACAAACTTATATACGGTTTCCCTTTCTGGTAAGAAGGAAATCACTTTATCTAAATTACCAAATAATTTTCCTAGAAAATGGATTTTATAGAAAATCTTTTCATTTATCATGAAATTTTCAATTAAACAAACGCACCCTAAATATCATTAATACTTAAAATTCGATATCTTTGAGCACCTACCTAAAAAAATCTGCTACTATTGTGAGCACACATCCTAACCTGTGAAATTTATATCCATATCTCTATAAAAAAAAATCATCCAAATCAATTTTGAATTAGGCATGCGCATGGCACGTGTGAAGGAACTTTTATAATTAAAGCTCAAACTGAGAGAAAGCCCGCTCTTGTACTCGGCCTACAACATTTCTCTTTGGTTCGAGGGCGCACGTCATCACTTGTGGTGCATACCGATGGTTCAATCAATTGGTGAAACCCCAACTGACCATTCACTAATTCCTAATTAATCTGATGATAACTATATGTTCGGTATATAGGGCTATAATTTTTGGTGGGCCTTGGAACGTGAAGAATCAACACCGTTACCTCTTCAACAATACGGCTTCGCAGGATGTTGGGTTGGAAATTTAGTGTAGACTGCTCTCGAGCTCAACAATGTGTCAGACTTCTCATGTACTGTATTTGAGTGTGTTTAATAAGTATTGTACTGCATATTCTGTAATGAAACTTCAGCTGATCGCACTATCGATAAATTTTTTTAATCGCGGACATTTTGTGGTGGTCCATGTCGGACTATGTTATATGTACTAGTTCAACTCGACACCGGACACTTTTGTCTAAGTAGATCGGCTTAGCAAACTTGAAAAAATCCATTTATCGACATGTTGGAAAAGTTAATAATGCTGGTTACAGGGACGGCAGGTGAGTATATAAACTTACATGCGGTGACATCATTGCTCAAAGCATGCATTGACAAAAGTTCCTAGAATCCTCTTCACTGAGGAAGTCACTCGAGCAACTTCATATCACGGGCCTTCTGCTTCCATGCATGAAAATTCATATCACGGGCCTTCTACTCAAAGCATCCTTCATTACGTATTCTTTCACAGGTACAATTATCAGAAGCAGATTGAATCCAGCAGAGGTTGGACCAGTTGAACATGATTGATGAGATAAGGCTTAGAGCTCTATGTCATGGTCAGTGCTACCAACAACGAGTTGCTAAATCTTTTAACAAGAAAGTCAAGCCTCGACATTTCTAGGTAGGCGACCTTGTCCTACGGAAGTTATTGCCGATATTTCCTCTTGCAGAAGGAAAATTTACCCCAAACTATGGTGGCCCGTACATTGTGAAGAAAGTCATTTCAGGAGGTGCTTTGATTTTGGCCGAGATGGATGGTCGTATTTTTTCTAGTCCAGTTAATTCTGATTCTGTGAAGAAGTATTACACTTGATTTGTACTCATTCTGACTTTGTTGCTATCAATTTTCAAATTGAATTTCATGAATCAATTGATATTACTAAGCTTTGTTTGAGGAAAGTTTTTGATCTGGCAATCTATTTCTGTCCTAATGAAGCGATCATATTGCATGAGAGACATCAAGACGACGAAAGGCAAGACATTTCCATACACGTCCTGAATAATAATCCCTAGTGCGAGTTGAGTGAAAATTCCGTGCTGACAAGGTAAAGGATTATCTCACGAAAAGTATGACGATCAAAATGATGAGAGGCATTCATTTCCTCTATCTAAACACTACAGGTTGTCATTTGTTTAACCCCCTTGAACGGAGTTTCATTTCTTACCCCTGTCAGGAACAATCCCATACCGGGGCAATTTCTTAGAAAGTTCAAAATGGTTAGAATTTTCTTGCATCAATCTTCAAGTATATTTATTGCATCCAAGTTCTGTGTTAGCTCGAGTGCCTTAGATATGACGAAGAGCATTTCTTTTTATATCCCTACAAATTATACCCTTTGTATACCCAATTTGAGCGGTGAATCCATTTCAACCCAATTGGTGATCATTCTTGTGATAAATAAATGAAATCATCTCAAAGCAAGTTCAAGGTGACTTGAAGCAAATGGGAGCTCGAAAGAAAATTCATCAGAAAGGATGCAAAAGGACTCCAATAAATCGAAGTTCTCTCGAAAAGAAAATCTCTCTCTAAAAAAATGATGAAAAAATGAGAGAGAAAAATGAGAGAAAGGAAAGCTTCAGCAAGAACTCAGTTGATATGCAAAATCATTCTTCAAAGAAAAGACCATTTGAAAGATCATTTGTGGAGCAATTGTTAGAGCTAGATCAATGGTACCAGTAGCATGATTGGATGATCACCAATTTCTATATTTATAATACCCCCTTTGATGAAAATAGGCCATTCATTTCAAGCCTACCCGAACCTACGTTACAACCATTACCGAAGTCTCTTCAGAATAGGGCACTTGAGTTAACGTAGAATTTCAAATGCTCATAAATGTTGCTTGAAGAAGTGCCAGCAAGATTTTTCTATCTCATTTTTGCAGCATTCCTGACTTGTAAACTCGGAGCGGCTGATGATATCGATTCTTTCAATAGCCTCGACTCAAAGAGTCCCTTTTGCTAAACCTTTGACCAAACCTGTGTTTCAGTCCTTATAAAGACCTCTCAGATTGGCCAAGCCATATTGATTTTGAGAATATCCGAACCCTTGTCAAGCACGATGAAGAGAGTTTGAGTGATTCTTATACCCGCATCAAATGTTGGGTCAAAAGCCTTTCATTGGGAGTGAGTGGAAAGTCCTTTCCGATTAAAGGTCTCTCATTTAATGTGATCAAATTGTCAAAAGGATGAAAGGGTTGTTCTTATTGATAAATTCCCCAGTGAAGCTTGGTAATACAGGCAGATTCATGAATTATGTTTTCTTTGCCCCTGCGCGTATGTTATTTTAATCTTTTCTCAGGTAAAAACAGGTGCAGTGCAATTGGCCCATAAGAAGAATTCAGGTACGTCCGCTAATTATTTTTCATTGTTTCTCTTTTCATAGAATGCGAGACATGATCTCTCTCATATGTTCACCAAGGGGAATAGGTGACATATCTCTTGGTGTTGTCCAGTGGAATAGACAACACTCCCCCATTTCATATTTGCCCAGTAGTACAGGCGGCATAATTTCTCATTTTGTGTTGTCCAGTGGAATAGACAACACACCCCATTTCATGTTCGCCCAGTAGTACAGGTGGCATAATTTCCCATTTTGTATTGTCCAGTGGAATAGACAATACACCCCATTTTTATGTTTGCCAAGTAGGACAGGCAGCATAATTTTTCATCCTGTGTTCAACCAGTGGAGTAGGTGGCACAACCAACGTCATGCTCACCCAATGGAAGAGGTGACATGATCCTTTTCGTGATTGTCCAGTGGTATAGGCAACACGTCCCGGTTCTTTCTTCATATCATGCGCTATTTCGCATATGTAGGAAACTACAGGTAACAGATAGGCAATCCTATACCTTGAGCACCTTACTTCCAATGGACTAGAAGTTTGGAGATCGAGGGAGTTCACAGCATTATAAAGCTTTCCATCACTTGGGCGCTTTTTATGCTATCCGTATGTAAGGCTCTTTCACCGTTCTACACGAAGTGAGAAGCCTTACCATACTTTCCTTATTATTTGCATATCACGCATCATTACATTAAAAAACAAAGATCATTCATCATTTTGCATAGTTTAAATTTAGGTTTCAGTCTTTAAGCAAAACCTCTACGAACCTCCACTTAAAGAGAGGCAACTGTTGACACCTAAATTTTGGCACATCATTTAATAGTTAATTGCATAGAAAATTAGGGATTAAATTTTAACCCCTAAACAAAAATATTAAAATTGCATAGCATATAGTTTAGGATCATGTAGGTTAATTGCATTCCACATTGAACTAGCAGCGGTAAGCGAGCTTAAAATTCATCACGTAAAACGAGCTCGAGCACCGAACGAAACTCGGCTCACTCGAAAGACGGGGGCCGAAAATCACACGTCAAAAGGGCTCGATTGTCTTAATTTGAGCTTAAATTAGTCCATCAAGTTAATTGAATAAAAACCCGAATTAATTCAGCCAACTTGGAATTAAATGAAAATTAAAGCCTAAGCCCATTAGGACTAAAAAGCCTGGCTAATTAACCTAGGGTTGCGATATAAATACATGGTTATGCGTCATAATCGAGAGGGGGGTTCTCATAATTTTCAGATCAGATTTTTTTTAGAGAGACACACGAGTGAATCACTTGAGAGAGAGAGAGAGAGAGAGAGAGAGAGAGAGAGAGAGAGAGAGACGGCTTCAAGAGAGAAATCGTGAGTAGAAGTTGAGAGAGCAGCACCCTTGGAGATCGAAGATGGATGAAGTGGTGATGCTTGTACTCATCCTGGTGAGTGCAATTTGACAATTTGGTCAAACATCCACTTGCAGACAAGTTTGGCAAAAGCCAGATCCTTCACTGCCACAATAGGAGCGAAAAAGAAAGAAAAACGAAGAGATCCACGAGAAGAATAGCTCCAACGTCGCATGGGAATCAGTCCCTCCGCTCCAGGTTTCCTCCTGCCATCGTTGCTGGTCGTCCACGACGCGTCCAACTGGTCCCGCGAACACCAGCAATTCTGAAGCCACAACACCCCCAAGCAATTTCATCAAGTCCCTCCATCATCCAGCCACCTCTCAGCCGCCGCACTGTGGCCGAGTAGCAACCAGCAAGCTTTCATCGTCTCTTTTGCAGGCTTTCGGGCCCTTTCAAAGTATTCCCGACGACCAGCCTCTTACTACCGCTCGTGAGCCAGTCCTTGATCGAGAGCCATGCCGTTGTAAAGCCCACCGTATGCACCACCGCGAGCGACATCGTCGTCACCACCATCACCGCCGGTCCATCCATCGAGTCCCGCGATCCGCAATCCCGATTCGCTGCAAATTCAAAATTGGAAAGAAATATGCAAATCAGGTAATTATCTTATCCCGATTTGATTTGAATATTTTGTTGCCTAATTCGTGCTTATTGATATCTAATTTTGCATATTTGAACAATATATATTATTTCAATTAGGATTTATTTCCTTTTTTTTGAAATCTTGAATATCTGTTACTTATCAAATTTGGATAGAATTTAAGATTTTCAAAATCTTTTGAATATATTCAAGACATTTAAGATATCAAAAATTTTTCAAGATGTGATCGATTAGGAAAATTTCCTAATCCGCAACCGCACACATGGAAATAAATCTATCTATCAGGCTTTAGATAGAGTTATTTCCATAGCGGGTATTTCGAATTTTAGGATCGATCTGTCAGGCTTCAGATCGAAACTTAATTCGAAAGATTTAGCGGTTATATTTTTTTTGCTAAAAAATTTGTAATTTGAATTTAAATTCGAAAATACAAAAAAAAATTTCATAAAAGAAAATCAAAATTTTTTTTTGCACCTTTGAACTCTAAGTCAGGATTTATCAAAATTGTCAAATTGAGTATTTTTCTTGAGATTGGCACCGAAAGGGCGTTAGGGAAATCTAGCGTAATCAAGTCCCCGGATCTATAATTTCTGGTTCGTAGAAATAAAATAATATTCCTGCTATTTTATTTAGGTTTCTAATCAACCTACCTTAAATGATTAGTGGCGACTCCCATTGAAAATATTTGCATGCTCACAATTGGACCTAAGTTGCGATTTGGTAGAGTTTGGGAGAACTCGAGTTAGGTTGGTTAATTTAATTGATCTAGTAATCCATTAGTCTAAGATCGAAAACCCGATTTTTTTTAGGTCGTGACACCCATGCATCGAAGCTTGCATGAAAACTCCTTGAGATGGTCACAAGCATTGGAAATATTGTGCATTTAATAATAGCTTCTAGTTTCTAGATTTGCTTTTAGTCTTTTTACTTTTCTTGTACTATAAAAAGCCATCAAGTTTATGTATGAAGATACACCGAATTTGATTAATGAAATTTGCTTAGTGCAATTCTCTTGAACCTCGAAGAGTTGAAATCCTAAAAAACCTAGAAGAGATTTCGTTCCGTCCTTGAAGAGTCGAAGCTTTTGAAGTCTGCATCCTTGAAGAGTTGCAGCCATCAATCTAAAATAATTGATGACATTTCAACTTCCTTGGAGGCCTAGAAGAGCAACCATTGAAGTTCCCATCTTTTTCCGCATCTTGACCAGTCACAACCGCCCACTTCCTTCTGAAATCGACAGCTCTACAGTGCTTGTATGAGAAAACTCAAAATATAGAAGTTATAGATCAAAGAGTCTTAATTATTTTGGCTTTCGAATAAGGTCAATCCGATCTGTATCGACAAAGTTATGCCCATTTTCCTGAACTAGCGCAGAACTAAAATTTCTGCTCGATTTTGTGACGGAGTTTTCGTGTGTGCAAGTTACTCTCCCGATCCTATTATTCAAGTAGTCGACTTTGGGCTACATCCCCTTACCTCTGTGGCTTATTACCATAGTTGAAGAGACAAATCACGTTGAATGCTACCTCGTTTGGCTCATCACTATGTATTAAATAAGGAAAATTTACTTAATGTAAGACTTTCACAATGTGAATACAAAAAAAAAAAATGACGTGTGCCATCTCAAATTAGGGAACAAATGCAACATTATTTTTTGGGCCTCTATCGACAAAGTCCTAGTTTTGTTAAATCAATTCATTTTAGTCCTCGATGCATATGGATAGTGTTCAAAGGATAACATTTTTTTTTTTGGTAAGGTAAGAATATGTATAACTTTTCAAATCACCAACTACAACCTAAGCCCAAACCAATACCTGAACATATGCGGACATAGTAATGTCCATACAAGGTCAGGCAGGTCCAGCAGGAAATATACGACAAGCCGAAGGGCGGCTACATCCTTAGAAAAAAGAGAGAAACAAAGACAACCTAACCAGCCGCAAAAAGGAAGGGCGACACTAAAACCATCGGAGAACCACTGAAGATGGCACCGGAACAGCTGGGAGCAGAAATACCCCAAGACCTAGAGGGACTAACCAAAACCAAGGGAACAGGGATAGGCAGCAACAGAACAACAGACAAGGAAAGCTATACAAGCGAAGGCCTACAGAACCAACTAAGAGAAGATGGAAGGAGATAGCCCCCAGCTCCTTTGTATTCTCCTATTCAAAGGCGTGTCTGCAACTCTTCCGAGGGTTGAAGCTTTATCCTTCACCACCTTGATAATATGATTACGCATCCCAGGAATGAAAATGGTCTTGTTTCGGAAGATAGAGTTGTTTCTTTCGGTCCAAATTATGTGACAAAGGGCGCCAAAAGAGAACCTGGATAGGCGGTGAGCAAATGATGGTCCTCCACATACCTTCATTGCCCATCTAATATGCTCATGCCACGGCCGGTTACGCCATGGGAGATAGCATTTAGTTGCCCAAAAGAACGCTAGACTTCTTGTAGAGGAGCATTGGAAAAAGAGGTGGTTTATTGAGTCCGGGACATCGCCACAAAATGCACACCTAGCGGACTCAATCCTGCTATAACGGATAAGCGCAGTCTGAGTAGGCAAGCGGTTGAGGGAAACTATCCATAAGAGAAAAGAGTGGCGTGGAGCAATGTGATGATCCCATACAAAGGAATGCCACTGAACCGGGAGTTCTTTTCTTCTTATATGATTCCAAGCTATCGCCACCGAGAAGGTCGAGGATGGTTGAGGGGCCCATATGAGCTCATCTTCAATGTCTTCCTCAAAAAAGGGGGGTGGTTCAGTCCAGTTCAATATAGTATCCACAGTATGTGACTGTTGCCAAACCGAGTCATAAAAGGCCCGAACAGACGTGATCCTAGGAATACGAGACTGATAGATGTCCATATTACTGAACAGAAGGTAGAGGGGGCCTTTGTCGTGCCACCAATCAAACCAAAATGAGATTGAACGCCCATTTCCAATTTTCCATCGAAACGTAGTCCTAGCAGTTTCTCGCATATCAAGGATTTTCTTCCACGTCCAGGAACAAAAAGTGGGCTTAGATATAGTCCAGAAGTTATAGCTTTTTAGAAAGTTCGAGTGTATCCACTTGCACCACATGGACTCCTTATCGGTAAAAAGAAGCCATATGTGTTTGAGTATCATAGCTCTGTTATATTCAATAAGTCTTCGGATCCCAAGACCTCCCTCTTCTTTATGTAGGCATACCGAGTCCCAAACAACCTTAGCGCCCCCCGTACCTAATTCGGGGCCCTTCCAAAGAAATTGTCTCAGTATAGCCTCAATTCCATAAAGCACTGATTTAGGGAGGGAGAATATGGTGGCCCAATACACCTGAATAGAATGCAGTACTGATCGGATAAGTTGCAGACGACCCGCAAAAGATAGGAACCGATGGGTCCACGAACGAACACGCGACGTTATAGAATCAATCAAACATTTGCAATCCTCTTTACGAAGCCGCGAGGATATGATGGGTACGCCTAGGTATCGAAAAGGAAGGGAGCCTTGTTGAAACCCAAGGCACCGTAGGAGGCCACTATGTAGCTCCGGGTTCCCTCCCGAGAGGTAAATATTGCTTTTCCTGGTATTTGGTCTTAGTCCAGACCAATTCGAGAACAAATCAATAGCTTCCTTGATTAGTTGCATAGATATCAAGTGAGCTTGCGCGAATATGAGGACATCATCCGCAAAGAAGAGATGGGAGGTGTGTACTTTCTTGCATCGCCAGAACCAATGAAAGTCCGGGTTATTAGTTTTATCCCTCAACACACCCGAGAAGATTTCCATAGCTAACACAAATAAGTACGGCGAGAGTGGATCTCCGTGTCGTATACCCCGTGTACTAGCAAAGAACCCATGTAGATCCCTGTTAATTGCAACTGAGAATTTGGCGGTAGATATGCAGGCCAAGACTAGCTTGGTAAAAATTTCAGGAAAATCAAATGCTGCGAGCACCTTTTGAATGAAGCTCCAATCAATCGTGTCATATGCTTTTTGGAAATCCACCTTAATGGCGCACTTAGGAAGGTAAGCCTCATGGTGGAAGTCCGCAAACAACTCCTGGGCAATCATAATGTTGTCACTTATTCTATGACCTCTTACAAAAGCCGTTTGGGACGGCCCAATTATCGATGGTAAGACCTGTGCAATACGCCTAGCAAGAATTTTGGATATGCGCTTATATAGGGTATTGCAACATGCAATTGGTCGGAAGTCATTCATACTCGTCGCATTGGGGGTTTTCGGTACCAATGTTAAGATGGTATTGTTAATATCTTTGAGTAAACAGCCAGTTTTAAAGAAGTTCTTGATCGCCTTCAAGATGGAAGGGCCAGTAATCCCCTATGTAAGTTTGAAAAATTCAACATTGAATCCATCTGGACCGGGAGCCTTGCCTTTAGCAAGCAAAAAGAGTGTAGCTTGGATTTCCTCATCAGTTACCGGTTGTGTTAAGAACAGCCTTTGACTCTTATCTAGAGTCCTACCAATAAAACCACCCAACTCCCGAGTTGAGGGCTGGACGGTAGTTGACACGCCGGTGAGTAATTGCTGAAAGTGAGATACAATATGATTTCTGACCGCCAATGGTTCAGTAATAAACTCCCCATCCTCTGTTGAAACAGACATAATTCTGTTATGAAGTCGTCTATGGTTGACATGGTGATGGAAGAATTTGGTATTCATGTCCCCTTCCTTAATCCAACGGATTCTGGATTTTTGTCTATAGAAGGATTCTTCTTGTAGTCGCAAATTAGAGAAGGTTCGTTGGAGCTCTACTTCACTTGCAAGAAGGCTTTGATCGAAAGGGTTCAAGTCCAGCGCCATCTGAACAAGGAATAGGTCCGCTCTAGCCTGTTCTGTTCTTGTAGAAATATCCGAGAAGGATGTACTGTTCAGGAGCTTCAGCTTAGACTTAAGAGCTTTAAGTTTACAGCAAACATTGAACATAGGTGATCCCACAATATGCGTATCCCAAACTTGAGTGACTAAGTCCAGGAACGTTGGATGAGAGGCCCAAACGTTGAAGAACTTGAAAGGCTTGTTCGAAGTAAACAGAGGAACAATCTTAATCACCATAGGGGAGCGATCCGAAATGCCTGGAGGAAGGAAGTTTGCTTCCGAGAAAGAGAAAGTTTGAGTCCAGCTGTCATTGATAAGTACTCGGTCAATCTTACGCATTTTATGGTTGGCACCTGAGGAGTGCGACCAAGTGAATCTACATCCAACATACCGTAGATCCTCCAGACCCGCTTGGTTGAGACATTCCCTACAATCATCAAAAGCTGGAATCCACGGAGTGGAGCTGCCCACTCTATCGTCTGGGTCTCTAATCGCATTGAAATCCCCAGCAACAAGCCATGGGAGATCACATGAGGAGAGCCGAACAATGTCATCCCACAAATGTCTTCGATTCATAAAAGTGTGCTCTCCGTATACTACTGAGAGCAAACAAGTTTTTTGCATGTGTAGCAACATGATGTGTCAAGGATTCAAAAAAAAAGCCTTTCTCTACTTGCTTAAGGGGCTTACTCAAAGAGCTCTGTGATAGACTAGAATCTGGTAAATTTGTCAAGGATTAATTGAATTTATTTTAGAAAATTAGGGTCATTTAGAAGGAAACTTATTGATGAGATCAAATTTGACAAATACCCGCACATAAGACTAAATTTTTGCAATAGATGGCAACTTATCATTACCTTTTTATTGGACCATGAAATTTGGTAAGAAATCGATATCATTGGTATATCAAGCATATTCTCATTAAATGAAAATAATAGCATTTCACCTTTTCATACCCTTATATAAATGTGCCACACTTGTTCATCTCAACACATCACTACTCTAGCTCACAAAGCTATCAAAACTCATTGAGAGAGAGGTTACAAATAGTTTAAGTGGGAATAGCCATGGAGGTAACGGCATCCAAGAGAATGGGGTCGACGATGCTTGTGGCGGCTCTGATACTGTGGTCATTCATTAACATCGACGTGGCATTCGCGTCGTGCAAGACCACCTGTGCATTGTTGTGTAGTGGCGATCCATTGCCATGGGAATGCATTCCCAAATGCCTCAAGAGATGCTCTGGTGAGTCTTTGACGTCCTTGGCATCGGAGCACTGCAATGTCGGTTGTTTCTTGTCTACTTGCCTTGACTACCATCCAGGTAATAATCTTTGTATCGAGATTGAAGATATAACATAACTTCTTATGAGATTCATAAAACCAAGAAAGTCATTGTATAAACTTGCTTCTCTATCGGTGTCTCATTATTATATTTTAATTATGAGAGGATGATTCCGTATTAAATCATTTTATTTCTTTGGACTAATATATTCTCTAGCTAAAAAAAATTCAATTTCAATTTTGATGGGAGTGACTTTTTAAATTTCTTGTTTCATATATGAACTCATATAGGCACCGAGAAGGTTGGAGTGGATGTGAAGAAGGTTGGAGCTTGTGAGGATTCTTGCTCTCAAGGTTGTCAAAAGACCTATCCATTGCACTAAAATTTGGAGATTTTCCTTTTTTTTAAATAAAGAATGAAGGCAATTGAGTTGCGTAATGCCTTTGTGGTTTCATATCACAGGTAATAAATAGTGCCTTTTTAATTATTTACTTGGCTAGGAGGGAAGTACATTTCTTTTGAATTTCAATTGTGATAAAATGAGTTTGGCCTCAATTGTCCGAATTCACATTATGAGATACAAATACAAAAGAAAAGATAACCATTAGAATGAATCGATGTTGGGTTTGTCACGAGTATTTCTTCACACAATCAAAGTTTTACGATGTGCAGAAAAATCTCAATCTCTGACAACGTGTCCCAACATGTCGGAATTCTCTATTTTTTGAAAAATGACCTGTCGTGTCGCGTGTCGGTGTCAGCGCTGCATAGGTGTCGGCCATTGTAATGGGATCGGCCCATTACGCACAATGGAGAAAGAAGAAGTTGGGAAATCGTAGGAAAAATACGTAGCAATTTCTCAAGAGAAAGATGAAACAAAAGTTTGAACGAGGGAAATGTTGGAACTGGCCGACATGTGGCGCCATGTGTCGGCCATTGAATGGGCCGGCCCCATGGTGACGTGGTTGGGCTTGCCCATTATGCTACGGCGGGTCATGTGTAGCCAATGGTTGGTTTTAAGGTAGTATTTTAGTCTTCCAAAAATAGAAATTTTATACAATTACCACGTTTTTATGCTAAAAAACTCGTCGAAAAAATAGAGATAGAATTTTTTTTCTGAAACGAAAATATTTTCGGAAACATAAATGTTACCAAACGACCCTTAGATGGCCGTTATGTACTTACGATACGTGATATGCGACACGTGTCAAAGGTGGGCCCGCCTGTCATAAACTTTAAAATTCTCTTCCCGTTGCTTCATTGCTCTCCGATACTCCGCTCTCTCTGCTCTCTCAGTGCCAAGAACGATGTTGGCTCCGCTCTCTCTCTGTCCTCCATGACTCTACTCCGCTCTCTCTGTTCCTCCGAGCCTTCCCTCTTCCCAACCAAGACAGCTCTCCACTCTACTCTATCTCATCCGATGAAACTTGCCTCCTCCGTTGCTTGCCGGAGGGGCATCGGTGGCTTTGATTTGCCATCCAACGAGCTCAAGTTGAACTTTCGTGAGCTTCGCTCTCATTACTGCAAAGGGGTCTTTCTCTTCACTCCTGACCATGCAGCCGTCACCACCTCTGCCTTCGCCTACACGGTCGCCTTCGCGGCTCCAATTCGACCTCTGCATCGAACAAGCTCAAGTTAGGGTTTTTCCCCTTCCGGCGATCAGTTGCCGCTAGCCCTTCTGATTTATGAGGATTTTGTCTTTTGATTTCTTGCGTTATACGCACCAATGGCGTTTTTCCTTTTTTTGACCAATTGCCTATTTTACGTGTTCGCTTCGAAAATTTTCTTTGAGCAAGCCAAATTGGGAATGGGATGTGTATGACGTGGACGATGGCTTCGCGAATGGTCCAAAAATGCGCAAGGTTTGTAAGAGTTTTGTTGATCCTTAATTTGAGTTTTGTTGGAGAGCATGCTATTAGACAAGTCATTGTTCGAAAGAAGATATTGATATACGATTTTGTTGTAATAGGATACGTGAAGGTCGTTGTCTGAGCACCATCGAGACCCGACCGACATGTGGCACCACGTGGCGATCATTGAATGAGTCGGCCCCACGGTGACGTGGTGGGACCTGCCCATTATGCACAAAGGAGAAAGAAGGAGGGAAATCACAAGAAAGAGATGTAGTAGTTAATAAAGAAAAAGAGGAGACAAAAATTTGAACCAGGGAAAGGTTCGACCTGACTAACATGTGGCATCACATGTTAGCCATTGAATGAACATGGCCCACGGTTAGGGTGTCAATGGGTCAGCTCGGGTTAGGTTTTCATGATACCCGATCTGACCCGACCCAAAACAATGAATATGTGTGCTAGACCCGACCCGAAACAAGATCCGAACATGATATAGCCGCACGATCGGGTGGGGTCGGTTCAGGTCAGGTTCGTGTTTTAGATTTTTATTATAAATTAAGGTTAAGTTACACCCACAATCTTTTAGGAGTCCCATATCTCCAAAAACCTCGAAGATTAATTATGCGGCATACCTCAAGGGTTTTCTATATAAGCAGTCATGTTCCCTATTAAGTAGCATGGATCCATATGACATGCAGACATGCATTTTGACTTTCTTGATAGTTTCACAAATAGTTTGTGAATTTACAAACAAGTCTTAGACTCATCCCGACCATGGGATTAATAGCTGGCCTCTAAATTGTCAAACACAAGAATGCATAACAACATACACGTGTCGTTCTTTTTCTTTTATGGGTAACAAGAGTTAAGAAGCCCAAAGAGATACTGTCATGCAATATAGGAAAAAGGGAAAAAGCCGAACAGAGGGGCATCTGACTCCTAAACCCCACATGTAATATCTTGTATCTACATATTAGCAGCATAACATGTGACAAACATCAAACAACTAAACCAAAGGCTGAACGAGAAAAATCCAATGACTATACACCATCACACCATTATAGTTGTAGTACATGACTGCTTGGGCCATATCACAACCTAGGAATGATCAATCACAAAAGTGTAATGGTAGAATTCCTAATTGCCCCGACCATAAGCTCCAAAACTTTCGGACAGCACAACCAACCACCCCTCGATAAGAATGACACCGAAAGATGGTGTGGGAAAAAAGCAAACGGGGCTACTTGCGAGTTACGACAAAGATTTACGTTGATAAAAGCAGAGTACACAAGCGTATATAAACTCCAAATACATATCAACAAAATCGGATAGACAATTAAATCCAAACTCATGATAGGAACCTATTGACCTTCAACCCCCAACCCTAGGATAGGAACCTATTGACCTTCGAATTCAGTTCAGTGACCCCATCTCATCCTCTCAACAAGACAAAAGTGGATAATATCTACTCCAAAGCAAACCAAACCAAAGCAACTCCACCGAGACAACTCCACCAAAGCAGCTCCAATGTTATACAACCTTGTCTACATGCATAGTAGGACCAATTCACAAACTAGGGCAATGATAAAAAAAGGTAACGCAGGTGATAATAACCCTACATTAGAGACTTGGAAAGAAAGGAAATCATTCTTCAGTAAGGTCAACCTACAAGTAAGAAATGAAGAAGATAGCAATTACTAAATGCCTAATCTGAATATGAAAAAGTAAATTTGCAATAAAAAAAATTAGTTTAGCAAGTACCAATTTCCAACTTCGTCAATCATCAAGAGAAACCAATATCGGGTTCGCCTCCATAATTGTAGTTGAACACTCTCTATTAAATTCACAATCAAAATGAGAACTTAAGTATCCATTGTAATATAGAAAAGAATAAATATTCCACAATTATGTTTTCTGACCTGACTCAAAATTTTCTTGTTCTTCTAAGTCATCCTCCATTGAAAGTGAAAATGACGAGGATCGTAGCCAATCTTGAGTATATAAAAGACCGTCCACCATGCTTGGGGTCAAGGAGCTACGAAAGACATCGAGTACATGACCTCTTGTGCTGAATGTGGCCTCTGATGCTACAGTCGAGACGGGCACGGCTAAAATATCTTGAGCGAGAGAAGATAGGATAGGATATCTTGAAGAATTAACTTTCTACTAAGTTAAGATATCAAAGTCGAGGCTATAACGTTTCCATCCTTCCTCCAAATATTTATCCAATTTTGATTTTTCTTCCAAAATTTGTTGTCCCGTTTGGCTAAGATACTTTGCAGTCATAAAGTCCGCGCCAACCACGAGAGACTTTGACATATTTACTGTCGTTGTATCCTTTAATCTCAAGTTGCCTTGGGGGCATTTACCAGTGCGGTATTGCTCCTACAATAATGTTAGTGATGATGTTACTTTATCATGTAAAATTTATGCTTGCTTGCTCTCATAAACATCATTAATCAACCATTTCACATATTCTCACTTATGTCGAGGGTCAAGTATGCAAGCAATGAACAAATTAAGATTGATGTTGTTCACATTGCCATAATACTTATTGAAATTAGTCTTCATTCTTTTAGCCATTTCCTGCAAACCTTTATCCTTATTCTCACAATATTCATTAATCATCCCAAAAAGGCCATAGACATCCTTTGCCAAATCATCACTAGTGACATAATAAAAGCCCGAAACGTTTAAAGTCGTATCAAAGAACAACTTCAGGAAAGGAAGAAGGTGATGGGCACAATCCCAATCATCACTATCGCGACCTACCCCTCGAGGGCCGAACTCGATGAGGCGGGGTTAGAGATAAGTGTTCATGAAACAGTTCATATGGCACATCATAAAAAATGATTTTACTGAAGTATAAATCTTTAGGTTATCCATATGGCCCATTGATCATGAATGTGGATTTTCTCTAAATCCATATCTCGCGTGACAGCGGATCGATTTTATCTTTTTTAGGAGTCGCCACTAGCGTAGGTTGGGGGTCGGCTAGAATACCCAACAGAAACGCGAGAGTTTCGTTTCGGTTTCTACGAAAATCAGAGATCAAAGGTTCGAGGACTAGCTTATGTTAATATTTCTATTAACGCCCTTTCGGTACCGCTAAACTTAACATGGTTGTTATCTAAGTTGTCATACATTTATTCTTTACCATTTTCATGTTGAAGTCTTAGTCCACTAGGTGACCATGCATCTTGTTTTGTATTTTCATTTAAAATTCTAAACTAATTCTATCTTAATCTAGAAAAAGAAAGAAACAATTAATTGTATTGAAAGACATTTCGTAAAGTAAACACTTAAAGTATTGAAATGACGAGCTAATTCTAAGTGCGAGAAGCAAAACCCGCAACTTGTTGGGTGTTTATTACAACACAAATTGAAAACCCGAGACATGATCGGGGATGAATGAATTGAATATGAATTGAAACCGGATTGGACATCGGTCTATCGCCACCATTAAGTGAATACAAATTGAGATCGGATTGGACATCGGTCCATCGCCTTGGCCTTTTTCAATTTTGGATCATCTCCCATGGACCACCTCTCGGGTGTCGGCTTTTACATTCACAACAAACAATATCCAAAAGAATAACCAAAGAAAAACAATGGTGTAAACAATTCACCAATCAAACACGGGCCTCGGGATCGACCTTTGTTTTTCATGCATTTCGATTCACCACCCACCTAATAATCTAATATTATTTGATTAATGGTTAATGATAATAGGCTACCATTTGTATTCACAAAATGACAACTCAAATCAATTAACCCCTAAAGTCGAGTTCTAAATGATCATGATGAGCTACCCGCCGAACATGCACCGGGCCTAACATTCATCTAACAAACACATGTATAACAATGAAATAAGCATGCATTCAGGCCCATGGCCCTTATTTCGAAGCCAATCAAATAATGAGAAGTGGGCCTCATAAAGAGACCACTTATTTAGTTATTATCTGATTCGGATTGCTTCTGTTCAGATGTGATTAACTACCCTAATGATGTCCAAATGAAGCAATTCAGGTGTCATTAGAAAAGCTTATGACATGAGGATCAAAAGTCAAGAAGACCATTTTTTTCTAAATCCTCACCGATTTTCCCGAAAATATCAAATTTGATCTCAGTGACAGGCTGGACTCGATTCTGTCAAGGATTTAAAAATAATGGCGGGAAAAATAACAAACCTTATCAAAACCATGTGAAAATTTTTAGGCGATTAGGATTTTCCGTGTGTAACAACTTTCATGTTTTGAGTTTTTGCTAAAAAGTCCTCCAAATTTTTATAAAATTCGGTTTTCACAAAGAACTCAACTGCAAATCAAATTTTAACTCGTGAAGGCCTTATATGAAATTTTAAGCAAATTGACCTCCAAAAACTGCTATTAGGCCCTCAAAATTTTTAGTCAACATAATGAGACCCCAATGAACAACTTTGTAATTTTGATTTTTCGCAAAAGAGGACTCTAACTTTATCAAATTCGGAAAAACATCTTTTGGATTCCAAAGGAATGAAAATCAGATCTGTACACAGATACTGATTAGATCATGCAAATTCCTTTTGAAAATACAAATGAATTCTGATTTTGATGAAATTAGTATCAATGGAAAGATCTTGATCTCAGTATGAACTTTTGTGAAGAAAACTTTTTCATATTTTGAACACACAAATTTATAAAAATTGAAGAACACACAAAGGTCAGTCAGAAACTAGCTTGTCACCAGATTCATGCATAGATGATGTTGCAGATCGTACCATGCTAACATGCTTGGAATTTTATGAAAATTTTATGATGAACAGATTAGATGTGCTTGACGACTTTCATGAAGGGAGTTTTTTCAAAAAATGATTGTAGAAAATCAGAAAAATCATCAACAGCACAACATCAATCAGGAAATCATCAGAACAGACTTGAACATCACATTCCAGATTCTGATCCTAACTTTCAAAAGAGTTTTGACATAGCAAAATAAGTCCAATTGAGACATGCAATATATCAAATCGAAGCTTAAGACGTGTTTTACGATTCTCTAGTTCATCACTTCGCAAGATTTCAACATTAACGAGCTGAAATCGGTATCTCAAACATGCAGGTTTCTCTGTACATGAATTTGCAGAACAACATCCAAGTGCACTTACCTTGTTTAACGATGCTCTGACGCGCAATCGAGCGATCCGACCTCTGTATTCAGATCAAAAGCAGCACGGAGAAGTCTCAGAAAGCTCGACAACCTATGAGAAGAAATTGCACAAACTATAGTGAGAATCGATTCGATCTCACACTAGTGAACTAATAACGGAAAATCAAGTCAAAATAAACGATCCGGTGGCTGTTCAACGAGAAGCCGGCCACCATAGCCACATGAAGACGCCGAAGAACGCTGCTGGAGGTTCGAGATCGTCGGAGGGAACGCCGATCGGCCGGTTCAGCCACTTGAATCGGCTGATTGAATCACCGGCGGCAATGCCAGTGATGCTGCCGCGAAAGAGATCTCGCCGGAATGTGGAGCTCCGGCCACCAGCAAGCTCGGCTGGCCTTGCGATTAGCTTCGTGGCACCGTGGGGGATGATAGTAAGGCGGTGATTCGCCAGCAAATAGGTGAGGTGGCCGGCGACCGAGAGAGAACGAGAGAGAGAGAACGTGAGTTTAGAGAGAGAGAGAGAGAGAGAGAGAGAGAGAGAGAGAGAGAGAGAGAGAGAGAGAGAGAGAATTCAGATATGAAAATCAGAGTCTCCCCCAATTTCGGAGGGAAAAAACACTATATACTCCCCTCAACTTTGAATCTTAACCCTTAGATTAATCCAATGGCCTGAAATGCATCATTAATGATTAAGAATATTCTTTAAGGGCTAAGGATTGATGACATGGCATCATGGATGGACATGATCAATTCTAAATGAATGGCCATGATTGATTTGCTTATCCCCTAATTAATTTGCTTAATCCTTAAAAAAGGGCATTTTAGTAATTTCGCTTAGGGGCATTTTTGTAATTTTCAATTAAGGGCATTTTTGTCATTTTTGGGCTCAAAAGGATGTGGCCAACCTTAGCTAGTCAGAATGGATTGTCGATCGCCAAACTTTTGATTGGAAAATGGCTAGTCCGATCAGACTGGTTCAATTTAAATCAAACCGGGTTGAGCCGGTTAGCCCTGAATTTGGCTTGATTGAACTAGTTCAATCCTTGATTCCTTTTGTTCCAATTTGGTACAATTTGATCTCTATCATGATTAATTGACCCCATTAATATCGAATTCAATCAAATTGGATTGAACCGATTTGAAATTCATGCACAAATTGATCCAATTTAACTTGTTTAGCTCAATTGTTCTTGAATTTGGGTAATTGCATGGCCAAGATAGACTAACAAATTTAATTGAAGTCCAATTAGCCAAATTGAGTCTCAATTCATCAAATTGAATATTAGTCTAGACTGGGTCAAGTTGAATTGCACTAATTGGACCAATTACTCTTAGACTTCTTAATCATTGGATCACTAAATTGATCAAATTGACTCAAATTCATGTGAATATTTCAAAATTGATTTTGAATTTGGATTTGATATAATAAATTAGGCTCATTCGTGCCTCAATTGCGTAAATCATGAAGAATCGATCCAAATCACTGATTATGGCCAAAATTGGGGGTTTTTGTGTTTGGCTTGAAATTATAAAATTTATTCCAAAATTGAATATAAGATGACCTCTAGATCAAATGTCGTGAAGAAAACTAACCTAAAAAATGATTAGAAATGAAGTAATTTCATTTTTGGCCGATTTGAACCAAATTCCGCAAATTGGGAAAACGTTGATTCTAAATCGATTTTTGCAAAATTTCAAATGCCAAAGACAAATTGAATGTAAAATAAGATGATTTTTAGATTTTTGTATTTTTTTAATTTTTTGGTTAAAGGTTTGACCAAAAGTCAAATCCTAGTTGACTTTTCATTATGTGACATCTTGAAAATTTGTCAATTTTGGGTTTATGAAATGCTTAGTTTTATGAATGTACTCGTAGTTAGTTTTCGCCCGGAAGTGATCACTTCCGGGATACTAACCATTAGGGAAAGGCTAATTAGGGATTTAAATTCGTGCGACTAAGAGAAAATTCGATCGTGAATTGATTTTCGACCATAAAATTACTGAGGTGACAATTTGAGTCACTGTTGGCCCATCCAAGGATAGCAAGGGGTCAGTTCGCCACTGTCATAGTAGTGGATCGCGGGTGATTCCGCTGGACCACGAAATGAATTGACGTATGATCTTGAACCTATACCGAACGATAGTGCCCCTCGAATCTAGCGATCGATCTTCGTGATTATATTGGCAACCGAGGTCGTCGTGATCCAAATGGACTTGTACGTGACTTGATTTAGTATCAGTCATGAGTCGAATATGCGAATTTCCCCAAAAAGCCGCCCATTAGTTTGAGAAACGCTCGAGTTTCGTTTAATAAAATTTAATTATTTATTTGAGCCCAAATTGGACATCGAAAAATTAGGAAGTCATGACGGGACGTTAGGACGACGTTGTGGTTGGAACGTGCAACTTCGGATTTTCCCGAATCCTTAAGAAAAATTCAATTTTGGCGAGAAATGAGGAAAGTGACCGTTTTACCCCTAAGAATTTGTTAAGGGCAAGTTTTAAGAGGGAAGGACATTTTGGTCATTTTGCCCTAATTTTTGAGTTGGACAATTTTGTCCTTAGAATTTTATGAAATTCCCAAATTACTCTTGGATATTTTTGGGAAAGATTCGATCTCGGTCGTCGATTCTAAGATAAGATCGAATCTCGACCGTTGATTAAAAAGATTAGAGAGGAGCAAGATGGTAAATTGCCAAAGTTGATCAAATTTGGACTATTAAGGGATAAGATCCACTCTCTCTCCTCATTCTCTGTCTCAAAACTCTCGGCTCTCTCTCTCTTTCCCTCCCCCATTGCCGGCCGCCCCTCCCCTCGCCGAGCCGCCGTACGCCGGTCACTGCCTGACCGGATCGCTACCGTCCTGCCACTGCGCCGTGCCCCCACCCTCACGCCGTGCCACTGCCGTCCCTCTCTCTCTCCCGTGAGTGAGCCGCGGCAAGGAGGCCATCGCTGCCGCCAGGCGTCGCCACCGCCGAGTCGCCGCGCCGATCGCCGCCCCGTTCCACTCTAGCCAAGTTAGTCTAGAGTTCGGTAAGTCGCGATCTAAACCTTGCCTAGTATATCGGATATTATCGGACCCGTTTGGATGTGATTTGGTGTAGTTTAGGGGTTGATTTGCTTGGCGGGCCTTAGGATTGAAATCGGAAAATTTTGGTGGATTTTTAGAGGCCGATCGATGGTTGGAAATTGCCGTTTTGAGTGCTGTGATGTGCTGTTTGGTGTGTGGTTGGTGCCATTAGATCTGGCTCGGAATTTCGTAAAAGTGCTGTGAAGGGCTGGAAGTGAGATATCGTAATTTTGGTGTCGAAAAAGGGCAAATTGCGTGTTGGTTGTATGTTGTGATGTGGCTGAATTGATTTGATTGATTTGGGTGCCTTTGAGTGTGCATATTTAATGCCTGAGTATGCACACGTGTGAAATTTATGGCGTGCGATGTGCGTGTGATCATTAAGAGGCCCGGAGGCGTGTTGACGCGGATTGTGATATGATTGTGGGATCAGACCAAGGCATTATAAGCTCAGGTTTCGATCACGTAGGCCTGTCGCATTTGGCGCAGGCTGAGAAAAGAAAGTGAGAATGAAATCGGTCCGAGGCACGATCAGCTCGGGTGAGACCGGGATCGGACTGAGGCATTATAAGCTTGGGTTTCGATCATGTAGGCCTGTGGCATTTGGCGCGGGCTGAGGAAAGAACGTGTGAATGGGATCGGACCGAGGCGTGTGATGCTCGGGGCGCGATCGTGTGGGCCTGAGGTGTGTTTACGCGGACCGAGGAATGCGATTGAGAATGGGGTGTGTGGCATGGTAAGAGAAAGTGGGATCGGACCGAGGTGTGTGATGCTCGGGGCACGATCGTGTGCGCCTGAGGCGTGTTTACGCGGGCTGAGAAAGTGATTGAGCTGGTGGAGTACGATGAGGAAAGTAAATGAAATTGATGTGATAGTGCGTGATCGATGTGTGTTTTTGGCGTGGAAATGTGTGTGGTTTGGGGTGTGCGAAGCTTGAAATGTGTTCGAGTTTTGAATGTTGTGATTATGAACTAATATGCTGGCTGAGTATGCCAAGAGTCCAGGTAAGAGTGATTGCGTGGATAGTGCTTGTTCGTGTTGCTTGTTTGTGTGTTCTGAACTTGTCTGGAATACGTGGTAGTCTAAGTAGGATTTAAGTTGTGATTTATTGAGAAGTATCTCATGGTTGTTTCAACCAAACCATTTCAGAGCACTTGCCCGAGCCTTGAACCTTCCGCCGCTACCGCCGCAGCGTTTTGGGATCCCGATGCACACTGAGCATTCAGGAGTAGAATATACCTTGGCTGCTAATCCCTTTTGAGGTCGAGGACGCGATCCATAGAAGCCAGTTGATGTGACTCTGATGGGTGTTGGAAGTGTTTGATTGTAAAGAATTGGATGTTGTATATTTATATATCGAGGTATAGTTTTATGTTTGGTGGTTTGGTGATTTATTTCTTCCTAGTGTTCTCCAATTTTATTGTCCGGGTTTATTTTATTGGTTTTCGCGGTGATCGAACTCTGATGGAATCATGAGGTCGGCATGTTTCCTGGGATGTCGTACTAATACGACCTAAGAGAGGGATGTCGCGAGCTCGATGGGGTTCGAGGCGTGACACACTATGAGCTTGATTTTATATCAAATCTTTGAATTTTTCTGGAATTTCCACTTCTAAAGTAAAATTGAACTTGAAAGGAATCTTTTTATGCGAAAAGCCCCAATTTGACCCGGGGTTGACTTTTGGTCAAAGGATTGACCAAAAAGTCAATTCGAAAGTCAACTGTTTGACTTTTTGAGCTTTTGCATGAAATGAATAGGAAATTGTTTACAGAAGCTAAGCCAACAGATAGAATTAAAAAACGACACTTTTTGTTCAAAAAACGGGTTCCGTCGCGATCGGAAACCATAATCTCGAATTTTCTACTTTTAATGACCCGTCGGCTAAAAATTAGGTGTCAACAATCACTAGTAGGCAACCCTTTTTCCTTGGACAGTTCTTCAACAAATTTGCGATCTTGAATTTCCAATAAGAAAAAAGCTTTTTGAAACTTCTAAGCTGCCTCCAATATCATATATGTCGAGTTCCAACGAGTCTCTACATCCAAACATACAAGACTCTTGGACTTAATATTCTCTAGCTCAACACAATCCTTAAACTGCCTCAACCTCTTAGGAGAAGACCTCACATAACGTACAACCGAACGAATTCTAACAATTGAATCATTTATGTCTTTTAATCCCTCTCTCATGATCAAACTCAATATATGAACAAAACACCTCATGTAGAGTAACTCACCTCTCAATACCAGAGTGTTCCAAGAACTGAGTCTTCTTTTCAAGTATTGAATTCCTAAATCATTTGAACTTGTATTATCCACGGTGATGGAAAAAAATACTTTGAATCCCCCAACCAGTCAAATATTTCTCAACTGCCTTTCTTATGATCTCGACATAATGACTTACGATTTAACAAAAAATTAGGATTTTCTTCTGCAACTTCCAATCAGCATCAACAAAATAAGCAGTGAGAGACATATAAGTCAAATTTTGACAAGAGGTCCATATGTCGATCGTCAAACAAACTCTAGGACATGTGTCGGCAAAATATTTCATGAATTTTTTTCTTTCCTCCACGTATAATGCATAACGATCACTCCTCAACGTGTTACGCATAGGGATTGAGAACTTTGGCTAGATTCTATACATAAATTGCTGAAAACCCTCATTTTCTACAAACTTAAAGGGCAATTCATCAAGAATGAACATGGTCGCTAGTTCTTTTCTACTAGCATCCTGGTCAAATTTCCATGGAGAAGTACCAACCCCAACAGGTTGATCCGAGGCATTTTTTGCCTTTTCTCGATGTTTGCATGTAGATGTTCCTTACATCTATCTAAATGATGATGCATTGAACTAGTCCCTTGAGTACTAGAACAACCAATGTGGACCCTATAATATAAACATTCAGCCTTTTCTTGATTCTTGTTTGTACATGAAATCCTTTTAAAGTGATCCCACATAATGGATCTCTCCCTTCTATTTGGGAGGCTAGAATCCGTTGACAAAGACATCTAGCAATCAGCAAAAATAATCAACATTCTAGAGTCAACAAAAACCATCATTCCCATAGAAAGTTGACATAATAAAGTAAAGTCTATCTCAAGAGCAAGCATGAACAGCTTCAAAATAATGAATTACCTCATGAACCTGATTTCGTCGTATTACCATTTTACATCACTAAAGAGCTTTCGGTCCACTGATCATTTTCAAGGCTCTATCAAGGCCGATGAATCGAAGGAACGTGCAAACGACAGTGTCCAAGTGGTTCAAAACAGTTCACCATCATCTTTAAGCATGTGTTTACCATAGATAAATAAGCAAGCATTCAAGTGGACGAAACAAAGAACAAGAACCAAAACTACCAAACGCGTAAAGACATACATTCGATCAAAAGTATGCATCACGGTAAGCCAAACCCTTTTGCCACAGGGAACTCCGATGGAGTTCATCCGCAAACTAGTTGAACCATGGTGAACAACATGCATATCATCTATTTCATAATGGTTATGAAGGCAATAGCATATCTACACCAAGACAGGAGAATAGCACAATAGAAAGCAGTCAAAGGGAAACCCCATTTGCATCACACTAATTAACTTCAACAGATAAGCACTGATTATCGCCATGGACCCGTGATTTCTAAAATCTAACACAATACAAATTGATTAATTCAAGAAGCAACAAATCGGTATTCACTGCAACCAAGTCGATCAAACGATGAGAACCGAAGGACAAAACACCAATTAGACATAAAGGAATGAGCCAATCAAGAATTTCAACAATGAGTGCCACCGAGAGAGAAGCTTACGAGTTAGTCGATATAGATGTTGGTGGACTGAAGTTGAAGCTGGGGTTTGCAAATCGTCGACCTCTGCTGGACTCAAAAAGCTCTCCTCGCTCACAAGTCCTAAAACCTAGGTTTTAGGTACGTTCCTCGTTCTACCACGGATTTTTCCTAGCTTTGACCTGCAAAACCCAACATCAATTTCCGCTCAGAAAATTTTGATCGACGCAGAACCTTAGGCCATATGAAACACACAGATCGCATCAATCAACTCACATCACAAGAACAACGGAACAATTAGCATTGACGGATAGGGGGAAAAAAGGAGAGAGAAAGTTCTAGAGAGAGAGAGTACCAAAAGGAAGCAAAATGCGATAGAGAGGAGACCTTCTCGAGGGGCGTTAACGGAGAAAATGATGGATTGCACAGCCGCAAAATTCTCTGTGTTGTCGCGATGGAGGAAGAAGATAGGGTTTCAACGCTTGAGACTTGAGAGTGCACCAAAAACAAATCATATATTTCGGTTTGGGTTGGGCTCAGGTACCCGAGCCCGATAAATTCAAGACAAAACCACAATTGTTTTTAATGTTATCCAAAAAAGATGAGACATAACCCGACCTAAAACGAAAATTTTCGGGTTGGGTCGGGTCGTGTTTGACCGGGTTATTTTGACACCCCTACGCACAGTGACGTGGTGGGGTAAGCCCATTATGGCCAAAGGAGAAAGAAGAAGTAGAGAGATCACATGAAGAAGATACAACAATTAATGAAAAGAAAAAAGAGGCAAAAGTTTGAACGAGAGAAAGGAGGGAATCGACCGATACGTGGCATCACGTGTTGGCCATTGAATGGATCGGCCCCATGATGACATGGTGGGGTGGGCCCATTACGCACGAAGGAGAAAAAAGGAGGGAGATCATAGGTAGAAGATGCAACGGGGTAAGTACAACGCAAGTACCATAACTTTTGTACGGAGAATAGTTAAGTACTATAACTTTTTTTTGGCTCACTTGAGTATTATAACTTCCAAAAAAAAGATTACTTAAGTGCCACTTACGAGTTGATCATGAGAGCCCAAAACTGCGGCTTTTCCGGCTGAACGGTGACTTTCCCGGCAAGGCGAGTACCACCTACTTAAAGAGAGGGTGTCGGTGAATCATTCCATGGCTTTTGTTCGTCTCAAAATTTTCGTTTTAGCCTTCGTTGATGAAGGGAAAGATGTTTCGTAGTCACACAAATCGGTTTGATAAATTGCGTGACTATGAAGCATTTTTACCTTTATCAACGGAGGCTAAAACGGAAATTTCAAGACGAACGGAGGCTATAGAATGATTCACCAACACCCCCTCTTCAAGCTGGTGGTGCTCGCCTCACTGGGAATATCACCGTTCGACCGGAAAAGTCGCGATTTTAGGCCCTCACGACTAGCTTGTAAGAGGGGTTGATCGTGAGGGCCAGAAACGGTGGCTTTTCCAGCTAAACTGTGACCTTCCTAGCGAGGCGAGCACCACCAGCTTGAAGAAGAGGTATCGGTGAATCATTCTATGGCCTCTGTTCGTCTCGAAATTTCCGTTTTAGCCTCCGTTGACGAAGGTAAAAATGCTTCGTAGTTACACAATTTATCGAACCGATTTGTGTGACTACGAAACATTTTTACCTTCGTCAACGGAGGCTAAAACGGAAATTTCAAGACGAACGGAGGCCATGGAATGATTCACCGACACCCTCTCTTCAAGCCGGTGGTGCTCGCCTTGACGAGAAGGTCACCGTTCGACCGGAAAAACCGTGGTTTCAGGTCCTCATGACTAGCTTGTCAGGGGGGTTGATCGTGAGGGCCCGAAACGATGGCTTTTCCAGCTAAACGGTGACCTTTCTAGCGAGGCGAGCACTACCAGCTTGAAGAGGGGGGTGTCGGTGAATCATTCCATGGCCTCCGTTCGTCTCGAAATTTTTGTTTTAGCCTCCGTTGACGAAGGTAAAAATGCTTCATAGTCACACAAATCGACTCGATAAATGTGTGACTACAAAGCATTTTAACCTTCGTCAATGGAGGCTAAAATAGAAATTTTAAGACGAACAGAGGCTGTGGAATGATTCACCGACACCCCCTTTTCAAGCTGGTAGTGCTTGCCTCACCGGGAAGGTCATTGTTCATCTGGAAAAGCCGCGATTTTGGGCCCTCACTACCAGCTCGTAAGTGGCACTTAAGTGATTTTTTTTTTAAAGTTATGGCACTCAAGTGAGCCAAAAAAAGTTATGGCACTTAAGTGTTCTCCGTACAAAAGTTATGGCACTTGCGCTGTACTTACCCAAGATGCAACAATTAATAAATAGAAAAATGAGTCAAAAATTTGAACGAGAAAAATGGGAGATCCAAATGACATGTGGCATCACGTGTCCATCATTAAATGGACCGGGCCCACGATTACGTGGTGGGGTGGGCCCATTACGCACAAAGGAAGAACATGTGGCAATTAATGGAGAGAAAGAGAAGGAAAAAGTTTAAACGAGGGAAAGATAGGACCCAGCTGACACGTGCCGCCACGTGTCGGCCATTGTAGTGGAATCGGTCCATTACGCACAAAGGAGAAAGAAGAAGGTGGGAGATTGCAGGAAAAATACGTAGCAATTACTAAAGAGAAAGATGAGATAAAAGTTTGAACGAGGGAAATGTTGGACCCGGCCGACATGTGGCACCACATGTCGGCCATTGAATGGGCCAACCCTAGGGTGACGTGGTAGGGCCTACCCATTATGCTACGATGGGTCATGTGTAGCCAATGGTGGGTTTTAAGGTCATATTTTACTCTTCCAGAAATAGAAATTTTGTACATTTATCACGTTTTCATGCTCAGAAACTCGTCCGAAAAATAGAAACAGTATTTTTTTTTCTAAAACGAAATTATTTCCGGAAACATAAATGTTACCAAACAACCCTTAGATGGCCGTTATGTACTTACGTTACGCGATATGCGACATGTGTCAAAGGTGGGCCTGCTTGTCAGAAACTTTAAAATTCTCTTCCCGTTGCTTCGTTACTCTTTGATACTCCGCTCTCTGCTCTCTCAGTGTCGAGAATGATGCCGGCTCTACTCTCTCTCTCTCTCTCTCTCTATGTCCTCCACGACTCAGCTCTATTCTCTCCGTCCCTCCAGGCCTCCCCTCTTCGTGACCAAGACAGCTCTCCACTCTACTCTCTCTTGTGTGACGAACCATGCCTCTGCCGTCGCCTCCGCTGTCGCTTGTCGGAGGGGCATCGATGGCTCCAATCTGCTGTCCAACGAGCTCGAATTGAACTTCCACGAGCTTCACTCCCATTTTGCGAAGGGGTCTTTCTCTTCACTCTTGTCCACGCTGCCTCCGCCTCTGCCTACGCGGTTGCCTTCCCGGCTTCGATTCAACCTCTGCGTCAAACGAGCTCAGGTTAGGGTTTTTCCCCTTTTGGCGATCACTTGCTGCTAGCACTTCTAATTTATAAGAATTCTGTCTGTTGATTTCTTGTGTCATATGCTCCGATGGTGTTTTTCCTTTGTTCAATCGATTGCATGTTTTACAAGTTCACTCTGCAAATTTTCTTTGAGCAAGCTAAATTGGGAATGGAATGCGTGTGACGCGGACGATGGCTTTGCGAATGGTCCAAAAATGTGCAAGGTTTGTAAGAGTTTTGTTGATCCTCAATTTGAGTTTTGTTGGAGAGCATCCTATTAGACAAGTAATTGTTCGAAAGGAGATATTGATATACGATTTTATTGTAATAGGATGCATGGAGGTCGTTATTTGAGCATCGTTGGGACCCGATCGACACGTGGCGCCACATGATGACCATTGAATGAGCCGGCCCCATGGTGACGTGGTGGGGCCTGCTCATTATGCACAAAGGAGAAAGAAGGAGGGAAATCACGAGACGCAGCAATTAATAAAGAGAAAGAAAAGACTAAAATTTGAACGAGGGAAAGGTTGGACCTGACCGACATGTAGCGCCACATGTCGGCCATTGAATGAACCGGTCCCACAGTGACGTGGTGGGGCAGGCCCATTACACCCAAAGGAGAAAGAAGAAGGAGGGAGATCACATGAAGAAGATGCAGCAATTAATAAAAAGAAAGAGGAGGCAAAAGTTTGAACGAGGGAAAGGAGGAACCCGGTCGACACGTGCCGTCACGTGTCGACCATTGAATGGGCAGGCTCCACGATGACTTGGTGGGGCCTACCTATTAAAGAAGAAGTAGGGAGATCACAGGAAGAAGACGTAGCAATTAATGAAGAGAAAGAGAAGGCAAAAGTTTAAACGAGAGAAAGATAGGATCCATTCGACACGTGGTGCCACGTGTCGGCCATTGTAGTGGGATCGGCCCATTACGCACAAAGGAGAAAGAAGAAAGTAGGAGATTGCAGGAAAAATACATAGCAATTACTAAAGAGAAAGATGAGGCAAAAATTTTAACGAGGGAAATGTGGGACAAGGCTGACAAGAGCGCGAATGATAACCATTCTGTTCCAAAAACAATTTCTAGAATAGAAATAGATTTTATTTCTATTCTCGAGACGAGTTTCTGAGGAAAGAAACCCGTTTGATAACGACGA
This sequence comes from Syzygium malaccense, assembly GCA_031216405.1. NCBI lineage: Eukaryota > Viridiplantae > Streptophyta > Magnoliopsida > Myrtales > Myrtaceae > Syzygium > Syzygium malaccense. The sequence continues at coordinate 26,805,560 of CM062260.1, forward strand.
AAAAATTCTATTTCTGGAACAAAAACCCATTTGATAATAGCATAAAATTTTTATTTCCTGGAACATAAACCCATTTGATAACAACAAAAATTTAAATTTTCCAGAACAAAAATCCATTTTTTTAGAAATGGTCTCTAAAATGAAAATCAATCAAAACACCAAAATCCTAATAAAGCCATAAAGGCTTATTCATTCAAAGGAGTATGTTGTTTTTTAGGGTTTTTAGGGGTAAAAATCCCTTTTGGGGGTTAAACCCCTTTTAGGGTTTTTTAGGGGTTAAAACCCCTTTTAAATCTATAAACTAAAGAGTCTTCAAAAATATCATTTGGGCACCTAAAAAATTTAAATTTCACTCAAAGTGGGTTGCTACAAGTATTCTAATCCATTCTATGAAGTTTTGAATTTTTTGATTTTTTGATTATTTTTTTGAAAAAATTCACCAAATTTCCTCTTTTCCTGAAATCTGACTTTTTTTATTTTCTGGAAATTTTTATGAATTTTTCTGGAATTTTTCAATTTTTATGGATTTTCTGAAATTTTTTTTGAGATTTTTTTGAATTTTCTGGATTTTCTAATTTTTTTTATGAATTTTATGAATTTTTTGAATTTCTCTAAATTTTCTAATTTTTTAATGATTTTTCTAATTTTTTTAGAATTTTTTATTTTCCACCAGGAATGACCGAACCGAACCAGTTCGGACTTATCTGACCAAGTCAAACCGGAGCCAAATTTAGGAAGAGATGTATTTTGAAGAGAAAAGGCAAGTTCTTTTAGAAATGATTTTTATTTCTCGTCTAGAAACAAAAAACCTACCTTTTTTTTGTTGTGATTTTTTATCCAGAGCTAGTTCTTGAATAAAAAGTTATAACACAAATAGAAAAATGAAATTGCGTTATCAAACGGATTTCTATTCCAAACATATTCTCGGGAATAAAAAACTAATTCTAGACAGAAATAGAACGGTTATCATGTGTGCCCCAAGTGATGCCACGTGTCGGCCATTGAATGGGCTTGCCCTAGGGTGACATGGTGGGGCTTGCCCATTATGCTGCAGCGGGTCATGTGTAGCCAACGGTGGGTTTTTTCAAATTTGAAATAAATTAAAGCGTCGAGCTTGGACAAGTCGCAAAACAAGATGTGAGTGCACTCATCCCCGTTTGTTATGCATAATATTTGATAGTGTGTGTTGCTGGTTTGCGCAGATACTAGAATCGAGGTGACTAATGACAGTGGAGTTGAGGGACAAAAATATCCACAAATTTGTACACTTGGTACTAAAACAAACACACTTTTTAATAGACCAAAGAAAAGCATGAACTTTCGTTATCCACCGTTGACTTTGCCGTCCAAAGAGGTTTATTGACATCTTAGGTGGCTAATGGCAGTGACATAACTAACCCAAAATGATGCCATTTCGCTACGATTTAAGGATTATTTGCTTGATTCGTGGTGAAATCAATTATTTGAGCCTCTAATTTGCAAACATGAAACACTAATTGAGCTTCATGGTTTGCTTAAACTCCACAAATCAGCTCAAAACATTGATCTAAATCCTAATTTGCAAACTCAATTTGGGGCAAAATCTTAGGCACTTTGTAAACTTGATTTGGAGCTAGACTTATTATGTCTCTCTGTTATTTGAAAAGAAATGAATCAAAACCCAACTCAAACCACATCATTTTTATTTAAAAATACAGGTGTTGGTTTGCTTGGTTGACGTGTCTATTGTACACGCCGCCGCTCTTAGCCATGCTAATGTAGCATAAGCATTTTTTCCAGAAAATGATAATGTTGGATCCATTTGTCCATTGAGTAAAAGTTTATGCTTTCTTTTGGATCATTTCAAAAGTGAGGCTATCTTTGTCCTGGGGTATAAGTTCGTGAATATTTTTGGCCTGTGAGCTAAAATTCGTGCTTTAATTCGGGTTTCAGACGGGTTTATTGTTGTCCTAAGGGTATCCGTGCTTTTTTCTGGCATTTGGTCAAAGGAAAGTTGTCCAAGTGTTTTAGTCCTGATTTGGACATCATCTCACGTGCGCTACCGTAAATAACATAATAATCTATGTTATGACATAATACATCTACTGGCCATAGAGTTCAATCTCTGCGTTCACCATGCGTTACTTCTCTTTTATCTTACCTTAGGTCACTATTACACAAATCAAATACTTCGTTAGGAACTTATCCTAGATATTTAGATTTCTCATTTTTTCTTACACAATATAAAAAATTTCGTGCTTATCGCCAATTTATTTTCTTAAATGTAGCCTTTTAGCTGACATTACCTTCATCACAAACATTAACACGGATTTAGATTTGCTATGAAAGTATTCGTAACTATGGAAACAAATATGCCCGCACAAAGCGCATGCCAATTATCGTACTCCCTAATGTTAAAAGTGAGACATCAAACATGAAAATGACTCCATGTTTGCTAGGCATGAGCCCAACAATTCCATTCTTCATCGCAACAAAAGAACTTTTTTTCCCATTTATTGGATCATCTTTTATGTGCCAATTCTGCCGGCATTAGACTTATCAAACGAGTAGGTCGGGTCGGGTTCAGGTCGAAAATGGTTCGACCCAAATAGGCCTATAATGAAAATATAATGACCCATATCCAATCCATACTTGACCCAATCCATATTGCTAAAATATTTCCATACTTAGGCTCTGTTCGTTTGGCGGAAAATGTTATGTTTTTGGAAAATGTTTTCCCGAAAGTCATTTTTCTGGAAAATGTTTTCCCAGAATTTAATTTTCCAGTGTTTGGTTGAAATCTGAAAAAGTCTCAGAAAATACATTCCGGTGTTCGACAACCACCGGCGGTCGTCGGCGGCAACCGGCGGCCGGCGGCTGGTGACCGACGGCGGCAACCAGCGACCGACGGCGGCGACCAACGGCCGCCTACGGGAGTGGCGGCAGGCGACTAGGGAGGATAGAAAATATTGAAAATATGGTGAAAGAAGAAGAAGAAGAAGACTGTGAAAAATGACTTCCTCTTTTGAGAAAGAGGAAGTCATTTTCCACAAATTTGTTCATGTTTTCCCGCATTGAGGGAAAATATTTTCCGAGGAAAAATGTTTTCCGCCCCCCGAACACCAGAAAACCCAAAAAATGTTTTCCTGGAAAACATTTTCGGCCAAACGAACTCAACCTTAATTCAATCTAGGAAAACTTGTACCCAAACTGATATGAGAGTGCGGAGTGAGTGAGCACGAGATTGAGTGAGGGCAAGAGAGATGAATTGAGTTTAAATAAGTTGTAAACCCATTTATGATCCATTTACGACCCATTTTGACCCATTTAATACTCACATTATGTTTATACCAATTTATGACCTATTTAGTGAATATAACTAATCCATTTATGATCTATTTAGTGAATATAACTAACCCATTTATGACTTATTTACTAATATATGGGTTACGAAATGAGTTTATCATTTTGATAGGTTTAGCTGGCATGTCGGTCACGTACCCTTCCTTTGCCCAATTGGTCCACCAGCAAGCTCTAGCGCTCAATCTTTTTGAGAAGTTTTCCACCTTGCTGCATGAGCAAGGGAAACTTAGGGAAAAATGTTTTGCAAAAAAAAATCATTTTATAAAATATTTTTTAAAAAATAATTACTTATATATATCACTTACAAAAATGAAGGAATGAAAAATATTTTTGTTGTCTACAAAAAAATTTTAGACATAAATTATTGTCGGTAATGAAAACATTTTTCATTGATTAATTGTTTCAAGCGGTACAAACTATCATTTTAAGAAAAAAAAGTATTTTTTCAAATCATTTATTTTTCGCAAAACAAATGATGTCTTAGTGAAAATACATCAAAGACCATGTTGAGAGGGAAATAGATTTTACTTACGCTTATTTTTATTATCAAAGGAGGAAAGTGTTAATTTGATGGCTTTTTATTGATCGTGCAGAAATATTATATATTCTCCTAAAAAGCCTTCTAAAGAAGCTTTTCTGTTTTTCTTCTATTGATCTTAACTGACAAAAAAGCCTTTCTAAAGAAAGGGAGAAAACACTCCCTAAGACAAAAGCAGTCCCTTCTGAGGAGTACCTGAGATTAATGCTTGTTTATGCAGGTTCACCAAATTTGTGTCTCTTTAGTCTTTGTCAAGCAGATACATTAACTATTCCTTTGCTGGAGTGATTTAGGGACGCCGATTTTTCTAAATAATAGCTGGAAATTGCTGTGTCTTTCACACTTATAACCTTTCTCATTAGGTTTTGGAACACACCCCAAAACACGGTTAATTTCTCACATTCTCGAGTTCCCCTACTTTTTCTCGAAAAAGTTTTCTATTAAGTAAAATAGCCACAATTCTAAATAATTAACGAGTTCATCATAAAAACACGAGTCTATTCATAATAAAGAAAATGTTTATGTCTAATAGTAACATACTTCTAAGACATATAACAGAGTAAAATACATAATATAAATATTGTTCCTTCTATAGTTTCACACATTTAAACATGGATGATCTATCGACTAAAAACGAAGTCATAAATGGCTCAGTACATATCTATTTACTTGAATATTCTACAAGGCACCCTATAAAAAGGGATATATATGTGTCACAAGTCCTTTGAGAGCGCCTTGATCTAGGCTTGTCCAGAGCGCATTATCCATTATCGGTTGGGTCAAGCATGTGTCAACATGGCATACGTCCTTCTCTCATCTTCTCTTCAATCGGGGCAATACCTACCTCGTATATTCATTTTTATCTTGTAATTTCTTGTGTGCCTGCAAATCTGGTGAAGTATTCTCATCTCCGCTACACTCATTCTGAAGCACTTGAAAACAACCAAAGTTTCTCTTTCTAAAGCTCTGCGATTTGGCATGCAGTGGCACTGTGTTAGTGCACTTAACACAAGTTGGAAAAGCTAAACCTTACTGTAACTTTTACTTTGTCTTATGTTTTGGATCTCTACTTTAGAACACTCTGTCATCTCATTCTTCCATTTGGTTAGGAGTTGCAAGCTTAAGCCGCTATAGTGGATGAAAGAGGGTTCATTCCTTTTCCATTAGTTTAAAGGAAAAGAAACATGTTCTCTGCTAACGGTTCCACAAGAGCAAGGTACTTGACTTAATCTCAGTTCCTGAGATTAAAACTTCATGACATAGAGAGTGACTCGTTTGGTAGGTTTACTGTCGGCATTTGGCATTACAGCGGCTCTATATGTGAGAAGAAGCTGAAAGGCAGAATTTGTTTAATGGTTTGGTTCAATCTTAGACTATCTGGTCTTTCAGCACTGATGAAGGATGCTGTCGCATTTTGCTGGGGTAAACTGCACCGGGCATCATCGTGGGGAAAAAAGTTTTCAGCATAACTGTTTTTGGTGCATGCATTTAAACAAGGAAAGAAGCGGGACACTTGAAGGGGTTGGAGATGCTTATTCAGAATGTTATGTATCTAAGCGAGTGTTAGAAGATTTTCAGTGAAAAACTTAACCTATTTTGCTGAGATTATACATGTACGTGTGGGTCTCAGTGTGACCACAATTATCGCATTCTTGAGCAATGCAGGGCTTTTAACATTCTCTCTAGTTTAAACTGATGGCGATGGACAACAGTTGACAAGAATGTCTTACTTGTGATGGAAACGCACATGGTGTGCTAAGACATGTAAACATAAGGTTCGAAGGAGTTATTAATGCCATGTTAAGGGATTCACCACCCAAAAACTTAAGTATATATGTGTACAAGGCCCAGATTTATTGCTGAGCAATTTTGGATTCTAAAGCTTTGATTTGTTGTTAGATACAATTGAGGGCCTACTTGTTCTTCTTCTGGCATTTGATACAAAATAATATTGTACTAGGCAGTATGTTTCTCATACATATAGGATGCCGTCATTTTGTGCCTTCAATTCAACACCCTTTCAATTATCTTGGTAATGACTCTTAGGCTGCGTTTGGTTCAGCATTTGGCAAATGCCGATCCCAAATTTTTTGTCCCCAAACTACCCTCACTTATTTTGGTTTATTCCGGTTTTGCCCCTCTTGTTGCTGTTCATCTTCTTCGTGAGGCGGCCGATGAGGGAGGCTGGCAAGGGCAGCCGGCACCAGATCGGGCCGGCAAGAGGCCGGCGGCCATCACCCAAGGCCGGGTAACCCTCGGCAAGGGTCATGCGACCCAAGGCAAGGGCCGCGCGACCCAGGTGCCGGCCACCTGGGTCACGCGTCTCAGGCGGCGGGGACCCAGGCGTTGGACGCTTGGGTCACGCGACTTAGGCGGTCGCCTGGGTCCCGTGACCCTCGCCGAGGGTCGCCCGGCCTCGATCGACGGCTGCCGGCATCAGATCTGGGTTGCCGGCAGTTGCCCGACCTTGGGCGATCGCCATCGGCACCAAATCTAGCTCGCCGACGGTCGTAGCTCCGGCGAAGGGTAAGTTAGGTTTTTTTTTTTTTAAACATAATTTCCAAAGCCCTTTTGCAAAAAAAATTTACCAAACACTAATTAGCCCAAAGTAGTTTTACAAAGAATTTTTTACCAAACACCATTTGTATTTCCCCAAGGGGCTTTAACCTAAAAGTATTTGTATTCCCCCCAAGTAGCATTTCCAAAGTTGAACCAAACTCACCCTTAGGAACTGCAGTACCATTTTGAACTTGCTGATATTCGCGTCATCAATACTTCAGTCATTACAGCACTAAGCAAACTCGTTTGAGTTAATATCAATTAAGAAAATCACCAAGTAAAGAAAAACAACGTCCTTATTTGTTGATGTACTTAACAGTCTTCCATCATAGGTCAGTTTGGGAACAAAAATATGCGGCTGTTCCGAGAATCAAGTTATATCCATGAGAATGCAAAAGTTTTTATGGGTTCATGCTGCAAGCATTAGAGAAGTATTGAAAAGTTCCCTAAGCGCCTCAACACCAACTACATTGATTTGCAGCAAATCCATTGGCATACTTGCCAATCTTATGTGACAAAAGATGGCAATCGATGGGACAGTGGAAATTGAATTGGTTCTTAATTTGTGAATGCCATTTCATACGAGTGGAAGTGAATATATCTTGACTTGTGGCTTTCACTTTCCGGCCAATTTTAGCTGGAGCTTCGGTCAAAGTGCATGTCATGTTTGACTAATTCACCATTATTTTTGGAGGGTCTGGTTTTTCATAACAATTATACAAAAGCAAAAACCAAATAAGCACATATAATAGGAAAAGTAGTTTTTAAATATCAAAATTAGATAGGGAAATAAACAAACGGAACATAGAAGAGGGGAAGGGGACTGTGCACAGCGGTGGCGAGCGCTTCAAGCACTACGCCGCCGCCAAATACAATGTAGAAGAGAGTCAACATTAAGCATGCGCTGTTCCATTAGTTCTTTCACTGTTGAATCCATCTTCTTCCTCGAGAACTCATCAAGCGGGAGACCTACATCAAGACCACAGAACATGACCAAATCCCAAGACGACTGAATAGGCGACAAACCAAAATACAAAGACAAGTTTCCAAAAAACAGTTTAATGAAACGATTGAAGTGCCACAAAGTGCAAGATAAACATCTCGGACCAACAACAGTTTCCGGACAGAATTTGTTAGAAGAAAATGCAAATAATGAAGATTGTAATTGATTTTAATGGGAAAATAGAATTTTGTATACCCTGCACGATGGTCCATTCTCCATTGCGACAAGTTACCGGGAAGGAATAGATGAGGCCAACAGGTACATTGTAAGAGCCATCAGAATACACCCCCATGGAAACCCACCTACCCTGAGGAAGTGCAGTCCAAAGAACGAGAGTTCAGAACAAACAAGCCTAACTAAAAGCAAAATGAAATCGAGTAAAAAGGAAAAGGAAAAAGACACCGGTACTTGTCGAGTTCCAAGCACCCAGTCATGGATGTGGTCGCAGGCACCTTGGGCAATAGATCTTGCCCCTAAATCCCATGGAGATTGAGTAATTTCAGCAGTGCGTTCTTGGAAATCAGTAATAAACCCTCCATCATTCCACCTTCAGCAAATAAAATTTTTTGCAACTACAGAAAACTCAAATCATAATACCAACTAAATCCGTCAATAATCAACTCAAAGATGGTTTTCTCACCATGCATCATCGTTAATGAGTTCACGCACAAGATATTCACCAGATGATGTATTAACCATAGCATGGTTGACATCTGGATATTGAGTTGACGAGTTATTTCCCCATATGATAACATTTTTCACAACATAAGCCGGAACATTCAACCTCTGTGAAATCCGACTCAATGCCCAATTATGATCGGGTCTAGTGAGACAAGTAATGTTATTCAGAGGAATAGATGGTGCAAATTCCTTCAAAACCAATGCAAGCCTATCTGCAGGATTTGCAATGACCAAAACCTGCGGAAGAAAGAGAAAACAGAAAGTCCGTACACACACATATATTGTTTCAAACATCCCTCGATGAAAATAACTTCTATAGGCACTCCATAGAAGATCAAACTACGAATATCATAAATTTATAATATGTACTTTTTAAAATATCATCCGACCATAATTCCATGCTATCATTGACCAACAGTCATCTCAGGACATTGCCATGCAATGTTGTCTATTTACCAATTAGTCAACCAAGTTTTCGTGCAGAGGAAATTAAAAGATTTCAAGAAGAAAAGGCATTCACCTATTTGCAGATTAACATGATGAGCTGCATCTATTTACCAATTAGGCAACCAAATTATTGTGCCGAGGAAATTAAGAGATTTCATAAAATAAAATAAAAAAGCATTTCACCTATTTGCATATTAAGTCATCCATAGAAATGGGAAGGAAAGCAAATCAAGTTTTCAGATCAAATGAACATTTTTGAAACTCCGACGATTAGCGAACAAGGGTCCTATTCTATCTATAATTACTCTATTCAAGTGAAAAAAGACACGAGGTCCAATTCACAAGCATGCCAACAGGTCAAAGTTCTTGTAATTGACATCTCCATGTAGGCCTCCAGCTCACATCCTTCCTTGAAAAAAAAAAAAAGAAGAAGAAACTTACCTTGCAATTGGCGGCCGCATGCTTTTCTAAAGCATCAACCTGTCTCTTGTAAATCCCAAAACTATTCGCCATCGCTTCCAATCTAAAGGTTTTGGTTTTCCCTGAAAACTCACCTATCAGGATTGCAATTCCAACGCCTTTGCATGCCTGCTCAACGTTGGTTGTTACAACCACACCTAATTCAAGTGCCACATTAGATCATCCTATTATATGGATTTATAACCAAACACTACATGGTGTACTACGTGATGACTATCACGCTCAAGACGACAAGAACATCAGCTTAATAGTAACAAAGAAGCTACACAAACCTTCAAGAAGAGGTAGTACAGAATCCATCAATGCTATCTCCAGATCTTTCAGTGCCTTCACATTAGTTGCACTATGAAACAGGTGTAGAATTACAGGCTGGTCATAACCTAGCATCACTCCCTTAGCGATCAAACAAACAAGATCCTGTGCAATTGGCCCTACATGGTGAAACAAGGTCTCTCATATTTGTACATTCAAAACCTGGAAAAGTCTACTAGATACAATTGGATGCACCAAACTTCTTCCGTGGACAATCCAAATTGGTGATCAACAAGTAAATCGAAATATGCGGCAATCACGACCTGTAGGTTATATTTTAGTAAAAGATGCTATCTTTAAGTGAGAAAGAACAAGCTTATCTGAAATAAAGCGGAAAATGCAAAAAAGAAAAAAAAGAAAAAAGAAAAAAAGACTACTGAACGAGCATAATTTCACCCCAGCAAGCCAAATTCAGGAGACAATGTTCCTGGTTTTCCACTACACCACAGGCCACTCAGCTTATTCTATTGCCGACGTTAAGAGATGAGATACAAATAAGAGGATAACGCTAATTCCGTTTGCAGTAATCGTTTAATCTTCCAGTGCCTCTACATTAGGATCCACCCTACCAAAGTCACATCTCACACTGAATCCAAACTGAAAGCACAAGAGCCCTTCTTACCAAAATCTCACAAAAAGCGCAAAACCAACAGGATCTCGATACTAAGAATCATCGCGAAACCATTCGACCACAATCAAACAAAAGCAAGATGGGATCCACCCAAAAAACAGAACAAAAAAAAAACGAATGGAACTCTTACGAGGAGATTAAAAAAAACGATACTATAAAGGATGACGCAACCAGAACAGAACAGCTCGCCGCATCGAACGATGGACGACACGGGTTCAGATTTCTAAAATCCTCGTAGCAACACAAGAGATTACCAAAATAAGAAGAAATAGCAGATGTGAATCCGACCATACCTCCAGCATCAGTCACGAGAACTCGGACTGCTTCCTGCCTCGCCATTGATGGATCGGAGATGTAGACCGAGAGAGAGAGAGACAGAGACAGAGAAATTCCAAGATCTCGAAGAGAAGAGTGACTGAGTGGGCAGGGGGGACACTGAGATCGGCGAGGCGCGAGACGTACATACATTAGGCGCACGACCTTGGGGTATAATTGTGATTTCGATACGTCGTGGGCCGCGACACGGCACCGTTTTTCGTTAAGCTGCCAATCGCAGTTAGCAAATGTACGAGGTTTCCCATGTGTTTCCCTTCGAGAAAATATTGAGCGGTTGCTAAGCACCACGTCAGCAGCTTACGTGGCGCGCATGTTCCACCTAAAAGACGACACGTGTCGCATGACATGGCAATGGAAGGAAGCCCTTTTGTCCCTCCTCTGGCCGGTTGGCGGAGAAAGTACTGACCTAAATATTTATTGCCTCTGCGTTCACGCTCTCTCTCCTCTCTCTGACCTAAATATTTATTTCCGACTTCGGCTCCAGAAACAGCCTGGATCGGGTTCCGATTTCGGGCTCGGACAATTTTGATGGGGAAGTGATTTCCTTTTGGCGGCTAAAAATTGAATCTTGACTTCCCAAACACACTGAAATTCCAGTGCGAACGCTCATTCTCATCGGCTTTGGTAGCTTCATCTGCTAAACCCATCTTCTCTCTACGAGCTTCCCTCGGAAATTCTCGACCCCCTGATGGCACGGTTGCCGCCGTTGAGCTTGCACAAGTTGCTAGACGAGATGTGAGTGAGTTGGGACTCTCATCCTGTTCCGTGATGCCCTAATGTCTGATAGCTACCGTTTCCTCGAATTGAGGGGACTGACTCGCTACTGTGGAGTCCGAGTGTAGCAGGCCATGCAAATCATTCTTTTGATTTTATGATCCAATCTGTCTGTTGATTTCTCCGTGTCTTTCGCCCTATGGTGTGTTTTCCTTTCCTTTTTCGACCGACCGACCGTCTGTTTTTCTTTCTTTGATCAGGCCAGAAGGGAAACGGGATGAGTATGTCTCGGATGGTACGAATTGCCCAAGGTTTGTAAAGGGTTTGTCCTTCCCTTAATTTGAGTTTTTTGTTAGAGAGCTATCCTATCGGACGAGTCATCGTTTCGAGAGAAGACACTGAATGCAGAGTTTTATTGGAAATAGGAATCCAAGCTTCAATGATGCGTGGAGGTCACTGTATCAGCAGCGCTGGAGGTTGAAACTTGCCATGCAAAAACCGGTTGATTGGCATGATGCATACGACGGGTTGTTCTTTCAGAAGTACGACGGATAGTTTTTAAATTGGACGTCGGGCAAATATTCATCTTCCGCGATCGTCTTGATTCGTTCCCTCTTCTTGTTGGACATTAGGAGCGAAGACGAAGCAGAAGAGGCCGCATTGCTCCGGTCGCTTTCTGGGCTGCGCTGGCAGGAGCTCCTCGACCGGAATCAACCAGCTGATTGGCATCAGGCATATTGTCATACGCACTTACAGAAGTACGATGAATAGTTTTAAATTAGACGTCGGGTATATATTTGTCTTCCACGAACGCTTTGATTTGTTCGCTCTTCTTGTTGGAAATCAGTTGCCTAGACGAAGCAGCAGAGGCTCTAGTGCGCCCGTCCTTTGATGGGAAGATGGGCGAAATAAGAATCTCAGGTATATTTCCTATGGTCTTTCCTTTCCTTTCTCAGATATTACATGTCAAACATGAAGCTTTGAAGGTGAGAATACGAGTCTAAGACGGGCTTCGATACCTTATTCGTAATGATACGCATTGGCCATCCATTAAAGCTCTCTTTCTTGGGAGTACTTACTTTCTGCAGTCTGGTCCTTTGTCCTCCCCAGAACATATCTTGGAATTTCTCGGTTGTAAGGGGCGAACTGATACTTCTACGTCCAAGTTCTCGCAACTTTATCAGCACTGTGAACGTTTTGCACCCTGCTTGAGGTAATTTTCCGTAGAATTGTGTTGATGACGTGATAGTATAACCTTTCTTATATAATCGGATATGCTGCCTACTTCTCATTCAGAGTCCGTACCGTAATGTATAGCGAAATTGTTTTCCAGCGGAAGTGAGAAACCGTGTTTCTGTTGTATGTTTTTGTTGCTCTGCAGAAATCTGAAACTTCGAGAGGCGCTGTGCGTTGAAGAAACTTGTGTAAGCTACACTCAGATTCTTATTCCTTTGTTATGGGTATCGCTTTGAAAATCTGTCACGTTGTGTGGGTAGATCTTCGAAGCATATTGAACAGAATAGATCCCATCACTTAATCATGAGGTCTAACATGAATATCATATTGCGTGTGTACTGGGGTGAGTCCATAAATGGGGGTCTGTTGGCCAAAGAGCTGAAAGAAAATAAAATACATCGTTTAATCTTACTTTAGCTTTTCCCTTTTTCAGCATTTACTGAAGAATTCTAGATTGGAAAGTTTGGCACTTTGGGGGAGCAGAACAAGGAAGCATGTAAGTTATCCTTCCCTCCAACCACCCTCTCCATACATGACTAAAGGCGGACATATCCATGGACCCACCCACGCGCTTCTCTTAGAAATCCTTCTAAGAAGAGCAGACAATGGGAGACAACTTGATATTTAAAGTAGAAGGTAGTGCAAGGCAGGCATGCCGGAACACCCTTTTTGCATCTCTTTGGCTGATGATTGGGAAGTAAGGCAATTGAGATACTGTGGTTAGTGAAGTAGTCGCAGTCTTAAAAAATCGCGACACCTTTTCAGATATAAATTTTTGGCTCTCCTCTTTATGCTTTGAGTTTCCGGTAGATTGCTTAATAAGGGGGTATTCAAGAGGATTTCACTCCTAGTTTTTACTGTGGACTTTTAATCCAAATTTTGCTCGATAACAGAAGCCAATAAAAAAATATGACATATCACAAGCTAACACGGGTTGATCTGAACCTCCATAGTTTCTTTTGTGGTATGGTCAAAGCCACAAAGTCAACAAATGTAAGCATAATATTTTCCAAACACTAATTTTGACAAAGGCCGTTGCTATAGCTAACAGTGGCATGTCACGGCTAAAGCCAAAGAAAGCCATTCTGGGGATGATGCTTGTTACATCTATCTGCTTCTAGATTGACCATCTCTTCACTCACTCACGCATCTGCGCAAGTAAGCCAGTGTCTCTGAAGATTGAATACTTTCACTCTACAACAACCTCATGGCATGATAGAGCCAGAATCTGCCTATTGTGGATTAGATGTTAGTGCATGATTTCGCACGATCCACTGTTTTTGTTTTGTGACATTTAGTTCTCATAAGAGGAGCATGAGCAACAGACTATTGATGATATTAACTATGATGGTAATAAAACACTGAGAAGATTCTCTTGAGATATTGCCAGGAGAGGCAGTGTAGATCTGCACTTTCTGCCAAAAGTGCTTCCTCTGTACCATGTTCAACAAGAGAGAGTCTTGGGCAGTGGCCATTGTGGTCAAACCAAGTGTATATATGAAGTATAGATGGCATGAGGTTCACTTGCACTTCTTAGCAACTGATTACAAACAAAGACACAGGATTTGACATGAACATGGGTAGTTGTGCTTTAATATAGGTAGCGCACGTGAGATGATGTCCAAATTCAGGACTATATATATCTCCTAATAAGCATTCTTCACATATTAATTAAATCCTTTGCCCTTCTATTTGGATATGCAAGCTTATAAAATACGATTCTACAGGTCCGTGCCTTACGCCAACTTGCCTTACACCAACTTCTGCTCCAGAATCGTGAAACATTAACATCCCTTCACTTTATTCACTGCCAGCCTCCTTTACCTTCTGTATTATCATCATTTCTTTCATCTACAAGGTAATTTCTGTTTTGTGCTATAACCTGTTGTGTTCTGATTTTTTCAAGTGCTATAAAGTGAAGATTTAAAATGACCCAGTAAATTTCACCGGTTTTGCTTTTGAAACTTTTGCTTTCAGGTGCTTGCATTCACTGCAATTTGATAACGTCCAGCTGGACAGAAACTATGCTGACCTGATATTTACTACACTTCTTGATGCTTCGTGTGACCTATCCGTCCTCGATCTCTGTAACAATGAGGTACATGGTACACATTTTTTTCTTTCCATCGTTTTCTTTTTCAGGGATAAAACTAACTTCAAAGTCAAATGTACTTTTCTTGCAGATATCAGGAGGCCTTTCTTGTTTCGCCTGGATGTACGAAGGTACCGGAATCTCATCTGCGGGAGCTACCAAACCATTTGCTTCTTTACGTGTGCTCAAACTGAGGTATCTCCCCTTTTTCTTGGTACACTTGTTTACCTGGGATACAACATACAGCAGATACTTGGATGCAGACAGAATGAATGGTTTTGGATAGAGGATTTGGTGATTAATGGCTCGATAAAATCCTAGACATCCTCTTATTGTACTTATTTTTAATATCAGTATCTCTTGCATTCAGGAGAAATGATCTTCACAAACAAGATGTAGCCGATCTGAGGCACGTTCTTGTTCACATGCCTGCCTTGCGGACATTGGATTTAAGTGAGAATCCAATTGGCGATGATGGGCTTAGGTCAGTTTTACTTATAGCTAGTTTCTTTTTTTTTTCTTTTTTTTTTGATAGTATCTTCCCCTTGCAGGCATCTAATTCCATTTTTGGCCGAGGCATCTGGAAAAATCTTTTCCTTGGCTGCCTTGAGTCTGGAAAAGTGCAACCTTTCAGCTAGTGGGGTTATTGAATTGCTGAACGTCCTATCAACATTAGATGAATCACTCAGTTCTCTTTCTATTTCAAATAACAAGCTTGGCAGGTCCTTCCTCTATCCTTACAAC
Organism: Syzygium malaccense; assembly: GCA_031216405.1. Lineage (NCBI taxonomy): Eukaryota > Viridiplantae > Streptophyta > Magnoliopsida > Myrtales > Myrtaceae > Syzygium > Syzygium malaccense. The sequence goes on from CM062260.1 coordinate 26,820,675, forward strand.
TACTTTTAATTCCTGGAGCTTATTTATTCTGGTTTGTTGAATTTGTCTTATGTCTATTCAGCCACGTAGCGGAAGCCTTGGTGAAGTTTATGGGCACATCAGTTGAAGTACTCAAGATAGGTGCTGTTGAGTTGGGTTCATCTGGCTTTCGACAGCTACAAAAAGTGACGCACAACAAGCTTCTCAAAATTGATATGAGGTTAAAACTGGACTTTCTATTCAGCGACTTTTATACGACATTCACCATATTTAACGTAAGTCATTAAATTTGCTTGGTACAGGGAAAATGACGGTGGGATTGAATCGGCGAAATTTTTGTCGAAGCTCCTTGAATGCGCGCCGGAGCTTCTTGCAGTCGATGCTGCATACAATATTATGCCTCCGGAATCTCTCCCTATCATATGCTCGGCATTGGAAGCTATGACAGGTAATTTCATTCCATAAATACCTTGTAAGTTCTTCTTTTGGCTGATACAAATGACTTCACCATACACTTGCGACATAGGTAATCTTGTGCTCCTGAACTTGAGAGGACATAATTTCGACAAACTTGCCAATGATGCTAGCGTGCTTGTTGATCTTGAGCGGGATGGAAGACTTCGTATATAGACACCCCGATGATGATGATGATCACGTGCCAAATGTGACAATTGGGTAAGGAACTCCATGCGCGTATGATAAACTTGTGACAGTTGGGTGAGGAACTCCATGCGTGTATGATTAACTCCGTATGTCTATCTTTCCTTTCAGGTACTCTCGGATTGCTGTTGAGAGTATCAGAGACTACATTTGGTCTTATCAGTCATCTCAAGCGGCATCGCCGTTTTTAGGGCTGTACAGAGTTTTCAAATTAACAGGCACCGGGTTTTTATGGCCAATACAAGATTCGAGCAACTTTTCTTTTTCGCCTTATGGAGTATGATTAGCTGGACTATCTGTGAGCTTTTGACCATCTGCTGTGATGCAGTTGGAGTATCTTTTGCAATTCTAACTCGTCCAATTGCGCGAATTCTGCAAGATTTCTTGATCGAGAACCGTTTGGCCTTCAGTGAACCCTTTGGAGTATAGCCTAGTCGGATTCTCTTTCTGCTCCTAACAATGGTTATTACATTGCACAACCCTCAGAAGTTTTTTATAAGAAAAAATCAGCCAACCTGTAAATTTCCATCGATATCTTTCTTTATACCATTCTGAAATCAATAAAATATAATAAATTGTCAAACGTCAGAATAGCAAAGCCCGGCAGGATGGAGCAAAAGCGAAAGAGCGCACGAGTCTATGCATCGGATGATTGGAAGTCGTCCACTTTCGTAGATATGAAGACTCCATTTGGTGTCTTGTACTGCTTGATAATCATCACAAGCTCACCTCATACGGGACTGTGCAGTCACTAGATCGTGGAGATATCGACTACTTCTGTCCAAAGGAAATTATGGGGGGTGGATCGTAAATAATAACAACCACCTGTGGATTCGTGGTATCATTTGTTGTTTAAATCAAGGTAACCATAAAGTGAGCTTCTAACATGAATTCGGTGGGTGCGCATCATAATTCATAATGAAATTTCTGTGAAATCGGATCTCTTTTCATCAACATGGAGCGGGTTTAATTTGCTTTGCAAAATGCATGTTTTGCTTATGTTCTTTTGGGCCAAATGTTAGTCTTGGGTGGTGGATAGATCCCATTCGACGAGCTCCTCCGTGGTACTGTCCCACCTCCTGGTCAGTCGGGTCACCCGGACCCACCTTGCCGCACGTGCTGAACCCGAGTCCGACGAGGTCGGCCTGGCCCGACTGACCGTGACTGACCGACAAGGACACTCAGTGGCACATTTCGTATATCGCTCCCATTTCGGGGGCAATTTTATCCCTCTACGCCCAACCAACAACCTCCTGTCAATCTGCTTTCTCTCTCCTCGTCGTACAGATCCCCCAGCGTCTTCCCGGCGAAACGTGAGGCGGTGATGGTGATGCGTGTGTTTGTTCTGTTGGAATGGTGATTGTTGGAGTGAAGGTTCTGCGAAAATTCGAAAAGGCTGTGCAGTGATTTCTCGATCGAAGTTTTACCTATAAAAAATATCTCTCCCGGGCTTTTTTCAATATGTTGGGTCGTTAGTTAACAATGAGATGCTAAGGGTTGATCTCTGCGTTGCGCATATTTAACTTCAAACATCGTTTCGACCAAAATAAAGAAAAACTTCAAACATCGTCTCCGTGACTTCTTGCTCCCGCCTTTCTTCTAGGGCCTGTTTAATAACCTGAAATGAGGTCAATGTACAAATCAATCAAGCTCGGTTGACTTAGGGTGCGTTTGTTTCGCACAAAACATTTTCCTCATTTTTCCGGCCTTTGGTCTGTTCAGGAAAATAAGTCAACGGAAAATATTTTCCTACCAAAACTTAAATTTAGGAAAATGATTTCCTCTTTGAAAGAACCGGAAAACGTTTTCCGAAATCTGATTAGCTACCGGCGTTTGGAATCGAAACTCTACGCTTGAGCATGGAAACCCCAACGCTGGTTCCCGAGTCCTGGAATTTAGGACAAGGTCTCGGCGGTCGAGCTCGAGTCTATTGAGGCCGGGCCAGAACCATTGGTGCCTGTATCCGATGCTTCGGCACCCGAACTCGGTTCCATGAAGGCCGAGCTCGGATACGTGATGCTCAAACTATAATCTCGACCCTCAAGCTGGGGTCCACAACGCGGATCTGCTCAGGCTGGGGTCCTCGGTTGATGAAATGTTTGTTCATATAAAAATATTTTCTTAAAAAAAAATACGAATTTGTAACTATTTTTTCTTTAAAAATGCGAATTTATTGTTATTATTATTAAGAATCGAATTTTTACTATTTTTAATTATTTTTTTTGTTTTCTTTTCCTTTCATTTCATTTTTTTTATTATTTTTCTTCTTCCTAGGCCGGTCGACGACCACGTCGTCGGTCGGCGAGCTCAAGCCTCGCCAGATTGGGCGAGCTCGCTGCCTCGGCAGCGAGCCTCAAGCTCACCCAGAGCTGGTGAGGCTCGAGCTCGTCGGGATCTAGCGAGCTCGAGCCTGGCTGGCCTTGGGCAAGGCTAGAGCTCGCCTGTGGCTAGCCGGCGACTGACCAAGGAAGAAGAAAAAGGAAATAAAAGAATATATTAAAAAATTAAAAGGATACGAATTTTTTTTGATAATATTCCCAATTAAATTTTCCTTACCAAATGACTGAAAGTACTTTCCAGGTCTTTTTTAGGTTTTAGCCAAACACCGGAAAACGAAGTCGGGAAAGTAGTTTCTAGAAATGATACATTTCCCACAAAACAAACGAACCCTAGTTCTTAAATGTCCCAGATGTTACGGGAATTAAATATGACGAAATGAAGTCAATGTACAAATCAAGCTTGGTTGACTTAATTCTTAAACATTCCAGATGTTAATTGATATGCGTTAATTAAGTATACATTTCCTTTGACCAGTTTATCTATCATCCCTATTTCATTTATATATACATTAGCAACAAAAACGATTCAACTTAGGCTAAACATAGATTTGGACGGTCGGATTTAACATAGATTTTTGGTCCACCTTATATGGTGTAAGTACTCAGTAATTTAGATTTGGACTCTGATTTGAAAATCCATGGATTTCTTGTGTCTTAGGGAGTGGATTGCTCGGGTTTAATCATCTTCATTCAGCTGTGGTGCACCGAAGAAAAGGGACCGGTGTTTGTCACCATGTTCAACCCACTCTCAACTATTTTAGTTGCCGTCCTAGCATATTTCGTCCACGCTGAGAAGCTCTACATGGGCAGGTAATTCTAAAAGACCATACTTCGCATATATTTTTAGCTTTTTTTATCAGTTTATCTGAGGATTAGTTTGTGGCATCATCATCAGCATAATCGGGGCAGTCATTGTCATTATCGGGCTGTACTTGCTGCCGTGGAGGAAGGAAGAAGGGCAAGGAGCTCTAGTCGAGTCTGAGGAGCAATCTTACTCAACTTGCGATGGACGAAACGTGGAAAAGCTGCAAGTCGTCACCGAGCTTAAGAGAACTATCAAAAGCTGAAGCTTAGGAACTAAATGCGGACTCGACGTTACAACAGAGTCAGAGTCCTTGTTAATTTGTTGTTTTTGCATCAAAATTTTCAAAGAAGAGAATATAAGAACCTCAGAATCTCCACTGAGCAAAGAATCTATTCCTCAGATATTCCTCTCTTCCTCGACACACCAGCCATACATAATCTTGCATGAAACTCTTCCACGAATCAAACGAACACAAAAGGTTACACACAAAGGGGTGTCATTGGGTCGGGTCAGGTCGGGTTTTCATGATACCCGACCCGACCCGAAATATACAGGGTCAGGCTTGACCCGACCCGACCCGACCCAAGACCCTGTTCAGCATATACTCCAAGAATAGGGTTGGGTCGGGTCGGTCCAAGTCGGGTTTAGGGTTTTTTTTTTCTCTAGAGCGAAGCCGATGGAGTCCGGGACGAATCGGGGGTTGACGAGGAGGGGGCTCGAGGGCCGGAATGCCGCCAAGCACTACGACTACGATGCGTCCTCCTCGTCGCACTCGCCCGACAACTCCTCGTCCTCCGCCTCGGCCTCGCTCCACACGCGGTCATTGTTGCCGACGTCCGAGACGGAGTCGCCGAATATGAATTGCACAATCTTGCAGTGGCATCCACCTATGGCGATTCCTAGAACTGTCACGACCAGCAACGTCACCGCGAACGCAAACTTCATGATCGGAAACTCCCACTTCCCGGTCCTCCAACTCAACTAGAAGCAAAGATTATCGGTGCTGTTCTTGAAAGAATGGGGAGGAAGGGAGCAATTTAAAGCCAGAGCAGAGACAAGTCCGGGTTGCGGGGCGAGACCCGCCGCCAGTGCCGCTGGCTCGAGCTGTCGCGGCGGTCGTCGTAGCGATCGTATGAGGGGCTGGGGCTGCGGCCGCGGCGATCGGGCTCGCGGCGGTCGTAGGAGGGGCTGCGGCGGCGCTCGGCGGAGCGGTTCGATTCGAGGGTGTGGCGGTCGTTCTCGCCGTGGGAACGGTCTCGGCGACCGGAGGCGCCGCCGGAGTACGGGCCTTCCATCTTCAGCTTCAGAGGACGACGAGATTCGGAGCGGCAGCTTAGTAACAGAGAGAGTGAGGAGACTCACGGCAGCTAGAGAGACACGAGGGCAAGGGGAGAGAGGAGAAGGGTTATATTTGGTGTTAGGTCAAAAAACACCCGGCCCGGCCCGATCCTAATAAATACCCACATCTAAAATCCATACCCAGAGAAAATAAAACCTGACCCTAAAATACCCTAAAATTTTGGGTCGGATCGGGTCGGGCCGTTCAACTCGGTCTTTTTTGACACCCCTAACACACATGCATGTAAAACAGAATTTTCTGGGTTAATAACACGTTCTATAATTGCCTGAATTAGGCATCAAAATCGAAAAAAATGGCCAAAGGAGATTCGCATATGATCGATATGAGGAAATGGTACAACTTGAGCAACAATAGAGGAACTTCTCAGGGCATCTAACTCTACAGGCAGAGATGGCATGAAGCAACTGAGCTCCATATAGTTTTGTACCTAATTTTAAGTGACGGGGTTGACGAGATAGGACACATATCACAATAGTGATCAATTTAGTCCTTCTGGCCGACAAGACTCAATTGCAAATTGTGAAGAAATTAAAAACTCAGTAGATAAAATTGAAATGATTATGACTTTTTTGGTATTTTTCCCTGTCAAAATAATGTACACATTAGCAATCCACCCATGTCTTTAGTATGACGAGAATAACGACACATAAAATAATTTGTTTTTGCCCATAAATTCTGGTACTTAGCAATAACCTATCATTAATATATACGTACTTCTTGTCTTTGTTAGCGAAACCTAGTGAATATGCATTGAACTTCTAAGAGATTAAGGTCCAAATTACAATCTTCCTATTCGTTTTAATTTATGGTCTTTCGGACAAAGGGTTTGATACTTTCTACTGTTTTACTAGATTTGGCTACAGCATAATCATTACTAGCTTAAAGAAAACTCAAAATTTCGACTCTATAATACCGGAAGAAAAGAGGTATCTCGTTTAGTATCGAACAATAATGAAAGCATACTTAGAAGAAAGCAATTGCTTGACCACGCAAAACATTGACATTTTTGCGTACTTTTGGAGCCGCAGAGTGACTATCTCAAGCTATCATGATCACCACGTGACCGATCAAATCGCTGAGATTAACAATGCATGCTAGGCAAAGTCAACAATGATCATGACACTGGTTCACTCTACATTACTATAAATTAAAGTACATAGGACATACTTGGTATAACCAGGAAGCTAGTCAACGCAAATCCTTGCCCGAAACTTCATGCGTATCCCATGTAAATCATTTTACTTCTTTTATCATCATTAAGGCTGGCACATGATATAATCTAGAACTATGAAGCTCAGACACATGAATAGCACGCCTGGAATTACTTCAAAGTTCGAAAAACTCAACAAAAATAAAATAAAAAATCAAGCTAGATCATAAAATGTGTAATAAAAAAAAACTTAGCATCAGAAAGACGATGCCTACACAAGATTATGCCGTAAATTTTCTCAAACATTTTGATAAACAAGTCAAAGCATGAAATGGACTTTGACCACAGCAGCAGCCCTCGGTAAACACATTAACATCCGAGCAAAAACTGATCTACTCAAGCACTATGCTTCCTTTCTCGTGTCCCTTGATGAAAATCTGCAATTGGAAAAGCAGTAAACGGCACATCCATTGTCAGTCAGCATGCACTGAATATTTTGAAGACACTTTATGGAATGCTAGATGCAAAAATACATCCTCGAACCATAAAGTAGACTGTTAATCATGTAAATAACATTCACACATATGTGTACACTTAAAGAATTGTTTGAAACACACTACGATTATAAAATGTTTTAACATCTTGAGACCAAATAATTAACATCAACATTCGCTGTCATCACACACAAACAAGAGAGAATCTTATGATGCTAGAATCGGCACCAATAACGTAACATCCAGATTTGCACTGGACATGAATACAAAGAGTCGCAAAACTATAGTTCAAAAGTTATATTGAGATGAGTTCACCTCAAGAATGGGGACTACATGAACTGCAAATTTGACTTAGGTTGAGGATATTAACTAAGACAATGAACAGTATGATCAGAATGAACCAAGAATCAAGAATGAAGAGCAAGGATGCCGTCTAACTTCATCTTGAAGACTTTTTCTAGTGTCCTTGTTGTGATAGATTTTCTATAATTATACGAGGGAATGTATTGTTATTACAATCTTTCCATATTTCTTCCCTTGAAGAAGTAAGTAAAGAAAGAAACAGAGAGATAACCTGACGCAATAATAAACTGCCCATCGGGGGTTTGCTTTAATCCTTGTCTGTCGCAGTTTCAAACCTCGAGTCCTGTGTCGACTCCACACTTTTGCATATAATCTGATCGTACAAATAAGGTGACGTTACACCACCAAGAATAGAGTTGAGCTCTATTCCACCAATTCAGCGCACACGGACATCTGAGCAGGATATCACACCAAAACCTCGTGCTTCAAACTGTCAGCACAATGAAAGCCTCATCATAATCACCATCTCATGTGCCTCGCCCAACCATCACGATACGATTGAAGGAACTAAATTCGAAAGCTCGTGCCAATAGAAAGCATCCGAAAACGCAAAATGGGAAAAGCCAAGAAAATCGAGAGAGAGAGAGAGAGAGAGAGAGGACGAGGTGGGCATACACATGCACCCGACACTTTCCCCATTTGTGAGATTGCATGGACTTTCGACTTTGTTTGTTGCTTCGATCCGTACTAAACAGCTTAAAACGAGAAGCCTGACTGCGTGGATCCATGTGAATGGATTTTCTGTTGTTCTTGGTCCATCGTGGTCAGCCATGTGCGTATTTCACGAGGGAAGTTCATGCTCATGTGAGCTGAAACTCAGGTCTTCTGGCATTCTGGCATCCTACGTATAAAAAGAGGCAACGTATCGCTCTTGTTTCTGTGCGTGGTTTCTCTCTTCCATTCTTTCATGCAAGGCCACTCGGCCCAGAAAGGTTTGTCCCTTCCACACGCTTGTCTCTGCAAACACACGGCTTTGGCGATATAGCGGTAGCGACTTCAGCACTTTCGTTCACGATCTTTCCTTCTTTCTGCCGCATCCGGGTCATCCTGAATGGACAGCCAATCGGCATCTGTGCTATAGTGTAGTGTGGGCTAGTAGCAAGAGAAAGAGTAGCCTCCACTTGCGTTAGAGAACGCGGGATGAACGTTTGGACTTTGGCGGGGAAATTCACACGGTGCTCCTGCTATGCAGATAGAGAGCGACAAACAAAGTGATGTTCAATATATGCCGGCCTGGACTCGGGACTTTATTCCTTAACTTGAAGGATATCGAGGCAGATGGAGGGGTCACATTCGTGTTCAACAAGCTCTCGATGGGGATAGAAGAAGACGAAGAAGAAGAAGAAGAAGAAGAAGAAGAGTATAGGCTGAGAGGGTGGGTTCGGAGAAGAGCTCAAGCACATAAGAGATGGAATTGGAGAGCAATCAGGGGGGTTTCTTGAGGAGAGGGCTGCTGATGGGATGGAAGAAAGAGAGCCGGAGGAACTCAAGGCACGGTACGGGTGAAGGAAGCCAGAGACGGTCGGTCGCTTTTTTTGACATCTGAGGATGCTCTTCCTATCTCCAAAGAGTCGCCTTCCCCCTTAAAAGAGATCGAGAGGAGAGCGCGGAGCTCCTTGGGTGGGCGGGAGCCAGGTGGGGCAGAGAGCGCGGCGGCTGAGAGGGGAGTGCGTACGTATTACGTAACGTACATCTTCGAGCTCCATTTATATATATATATATATATAGAGAGAGAGAGAGAGAGAGAGAGAGAGAGAGGCCTTTCTCCTTCTTCTCCAGCTACTTCTTTGCTGCTGCTGCTCGGCGGGACCGCACGTGGACGTGGAAGTGGGGGGAGGATTCCGGAAACTTTTTTCCTTCGATCCTGAACAAATGGGGGCTCCTCCAAAGGGGGGGTGGGGGTGTTCTGTCGTTTTCTGGACCTTTTTATTTTGTGCAAACACTGACGTGGCGACGACTAGATGGCCGTGCCGTTCCCTATCCTTCCCCTCCCTCCCGTGAAAATATTTTTCTCTCGCTTTGTGGGAAATTAGCGGTAATAAAGTGTATCATTGTTGTTGCAAATCATAACTTGGACACGTCTATAAGCATATGGTACTTTTTAATTGTTTCGTTAAATTGTATCGGTAATAAAAATGAAATGCATCTAGCATTGGAAGTGCCCTACATTCGTACGCATCAGCTTAGTTTGATGAATATTGATGTGTCGTCCTTTCCCAAGGTGTGGCACGTGGAGATTCGTGTTCGACTCATTGGCCATGGCAAGGCTCAAGGCCAAAGCAACCAACTCGCAAGTGCAGAACCCGACTCGAGTGGAAGTCGTCACAGCTTTAATGCGCAAATCGATCGTGGCCGCATTGAACAAGGTATCCAACCTTGAAAAGCCTGTGGGAGTGATCCTTCCCCTGAACAAAGTAGACGGTCCATTTGCGAAAGGTTTCGTAGGTGATGTTGGATTGGTCATGCTACGTAAAGCCATTAGGGAAATTGGTGAGTCGTTCACCGGCGTGCAAGATCAAGTGACGATCACGAGCTGGCGTAACTCTGGTCACTACGAAATTGATTTCGGCTGGGGGAGGCCGGCATGGGTGAGCATGGTCGGGTTCACAGGGGAAATTCAAAACAGGCCGATGAACTTCGTGACTCTACTGGACACGAAGTCGCGCAAAGGAAAATGCATCGTTTCATCTTACTTTAGTTTTTCCCTTTTTCAGCATTTATTGAAGAATTCTAGATTGGAAAGTTTGGTACTTTGGGGGAGCAGAACGAGGAGTCACGTAAGTTATCCTTCCCTCCAACCACCCTCTCCATACATGACTAAATGCGGACATATCCGTGGACCCACCCGCGCGCTTCTCTTAGAAATCCTTCTAAGAAGAGCAGACAATGGGAGACAACTTAATATTTAAAGTAGAAGGTAGCTGAAGGCAGGCATGCTGGAACACCCTTTTTGCATTACTTTGGCTGATGATTGGGAAGTAAGGCAATTGGGATACTATGGTTAGTGAAGTAGTCGCAGTCTTAAAAAATCACGACACTTTTTCAGATATAAATTTTTGGCGCTCCTCTTTATGCTTTGAGTTTCCGGTAGATTGCTTAATAAGGGGTATGCAAGAGGATTTCACTCCTAGTTTTTACTTTGGACTTTTAATCCAAATTTTGTTCGACAACAGAAGCCAATAAAAAAATTTGACATATCACAAGCTAACACGGATTGATCTGAATTTCCATGGTTTCTTTTGTGGTATTGTCAAAGCCACAAAGTTAACAAATGTAAGCATAATATTTTCCAAACACTAATTTTGACAAAGGCCGTTGCTATAGCTAACAGTCACATGACACGGCTAAAGCCAAAGAAAGCCATTCTGGGGATGATGCTTTTTACATCTATCTGCTTCTAGACTGACCATCTCTTCACTCACTCGAGCATCTGCGCAAGTAAGCCAGCATCTCTGAAGATTGAATACTTCAACTTTGCAACAACCTCATGGCAAGATAGAGCGAGAATCTGCCTACTATGGATTAGGTGTCGGTGCATGATTTCGCACAATCCACTGTTTTTGTTTTGTGACATTTAGTTCTCGTGAGAGGAGCACGAGCAATAGACTATTGATGATATTAACTATGATGGTAATAAAATACTGAGAAGATTCTATTGAGATATTGCCAGGAGAGGCAGTGTAGATCTGCACTTTCTGCCAAAAGTGCTTCCTTTTGTTACCTGTACCATGTTCAACGGGAGAGAGTCTTGGGCAACGGCCATTGGGGTCAAACCAAGTGTATATATGAAGTATAGATGGCATGAGGTTCACTTGCACTTCTTAGCAACTGATTACAAACAAAGACACAGGATTCGACATGAACATAGGTAGTTGTGCTTTAATATAGGTAGCGCACTTGAGATGATGTCCAAATTCAGAACTAAAATACTTCGATAACTTTCTTTTGGCCATATATATCACCTAAGCATATTCTTCACATATTAATTAAATGCTTTGCCGTTCTATTTTGGATATGCAAATTTATAAAATACGATTCCACAGGTCCGCGCCTTACGCCAACTTCTGCTCCAGAATCGTGAAACATTAACATCCCTTCACATTACTCTCTGCCAGCCTCCTTTCCCTTCTGTATTATCGTCATTTCTTTCATCTACAAGGTGATTTTTGTTTTGTGCTATAACCCGCTTCTTATTGCACATTATCTTGCTTAGTCTCACATCAATTGCAAACTTTACGTTACTGACACCGTTGTGTATTGATTTTTTCAAGTGCTATAAAGTGAAGATTTAGAACGACCCCAAGAAGATGTGAACCCATATAGTGCAAGCAATACCAGAGAATTCACTGTGGATGAATAACAACTGCATGCAACGTGATTTTCACGACATGACTATATGCAAAGTGCCTGAAATCCAATATTAGGAACCCGCTTATATGTAGTGCGTATTTTGTGATTTTGTCAGAATGAAAGAGATGGGCGCCATTGGGATAGCAATATATGCATCTCACAAAATGCTTCTACTTATTATTTCATCCTTTCTTGCGTGACAATAAGCAAATGAATGGATTGCATGTTTTACAGTGTAATATCCTGAAAATTCGATATATTTTGTTGATATATGAAATGGTGATTTCATCGATTGCTCTATTAGTAATTCTTGCTCTGACCTGATCACCCAAAGAATACTAAACTAAAGGAAAAAGGCTACTGAGGACTTATTTCTAAAAGCCACCCGTTAATTTGAGATTTACTATAGTCGCGATTGATCGTATTCAGTCACGAATTACGATCCGATTTAAATGTCAAATTCTCAAGGATTTTCGGACCGAAACTTAGTACGGCGCTTCATGATTTTGCGAGTTTACTTATGGAAATTTCAAAATTTGACATAATAGGACGTGTGTTGATCAAGAAAGAATTTAAAGATATTTTATTTTATTTTATTTTATTGAGCTTGATAATGTTGACTTTTCTGCCTCTCTCTCTCTCTCTCTCTCTCTCTCTCTCTCTCTCTCTCTTCCCTTCCCCCTTTCTCGGCTGAACACCCACCGACTCCCCACCAAACCCCATCATTTCCCCCACTTCTTCTTCTGTCTCCCTCTCTTCTTCTTCTTCTTCTTCTTTTCTTTTCTTCTTCTTCGTTCTTTCTCCTTCCGCTCGGCTTCTCCATTTGCTGTTGCTCACCGCCGCTCATTCTCACCGGACCAGCCACCGCCGAGAGCCACTCCACCCCGCCACTGAACCACCGCCACCCCAGCTCCGTCTCAGGCCGTGTAGCACCGCCCCCAGCTGCCCGGAACCGCCCGTCGTCGGCCGTTTCAGCCGGGTGCGAGAAACGTCCATCGCCGGTCTCACCCTCCGTCCGTCTCCGCCGCTGTCCGGCACCCCAAACCACCACCACCAGCTTTCATTACGTCCTTAGATCAACCCCCGAGCCGACCCGAACAAACCCGAACAGCCACCTACAGCTGCTCCTCCGTCGCGTCGTCCACCGCCGTTCTTGCTCGCCGTTCGTCCCCGCCGCTGCAGCTGCTGGTCTGCTGCTGTCCAGCCACCACCACCAGCTGCCATTCCACACCCGGAACAGCCCCGAGCAGCCCCTGAACAGCCCCACAGCAGCCGCTCCCTTCACCGCGCTTGTTTGCCGTCGTCCGCCACCCGCCGAACCCGAACCGGAAACCACGGTGGACAGCCGTACCGCTGCCGTCGTCCTCCTGGTAACGCCATCGTTAGTCGAGTAAGTTAACCCCTAATCCCGTGTTTAGGGTGTTAAACTTGATTAGGATAGTTTAATTTAGATTTAGATTAAGTTAATGGTTATTTAAGTAAGTTTAGTGTATAAGTTATTATTGGATTATTATATAACCTTTGGCAATAGGTTATCATTCGTATAATAAATTATCTTTGGACGTGGCGATAGGTTATTGGGGATTGGATGATAGGTTATCGGTGTTTTTAGCGATAGGTTATCAGTAATGGTTCGATAAGTTATGATTATTTACGTGATAGGCTATCGTTGTGTTTGTGATAAGTTATCGCTATTTTCATGATAAGTTATCAATTATTTTATTATTATTGATTATTTTATTAAATATATTAATTTTCGGAATTAAATATTGATATTTTATTTAAAAATATATTAAAATAATATTAAAAATAATTTGTTTCCGAAAATTAAATATTAATATTTGAATGATTTTTAATACCAAATTGTGATTTTTATGCTTAGATTATGATGCTTAAGCTAAGAATTGTCGTGTTAATTAATTAGTATAGCTAAATAATTATAATAACTATTTTCAAGAAAGGATTTTGAGTTTTCGAAAATGAATATTTGTCATCGCTATGTCTACAAATTGAATTTGATGTCTTGAGAAAGAAAGCATGTTTGAAATGAGATTTACAAATCGATTGACTATGTGCATGTGCGACCACTTGATATTGTTGTGTGACATTGATGTGAGCACCATTCATGTATACATTGGCTAAATGAAAACACAAGAATTGGCTTAAATGCTTGTGTGCTCGTGTGGTCACATGTCGGAGCCGTCTTGCTGTAGATCGCTTGACGATGCCTGATTTATCTGGGTCTTGCTGTAAATCGCTTGACAATACTCGATTTATCGGATGCTTGGAGATTATATGGATTGCCAATGCTCCGGATACCTTGTCATGGCCCAAGGTCGAACTCGATGCTCTTTACGAAATACCATCTTACTACAGATCATTTGATGTTGCCGTATTGGAATGCCGTCTTACTGTAGATCGTTTGACGATGCCGTGCCCGATGGGGCGGGACGATGTCCAGTCATGCCGGAAGGCTACCATCTTGCGGTTGATCGTTTGATGCGTAGTAGGCCCGAGGGGACGTAATAACTGGAATATGTGTAATGCATAGTGCTTGATTATGAGATAGAAACTGCTAGGCATGGTACAGGACATGCCCAAGTGGGTTTTGTCTCATAATCGAGACATGCGCGACTGTGATGCATTGATGTATGCGAATTCTTATTATATGCTCTTGTTATGTGATATGTTTGATGCATCGCTATGACATATGACTACCTATGCCATGCATTATATGTGTGTCAAAGCAGGGTAAAGATGCCCGTGGTTGATTAATGACTTGTGTCCAGTGCATGGTCACGTGATTAGGGACCCCCGAGGCGAGTTGGCCTTCTAAACGGGGCTCAGGCCATTAACTTATTGAAACTTTCGTCTGATTTGTCATTGTTAATCATTTTTCAGGCCCTTAGCATGTCGATGCACCCAGTTTGGTTCAGGGTGTCTGGAAGCTAGCTTTTTGGGATCGATCTAATGGTGAAGTAGATTGGCCCCAGCCTGGTATTTTTTTGTTGGCTTTTGTGGTAATGCCTAAATTAGGCATGTAAAAATGTTCCCAGGGGTTAATCAAGTGAATATTAAAAATGGTGTTGTTGTTCAACTATTGTGAATCGTTTTCCTATCTATCCCTATTTATTGTAGTTGTCTGGTTGATTGTTGTTATCGCTTCCGCATGCGTAATTAAAAGATAAAATGAAGGGTCGACGACGAGTCCTGGAACGTCGCATCGTGATGACCATAGTGGGATGTTGCGCATCCGTAGGGTTTGGGACGTGACATATAGAGAGCTGAGTGTATTAGCATACAAGCTTAATGGCTTGTTTGTTTAAGATTTAGCAAAAAGCAAAACATTCCTACCAAAATTTAAAATATCATCCGACTTAAGAAACAATTTTGGTAGAAACATATGCAAATCTAAGCATCAATATTTGTATGTTGTGTAGCCCAAAAACAAATTATTTGTATGTTGTGAAAGTTTCAAGTGTTTCGAATTTGAGCAAGGTCAAATTGCGAGCCACAAAATTTAGCTTAGGCAAACAGTAAAAACCAATCCAAATAAACCTTGTCTTAGTCCTCGTATTATGGGGTCTTGTGTACCTTTTTCCACAAGTTCACCAGTTGCTACAGCCATCTATGTACATTAGCTATTTCAGCACTTCATATTGAAAGAAAATCCTGGTAAAGTGACATACTTCCCACCTTTATAAGATAGAAAAGAATGGGGAATGGCACGATACAAAGATTTGGAGGAGTAGAACAAGGTTTCTGGAAAATAAATACTCAAAGCATGTTATCCTGGAAAATAAATACTCAAAGCATGTTATCCTGGAGTTCTTGTCCTATAACAGTTCCTTTGCTTGAGTTCATATTCTATTACAAACTCACAAGGCAGATACTGTTCTGTCATATGCTTAGTGATTGTTCGTATTACCCAGTAAATTTCACCGGTTTTGCTTTTGAAACTTTTGCTTTTAGGTGCTTGCATTCACTGCAATTTCATAACGTCCAGCTGGACAGAAACTATGCTGAGTTGATATTTACTACACTTCTCGATGCTTCGTCTGACCTATCCATCCTCGATCTCTATAACAATGAGATGCATAGTACACTTTTTTTTCTTTCCATCGTTTTCTTTTTCAGGGAAAAAACTAACTTCAAAGTCAAATGTACTTTTCTTGTAGATATCAGGATGCCTTTCTAGTTTCACCTGGAAATACGAAGGTACCGGAATCTCATCTACAAGAGCTACCAAATCATTTGCTTCATTACGCGTGCTTAAACTGAGGTATCACCCCTTTTTCTTGATACAATTGTTTACCTGGGATACAACATACAGCAGATACTAGGATGCAGACAGAATGAATGGTTTTGGATGGGGGATTTGGTGATTAATGGCTCGAAATAATCCTAGACATCCTCTTATTGTACTTATTTTTAATATCAGTATCTCTTGCATTTAGGAGAAATGATCTTTACAAACAAGATGCAGCCAATCTTAGGCACGTTCTTGTTCACATGCCTGCCTTGCGGACATTGGACTTAAGTGAGAATCCCATTGGGATGATGGGCTCAGGCCAGTACAAGTTTTACTTATAGCTAGTTTCTTTTTTTTATTTTTATTTTTTGATAGTATCTTCCCCTATCTAACTCCTTTTTTGGCCGAGTCATCTGGAAAAAGCTTTCTGCTACCTTGAGTTTGGAAAAGTGCAACCTTTCCGCTAGTGGGGTTATTGAATTGCTAAACGTCCTATCAACATTAGATGAACCACTCAGTTCTCTTTCTATTTCAAATAACAATTCTCTTTCTATTTCAAATAACAAACTTGGCAGGAGTCAGCCATATAGCAGAAGCTTTGGTGAAGTTTATGGGCACATCTCACCAAACTCACTAAAAAGTTGGAATTCAATTACTTGATACAAATAAGGATAGGAGATCCCTATATATACAAATACCTTTTCGATTATAGCCCTAGATCTCTTCTCAATCTAACGGTAAAGATTATATTTCCCCCATCTCCTAACTACCCAAGAATGCTCTAGAATAGTATACAATTCCCATATTGCCCATTTCTTTTACAATTCTCAATATGTTCTACTTTAATATACACTAGAAAAATTATGTTGAATTACTATCATTTGTTCAAGACCAAATCGAAGACAAAGGAAACACATTGTTTAGCTACGGTAGATATTCAGCAGTTTCGCACCTTTTTGTTTTGCTTTGTCTTGCAATTTAAAGAAAAAATAAGCTTCATATGGGATTATATTCATATTATTACAACAGTGAACATTAGTATTTACCTCCTCAAAATTAGGAGACAACAGAGTTATATTTATTCTAGCGATGATGTGGCTTGCCATGATCTCAAAAGAGAATTCGATTAATTTATCATCTTTGAGTGATCTGTATCCCAAACCTTATTCAACATTAACATAAATTATCAAACATGAATACTTTCGAATGTAGTCCCTAGGGGTATTAAAATAAGAAAAAATAGAGCACACGAGTGGCCTTATCCAACATTGATTAGAGAATTATAATTATCCTCTCTCTCAAATGAATAAAAGCCACATGAGTATAATATTTTTGAACACCAATGTATGTTGTAATTTACTCTTAAATAAACCTGGCTAAAGAAACTTTTTGCACCTTTCCCATTATGTCCCTTGACGGCCATTGGGCAACGCCGGTGAGGGCTGTAGGGCCCTCACCCGACCTTGTCCAAATCAGGGTGAGGCCATCGTGGCAGCCACCGCGCGATACCCTACCCTTGCTTGGTGTGGGCAAAGGCAGCCTCACAGGTCGGCATCACCCAGTGGTCGGCAAGGGCTAGCGGTCCCTCCTCGGTCACAATAAAAATAAATTAAAGAAGGAAAAAGAAAAGAAAAACAAAAAATTCGAAAATTTATTAAAATATTATTTAAAATTATCCACATCAGCAAATTTTGGCCAAAATTGACCGAATGTACTCAATTAGAAAAATTCAAATAACAATTTGCATAATGTGGATGAGAGATATTTAAATTCTAAAAATTCGAAAAAATGTTGTGGATTAAATGATACAGTTATTTGTGTAAAATAGCAATTATAAATAATGAACTAGAGTAATCAATCTAAGTCGCATACATGGATTTTTCTGAATACTATCACAATATTTAAGGTAGAGTTGGTTTGATTTTCTATTAGAGATATAAAAGTTTGTGGATTGTATATTACTCCTCTTTGAGTTCCAAATACGTGAAACAATCGCGTACTTGCCCGCAAGAGAGATAAAGGAAGAGGATTCATATCATTTTTACATCAATAAATTCATAATTGGAAGACGCAATTGCATAATTCAATTGATTTAGCTTATTAGAATGTCCAATCGAAGAAAGCTTAAATCAATAGATGGAGAGAGGATGTATGTATATAGAACACATTATAATTGCGTATTTAAGTGGTACTGGATCATACTTAACATTGATGATTCCCGTATTATCAATGAGGTGAATCGACACTCTTTTGATTGCTAATATGAGAAGTGTAAAGTATTTCTTCATACATGTTTATTTTGAGAGTTAGTAGAGAAAACACCAACTATATATAAAGAACTTTTTACACTATACGCAAGTGGTCTAATACACTATTTAATTGAGAAAAATTTCTTTGCACTAATGTAGGCTTTATATTTCCTTATTTTAGACTCAATTTGTTTTGCAAAAAATGAACGTTTTAAAGTTCAAGTACTCAAGATAGGTGCTGTTGAGTTGGGTTCATCTGGCTTTCGACAACTACAAAAAGTGACGTACAGCAAGCTTCTGAAAATTGATATAAGATTAACACTGACTTTCTATTCAGCGTCTTTTATAGGACAGTCACCATGTTTAACCGAAGTCATTTAATTTGCTTGGTATAGGAAAAATGACGGTGGGATTGAATCGGCGAAATTTTTGTCGAAGCTCATTGAATGCGTGCCGGAGCTTCTTGCAGTCGATGCTGCATACAATATTATGCCTCCAGAATCTCTCCCTGTCATATGCTCGGCATTGCAAGCTGTGACAGGTAATTTCATTCCATAAATACCTTGTAAGTTCTTCTTTTGGCTGATACGAATGACTTCACCATACACTTGCGACATTGGTAATCTTGTGCTCTTGAACTTGAGAGGACATAATTTCGACAAACTTGCCAATGATGCTAGCGTGCTTGTTGATCTTGAGCGGGATGGAAGACTTCGTATGTAGACACCCCGATGATGATGATCGCCTGCCAAATGTGACAATTGGGTAAGGAACTCCGTGCGTGTATGATTAACTTGTGACAGTGGGGTGAGGAACTCCGTGCGTGTATGATTAACTCCATATGTCTTATATTTCCTTTCAGGTACTCTTGGATTGTTGTTGAGAGTATCAGAGACTACATTTGGTCTTATCAGTCATCTCAAGCGGCATCCTCGTTTTTAGGGCTGTACAGAGATTTTTCAACTTAACAGGCACCGGGTTTTTATGGCCAATACAAGATTCGAGCAACTTTTTTTTTCGCCTTATGGAGTATGATTAGCTGGACTATCTGTGAGCTTTTGACTATATGCTGTGATGCAGTTGGAGTATCTTTGGCAATTCTAACTCGTCCAATTGCGCAAATCTGTAAGATTTCTCGATCGAGAACTGTCTGGCCTTCAGTGAACCCTTTGGAGTATAGCCTGGTCGGAATCTCTTTCTGTTCCTAACAATGGTTATTAAATTGCCCAACCCTCAGAAGTTTTTATGAGAAAAAATCAGCCAACCTGTAAATTTCCATTGAGATCTTTCTTTCTACTATTCTGAAATCAATAAAATATAATAAATTGTCAAACGTCAGAATAGCAAAGCCCGGCATGATGGAGCAAAAGCGAAAGAGCGCACGAGTCTCTGCATTGGATGATTGGAAGTCGTCCACTTTCGTAGATATGAAGACTCCATTTGGTGTCTTGTACTGCTTGATAATCATCATAAGCTCACCTCTTACGGGACTATGCAGTCACTAGATCGTGGAGATATCTACTACTTCTGTCCAAAGGAAATTATGGGGGGCAGATCGTAAATAATGACAACCACCTGTGTATTCGTGGTATCATTTTTCGTTTAAATCAATGTAACCATAAAGTGACCTTACAACATGAATTCGGTGGGTGCAGATCATAATTCATAATGAAATTTCTGTGAAATCGGATCACTTTTCATCAACCTGGAGCGGGTTTAATTTGCTTTGCAAAATGTAAGTTTTGCTTATGCTCTTTTGGGCCAAATGTTGGGGTTGTGTGGTGGATAGATCCCATTGGACGAGCTCCTCCGTGGTACCGTCCCACGTCCTGGTCAGTCGGGTCGCCCGGACCCACCTTGCCGCACGTGCTGAACCCGAGTCCGACGAGGTCGTCCTGGCCCGACTGACCGTGACTGACCGGCAAGGACACGCGGTGGCACATTTCGTATATCGCTCCCATTGCGGAGGCAATTTTATCTCTCTACGTGGAACCAACAACCTCCGATCAATCTGCTTTCTCTCTCCTCGTCGTACGGATCCTCCAGCGTCTTCCCGGCGAAACGTGAGGCAGTGATGGGGATGCGTGTGTGTATGTTCTGTTGGAATGGTGATTGTTGGAGTGAAGGTTCCGCGAAAATTCAGAAAGACTGAAGTGATTTCTCGATCGAAGTTTTACCTATAAAAAATATCCTTTCAATTTCTCCCGGGATTTTTTCAATACGTTGGTTCGTTAGTTAACAATGAGATGCTAATGGTTGATCTCTGCGTTGCGGATTTTTGAGTGTTATTGTTGTCGTATTACAACTTTTGATTTTGTAGCATTGTGGAGCTTTTAACTTCAAACATCGTTTCGACCAAAATAAAGAAAAACTTCAAACATCGTCTCCGTGACTTCTTGCTCCCGCCTTTCTTCTAGGGCCTGTTTAGTAACCTGAAATGAGGTCAATGTACAAATCAATCAAGCTCGGGTTGACTTAGGGTGCGTTTGTTTCGCGCAAAACATTTTCCTCATTTTTCCGGCCTTTGGTCTGTTTAGGAAAATGAGTCAACAGAAAATGTTTTCCTACCCAAAGCTTAAATTTAGGAAAATGATTTCCTCTTTGAAAGAGCACAGGAAAATGTTTTCCGAAATCTGATTAGCTATCGGCGCTTGGAACCGAAACTCTACGCTTGAGCACGAAAACCCCAACGCTGGTTCTCGAGTCCTAGCATTTAGGACTAGGTCTCGGCGGCTGAGCTCGAGTCTATCGAGGCTAGGCCCGAACCATTGGTGCCCGTATCCGATGCTTCGGCACCCGAACTCGGTTCCATAAAGGCCGAGCTCGGGTACGTGATGCTCAAACTCTAATCTCGGCCCTCAGGCTCGGGTCCACAACGCGGATCCGCTCATGCTGGGGTCCTTGATTGATGAAATGTTTGTTCATATAACAATATATTTTTTAAAAAAAAATACGAATTTGTAACTATTTTTTATTTAAAAATTCGAATTTATAGTTATTATTATTAAGAATTGAATTATTTATTATTTATAATTTTTTTCTTTTTTTCTTTTCCTTTCATTTCATTTTTTTATTATTTTTCTTCTTCCTAGGCCGATCGATGGCCACGTCGTCAGTCGGCGAGCTCAGGCCTCGCCAAATTGGGCTAGCTCGCAGCCTCGGCAACTAGCCTCAAGCTCACCCAGGGCTGGTGAGGCTCGAGCTCATCGGGATCTAGCGAGCTCGAGCTTGGCTGGCCTTGGGCAAGGCAAGAGCTCGCCTGTGGCTAGCCGGCGACTAACCAAGGAAGAAGAAAAAGGAAATAAAAGAATATATTAAAAAATTAAAAGGATACGAATTTTTTTGATAATATTCCCAACTAAATTTTCCTTACCAAATGACTGAAAGTACTTTCCAGATCTTTTTTAGATTTTAGCCAAACACTGGAAAACGGAGTCAGGAAAGTAATTTCTAGAAATGATACATTTCTCGCAAAACAAATGAACCCTACTTCTTAAATGTCCCAGATGTTACGGGATTTAAATATGACAAAATGAAGTCAATGTACAAATCAAGCTTGGTTGACTTAGTTCTTAAACATTCCAGATGTTAATTGAAATGCGTTAATTAAATATACATTTCGTTTGACCAGTTTATCTATTATCCCTATTTCATTTTGATACATACATACATACATACATACATACATACATACATACATACATACATACATATATATACATATATATATACATATATATATATATATATATATTAGCAACAAAAACGATTCAATTTAGGCTAAACATAGATTTGGACGGTCGGATTTAACACAGATTTTCGGTGCACCTTATATGGTGTAAGTACTGAGTAATTTAGATTTGGACTCTGATTTGAAAATTCATGGATTTCTTGTGTCTTAGGGAGTGGATTGCTCGGGTTTAATCATCTTCATTCAGCTGTGGTGCACCGAAGAAAAGGGACCGGTGTTTGTCACCATGTTCAACCCACTCTCAACTATTTTAGTTGCCGTCCTTGCATATTTCGTGAATGGATTTCGACCATTAAATCGCGGAAGTGATATTTTGAACCACTGTTGGCTGATCCAAGGATAGTTATGGGTCAGTTCGCCGCTGTCCTAGTAGTGGATCGCGGGTGATTCCGTTGGACCACGAAATGACTTGACGGATGATTCTGAAATTATACCGAACGATTGTACCCCTAAGGTCAAGTGATTGATCTTCGCGATTTTAATGACAACCGAGGTCGTCACGTACCGAACGGATTTGCACGTGACTCGATTCAGTATCAGTCATGAGTCGATTCAGCGAATTTCCCCAGCAAGCCGTCCGTTAGCTCGAGAAACGCTCGAGTTGCGTTTAATAGAATTTAATTATTGAATTTTTGCCCAAATTGAACACCGGAAAATTAGGAAGTCACGCCGGAACGTTAGGACGACATTGCATGTGACACGTGTGAATTTTTGGTGCGCTCAATTCCTTCGGAAAAATTCGATTTAGGCAAGAAACGGAGAAAGTGACCAAAATACCCCTTGAATTTATTAAAGGGCAAGCTTTAAGAGTAAAGGGCATTTTGGTAATTTTGCCCTAAAATTTTGATTGGACAAGTTTACCCTTGGATTTTTGGGAAATTACAAGTATACCCTTGGATATTTTTGTGCTAGAATCGATCTCGGCCGTCGGATCAAGATAAGATCGAATCGTGACCGTTGGATTAAAAATAAGAGGAAAGGGTATTATGGTCATTTCTACCTTTGGTCAAGATTTACTATTTAGGTCAAGAACACTTCTTCTTCTCCCCATTCTCCTTCTTCCTTGCCGTGAGACCCCTCCCCCATTTAGTTTTTTTTTCTTCTCCCCACCGTGAGCTTCCTTGGCCATTCCTCCCTCCATCGCCGACGCCGCCGCTCACCACCACCACACCGGACCGCCCTCAAGCCACCGTCCACGCCGTCGTACACCACCACCATCAACCTCACCGCCATATTTCTCTCTCTTTCCCTCTCTCTCTCTCTCTCAAGGTGGCCGTGAGCCCCATCAAGGAGGGCCAGACCGCCGTCGCTCAAGCCGGACGCCGTCATGAGCCGTACGCCGTCGCCGTAGAGTGCCGCCGCTTCCCGTTCTAGCCGATTAAGTCTAGAACTTAGTAAGTCATACTCTAATCCCGATTTAGGATATTGGGTATTGACGGATAATTTGATTCGGGGTGAAATTGACAATATGCGGGTGTGAAATATTGGGGTTTAGGATTGGAATGTTGTGGCAGGCCTTGAGGATTATTTTTGGAATTTTTGGAGGACAATTTGAAGTGAATTACAAGCTGTGATTTACTGTTCACAAGCTGCGAATTACTGTTCACAGGGCTGTGATGACTTGTTCGGGACGCATTGGATTTTTAGAACCGTTATTTAATGGCGAGAAAGTTTCGTGAAGGATCAGAATTAATCCGACGCCATTTGGGTGGAGAAAGTTGGCAATTTACGTGTTTTAGGCGTGTTTGAATTATTCTGGATGGGGTTGATTTAATTGGGTGCATATTTGTGTGTTTATATAGTGGACATATGTCTGTTTGGTGCACGCGTGGGCCAGATTGAATTAATTGTTGATATTGGCCATGTGAATTGTTGAGTGAACTCTATCTGCGTGTGACTCGACGCGTACACTGATCGCGTGTGTTGGGCCAATTGCGTGTGGTAAATGCATATTGAGTATGTGCATGAGTAAGACAAAGTTGTGGTGTGACTAGTGATTGTGGGAAAGTATGTGAAGGTGTGATAGTGCGAGAATGGGATCGGGCCGGGTATCGTAAACTCGGGCAGCGATCACGTAGGTCTGATGCATTCGGCACAGGCTGAGACTTGAAAAAGCAAGTATGAGAATCGGTCCGAGGCACAATCAGCTCGGGTGAGACCGGGATTGGACCAAGGCATCTTAAGGTCGGGTTTCAATCATGTAGGCCTGTCGCATTTGGCGCGGGCTGAATTGGGATCGGGCCTGGGGCGTATGATGCTCAGGTCGCGATCGGGGCCTGAGGCATGAACGAGTACGCGGGCCGAAAGTGTGGTGATGAATGGTCACAGTGTACCTGAGGCGTGTACTTCAACGCGAGTCACTTGCGAGGATTGTGAAAGTGGAAAATGAGAATGGAAGGAATAATGGGATGAGAAAGGTACGTGCGCGTGTTGCATACGAAGTGATCGTGATTGAGTGTGAGTGTGTGCATTATTGAGCCTGACAGTCTTAATTGATGTGCTTGCGATGTAATTACTTGATATACGTGAATGTGTGTGTTTGCATAATTGTCTGGAGGTACGTGATAGCTTAGGTTGGGTTTAGGGGTGTACTTGCTGAGATATAATCTCATGGTTGTGTAAACCAACAATTTTCAGAACCCCGACCTGAGCGATGAACCTTCCACCACCGCCACCAGTACATTTTGGAGTACCAGTACATACAGAGTATGAGGTAGCTGAGTTTCCGATGGGTGATGGGATGACCTGGATAAGACACACGACGATCGTGTTTGTAGAAGTGGGAAAGCTTGCCTTGGATGAGAACCATTTTTGAGGTTGAACGTCGGGTCATCGACTCCTTTTTTATTTTGGTAGTTTCAATAACGTGTGTACTGGTAGTCAGAGGTTTGTTTTATTGTATATATGGTGGAACAAATTGAACAAGAAATGAAAATGTATATTCTCCTAATTCTCCCCAGTTTAAGTTTGTCCGGGTGTTTTATGGTTTCCGTTTGCGCGATTAAATCTCTGATGTTTAGTTGAGATCGGCGATAACCTGGGACGTCGCAACTGTTCGACCGGAGGCGGGATGTCGCGGGCTCGACGGGTGTTCGGGGCGTGACAGATCCGCTCGGGCTGGGGTCCTTGGTTGATGAAATGTTTGTTCATATAAAAATATTTTTTTAAAAAAAAATACGAATTTGTAACTATTTTTTATTTAAAATTCCAATTTATTGTTATTGTTATTAAGAATCGAATTATTTGTTATTTGTAATTATTTTTCTTCTTCCTAGGCCGGTCGATGGCCACGTCGTCGGTCGGTGAGCTCACGCCTCGCCAGATTGGGCGATAATTGAAATATACACTTCTTCCGGATGTTAATTGAAATGCGTTAATTAAATATACATTTCCTTTGACCAGTTTATCTATCATCCCTATTTCATTTTGATATATATATATATATATATATTAACAACAAAAACGATTCAATTTAGTCTAAACATAGATTTGGACGGTCGGATTTAACATAGATTTTTGGTCCACCTTATATGGTGTAAGTACTAAGTAATTTAGATTTGGACTCTGATTTGAAAGTCCATGGATTTCTTGTGTCTTAGGGAGTGGATTGCTCGGGTTTAATCATCTTCATTCAGCTGTGGTGCACCGAAGAAAAGGGACCGGTGTTTGTCACCATGTTCAACCCACTCTCAACTATTTTAGTTGCCGTCCTAGCATATTTCGTCCACGGTGAGAAGCTCTACATGGGCAGGTAATTCTAAAAAGACCATACTTCGCATATATTTTTAGCTTTTTTTATCAGTTTATCTGAGGATTAGTTTGTGGCATCATCATCAGCATAATCGGGGCAGTCATTGTCATTATCGGGCTGTACTTGCTGCCGTGGAGGAAGGAAGAAGGGCAAGGAACTCTAGTCGAGTCTGAGGAGCAATCTTACTCAACTTCCGATGGACTAAACGTGGAAAAGCTGCAAGTCATCACCGAGCTTAAGAGAACTATCAAAAGCTGAAGCTTAGGAACTAAATGCGGACGCGACGTTACAACAGAGTCAGAGTCCTTGTTAATTTGTTGTTTTTGCATCAAAATTTTCAAAGAAGAGAATATAAGAAGCCTCAGAATCTCCAATGAGCAAAGAATCTATTCCTCAGATATTCCTCTCTTCCTCGACACACCAGCCATACATAATCTTGGCATGAAACTCTCCCACGAATCAAACGAACACAAAAGGTGACACACAAAGGGGTGCCATCGGGTCGGGTCGGGTCGGGTCGGGTCGGGTCGGGTCGGGTCGGGTCGGGTCGGGTTTTCATGATACCCGACCCGACCCGAAATATACAGGGTCAGGCTTGACCCTACCCGACCCGACCCAAGACCCTGTTCAGCATATACTCCAAGAATAGGGTTGGGTCGGGTCGGTCCGGGTCGGGTTTAGGGCTTTTTTTTTCTCTAGAGCGAAGCCGATGGAGTCCGGGACGAATCGGGGGTTGACGAGGAGGGGGCTCGAGGGCCGGAATGCCACCAAGCACTACGACTACGACGCGTCCTCCTCGTCGCACTCGCCCGACGACTCCTCGTCCTCCGCCTCGGCCTCGCTCCACACGCGGTCATTGTTGCCGACGTCCGAGAGGGAGTCACCGAATATGAATTGCACAATCTTGCAGTGGCATCCACCTATGGCAATTCCTAGAACCGTCACGACCAGCAACATCACCGCGAACGCAAACTTCATGATCGGAAACTCCCACTTCCCGGTCCTCCAACTCAACTAGAAGCGAAGATTATCGGTGCTGTTCTTGAAAGAATGGGGAGGAAGGGAGCAATTTAAAGCCAGAGCAGAGATAAGTCCGGGTCGCAGGGCGAGACCCGCCGCCAGTGCCGCTGGCTCGAGCTGTCGCGGCGGTCGTCGTAGCGATCGTACGAGGGGCTGAGGCTGCGGCCGCGGCGATCGGGCTCGTGGCCGTTTCAGCTCGGTCTTTTTTGACACCCCTAACACACATGCATGTAAAACAGAATTTTCTGGGTTAATAACACGTTCTATAATTGCCTGAATTAGGCATCAAAATCAAAAAAAATGGGCCAAAGGAGATTCGCATATGATCGATATGAGGAAATGGTACAACTTGAGCAACAATAGAGGAACTTCTCAGGGCATCTAACTCTACAGGCAGAGATGGCATGAAGTAACTCGGCTCCATATAGTTTTGTACCTAATTTTAAGTGACGGGGTTGACGAGATAGGACACGTATCACAATAGTGATCAATTTAGCCCTTCTGGCCGACAAGACTCAATTGCAAATTGTGAAGAAATTAAAAACTCAGCAGATAAAATTGAAATGATTAGGACTTTTTTGGTATTTTTCCCTGTCAAAATAATGTACACATTAGCAATCCACCCATGTCTTTAGTATGACGAGAATAAGAACACATAAAATAATTTGTTTTTGCCGTAAATTCTGGTACTTAGCAATAACCTATCATTAATATATACGTACTTCTTGTCTTTGTTAGCGAAACCTAGTGAATATGCATTGAACTTCTAAGAGATTAAGGTCCAAATTACAATCTTCCGATTCGTTTTAATTTATGGTCTTTCGGACAAAGGGTTTGATACTTTCTACTGTTTTACTAGATTTGGCTACAGCATAATCATTACTAGCTTAAAGAAAATTCAAAATTTCGACTCTATAATACCGGAAGAAAAGAGGTATCTCGTTTAGTATCGAACAATAATGAAAGCATACTTAGAAGAAAGCAATTGCTTGACCACGCAAAACATTGACATTTTTGCGTACTTTTGGAGCCGCAGAGTGACTATCTCAAGCTATCATGATCACCACGTGACCGATTAAATCGCTGAGATTAACAATGTATGCTAGGCAAAGTCAACAATGATCATGACACTGGTTCACTCTACATTACTATAAATTAAAGTACATAGGACATACTTGGTATAACCAGGAAGCTAGTCAACGCAAATCCTTGCCCGAAACTTCATGCGTATCCCATGTAAATCAACATTTGCTGTCATCACACACAAACAAGGGAGAATCTTATGATGCTAGAATCGGCACCAATAATGTAACATCCAGATTTGCACTGTACATGAATACAAAGAGTCGCAAAACTATAGTTCAAAAGTTATATTGAGATGAGTTCACCTCAAGAATGGGGACTACATGGACTGCAAATTTGACTTAGGTTGAAGATATTAACTAAGACAATGAACAGTATGATCAGAATGAACCAAGAATCAAGAATGAAGAGCAAGGATGCCGTCTAACTTCATCTTGAAGACTTTTTCTAGTGTCCTTGTTGTGATAGATTTTCTATAATTATACGAGGGAATGCATTGTTATTACAATCTTTCCATATTTCTTCCCTTGAAGAAGTAAGTAAAGAAAGAAACAGAGAGATAACCTGACGCAATAATAAACTGCCCATAGGGGGTTTGCTTTAATCCTTGTCTGTCGCAGTTTCAAACCTCGAGTCCTGTGTCGACTCCACACTTTTGCATATAATCTGATCGTACAAATGAGGTGACGTTACACCACCAAGAATAGTGCTGAGCTCTATTCCACCAATTCCACCAATTCAGCGCACACGGACATCTGAGCAGGATATCACACCAAAAACCTCGTGCTTCAAACTGTCAGCACAATGAAAGCCTCATCATAATCACCATCTCATGTGCCTCGCCCAACCATCACGATACGATTGAAGGAACTAAATTCGAAAGCTCGTGCCAATAGAAAGCATCCGAAAACGCAAAAAGGGAAAAGCCAAGAAAATCGAGAGAGAGAGAGAGAGAGAGAGAGAGAGAGAGAGAGAGAGAGAGAGAGGACGAGGTGGGCATACACATGCACCCGACACTTTCCCCATTTGTGAGATTGCATGGACTTTCGACTTTGTTTGTTGCTTCGATCCGTACTAAACAGCTTAAAACGAGAAGCCTGACTGCGTGGATCCATGTGAATGGATTTTCTGTTGTTCTTGGTCCATCGTGGTCAGCCATGTGCGTATTTCACGAGGGAAGTTCATGCTCATGTGAGCTGAAACTCAGGTCTTCTGGCATTCTGGCATCCTACGTATAAAAAGAGGCAACGTATCCCTCTTGTTTCTGTGCGTGGTTTCTCTCTTCCATTCTTTCATGCAAGGCCACTCGGCCCAGAAAGGTTTGTCCCTTCCACACGCTTGTCTCTGCAAACACACGGCTTTGGCGATATAGCGGTAGCGACTTCAGCACTTTCGTTCACGATCTTTCCTTCTTTCTGCCGCATCCGGGTCATCCTGAATGGACAGCCAATCGGCATCTGTGCTATAGTGTAGTGTGGGCTAGTAGCAAGAGAAAGAGTAGCCTCCACTTGCGTTAGAGAACGCGGGATGAACGTTTGGACTTTGGCGGGGAAATTCACACGGTGCTCCTGCTATGCAGATAGAGAGCGACAAACAAAGTGATGTTCAATATATGCCGGCCTGGACTCGGGACTTTATTCCTTAACTTGAAGGATATCGAGGCAGATGGAGGGGTCACATTCGTGTTCAACAAGCTCTCGATGGGGATAGAAGAAGACGAAGAAGAAGAAGAAGAAGAAGAAGAAGAGTATAGGCTGAGAGGGTGGGTTCGGAGAAGAGCTCAAGCACATAAGAGATGGAATTGGAGAGCAATCAGGGGGGTTTCTTGAGGAGAGGGCTGCTGATGGGATGGAAGAAAGAGAGCCGGAGGAACTCAAGGCACGGTACGGGTGAAGGAAGCCAGAGACGGTCGGTCGCTTTTTTTGACATCTGAGGATGCTCTTCCTATCTCCAAAGAGTCGCCTTCCCCCTTAAAAGAGATCGAGAGGAGACCGCGGAGCTCCTTGGGTGGGCGGGAGCCAGGTGGGGCAGAGAGCGCGGCGGCTGAGAGGGGAGTGCGCACGTATTACATAACGTACATCTTCGAGCTCCATTTTTATATATATATATATATATATAGAGAGAGAGAGAGAGAGAGAGAGAGAGAGAGGCCTTTCTCCTTCTTCTCCAGCTACTTCTTTGCTGCTGCTGCTCGGCGGGACCGCACGTGGACGTGGAAGTGGGGGGAGGATTCCGGAAACTTTTTTCCTTCGATCCTGAACAAATGGGGGCTCCTCCAAAGGGGGGGTGGGGGTGTTCTGTCGTTTTCTGGACCTTTTTATTTGTGCAAACACTGACGTGGCGACGACTAGATGGCCGTGCCGTTCCCTATCCTTCCCCTCCCTCCCGTCAAAATATTTTTCTCTCGGTTTGTGGGAAATTAGCGGTAATAAAGTGTATCATTGTTGTTGCAAATCATAACTTGGACACGTCTATAAGCATATGGTACTTTTTAATTGATTCGTGAAATTGTATAGGTAATAAAAATGAAATGCATCTAGCATTGGAAGTGCCCTACGTTCGTACGCATCAGCTTAGTTTGATGAATATTGATGTGTCGTCCTTTCCCAAGGTGTGGCACGTGGAGATTCGTGTTCGACTCATCGGCCATGGCAAGGCTCAAGGCCAAAGCAACCAACTCGCAAGTGCAGAACCCGACTCGAGTGGAAGTCGTCACAGCTTTAATGCGCAAATCGATCGTGGCCGCATTGAACAAGGTATCCAACCTTGAAAAGCCTGTGGGAGTGATCCTTCCCCTGAGCATCCGCCAGAGAGCCGTCCCGAGTTTCCCTGATGACTCCATGGGGAATTACGTATGGGTCATGACCATGCTATGCTCGCCTGAAGAGAAGGATAATGGCCTGACCGACCTCATCAACCATTATCAAGAAATCAAGGACAAAGTAGACGGTCCATTTGTGAAAGGTTTCGTAGGTGATGGTGGATTGGTCATGCTACGTAAAGCCATTAGGGAAATTGGTGAGTCGTTCACCGGCGTGCAAGATCAAGTGACGATCACGAGCTGGCGTAACTCTGGTCACTACGAAATTGATTTCGGCTGGGGGAGGCCGGCATGGGTGAGCATGGTCGGGTTCACAGAGGAAATTCAAAACAGGCCGATGAACTTCGTGACTCTACTGGACACGAAGTCGCGCAAAGGAAAATGCATCGTTTTATCTTAATTTAGTTTTTCCCTTTTTCAGCATTTGTTGAAGAATTCTAGATTGGAAAGTTTGGTACTTTGGGGGAGCAGAACGAGGAGTCATGTAAGTTATCCTTCCCTCCAACCACCCTCTCCATACATAACTAAATGCGGACATATCCGTGGACCCACCCGCGCGCTTCTCTTAGAAATCCTTCTAAGAAGAGCAGACAATGGGAGATAACTTAATATTTAAAGTAGAAGGTAGCTGAAGGCAGGCATGCTGGAACACCCTTTTTGCATCTCTTTGGCTGATGATTGGGAAGTAAGGCAATTGGGATACTATGGTTAGTGAAGTAGTCGCAGTCTTAAAAAATCACGACACTTTTTCAGATATAAATTTTTGGCGCTCCTCTTTATGCTTTGAGTTTCCGGTAGATTGCTTGATAAGGGGTATGCAAGAGGATTTCACTCCTAGTTTTTACTTTGGACTTTTAATCCAAATTTTGTTCGACAACAGAAGCCAATAAAAAAATTTGACATATCACAAGCTAACACTGATTGATCTGAATTTCCATGGTTTCTTTTGTGGTATTGTCAAAGCCACAAAGTTAACAAATGTAAGCATAATATTTTCCAAACACTAATTTTGACAAAGGCCGTTGCTATAGCTAACAGTCACATGACACGGCTAAAGCCAAAGAAAGCCATTCTGGGGATGATGCTTTTTACATCTATCTGCTTCTAGACTGACCATCTCTTCACTCACTCGAGCATCTGCGCAAGTAAGCCAGCATCTCTGAAGATTGAATACTTCAACTTTGCAACAACCTCATGGCAAGATAGAGCGAGAATCTGCCTACTATGGATTAGGTGTCGGTGCATGATTTCGCACAATCCACTGTTTTTGTTTTGTGACATTTAGTTCTCGTGAGAGGAGCACGAGCAACAGACTATTGATGATATTAACTATGATGGTAATAAAACACTGAGAAGATTCTATTGAGATATTGCCAGGAGAGGCAGTGTAGATCTGCACTTTCTGCCAAAAGTGCTTCCTTTTGTTACCTGTACCATGTTCAACGGGAGAGAGTCTTGGGCAACGGCCATTGGGGTCAAA
Organism: Syzygium malaccense; assembly: GCA_031216405.1. NCBI lineage: Eukaryota > Viridiplantae > Streptophyta > Magnoliopsida > Myrtales > Myrtaceae > Syzygium > Syzygium malaccense. The sequence goes on from CM062260.1 coordinate 26,852,582, forward strand.
CCAAGTGTATATATGAAGTATAGATGGCATGAGGTTCACTTGCACTTCTTAGCAACTGATTACAAACAAAGACACAGGATTCGACATGAACATAGGTAGTTGTGCTTTAATATAGGTAGCGCACTTGAGATGATGTCCAAATTCAGAACTAAAATACTTCAATAACGTTCTTTTGGCCATATATATCACCTAAGCATATTCTTCACATATTAATTAAATGCTTTGCCGTTCTATTTTGGATATGCAAATTTATAAAATACGATTCTACAGGTCGCGCCTTACGCCAACTTCTGCTCCAGAATCGTGAAACATTAACATCCCTTCACATTACTCTCTGCCAGCCTCCTTTACCTTCTGTATTATCGTCATTTCTTTCATCTACAAGGTGATTTTTGTTTTGTGCTATAACCCGCTTCTTATTGCACATTATTTGCTTAGTCTCACATCAATTGCAAACTTTACATTACTGACACCGTTGTGTATTGATTTTTTCAAGTGCTATAAAGTGAAGATTTAGAACGACCCCAAGAAGATGTGAACCCATATAGTGCAAGAAATACCAGAGAATTCACTATGGATGAATAACAACTGCATGCAACGTGATTTTCACGACATGACTATATGCAAAGTGCCTGAAATCCAATATTAGGAACCCGCTTATATGTAGTGCGTATTTTGTGATTTTGTCAGAATGAAAGAGATGGGCGCCATTGGGATAGCAATATATGCATCTCACAAAATGCTTCTACTTATTATTTCATCCTTTCTTGCGTGACAATAAGCAAATGAATGGATTGCATGTTTTACAGTGTAATATCCTGAAAATTCGATATATTTTGTTGATATATGAAATGGTGATTTCATCGATTGCTCTATTAGTAATTCTTGCTCTGACCTCATCACCCAAAGAATACTAAACTAAAGGAAAAAGGCTACTGAGGACTTATTTCTAAAAGCCACCCGTTAATTTGAGATTTACTATAGTCGCGATTGATCGAATTCAGTCACGAATTACGATCCGATTTAAATGTCAAATTCTCAAGGATTTTCGGACCGAAACTTAGTACGGCACTTCATGATTTTGCGAGTTTACTTATGGAAATTTCAAAATTTGACATAATAGGACGTGTGTTGATCAAGAAAGAATTTAAAGATATTTTATTTTATTTTATTTTATTGAGCTTGATAATGTTGACTTTTCTGCCTCTCTCTCTCTCTCTCTCTCTCTCTCTCTCTCTCTCTCTCTCTCTTCCCTTCCCCCTTTCTCGGCTGAACACCCACCGACTCCCCACCAAACCCCATCATTTCCCCCACTTCTTCTTCTGTCTCCCTCACTTCTTCTTCTTCTTCTTCTTTTCTTTTCTTCTTCTTCGTTCTTTCTCCTTCCGCTCGGCTTCTCCATTTGCTGTTGCTCACCGCCGCTCATTCTCACCGGACCAGCCACCGCCGAGAGCCACTCCACCCCGCCACTGAACCACCGCCACCCCAGCTCCGTCTCAGGCCGTGTAGCACCGCCCCCAGCTGCCCGGAACCGCCCGTCGTCGGCCGTTTCAGCCGGGTGCGAGAAACGTCCATCGCCGGTCTCACCCTCCGTCCGCCTCCGCCGCTGTCCGGCACCCCAAACCAGCACCACCAGCTTTCATTACGTCCTTAGATCAACCCCCGAGCCGACCCGAACAAACCCGAACAGCCACCTACAGCTGCTCCTCCGTCGCGTCGTCCACCGCCGTTCTTGCTCGCCGTTCGTCCCCGCCGCTGCAGCTGCTGGTCTGCTGCTGTCCAGCCACCACCACCAGCTGCCATTCCACACCCGGAACAGCCCCGAGCAGCCCCTGAACAGCCCCACAGCAGCCGCTCCCTTCACCGCGCTTGTTTGCCGTCGTCCGCCACCCGCCGAACCCGAACCGGAAACCACGGCGGACAGCCGTACCGCTGCCGTCGTCCTCCTGGTAACGCCATCGTTAGTCGAGTAAGTTAACCCCTAATCCCGTGTTTAGGGTGTTAAACTTGATTAGGATAGTTTAATTTAGATTTAGATTAAGTTAATGGTTATTTAAGTAAGTTTAGTGTATAAGTTATTATTGGATTATTATATAACCTTTGGCAATAGGTTATCATTCGTATAATAAATTATCTTTGGATGTGGCGATAGGTTATTGGGGATTGGATGATAGGTTATCGGTGTTTTTAGCGAAAGGTTATCAGTAATGGTTCGATAAGTTATGATTATTTACGTGATAGGCTATCGTTGTGTTTGTGATAAGTTATCGCTATTTTCATGATAAGTTATCAATTATTTTATTATTATTGATTATTTTATTAAATATATTAATTTTCGGAATTAAATATTGATATTTTATTTAAAAATATATTAAAATAATATTAAAAATAATTTGTTTCCGAAAATTAAATATTAATATTTGAATGATTTTTAATACCAAATTGTGATTTTTATGCTTAGATTATGATGCTTAAGCTAAGAATTGTCGTGTTAATTAATTAGTATAGCTAAATAATTATAATAACTATTTTCAAGAAAGGATTTTGAGTTTTCGAAAATGAATATTTGTCATCGCTATGTCTACAAATTGAATTTGATGTCTTGAGAAAGAAAGCATGTTTGAAATGAGATTTACAAATCGATTGACTGTGTGCATGTGCGACCACTTGATATTGTTGTGTGACATTGATGTGAGCACCATTCATGTATACATTGGCTAAATGAAAACACAAGAATTGGCTTAAATGCTTGTGTGCTCGTGTGGTCACATGTCGGAGCCGTCTTGCTGTAGATCGCTTGACGATGCCTGATTTATCTGGGTCTTGCTGTAAATCGCTTGACAATACTCGATTTATCGGATGCTTGGAGATTATATGGATTGCCAATGCTCCGGATACCTTGTCATGGCCCAAGGTCGAACTCGATGCTCTTTACGAAATACCATCTTACTACAGATCATTTGATGTTGCCGTATTGGAATGCCGTCTTACTGTAGATCGTTTGACGATGCCGTGCCCGATGGGGCGGGACGATGTCCAGTCATGCCGGAAGGCTACCATCTTGCGGTTGATCGTTTGATGCGTAGTAGGCCCGAGGGGGCGTAATAACTGGAATATGTGTAATGCATAGTGCTTGATTATGAGATAGAAACTGCTAGGCATGGTACAGGACATGCCCAAGTGGGTTTTGTCTCATAATCGAGACATGCGCGACTGTGATGCATTGATGTATGCGAATTCTTATTATATGCTCTTGTTATGTGATATGTTTGATGCATCGCTATGACATATGACTACCTATGCCATGCATTATATGTGTGTCAAAGCAGGGTAAAGATGTCCGTGGTTGATTAATGACTTGTGTCCAGTGCATGGTCACGTGATTAGGGACCCCCGAGGCGAGTTGGCCTTCTAAACGGGGCTCAGGCCATTAACTTATTGAAACTTTCGTCTGATTTGTCATTGTTAATCATTTTTCAGGCCCTTAGCATGTCGATGCACCTAGTTTGGTTCAGGGTGTCTGGAAGCTAGCTTTTTGGGATCGATCTAATGGTGAAGTAGATTGGCCCCAGCCTGGTATTTTTTTGTTGGCTTTTGTGGTAATGCCTAAATTAGGCATGTAAAAATGTTCCCAGGGGTTAATCAAGTGAATATTAAAAATGGTGTTGTTGTTCAACTATTGTGAATCGTTTTCCTATCTATCCCTATTTATTGTAGTTGTCTGGTTGATTGTTGTTATCGCTTCCGCATGCGTAATTAAAAGATAAAATGAAGGGTCGACGACGAGTCCTGGAACGTCGCATCGTGATGACCATAGTGGGATGTTGCGCATCCGTAGGGTTCGGGACGTGACATATAGAGAGCTGAGTGTATTAGCATACAAGCTTAATGGCTTGTTTGTTTAAGATTTAGCAAAAAGCAAAACATTCCTACCAAAATTTAAAATATCATCCGACTTAAGAAAGAATTTTGGTAGAAACATATGCAAATCTAAGCATCAATATTTGTATGTTGTGTAGCCCAAAAAAAAATTATTTGTATGTTGTGAAAGTTTCAAGTGTTTCGAATTTGAGCAAGGTCAAATTGCGAGCCACAAAATTTAGCTTAGGCAAACAGTAAAAACCAATCCAAATAAACCTTGTCTTAGTCCTCGTATTATGGGGTCTTGTGTACCTTTTTCCACAAGTTCACCAGTTGCTACAGCCATCTATGTACATTAGCTATTTCAGCACTTCATATTGAAAGAAAATCCTGGTAAAGTGACATACTTCCCACCTTTATAAGATAGAAAAGAATGGGGAATGGCACGGTACAAAGATTTGGAGGAGTAGAACAAGGTTTCTGGAAAATAAATACTCAAAGCATGTTATCCTGGAGTTCTTGTCCTATAACAGTTCCTTTGCTTGAGTTCATATTCTATTACAAACTCACAAGTGCATAACGATGTTAGAGGCAGATACTGTTCTGTCATATGCTTAGTGATTATTCGTATTACCCAGTAAATTTCACCGGTTTTGCTTTTGAAACTTTTGCTTTTAGGTGCTTGCATTCACTGCAATTTCATAACGTCCAGCTGGACAGAAACTATGCTGAGTTGATATTTACTACACTTCTCGATGCTTCGTCTGACCTATCCATCCTCGATCTCTATAACAATGAGATGCATAGTACACTTTTTTTTCTTTCCATCGTTTTCTTTTTCAGGGAAAAAACTAACTTCAAAGTCAAATGTACTTTTCTTGTAGATATCAGGATGCCTTTCTAGTTTCACCTGGAAATACGAAGGTACCGGAATCTCATCTACAAGAGCTACCAAATCATTTGCTTCATTACGCGTGCTTAAACTGAGGTATCACCCCTTTTTCTTGATACAATTGTTTACCTGGGATACAACATACAGCAGATACTAGGATGCAGACAGAATGAATGGTTTTGGATGGGGGATTTGGTGATTAATGGCTCGAAATAATCCTAGACATCCTCTTATTGTACTTATTTTTAATATCAGTATCTCTTGCATTTAGGAGAAATGATCTTTACAAACAAGATGCAGCCAATCTTAGGCACGTTCTTGTTCACATGCCTGCCTTGCGGACATTGGACTTAAGTGAGAATCCCATTGGGATGATGGGCTCAGGCCAGTACAAGTTTTACTTATAGCTAGTTTCTTTTTTTTTTTTTTTTGATAGTATCTTCCCCTATCTAACTCCTTTTTTGGCCGAGTCATCTGGAAAAAGCTTTCCGCTACCTTGAGTTTGGAAAAGTGCAACCTTTCCGCTAGTGGGGTTATTGAATTGCTAAACGTCCTATCAACATTAGATGAACCACTCAGTTCTCTTTCTATTTCAAATAACAATTCTCTTTCTATTTCAAATAACAAACTTGGCAGGAGTCAGCCATATAGCAGAAGCTTTGGTGAAGTTTATGGGCACATCTCACCAAACTCACTAAAAAGTTGGAATTCAATTACTTGATACAAATAAGGAGAGGAGATCCCTATATATCCAAATACCTTTTCGATTATAGCCCTAGATCTCTTCTCAATCTAGCGGTAAAGATTATATTTCCCCCATCTCCTAACTACCCAGGAATGCTCTAGAATAGTATACAATTCCCATATTGCCCATTTCTTTTACAATTCTCAATATGTTCTACTTTAATATACACTAGAAAAATTATGTTGAATTACTATCATTTGTTCAAGACCAAATCGAAGACAAAGGAAACACATTGTTTAGCTACGGTAGATATTCAGCAGTTTCGCACCTTTTTGTTTTGCTTTGTCTTGCAATTTAAAGAAAAAATAAGCTTCATATGGGATTATATTCATATTATTACAACAGTGAACATTAGTATTTACCTCCTCAAAATTAGGAGACAACAGAGTTATATTTATTCTAGCGATGATGTGGCTTGCCATGATCTCAAAAGAGAATTCGATTAATTTATCATCTTTGAGTGATCTGTATCCCAAACCTTATTCAACATTAACATAAATTATCAAACATGAATACTTTCGAATGTAGTCCCTAGGGGTATTAAAATAAGAAAAAATAGAGCACACGAGTGGCCTTATCCAACATTGATTAGAGAATTATAATTATCCTCTCTCTCAAAAGAATAAAAGCCACCTGAGTATAATATTTTTGAACACCAATGTATGTTGTAATTTACTCTTAAATAAACCTGGCTAAAGAAACTTTTTGCACCTTTCCCATTATGTCCCTTGACGGCCATTGGGCAACGCCGGTGAGGGCTGTAGGGCCCTCACCCGACCTTGTCCAAATCAGGGTGAGGCCATCGTGGCAGCCACCGCCCGATACCCTACCCTTGCTTGGTGTGGGCAAAGGCAGCCTCACAGGTCGGCATCACCCAGTGGTCGGCAAGGGCTAGCGGTCCCTCCTCGGTCACAATAAAAATAAATTAAAGAAGGAAAAAGAAAAGAAAAACAAAAAATTCGAAAATTTATTAAAATATTATTTAAAATTATCCACATCAGCAAATTTTGGCCAAAATTGACCGAATGTACTCAATTAGAAAAATTCAAATAACAATTTGCATAATGTGGATGAGAGATATTTAAATTCTAAAAATTCGAAAAAATGTTGTGGATTAAATGATACAGTTATTTGTGTAAAATAGCAATTATAAACAATGAACTAGAGTAATCAATCTAAGTCGCATACATGGATTTTTCTGAATACTATCACAATATTTAAGGTAGAGTTGGTTTGATTTTCTATTAGAGATATAAAAGTTTGTGGATTGTATATTACTCCTCTTTGAGTTCCAAATACGTGAAACAATCGCGTACTTGCCCGCAAGAGAGATAAAGGAAGAGGATTCATATCATTTTTACATCAATAAATTCATAATTGGAAGACGCAATTGCATAATTCAATTGATTTAGCTTATTAGAATGTCCAATCGAAGAAAGCTTAAATCAATAGATGGAGAGAGGATGTATGTATATAGAACACATTATAATTGCGTATTTAAGTGGTACTGGATCATACTTAACATTGATGATTCCCGTATTATCAATGAGGTGAATCGACACTCTTTTGATTGCTAATATGAGAAGTGTAAAGTATTTCTTCATACATGTTTATTTTGAGAGTTAGTAGAGAAAACACCAACTATATATAAAGAACTTTTTACACTATACGCAAGTGGTCTAATACACTATTTAATTGAGAAAAATTTCTTTGCACTAATGTAGGCTTTATATTTCCTTATTTTAGACTCAATTTGTTTTGCAAAAAATGAACGTTTTAAAGTTCAAGTACTCAAGATAGGTGCTGTTGAGTTGGGTTCATCTGGCTTTCGACAGCTACAAAAAGTGACGTACAGCAAGCTTCTGAAAATTGATATAAGATTAACACTGACTTTCTATTCAGCGTCTTTTATAGGACAGTCACCATGTTTAACCGAAGTCATTTAATTTGCTTGGTATAGGAAAAATGACGGTGGGATTGAATCGGCGAAATTTTTGTCGAAGCTCATTGAATGCGTGCCGGAGCTTCTTGCAGTCGATGCTGCATACAATATTATGCCTCCAGAATCTCTCCCTGTCATATGCTCGGCATTGCAAGCTGTGACAGGTAATTTCATTCCATAAATACCTTGTAAGTTCTTCTTTTGGCTGATACGAATGACTTCACCATACACTTGCGACATTGGTAATCTTGTGCTCTTGAACTTGAGAGGACATAATTTCGACAAACTTGCCAATGATGCTAGCGTGCTTGTTGATCTTGAGCGGGATGGAAGACTTCGTATGTAGACACCCCGATGATGATGATCGCCTGCCAAATGTGACAATTGGGTAAGGAACTCCGTGCGTGTATGATTAACTTGTGACAGTGGGGTGAGGAACTCCGTGCGTGTATGATTAACTCCATATGTCTTATATTTCCTTTCAGGTACTCTTGGATTGTTGTTGAGAGTATCAGAGACTACATTTGGTCTTATCAGTCATCTCAAGCGGCATCCTCGTTTTTAGGGCTGTACAGAGATTTTTCAACTTAACAGGCACCGGGTTTTTATGGCCAATACAAGATTCGAGCAACTTTTTTTTTCGCCTTATGGAGTATGATTAGCTGGACTATCTGTGAGCTTTTGACTATATGCTGTGATGCAGTTGGAGTATCTTTGGCAATTCTAACTCGTCCAATTGCGCAAATCTGTAAGATTTCTCGATCGAGAACTGTCTGGCCTTCAGTGAACCCTTTGGAGTATAGCCTGGTCGGAATCTCTTTCTGTTCCTAACAATGGTTATTAAATTGCCCAACCCTCAGAAGTTTTTATGAGAAAAAATCAGCCAACCTGTAAATTTCCATTGAGATCTTTCTTTCTACTATTCTGAAATCAATAAAATATAATAAATTGTCAAACGTCAGAATAGCAAAGCCCGGCATGATGGAGCAAAAGCGAAAGAGCGCACGAGTCTCTGCATTGGATGATTGGAAGTCGTCCACTTTCGTAGATATGAAGACTCCATTTGGTGTCTTGTACTGCTTGATAATCATCATAAGCTCACCTCTTACGGGACTATGCAGTCACTAGATCGTGGAGATATCTACTACTTCTGTCCAAAGGAAATTATGGGGGGCAGATCGTAAATAATGACAACCACCTGTGTATTCGTGGTATCATTTTTCGTTTAAATCAATGTAACCATAAAGTGACCTTACAACATGAATTCGGTGGGTGCAGATCATAATTCATAATGAAATTTCTGTGAAATCGGATCACTTTTCATCAACCTGGAGCGGGTTTAATTTGCTTTGCAAAATGTAAGTTTTGCTTATGCTCTTTTGGGCCAAATGTTGGGGTTGTGTGGTGGATAGATCCCATTGGACGAGCTCCTCCGTGGTACCGTCCCACGTCCTGGTCAGTCGGGTCGCCCGGACCCACCTTGCCGCACGTGCTGAACCCGAGTCCGACGAGGTCGTCCTGGCCCGACTGACCGTGACTGACCGGCAAGGACACGCGGTGGCACATTTCGTATATCGCTCCCATTGCGGAGGCAATTTTATCTCTCTACGTCGAACCAACAACCTCCGGTCAATCTGCTTTCTCTCTCCTCGTCGTACGGATCCCCCAGCGTCTTCCCGGCGAAACGTGAGGCAGTGATGGGGATGCGTGTGTGTATGTTCTGTTGGAATGGTGATTGTTGGAGCGAAGGTTCTGCGAAAATTCAGAAAGACTGGAGTGATTTCTCGATCGAAGTTTTACCTATAAAAAATATCCTTTCAATTTCTCCCGGGATTTTTTCAATACGTTGGTTCGTTAGTTAACAGTGAGATGCTAATGGTTGATATCTGCGTTGCGGATTTTTGAGTGTTATTGTTGTCGTATTACAACTTTTGATTTTGTAGCATTGTGGAGCTTTTAACTTCAAACATCGTTTCGACCAAAATAAAGAAAAACTTCAAACATCGTCTCCGTGACTTCTTGCTCCCGCCTTTCTTCTAGGGCCTGTTTAATAACCTGAAATGAGGTCAATGTACAAATCAATCAAGCTCGGTTGACTTAGGGTGCATTTGTTTCGCGCAAAACATTTTCCTCATTTTTCCGGCCTTTGGTCTGTTTAGGAAAATGAGTCAACAGAAAATGTTTTCCTACCAAAGCTTAAATTTAGGAAAATGATTTCCTCTTTGAAAAAGCCGGAAAACGTTTTCCGAAATCTGATTAGCTATCGGCACTTGGAACCGAAACTCTACGCTTGAGCACAAAAACCCCAACGCTGGTTCCCGGGTCTTGGCATTTAGGACCAGGTCTCGGTGGCCGAGCTCGAGTCTATCGAGGCCGGGCCCGAACCATTGGTGCCCGTATCCGATGCTTCGCCACCCGAACTCAGTTCCATAAAGGCCGAGCTCGGGTACGTGATGCTCAAACTCTAATCTCGACCCTCAGGCTCGGGTCCACAATGCGGATCCTGTGACATTCCGAAATTCCACAAATTGGAATTTATTGAATAATTGAGTTTTATGAGATGTGCTGGCAGTAAGTTCTCGCCCGGAACTGATCATTCCTGGGAATGCTAACCATTAGGGAAAGGCTATTAGGGGAAATTAAATTCGCGTGACTAAAGGAAATTCGATCATGAATGGATTTCGACCATTAAATCGCGGAAGTGATATTTTGAACCACTGTTAGCTGATCCAAGGATAGTTATGGGTCAGTTCGCCGCTGTCCTAGTAGTGGATCGCGGGTGATTCCGTTGGACCACGAAATGACTTGACGGATGATTCTGAAATTATACCGAACGATTGTACCCCTAAGGTCAAGTGATTGATCTTCGCGATTTTAATGACAACCGAGGTCGTCACGTACCGAACGGATTTGCACGTGACTCGATTCAGTATCAGTCATGAGTCGATTCAGCGAATTTCCCCAGCAAGCTATCCGTTAGCTCGAGAAACGCTCGAGTTGCGTTTAATAGAATTTAATTATTGAATTTTTGCCCAAATTGAACACCGGAAAATTAGGAAGTCACGCCGGAACGTTAGGACGACATTGCATGTGACACGTGTGAATTTTTGGTGCGCTCAATTCCTTCGGAAAAATTCGATTTAGGCAAGAAACGGAGAAAGTGACCAAAATACCCCTTGAATTTATTAAAGGGCAAGCTTTAAGAGTAAAGGGCATTTTGGTAATTTTGCCCTAAAATTTTGATTGGACAAGTTTACCCTTGGATTTTTGGGAAATTACAAGTATACCCTTGGATATTTTTGTGCTAGAATCGATCTCGGCCGTCGGATCAAGATAAGATCGAATCGTGACCGTTGGATTAAAAATAAGAGGAAAGGGTATTATGGTCATTTCTACCTTTGGTCAAGATTTACTATTTAGGTCAAGAACACTTCTTCTTCTCCCCATTCTCCTTCTTCCTTGCCGTGAGACCCCTCCCCCATTTAGTTTTTTTTTCTTCTCCCCACCGTGAGCTTCCTTGGCCATTCCTCCCTCCATCGCCGACGCCGCCGCTCACCACCACCACACCGGACCGCCCTCAAGCCACCGTCCACGCCGTCGTACACCACCACCATCAACCTCACCGCCATATTTCTCTCTCTTTCCCTCTCTCTCTCTCTCTCTCAAGGTGGCCGTGAGCCCCATCAAGGAGGGCCAGACCGCCGTCGCTCAAGCCGGACGCCGTCATGAGCCGTACGCCGTCGCCGTAGAGTGCCGCCGCTTCCCGTTCTAGCCGATTAAGTCTAGAACTTAGTAAGTCATACTCTAATCCCGATTTAGGATATTGGGTATTGACGGATAATTTGATTCGGGGTGAAATTGACAATATGCGGGTGTGAAATATTGGGGTTTAGGATTGGAATGTTGTGGCAGGCCTTGAGGATTATTTTTGGAATTTTTGGAGGACAATTTGAAGTGAATTACAAGCTGTGATTTACTGTTCACAAGCTGCGAATTACTGTTCACAGGGCTGTGATGACTTGTTCGGGACGCATTGGATTTTTAGAACCGTTATTTAATGGCGAGAAAGTTTCGTGAAGGATCAGAATTGATCCGACGCCATTTGGGTGGAGAAAGTTGGCAATTTACGTGTTTTAGGCGTGTTTGAATTATTCTGGATGGGGTTGATTTAATTGGGTGCATATTTGTGTGTTTATATAGTGGACATATGTCTGTTTGGTGCACGCGTGGGCCAGATTGAATTAATTGTTGATATTGGCCATGTGAATTGTTGAGTGAACTCTATCTGCGTGTGACTCGACGCGTACACTGATCGCGTGTGTTGGGCCAGTTGCGTGTGGTAAATGCATATTGAGTATGTGCATGAGTAAGACAAAGTTGTGGTGTGACTAGTGATTGTGGGAAAGTATGTGAAGGTGTGATAGTGCGAGAATAGGATCGGGCCGGGTATCGTAAACTCGGGCAGCGATCACGTAGGTCTGATGCATTCGGCACAGGCTGAGACTTGAAAAAGCAAGTATGAGAATCGGTCCGAGGCACAATCAGCTCGGGTGAGACCGGGATTGGACCAAGGCATCTTAAGGTCGGGTTTCAATCATGTAGGCCTGTCGCATTTGGCGCGGGCTGAATTGGGATCGGGCCTGGGGCGTATGATGCTCAGGTCGCGATCGGGGCCTGAGGCATGAACGAGTACGCGGGCCGAAAGTGTGGTGATGAATGGTCACAGTGTACCTGAGGCGTGTACTTCAACGCGAGTCACTTGCGAGGATTGTGAAAGTGGAAAATGAGAATGGAAGGAATAATGGGATGAGAAAGGTACGTGCGCGTGTTGCATACGAAGTGATCGTGATTGAGTGTGAGTGTGTGCATTATTGAGCCTGACAGTCTTAATTGATGTGCTTGCGATGTAATTACTTGATATACGTGAATGTGTGTGTTTGCATAATTGTCTGGAGGTACGTGATAGCTTAGGTTGGGTTTAGGGGTGTACTTGCTGAGATATAATCTCATGGTTGTGTAAACCAACAATTTTCAGAACCCCGACCTGAGCGATGAACCCTCCACCACCGCCACCAGTACATTTTGGAGTACCAGTACATACAGAGTATGAGGTAGCTGAGTTTCCGATGGGTGATGGGATGACCTGGATAAGACACACGACGATCGTGTTTGTAGAAGTGGGAAAGCTTGCCTTGGATGAGAACCATTTTTGAGGTTGAACGTCGGGTCATCGACTCCTTTTTTATTTTGGTAGTTTCAATAACGTGTGTACTGGTAGTCAGAGGTTTGTTTTATTGTATATATGGTGGAACAAATTGAACAAGAAATGAAAATGTATATTCTCCTAATTCTCCCCAGTTTAAGTTTGTCCGGGTGTTTTATGGTTTCCGTTTGCGCGATTAAATCTCTGATGTTTAGTTGAGATCGGCGATAACCTGGGACGTCGCAACTGTTCGACCGGAGGCGGGATGTCGCGGGCTCGACGGGTGTTCGGGGCGTGACAGATCCGCTCGGGCTGGGGTCCTTGGTTGATGAAATGTTTGTTCATATAAAAATATTTTTTTAAAAAAAAATACGAATTTGTAACTATTTTTTATTTAAAATTCCAATTTATTGTTATTGTTATTAAGAATCGAATTATTTGTTATTTGTAATTATTTTTCTTCTTCCTAGGCCGGTCGATGGCCACGTCGTCGGTCGGTGAGCTCACGCCTCGCCAGATTGGGCGATAATTGAAATATACACTTCTTCCGGATGTTAATTGAAATGTGTTAATTAAATATACATTTCCTTTGACCAGTTTATCTATCATCCCTATTTCATTTTGATATATATATATATATATATATTAACAACAAAAACGATTCAATTTAGTCTAAACATAGATTTGGACGGTCGGATTTAACATAGATTTTTGGTCCACCTTATATGGTGTAAGTACTAAGTAATTTAGATTTGGACTCTGATTTGAAAGTCCATGGATTTCTTGTGTCTTAGGGAGTGGATTGCTCGGGTTTAATCATCTTCATTCAGCTGTGGTGCACCGAAGAAAAGGGACCGGTGTTTGTCACCATGTTCAACCCACTCTCAACTATTTTAGTTGCCGTCCTAGCATATTTCGTCCACGGTGAGAAGCTCTACATGGGCAGGTAATTCTAAAAAGACCATACTTCGCATATATTTTTAGCTTTTTTTATCAGTTTATCTGAGGATTAGTTTGTGGCATCATCATCAGCATAATCGGGGCAGTCATTGTCATTATCGGGCTGTACTTGCTGCCGTGGAGGAAGGAAGAAGGGCAAGGAACTCTAGTCGAGTCTGAGGAGCAATCTTACTCAACTTCCGATGGACTAAACGTGGAAAAGCTGCAAGTCATCACCGAGCTTAAGAGAACTATCAAAAGCTGAAGCTTAGGAACTAAATGCGGACGCGACGTTACAACAGAGTCAGAGTCCTTGTTAATTTGTTGTTTTTGCATCAAAATTTTCAAAGAAGAGAATATAAGAAGCCTCAGAATCTCCAATGAGCAAAGAATCTATTCCTCAGATATTCCTCTCTTCCTCGACACACCAGCCATACATAATCTTGGCATGAAACTCTCCCACGAATCAAACGAACACAAAAGGTGACACACAAAGGGGTGTCATTGGGTCGGGTCGGGTCGGGTCGGGTCGGGTTTTCATGATACCCGACCCGACCCGAAATATACAGGGTCAGGCTTGACCCTACCCGACCCGACCCAAGACCCTGTTCAGCATATACTCCAAGAATAGGGTTGGGTCGGGTCGGTCCGGGTCGGGTTTAGGGCTTTTTTTTTCTCTAGAGCGAAGCCGATGGAGTCCGGGACGAATCGGGGGTTGACGAGGAGGGGGCTCGAGGGCCGGAATGCCACCAAGCACTACGACTACGACGCGTCCTCCTCGTCGCACTCGCCCGACGACTCCTCGTCCTCCGCCTCGGCCTCGCTCCACACGCGGTCATTGTTGCCGACGTCCGAGAGGGAGTCACCGAATATGAATTGCACAATCTTGCAGTGGCATCCACCTATGGCAATTCCTAGAACCGTCACGACCAGCAACATCACCGCGAACGCAAACTTCATGATCGGAAACTCCCACTTCCCGGTCCTCCAACTCAACTAGAAGCGAAGATTATCGGTGCTGTTCTTGAAAGAATGGGGAGGAAGGGAGCAATTTAAAGCCAGAGCAGAGATAAGTCCGGGTCGCAGGGCGAGACCCGCCGCCAGTGCCGCTGGCTCGAGCTGTCGCGGCGGTCGTCGTAGCGATCGTACGAGGGGCTGAGGCTGCGGCCGCGGCGATCGGGCTCGTGGCCGTTTCAGCTCGGTCTTTTTTGACACCCCTAACACACATGCATGTAAAACAGAATTTTCTGGGTTAATAACACGTTCTATAATTGCCTGAATTAGGCATCAAAATAAAAAAAAAATGGGCCAAAGGAGATTCGCATATGATCGATATGAGGAAATGGTACAACTTGAGCAACAATAGAGGAACTTCTCAGGGCATCTAACTCTACAGGCAGAGATGGCATGAAGCAACTGGGCTCCATATAGTTTTGTACCTAATTTTAAGTGACGGGGTTGACGAGATAGGACACATATCACAATAGTGATCAATTTAGTCCTTTTGGCCGACAAGACTCAATTGCAAATTGTGAAGAAATTAAAAACTCAGCAGATAAAATTGAAATGATTAGGACTTTTTTGGTATTTTTCCCTGTCAAAATAATGTACGCATTAGCAATACACCCATGTCTTTAGTATGACGAGAATAACAACACATAAAATAATTTGTTTTTGCCCGTAAATTCTGGTACTTAGCAATAACCTATCATTAATATATACGTACTTCTTGTCTTTGTTAGCGAAACCTAGTGAATATGCATTGAACTTCTAAGAGATTAAGGTCCAAATTACAATCTTCCTATTCGTTTTAATTTATGGTCTTTCGGACAAAGGGTTTGATACTTTCTACTGTTTTACTAGATTTGGCTACAGCATAATCATTGCTAGCTTAAAGAAAACTCAAAATTTCGACTCTATAATACCGGAAGAAAAGAGGTATCTCGTTTAGTATCGAACAATAATGAAAGCATACTTAGAAGAAAGCAATTGCTTGACCACGCAAAACATTGACATTTTTGCGTTCTTTTGGAGCCGCAAAGTGACTATCTCTAGCTATCATGATCACCACGTGACCGATCAAATCGCTGAGATTAACAATGTATGCTAGGCAAAGTCAACAATGATCATGACACTGGTTCACTCTACATTACTATAAATTAAAGTACATAGGACATACTTGGTATAACCAGGAAGCTAGTCAACGCAAATCCTTGCCCGAAACTTCATGCGTATCCCATGTAAATCATTTTTACTTCTTTTATCATCATTAAGGATGGCACATGATATAATCCAGAACTATGAAGCTCAGACACATGAATAGCACGCCTGGAATTACTTCAAAGTTCGAAAAACTCAACAAAAATAAAATAAAAAATCAAGCTAGATCATAAAATGTGTAATAAAAAAAAACTTAGCATCAGAAAGACGATGCCTACACAAGATTATGCTGTAAATTTTCTCAAACATTTTGATAAACAAGTCAAAGCATGAAATGGACTTTGACCACAGCAGCAGCCCTCGGTAAACACATGAACATCCGAGCAAAAACTGATCTACTCAAGCACTATGCTTCCTTTCTCGTGTCCCTTGATGAAAATCTGCAATTGGAAAAGCAGTAAACGGCACATCCATTGTCAGTCAGCATGCACTGAATATTTTGAAGACACTTTATGGAATGCTAGATGCAAAAATACATCCTCGAACCATAAAGTAGACTGTTAATCATGTAAATAACATTCACACATATGTGTACACTTAAAGAATTGTTTGAAACACACTACGATTATAAAATGTTTTAACATCTTGAGACCAAATAATTAACATCAACATTCACTGTCATCACACACAAACAAGAGAGAATCTTATGATGCTAGAATCGGCACCAATAATGTAACATCCAGATTTGCACTGGACATGAATACAAAGAGTCGCAAAACTATAGTTCAAAAGTTATATTGAGATGAGTTCACCTCAAGAATGGGGACTACATGAACTGCAAATTTGACTTAGGTTGAAGATATTAACTAAGACAATGAACAGTATGATCAGAATGAACCAAGAATCAAGAATGAAGAGCAAGGATGCCGTCTAACTTCATCTTGAAGACTTTTTCTAGTGTCCTTGTTGTGATAGATTTTCTATAATTATACGAGGGAATGTATTGTTATTACAATCTTTCCATATTTCTTCCCTTGAAGAAGTAAGTAAAGAAAGAAACAGAGAGATAACCTGACGCAATAATAAACTGCCCATCGGGGGTTTACTTTAATCCATGTCTGTCGCAGTTTCAAACCTCGAGTCCTGTGTCGACTCCACACTTTTGCATATAATCTGATCGTACAAATGAGGTGACGTTACACCACCAAGAATAGAGCTGAGCTCTATTCCACCAATCCCACCAATTCAGCGCACACGGACATCTGAGCAGGATATCACACCAAAACCTCGTGCTTCAAACTGTCAGCACAATGAAAGCCTCATCATAATCACCATCTCATGTGCCTCGCCCAACCATCACGATACGATTGAAGGAACTAAATTCGAAAGCTCGTGCCAATAGAAAGCATCCGAAAACGCAAAAAGGGAAAAGCCAAGAAAATCGAGAGAGAGAGAGAGAGAGAGAGAGAGAGAGAGAGAGAGAGAGAGGACGAGGTGGGCATACACATGCACCCGACACTTTCCCCATTTGTGAGATTGCATGGACTTTCGACTTTGTTTGTTGCTTCGATCCGTACTAAACAGCTTAAAACGAGAAGCCTGACTGCGTGGATCCATGTGAATGGATTTTCTGTTGTTCTTGGTCCATCGTGGTCAGCCATGTGCGTATTTCACGAGGGAAGTTCATGCTCATGTGAGCTGAAACTCAGGTCTTCTGGCATTCTGGCATCCTACGTATAAAAAGAGGCAACGTATCGCTCTTGTTTCTGTGCGTGGTTTCTCTCTTCCATTCTTTCATGCAAGGCCACTCGGCCCAGAAAGGTTTGTCCCTTCCACACGCTTGTCTCTGCAAACACACGGCTTTGGCGATATAGCGGTAGCGACTTCAGCACTTTCGTTCACGATCTTTCCTTCTTTCTGCCGCATCCGGGTCATCCTGAATGGACAGCCAATCGGCATCTGTGCTATAGTGTAGTGTGGGCTAGTAGCAAGAGAAAGAGTAGCCTCCACTTGCGTTAGAGAACGCGGGATGAACGTTTGGACTTTGGCGGGGAAATTCACACGGTGCTCCTGCTATGCAGATAGAGAGCGACAAACAAAGTGATGTTCAATATATGCCGGCCTGGACTCGGGACTTTATTCCTTAACTTGAAGGATATCGAGGCAGATGGAGGGGTCACATTCGTGTTCAACAAGCTCTCGATGGGGATAGAAGAAGACGAAGAAGAAGAAGAAGAAGAGTATAGGCTGAGAGGGTGGGTTCGGAGAAGAGCTCAAGCACATAAGAGATGGAATTGGAGAGCAATCAGGGGGGTTTCTTGAGGAGAGGGCTGCTGATGGGATGGAAGAAAGAGAGCCGGAGGAACTCAAGGCACGGTACGGGTGAAGGAAGTCAGAGACGGTCGGTCGCTTTTTTTGACATATGAGGATGCTCTTCCTATCTCCAAAGAGTCGCCTTCCCCCTTAAAAGATATCGAGAGGAGAGCGCGGAGCTCCTTGGGTGGGCGGGAGCCAGGTGGGGCAGAGAGCGCGGCGGCTGAGAGGGGAGTGCGTACGTATTACGTAACGTACATCTTCGAGCTCCATTTATATATATATATATATATATATATATAGAGAGAGAGAGAGAGAGAGAGAGAGAGAGAGAGAGAGAGAGAGAGGCCTTTCTCCTTCTTCTCCAGCTACTTCTTTGCTGCTGCTGCTCGGCGGGACCGCACGTGGACGTGGAAGTGGGGGGAGGATTCCGGAAACTTTTTTCCTTCGATCCTGAACAAATGGGGGCTCCTCCAAAGGAGGGGGTGGGGGTGTTCTGTCGTTTTCTGGACCTTTTTATTTGTGCAAACACTGACGTGGCGACGACTAGATGGCCGTGCCGTTCCCTATCCTTCCCCTCCCTCCCGTGAAAATATTTTTCTCTCGGTTTGTGGGAAATTAGCGGTAATAAAGTGTATCGCTGTTGTTGCAAATCATAACTTGGACACGTCTATGAGCATATGGTACTTTTTAATTGTTTCGTGAAATTGTATAGGTAGTAAAAATGAAATGCATCTAGCATTGGAAGTGCCCTACGTTCATATGCATCAGCTTAGTTTGATGAATATTGATGTATCATCCTTTCCCAAGGTGTGGCACGTGGAGATTCGTGTTCGACTCATCGGCCATGGCAAGGCTCAAGGCCAAAGCAACCAACTCGCAAGTGCAGAACCCGACTCGAGTGGAAGTCGTCACAGCTTTAATGCACAAATCGATCGTGGCCGCATTGAACAAGGTATCCAACCTTGAAAAGCCTGTGGGAGTGATCCTTCCCCTGAGCATCCGCCAGAGAGCCGTCCCGAGTTTCCCTGATGACTCCATGGGGAATTACGTATGGGTCATGACCGTGCTATGCTCGCCTGAAGAGAAGGATAATGGCCTGACCGACCTCATCAACCATTATCAAGAAATCAAGGACAAAGTAGACGGTCCATTTGTGAAAGGTTTCGTAGGTGATGGTGGATTGGTCATGCTACGTAAAGCCATTAGGGAAATTGGTGAGTCGTTCACCGGCGTGCAAGATCAAGTGACGATCACGAGCTGGCGTAACTCTGGTCACTACGAAATTGATTTCGGCTGGGGGAGGCCGGCATGGGTGAGCATGGTCGGGTTCACAGGGGAAATTCAAAACAGGCCGATGAACTTCGTGACTCTACTGGACACGAAGTCGCGCAAAGGAAAATGCATCGTTTCATCTTACTTTAGTTTTTCCCTTTTTCAGCATTTATTGAAGAATTCTAGATTGGAAAGTTCGGTACTTTGGGGGAGCAGAACGAGGAGTCATGTAAGTTATCCTTCCCTCCAACCACCCTCTCCATACATAACTAAATGCGGACATATCCGTGGACCCACCCGCGCGCTTCTCTTAGAAATCCTTCTAAGAAGAGCAGACAATGGGAGACAACTTAATATTTAAAGTAGAAGGTAGCTGAAGGCAGGCATGCTGGAACACCCTTTTTGCATTACTTTGGCTGATGATTGGGAAGTAAGGCAATTGGGATACTATGGTTAGTGAAGTAGTCGCAGTCTTAAAAAATCACGACACTTTTTCAGATATAAATTTTTGGCGCTGCTCTTTATGCTTTGAGTTTCCGGTAGATTGCTTAATAAGGGGGTATGCAAGAGGATTTCACTCCTAGTTTTTCACTTTGGACTTTTAATCACAAATTTTGTTCGACAACAGAAGCCAATAAAAAAAATTTGACATATCACAAGCTAACACGGGTTGATCTGAACTTCCATGGTTTCTTTTGTGGTATTGTCAAAGCCACAAAGTTAACAAATGTAAGAATAATATTTTCCAAACACTAATTTTGACAAAGGCCGTTGCTATAGCTAACAGTCACATGACACGGCTAAAGCCAAAGAAAGCCATTCTGGGGATGATGCTTTTTACATCTGTCTGCTTCTAGACTGGCCATCTCTTCACTCACTCCAGCATCTGCGCAAGTAAGCCAGCATCTCTGAAGATTGAATACTTCAACTCTGCAACAACCTCATGGCAAGATAGAGCGAGAATCTGCCTACTATGGATTAGGTGTCGGTGCATGATTTTGCACAATCCACTGTTTTTGTTTTGTGACATTTAGTTCTCGTGAGAGGAGCACGAGCAACAGACTATTGATGATATTAACTATGATGGTAATAAAACACTGAGAAGATTCTATTGAGATATTGCCAGGAGAGGCAGTGTAGATCTGCACTTTCTGCCAAAAGTGCTTCCTTTTGTTACCTGTACCATGTTCAACGGGAAAGAGTCTTGGGCAACGGCCATTGGGGTCAAACCAAGTGTATATATGAAGTATAGATGGCATGAGGTTCACTTGCACTTCTTAGCAACTGATTACAAACAAAGACACAGGATTCGACATGAACATGGGTAGTTGTGCTTTAATATAGGTAGCGCACGTGAGATGATGTCCAAATTTAGGACTAAAATACTTCGATAACTTTCTTTTGGCCATATATATCACCTAAGCATATTCTTCACATATTAATTAAATGCTTTGCCCTTCTATTTTGGATATGCAAGTTTATAAAATACGATTCTATAGGTCCGCGCCTTACGCCAACTTCTGCTCCAGAATCGTGAAACATTAACATCCCTTCACATTACTCTCTGCCAGCCTCCTTTACCTTCTGTATTATCGTCATTTCTTTCATCTACAAGGTAATTTTTGTTTTGTGCTATAACCCGCTTCTTATTGCACATTATCTTGCTTAGTCTCACATCAATTGCAAACTTTACGTTATTGACACTGTTGTGTATTGATTTTTTCAAGTGCTATAAAGTGAAGATTTAGAACGACCCCCAAGAAGATGTGAACCCATATAGTGCAAGAAATACCAGAGATTCACTGTGGATGAATAACAACTGCATGCAACGTGATTTCCATGACATAACTATATACAAAGTCCCTGAAATCCAATATTAGGAACCTGCTTATATGTAGTGTGTATTTTGTGATTTTGTCAGAATGAAAGAGATGGGCGCCATTGGGATAGCAATATATGCATCTCGCAAAATGCTTCTACTTATTATTTCATCCTTTCTTGCGTGACAATAAGCAAATGAATGGATTGCATGTTTTACAGTGTAATATCCTAAAAATTCGATATATTTTGCTGATATATGAAATTGTGATTTCATCGATTGCTCTATTAGTAATTTTTGCTCTGATCTGATCACCCAGAGAATACTAAACTAAAGGAAAAAGGCTACTGAGGACTTATTTCTAAAAGCCACCCGTTAATTTGAGATTTACTATAGTTGTGATTGATCGAATTCGATCACGAATTACGATCCGATTTAAATGTCAAATTCTCAAGGATTTTCGGACCGAAACTTAGGACGGCGCTTCATGATTTTACGAATTTGCTTATGGAAATTTCAAAATTTGACATAATAGGACGCGTGTTGATCAAGAAAGAATTTAAAGATATTTTATTTTATTTTATTTTATTGAGCTTGATAATGTTGACTTTTCTGCCTCGATCTCTCTCTCTCTCTCTCTCTCTCTCTCTTCCCTTCCCCCTTTCTCGGCTGAACACCCACCGACTCCCCACCAGACCACATCATTTCCCCCACTTCTTCTTCTGTCTCCCTCTCTTCTTCTTCTTCTTCTTCTTCTTCTTCGTTCTTTCTCCTTCCGCTCCGCTTCTCCATTTGCTGTTGCTCACTGCCGCTCATTCTCACCGGACCAGCCACCGCCGAGAGCCACTCCACCCCGCCACTGAACCACCGCCACCCCAGCTCCGTCTCAGGCCGTGTAGCACCGCCGCCAGCTGCCCGGAACCTCCCGTCGTCGGCCGTTTCAGCCGGGTGCGAGAAACGTCCTTGGCCGGTCTCACCCTCCGTCCGCCTCCGCAGCTGTCCGGCACCCCAAACCAGCACCACCAGCTTTCATTACGTCCTTAGATCAACCCCCGAGCTGACCCGAACAAACCCGAACAGCCACCTACAGCTGCTCCTCCGTCGCGTCGTCCACCACCGTTCTCGCTCGCCGTTCATCCCCGCCGCTGCAGCTGCTGGTCTGCTGCTGTCCAGCCGCCACCACCAGCTGCCATTCCACACCCGGAACAGCCCCGAGCAGCCCCTGAACAGCCCCACAGCAGCCGCTCCCTTCACCGCGCTTGTTTGCCGTCGTCCGCCCCCCGCCGAACCCGAACCGGAAACCACGGCGGACAGCCGTACCGCTGCCGTCGTCCTCGTGGTAACGCCATCGTTAGATGAGTAAGTTAACCCCTAATCCCGTGTTTAGGGTGTTAAACTTGCTTAGGATAGTTTAATTTAGATTTAGATTAAATTAATGGTTATTTAAGTAAGTTTAGTGTATAAGTTATTATTGGATTATTATATAACCTTTGGCAATAGGTTATCGTTCGTATAATAAATTATCTTTGGATGTGGCGATAGGTTATTGGGGATTGGATGATAGGTTATCGGTGTTTTTAGCGATAGGTTATCAATAATGGTTCGATAAGTTATGATTATTTACGTGATAGGCTATCGTTGTGTTTGTGATAAGTTATCGCTATTTTCATGATAAGTTATCAATTATTTTATTATTATTGATTATTTTATTAAATATATTAATTTTCGGAATTAAATATTGATATTTTATTTAAAAATATATTAAAATAATATTAAAAATAATTTGTTTCCGAAAATTAAATATTAATATTTGAATGATCTTTAATACCAAATTGTGATTTTTATGCTTAGATTATGATGCTTATGCTAAGAATTGTCGTGTTAATTAATTAGTATAGCTAAATAATTATAATAACTATTTTCAAGAAAGGATTTTGAGTTTTCGAAAATGAATATTTGTCATCGCTATGTCTACAAATTGAATTTGATGTCTTGAGAAAGAAAGCATGTTTGAAATGAGATTTACAAATCGATTGATTGTGTGCATGTGTGACCACTTGATATTGTTGTGTGACATTGATGTGAGCACAATTCATGTATGCATTGGCTAAATGAAAACACAAGAATTGGCCTGAATGCTTGTGTGCTCGTGTGGTCACACGTCGGAGCCGTTTTGCTGTAGATCGCTTAACGATGCCTGATTTATCGGGGTGTAAATCGCTTGATAATACTCGATTTATCGGATGCTTGGAAATTATATGGATTGCCAATACTCCGGATACCTTGTCATGACCCAAGGTCGAACTCGATGCTCTTTACGATATATCATCTTACTACAGATCGTTTGATGTTGCCGTATTGGAATGCCGTTTTACTGTAGATCGTTTGACGATGCCGTGCTCGATGGGGCGGGACGATGTCCAGTCATGCCGGAAGGCTACCATCTTGCGGCTGATCGTTTGAGGCGTAGTAGCCCCGAGGGGGCGTAATAACTGGAATATGTGTAATGCATAGTGCTTGATTATGAGATAGAAACTGCTAGGCATAGTACGGCACATGCCCAAGTGGGTTTTGCTTCATAATCGAGACATGCGCGACTGTGATGCATTGATGTATGCGAATTCTTATCATATGCTCTAGTTATGTGATATGTTTGATGCATTGCTATGACATATGACTACCTATGCCATGCATTATATGTGTGTCAAAGCAGGGTAAAGATGCCTGTGGTTGATTAATGACTTGTGTCCAGTGCATGGTCACGTGATTAGGGACCCCCGAGGCGAGTTGGCCTTCTAAACGGGGCTTAGGCCATTAACTTATTGAGACTTTTGTCTGATTTGTCATTGTTAATCATTTTTCAGGCCCTTAGCATGTTGATGCACCCAGTTTGGTTTATGGTGTCTGGAAGCTAGCTTTTTGGAATCGATCTGGTGGTAAAGTAGATTGGCCCTAACCTGGTATCTTTTTGTTGGCTTTTGTGGTAATGCCTGAAGTAGGCATGTAAAAATGTTCCCAGGGGTTAATCAAGTGAATATTAAAAATGGTGTTGTTGTTCAACTATTGTGAATCGTTTTCCTATCTATCCCTATTTATTGTAGTTGTCTGGTTGATTGTTGTTATCGCTTCCGCATGCGTAATTAAAAAATAAAATGAAGGGTCGACGACGAGTCCTGGAACGTCGCATCGTGACGACCATAGTGGGATGTTGCGCATCCGTAGGGTTCGGGGCGTGACATACAGAGAGCTGAGTGTATTAGCATACAAGCTTAATGGCTTGTTTGTTTAAGATTTAGCAAAAAGCAAAACATTCCTGCCAAAATTTAAAATATCATCTGACTTAAGAAAGAATTTTGGTAGAAACATATGCAAATCTAAGCGTCAATATTTGTATGTTGTGTAGCCCAAAAAAAAATTATTTGTATGTTGTGAAAGTTTCAAGTGTTTCGAATTTGAGCGAGGTCAAATTGCGAGCCACAAAATTTAGCTTAGACAAACAGTAAAAACCAATCCAAATAAACCTTGTCTTAGTCCTTGTATTATGGGGTCTTGTGTACCTTTTTCCACAAGTTCACTGGTTGCTACAGCCATCTATGTACATTAGCTATTTCAGCACTTCATATTGAAAGAAAATCCCAGTAAAGTGACATACTTCCCACCTTTATAAGATAGAAAAGAATGGGGAATGGCACGGTACAAAGATTTGGAGGAGTAGAACAAGGTTTCTGGAAAATAAATACTCAAAGGATGTTATCCTGGAGTTCTTGTCCTATAACAGTTCCTTTGCTTGAGTTCATATTCTATTACAAACTCACAAGTGCATAACGATGTTAGAGGCAGATACTGTTCTGTCATATGCTTAGTGATTGTTCGTATTACCCAGTAAATTTCACCGGTTTTGCTTTTGAAACTTTTGCTTTCGAAATTTTTGCTTTCAGGTGCTTGCATTCACTGCAATTTCATAACGTCCAGCTGGACAGAAACTATGCTGAGTTGATATTTACTACACTTCTCGATGCTTCGTCTGACCTATCCATCCTTGATCTCTATAACAATGAGATGCATAGTACACATTTTTTTCTTTCCATCGTTTTCTTTTTCGGGGAAAAAACTAACTTCAAAGTCAAATGTACTTTTCTTGTAGATATCAGGATGCCTTTCTAGTTTCACCTGGAAATACGAAGGTACCGGAATCTCATCTACAAGAGCTACCAAATCATTTGCTTCATTACGTGTGCTTAAACTGAGGTATCACCTCTTTTTCTTTATACACTTGTTTACCTGGGATATAACATACAGCAGATACTAGGATGCAGACAGAATGAATGGTTTTGGATGGGGGATTTGGTGATTAATGGCTCGAAATAATCCTAGACATCCTCTTATTGTACTTATTTTTAATATCAGTATCTCTTGCATTTAGGAGAAATGATCTTTACAAACAAGATGCAGCCAATCTTAGGCACGTTCTTGTTCACATGCCTGCCTTGCGGACATTGGACTTAAGTGAGAATACCATTGGGATGATGGGCGTAGGTCAGTACAAGTTTTACTTATAGCTAGTTTCTTTTTTTTATTTTTATTTTTTGATAGTATCTTCCCCTATCTAATTCCTTTTTTGGCCGAGTCATCTGGAAAAAGCTTTTCCGCTACCTTGAGTTTGGAAAAGTGCAACCTTTCAGCTAGTGGGGTTATTGAATTGCTAAACGTCCTATCAACATTAGATGAACCACTCAGTTCTCTTTCTATTTCAAATAACAAACTTGGCAGGAGTCAGCCATGTAGCAGAAGCTTTGGTGAAGTTTATGGGCACATCTCACCAAACTCACTAAAAAAGTTGGAATTCAATTACTTGATACAAATAAGGAGAGGAGATCCCTATATATACAAATATCTTTTCGATTATAACCGTAGATCTCTTCTCAATCTAACGGTAAAGATTATATTTCCCCCACCTCCTAACTACCCAGGAATGCTCTAGAATAGTATACAATTCCCATATTGCCCATTTCTTTTACAATTCTCAATATGTTCTACTTTAATATACATTAGAAAAATTATGTTGAATTACTATCATTTGTTCAAGACCAAATCGAAGACAAAGGAAACACATTGTTTAGCTACGGTAGATATTCAGCAGTTTCGCACCTTTTTGTTTTGCTTTGTCTTGCAATTTAAATAAAAATTAAGCTTCATATGGGATTATATTCATATTATTACAACAGTGAGCATTAGTATTTACCTCCTCAAAATTAGGAGACAACAGAGTTATATTTATTCTAGCGATGATGTGGCTTGCCATGATCTCAAAAGAGAATTCGATTAATTTATCATCTTTGAGTGATCTGTATCCCAAACCTTATTCAACATTAATATCAAACATGAATACTTTCGAATGTAGTCCCTAGGGGTATTAAAATAAGAAAAAATAGAGCACACGAGTGGTCTTATCCAACATTGATTAGAGAATTATAATTATCCTCTCTCTCAAATGAATAAAAGCCACTTGAGTATAATATTTTTGAACACCAATGTATGTTGTAATTTACTCTTAAATAAACCTTGCTAAAGAAACTTTTTGCACCTTTCCCATTATGTCCCTTGACGGCCATTGGGCAACGCCGGCGAGGGCTGTAGGGCCCTCACCCGACCTCGCCCAAATCAGGGTGAGGCCATCGTGGCGGCCACCGCGCGATACCCTACCCATGCTTGGTGCGGGCAAAGGCAGCCTCGCAGGTTGGCCTCACCCAGTGGTCGGCAAGGGCTAGCAATCCCTCCTCGGTCACAATAAAAATAAATTAAAGAAGGAAAAAGAAAAGAAAAATAAAAAATTCAAAAATTTATTAAAATATTATTTCAAATTATCCACATCAGCAAATTTTGGCCGAATGGACTCAATTAGAAAAATTCAAATAACAATTTGCATAACGTGGATGAGAGATATTTAAATTCTAAAAATTCGAAAAAATGTTGTGGATTAAATGATACAGTTATTTGTGTAAAATAACAATTATAAACAATGAACTAGAGTAATCAATCTAAGTCGCATACATGGATTTTTCTGAATACTATCACAATATTTAAGGTAGAGTTGGTTTGATTTTCTATTAGAGATATAAAAGTTTGTGGATTGTATATTACTCCTCTTTGAGTTCCAAATACGTGAAACAATCGCGTACTTGCCCGCAAGAGAGATAAAGGAAGAGGATTCATATCATTTTTACATCAATAAATTCATAATTGGAAGATGCAATTGCATAATTCAATTGATTTAGCTTATTAGAATGTCCAATCGAAGAAAGCTTAAATCGATAGATGGAGAGAGGATGTATGTATATAAAACACATTATAATTGCGTATTTAAGTGATACCGGATCATAATTAACATTGATGATTCCCTTATTATCAACGAGGTGAATCGACACTCTTTTGATTGCTAATATGAGAAGTGTAAAGTATTTCTTCATACATGTTTATTTTGAGAGTTATTATAAAAAACACCAACTATATATAAAGAACTTTTTACACAATACGCAAGTGGTCTAATACACTATTTAATTGAGAAAAATTTCTTTGCACTAATGTAGGATTTTTATTTCCTTATTTTAGACTCCATTTGTTTCGCAAAAAATGAACGATTTAAAGTTCAAGTACTCAAGATCAGTGCTCTTGAGTTGGGTTCATCTGGCTTTCGAGAGCTACAAAAAGTGACGCACAGCGAGCTTCTGAAAATTGATATAAGGTTAACACTGACTTTCTATTCAGCGTCTTTTATAGGACAGTCACCATGTTTAACCGAAGTCATTTAATTTGCTTGGTATAGGAAAAATGATGGTGGGATTGAATCGGCGAAATTTTTGTCGAAGCTCATTGAATGCGCGCCGGAGCTTCTTGCAGTCGATGCTGCATACAATATTATGCCTCCAGAATCTCTCCCTGTCGTATGCTCGGCATTGCAAGCTGTGACAGGTAATTTCATTCCATAAATACCTTGTAACTTCTTCTTTTGGCTTATACGAATGACTTCACCATACACTTGCGACATAGGTAATCTTGTGCTCTTGAGCTTGAGAGGACATAATTTCGACAAACTTGCCAATGATGCTAGCGTGCTTGTTGATCTTGAGCGGGATGGAAGACTTCGTATGTAGACACCCCGATGATGATGATCGCCTGCCAAATGTGACAATTGGGTAAGGAACACCGTGCGTGTATGATTAACTTGTGACAGTTGGGTGAGGAACTCCATGCGTGTATGATTAACTCCATATGTCTTATCTTTCCTTTCAGGTACTCTTGGATTGCTGTTGAGAGTATCAGAGACTACATTTGGTCTTATCAGTCATCTCAAGCGGCATCCTCGTTTTTAGGGCTGTACAGAGATTTTTCAACTTGACAGGCACCGGGTTTTTATGGCCAATACAAGATTTGAGCAACTTCTTTTTTCGCCTTATGGAGTATGATCAGCTGGACTATCTGTGAGCTTTTGACTATCTGCTGTGATGCAGTTGGAGTATCTTTGGCAATTCTAACTCGTCCAATTGCACGAATCTGTAAGATTTCTCGATCGAGAACTGTCTGGCCTTCAGTGAACCCTTTGGAGTATAGCCTAGTCGGAATCTCTTTCTGCTCCTAACAATGGTTATTACATTGCCCAACCCTCAGAAGTTTTTTATAAGAAAAAATAGGCCAACCTGTAAATTTCCATCGATATCTTTCTTTATGCTATTCTGAAATCAATAAAATATAATAAATTGTCAAACGTCAAAATAGCAAAGCCCGGCATGATGGAGCAAAAGCGAAAGAGCGCACGAGTCTCTGCATTGGATGATTGGAAGTCGTCCACTTTCGTAGATATGAAGACTCCATTTGGTGTCCTGTACTGCTTGATAATCATCATAAGCTCACCTCACACGGGACAATGCAGTCACTAGACCGTGGAGATATCGACTACTTCTGGCCAAAGGAAATTATGGGGGGCAGATCGTAAATAATGACAACCACCTGTGGTCGTGGTATCATTTTTCGTTTAAATCAAGGTAACCATAAAGTGACCTTACAACATGAATTCGGTGGGTGCGGATCATAATTCATAATGAAATTTCTGTGAAATCGGATCTCTTTTCATCAACATGGAGCGGGTTTAATTTGCTTTGCAAAATGTATGTTTTGCTTATGTTCTTTTGGGCCAAATGTTGGTGTTGTGTGGTGGATAGATCCCATTGGACGAGCTCCTCCGTGGTACCGTCCCACGTCCTGGTCAGTCGGGTCGCCCGGACCCACCCTGCCGCACGTGCTGAACCCGAGTCCGACGAGGTCGTCTTGGCCCGATTGACCATGACTGACTGACAAGGACATGTAGTGGCACATTTTGTAAGCTCGGGCTCGGGTCATTGGTTAATGAAATGTTTGTTCATATAAAAATAGTTTGTTAAAAACATACAAATTTGTAATTATTTTTAATTTAAAAAAGCGAATTTATTATTATTATATATTTAAAAATGAGAATTTATTATTATTATTAAGAATCGAATTATTTATTACTTTTAATTTTTTTTCCTTTTTTTTCTTTCGTTTTCTTCTCCATTCATTTCATTTTTTTATTATTTTTCTTCTTCCTAGGCCGATCGCCAGCCACGACGTCGGCTGACGAGCTCAGGTCTCGCCAGATTGGGCAAGCTCACGGCCTCCAGTGGCGAGCTCGTGACCTCCAACGGCGAGCTTGGCCTTGCCAGATCAGGCTAGCTCATGGCCTTTAGCAACGAGCCTCAAGCTCGCCCTTCAGTCTCTGGCGGCGAGCTCGAGCCTCGCAAGATCGGGCAAGCTCTACTTAGGCCGGCGAGCTCGCGGCCTCTGCAGCGAGCCTCAAGCTCACCCAGGGCTGGTGAGGCTTGAGCTGGTTGGGATCTGGGGAGCTCGAGCCTAGCCGGCGTTGGGCAAGGCTAGAGCTCACCAGTGGCCGGTCGGCGACCAATCGAAGAAGAAGAAAAAGGAAATAAAAGAATATATTAAAAAAATTAAAAAAACTACATATTTTTTTGATAATATTCCCAATTAGAATTTCCTTACCAAATGACTGAATGTACTTTCCAGGTCTTTTTTTAGGTTTTAACCAAACACTAGAAAACGAGTATGGAAAGTATTTTCCAGAAATGATACATTTCCCGCGAAACAAACGAACCCTTAGTTCTTAAACGTTCCAGATGTTACGGGATTTAAATATGACGAAATGAAGTCAATGTACAAATCAAGCTTGGTTGACTTACTTCTTAAACATTCCAGATGTTAATTGAAATGCGTTAATTAAATATACATTTCCTTTGACCACTTTATCTATCATCCCTATTTCATTTTGATATATATGTTAGCAACAAAAACGATTCAATTTAGGCTAAACAGTTTACTTCTTATTTGTGCGGTCTCTTTGTCTGGAAACCTTAGATCAAGTTGGAGGAAGAAAAGCATAAACTGGGATTTGATTTGCCCGAGAATCGAAACTGACCTTTCGGTTTGCATTGCCAAAGCACATAATCCCCGAATGCAATCTGGGAGCGTACGTGCGTGTCCGAGCTAGCGCAAGTTTCTGGTTCATAGATGATATGTGTGTGCTGTGTGAGCTGACTGAGTGAACTGTGAGGGTGTTTCATGAGTAAGAAAACCTGTGAAAGCTTATTATGGACACGAACCAACCAGGTAGCGGGACCGAGTGTACGTTACACATGAAAATTTGCAACACGTATGCAGGGTTACCTTCGATCAAGGGCTTCCATGAATCCTTGGTGTTGTTGAAGGGTTACCTCACCGGGGAAGGGGAATTGCTTCCCTACGAGGGCCTCCTGTGCCTGTCCCCATCCTCTTGTGGGGCGGGCTGACAGGATGCGTTACTTATTTTATCGTGCCAGTGTCCGCACGCCTCACACCTTCAATTGAGAAGGTATCTTTTTCTTGCCCATTATCAAGCAATACCATTTTGGCGTTCTACATCCTAAAGATTCTGTGATCCGGACGAGACATGAGATGAAGCATTTTAATGCTGCGCTTAGGACATACACTAGAGCATTTGCTGTGCAATTTTTGCTGGTTTGTACCCGCGTGTTGCAAAAAGTTGAGGACTGTTAGTGTCGTACTTGAGTGTAGCTTTTTGTGTAGCTGCATACAAGTTGAACACGTTCATTGCGAGTTCTATGAATGCTCGTTCTTGCGCATGTGCCGTAAGAAGGGAGGTTGTGAGGTTGGTTTGCATGTGTGTACCATGAAAATGAGTATGGCGGGTGTGATGTTGATGTGGGTGGCTGTTGGCGAAGGTTTAAGGATAAGCTGGGAGGTATGTCCTGCGTGTTGCTATCTTTGTTCTGGCTTGTGTCTCTTATGCGAGTGAGTGGGTATGAACATAACACCGCTGAAGGCAATAAAGAGAGAAGATACGCACACGAATACGAAGAGAGAGAGAGAGAGGAGAACAAGTCTTCCGTTGCCCCAAATACTTTTCAATTACAGTTTGTCAAATAGTCCTGCATTTCCCCAAAAGCCCTATAGGTTGGCCAAAGATTTTCCTCAAATGGCGAACCAAACGCACCCGATGTAGCTTCTGGGGGGCAAATGCGGAGCGCAGTTTCTGTGAAATGAAAATGGGAGTCTATTTCGCGTGTGGGTTCTTCCTTTTTCTTTATGTTACGGAAAAGAGACTTGAATAAGCGAAAAGGGTTGAAATATTTAATTGCAAGCGGAAACCAATTGACAAACCCGAAATAGTTTTTAGATTGTATTACAAAGAATAAGTGAGAAAATGAGCGGGGTCATGCTAGTTCACTAACGTGTGCGACTCGTGGCCAGCGTCGACCTTCACAAAAATTGTCCAAAATGTTTCGTAAATTTATTGCGTTTTTACCAATTCAGTTCTAAACATTTTGATCTTGCCAATTGATTCCTAAATTTTTTTCATGATTTGCCAATTGATTCCATCCACCCATTTTTTGCCGGAAATCCGTGTGAACAAATTTTATTAATATTTTAATACTTTTTCCAATTTTTAGTATTTTTAATATTTTTCCTTTTTTCTTTGCTTTTCTTTTTTCTATGTTTTTTTTTCCATGTCGTCGACCCTCGCCGGCTGCGCAAGCGTCGCCCAAACCGGGGGAGGGCTGCCTCACTCACGTGCGGCAAAGCCAAGAAGGCCCTAGGTGAGGCCATTGTAGCCTTGCCAGCCGCAGGCGAGGGCCTTCACGGCCCTGCCAGCCACATTCGGCCCTTGCCTAAATCTTGAAGCTGAACAGGGATGCCTCTTGGTGCAGCGACTCGCGTGAGGGTTCTACTGCCGAGGCATGCTGAGATCGAACTTCTCCCGAAGGGCTTCATCGAGAAAATTCGAGCTTTATCAGCTCTCATTGCAAAGACCCTATCTTGGAGGGAGGGGTTGTTGAGCTCAAAGAAGACATGCAAAGCCAGCCGCGGGTGAGATGGCCCTTGCCAAATCTAGGCGAGGGCTGCCCCATCTGCGATTGGCAAGGTTGGATGGCCCTGGGCAAGGGCTATGCAGCCCCACCGGCTGCGAGGGAGGGCGCGAAGGCCCTCACCAAATCTGGATGAGGGTCGCCTCGCCCGTGGCCGGTGCAGCCTTGCCCAAACTAGACGAAAGTAGGACCGCCGACATCCTCGTCAGCTATTTCCAAACAAAATTGGTTGGATAGACTTAATTGATAATACGTGAAAATGTTTAGAATTCAATTGGCAAAAATTAAAAGGCTTATAACCAAATTGACGAAAGTGCTATAAATTTAAGACTTTTTGGATAATTTTTTCTTTTCAACACCATCCTAGTTTGTTTTATATATGAAGCGATCTAGGGTTTTGGGTCGCTTGTGGTGTTCAAAGAGAGGCTAGAATTTATTTATTTTGGTCAGTTATTGAGGCTAGAATAGATAGTAGTACTTGGCAAATACGTATTCATCAATTAATAAAGCTACCTTAATAAAATTTCAAACTGATCTAAATTTTTCTTTCCTTTTTTATGTGTCCAATATCTAATGAAATAATTAGCCATTCAATGATTTATTTTTGAGGAGATAGAGAGTAGAGTCTGAAAAATTATTAGTTGGGCTTGGTACATATAGATCCAGTACAAGTGAGTCATTATATCATGTACATACCATGTGATATCCACATGATCTAATGGATCATGTGCATTGGACTGGGATCGTAGGCCCAGATCACCTAGGACACCCAATCAATTAACACGAATTATTTGCGAATGAATTTCAGTAGCGGCAAACTAAATAAATGACGGATGATTTATAAACAACACGAAGATTTCAGAAAGAAATTACACATTTATTGCATTACTCTCCCTCCGTCCTTCAAATTTGCAATCCTAATGCGGTACATAAGACTTTTGGCAACTTTCCGAACACAAGTCTACACAAGCTTCAGCCTTCTCTTTGTATGCTTCGACACTCTTTACGTCTGCAACACGTTGCAAACAAAAGCAAGGTCATATCCTCACATTTGCAACCCACCAACAGTAAAGAGACTAATGAAAATTTATACTCTTTTTCAAAAGGAACTGCTTGATCCTCTCCAACCCATATGCGAATTTAAAGATATTCACACTGATTCGGTTCATATAGCAATGATACAAAGCATATTCATTTGAAAGAGGGAAGATTGATGTGATAATTGTCCAAAATATCATAAACCTACTGTACGGAGGCCAATTTAATCCTAAATTTTCAATTGTGCCGATTTAGTCTAAACTGTTTGATGATTTGCTAATTTAGTCCTAAATCTTATAATTGTGGCAATTCAATCCTAAACATTTTGACGATTTGTCAATTTAATCCTAAACTTTTTGACTATTTGTCAATGTAGTCCTTCTAGCCAAATATCAAAATAATAGGATTAGGACTAAATTGATATATCATCAAAAGGTTTAGGATTAAATTGAAAAATTATCAAAAGGTTTATGACTAATTGACACAATTAAAAGGTTTAAGACTAGATTGACTACCGTACAATAGGTTGAAGACTTTTTGGACAATTATCCCGAAAATTGATCAACAATAGCCCATTTGATGTGCAATTGATCGAGGAAAACACCCAATGGGACCTTGGACCCTCTTTTGTGTCCTATGTCACAATTTCAGGCGGAAAAATCGAATCTAAGTATCAATATTTCGGTTGCAATGGCCCAATTCTGGCGGAACAAGCCCACGACTCCGCCGCTTGGCCTGGGCCGTCACAATCTTCCTCGATGCCTTGACTTCCATGGCTATTCTTCACCCTTTCTGATATCACTTTGCAATCTCGTGTTCCAAGTGCTTTTGACTGTACCAAGAACAAAACAAGCAGCAACCCTAGGTAGGTTATTTATGGGCGTCGCTTGGTTCAAGCAAATTGAATGGTATATTCTAGCCTTAATTATTGAGGCAAATGTGTATTC
This sequence comes from Syzygium malaccense, assembly GCA_031216405.1. Taxonomy (NCBI): domain Eukaryota; kingdom Viridiplantae; phylum Streptophyta; class Magnoliopsida; order Myrtales; family Myrtaceae; genus Syzygium; species Syzygium malaccense. The sequence goes on from CM062260.1 coordinate 26,887,166, forward strand.
CTTAGTTAATAAGGTTTACCTTAATCGCGCATAGAGAGTTTCACGCTGATTTCGATTTTTCTTTCCTTTCCGTGCGTCCCGTATCGAATGTAATAATTAGCTATTTGTCTATTTATTTTTTCCAAAGAGACAGACAGAGAGTAGTAGACCCTAAAAAATAATTGGTTAGTCTTGGTGGATATAGGTCCGATGCAAGTGAGTCATCGCATCAAGTACGTGCCATGTAATATACACATGATCTAAACGATCGCATGCATTGGACTTGGAATGCAGGCAATGATGTCTCGTGAGAATCCTTAGTTTCGGAGTCGGCCTAATGTGAGTAATCCACATTAGTTGCCAAGTCACTTTGTCTGTACATCATTATTGTCATCTAGATGAATACGACCTAAATACCCGTTATTTCTTTATCTATTAATGCATATGATCCGTTAAATCGTATAGTTATCATAGGGGATATACATGATCTGACGACTCACTTGTACGGGACCTACACGTACCAAGCACAATTAATAATTTTTTCAGACTCTACCCTCTCTACTTAAAAATAAATAAATGAATACATAAAATATTGGACGCATAAAAAGGAAAAGAAAAACTGAGATGAGTCTCAAACTCTCATGTATCGTGATCTATGCACCTCCTTATCACATCGTGGAGTTTTCAAAGATGACAGATCCGTAAGCAAAATTCAAGTCACATTACATTTGCTTCAACAAATCAATCCTGCAAAATAATGTATAATAGTAGACAACACGTGTCTTTTCTATAGGCAACTTAAGTAATACAAAATAAAGTCACATTGACATGGCCGAATTTTACTGTTAATTCATTAAACTTTGTGACAAAAGTGACTCGATTCATATTTTATCTTTTAATTTTAATACAGATTAAATTTGAAGAATGCTATTATCTTCATGACTCCTTACAATATTGGTTATATATCGCTTTCTGTTAAAACATTTCGATTTCAACTTCATATCATGTCAGTAAAATAAAAAAAAAAGAAAAAAAATTGTATTATTCGATAAATGTTTTGAAAAGGAAATTAAGATACATTAAGATGTTACCAGTACTAAGACATGCTTCCCGGTTATAGATGGTGTCCAGAAAAAACTTCCTGTTGTTAAAACTAGTGTGCGATATCCAGCAGATGGCTAAGGGATTAAGATGGGTAATTTTTTCGACCAAAAACAAAAAAGATGGGTAGTTTCCCGTGTAAGGTCATGCGCTACGCACGTGTGTGAAGTCGAGTGGTTAGCTAAGGGAAGGTAATGGCTAATTCCATGAGAGAGTAGATGAAAAATTTGAAGTAAGAAGAAATATGCTAATCTTTTTATAGTCTTTTTATTATTGGTTATTAGGGTAATTAGGGAATAAATTCATTTTCTTTCCTTTGTTGTAGAGGCAATATCGGGATAAATGGAAAGATGAGACGATGGTTTTGGTTCGTTATACGAAAGATAATTCCAGAAAAACTCTAGGGGCTTCAGCCTCATAAATGCCATTTTAATCTCTTGATAAAATAATATAGATGGTCTCTGAATATTAGCTCAATATGCAATGTGATCTTTGGACTTTTAATTTATTCAATATGGTCCATGAACTTTAACCTAATATGTAATATCGTCACTGACCTTTTAGATTGCTTAATGTGGTCTTTGGACTTTTGGCACATGTTTAATTTAGTCGCTGGACTAAATTAAAATATTTAATGTTATTCTTAAACTTGAATTAATAGAATGACAATATTGAACATTTTTCATATAGTTCAAATTAAACATGTACTAAAAGTCTATGGACCACATTAAGCAATTTAAAAGTTTAGGGACCACATTGCAATTTAAAGTTCATGGAGCATATTGAACAAATTAAAAGTTTAAAGACCACATTGCACATTGGGCCAATATTCAGGGACCATTTGTGTCATTATTCCTACTTGACGCTATGTGTACATGCATCACACTATTGATTAGTTGATTACACCATGTCTTACTATCATGTGGGTGTATCCGTCACATAAAATGCCTTCTCGTCGGAAATTTATTGCGATTGTTTCAATGTTTGGAGTAATTTGATGCGTGGAGTCACCGGGCAAGACTGGGCCTCCCACGTGAGCTGGGCTTGCAGCTGTTGCTTGAAATTAGAAAGGCTCCACAGCTCCTCTCCCAAGTGAGCTGGGCTTGGGCTTTTGAAACCCAAAATAGGGCAAAATGTCACAAGAGAGAACTCTAGACAAAAGAAGAAATCGATTTTGCCCCTTTTTCCTTTGGAAAGAGGACATGAAAATCGAGGGAATATTAGTAGCTTTGCACTGTGTGGCAGCATGAAATCATTAATGGGGTCGCAATTCGTTGAAGTGGAAAGTGATGCAATCGCTAGATGGTAAGTTTTGAACTTTTGTTTCGGGGAGAATGAATATGAAAGTGGAAGACAAAATGCTTCTGTTTGGTTCTTGTTTGTTTGTGCTTATAAAATTAGCTGCAAATTGCATTTATTTTGCAGTGCACTTGAACTGCTTCTTTGCCCAACAATGTGCACAACTCAATCCACATAACATCAACATAAAACTTGCCCATATCTTTTTTCCATAAAACGTTGACGAAATTCATTACTTAAACAACGATAACCCAATTAAAACACACTCAAACATAATCGAACGAACTCATTTGATTTAGCACAGCAGTCCCGGCATTATTCGGGGAGCTCGAGCACAGATCAAGGGGGTTCGACCCACCTGAAGAACCTACAACCATTATCTCACCGCGCATGCAACAGAAAGAAAAGTTGAAATCATTGAAAAAAAAAAAAAAAAAAAAAAAAAAAAAAAAACAAGCTTGCAACTCACTAAATCATGTTCAGGGCACTCACCTCGCGACTTCGGCATGCTGGAAAGCGCCTCAACGAGGCTATTGGGCCGACTCTCAAATGTTTCATTTGCCCGTCGTGGAAGAGAGGTAAATGGTGTAGCAAATTGGGTAGTTAAGGCCCATAGACAAACCATACGTCCATCAAATTGGACACCTAGGTTGCCCAATCTATTATTGCGGATTATTTGCAAATGAATTTAAATTGCGGTGCACTAGATAAACACAAAGGGATAATAAGCTAGTGAAAACTCGTAGAGTTGATAGAGGCTAGTGAGGGCACAGAGGCATGCGCAAGTTCAAGTGAGGTTTTGACACCTATTGGGTTAGTGATACTCGGAGCTTAAGCCTCCCATCTCGATAGGAAAAATGGAGTCTTCCGAGATGGGCGGGGTTGAGCCGTTTCACTACCGTCCGGGACTCGTGGCCAGCCCCGACCTTCTCAACACCATCCTACTTTGTTTTCCTATAAAGCAATCCAGGGTTTTGGGTCGCTGGTGGTGTTCAAAGAGGAAAAAAATATCATCCTCATTTATGGAGGCTAGAATAGGTAGTATTGCACATAGATCACAATTCACGAGAGTTTCATACTAATTTAAATTTTTGTCTCCTTTTTTGTGCATCCAATATCTAATGAAATAATTAGCCATTCAATTATTTATTTTCGAGGAGATAGAGAGGAGAGTTTGAAAAATTATTAGTTGTGCTCAGTACATATAGCTCCGATACAAGTGAGTCACTAGATTATGTATATACTAGATCATGTATATACCATGTGATATCCACATAATCTAACATATTGTGTGCATTGGACTCGGAATTGAGGTCTAGATCGCCTAGGGTGCCCAATTGATTAACACGGATTATTTGCGAATGAATTTAAATTGCGGCAAACTAAATAAATGACGGATGATCTATAAGCAACCCAGAGATTTCTAGAAAAGAAATTACACATTTATTGCATTACTCTCCATCCGTCCTTCAAATTTACAATCCTAGTGTGGTATGTAAAACTTTTGGCAACTTTCCGAACATGAGTCCACGCAAGCTTCAGCCTTCTCTTTGTATGCTTCGACTTTCGTTCCATCTACAACAAGTTGCAAACAAAAGGATGGGGGAAAAACAAGGAGAAACTCGTGTTATTTTTATGGAACGTGGAATAAATGTTCGGTATGTAAGTTATGAGGACTCATAACACCATGAAAAGCGAGGTCATATCCTTACATCTGCAACCCACCAACAGTAAAGAGACTGATGAAAATTTGTACTCTTTTTTCAAAACGAACTTATTGATCCTCTCCTACCCTACCCATTTGCGAATTGAGAGATATTCACACAAATTAGATTCATATAGTAATGATACGAATCATATTCATATTGAATGAGGGAAAATTAACGGGAAAATTGTCCAAAAAGTCATAACCTGTTGTATGGAAGCCAATTCAGTCTTAAACTTTTCAATCGTGCCAATTTAGTCTAAACCTTTTGATTGTTTGCCAATTTCGTCTCAAATTTTTCAATTGTACCAATTTAGTTATAAACATTTTGATGATTTGTCAATTAAGTCTTAAACTTTTTTGACGATTTATTAATGTAATCATTTCGGCCAAATAGCCAAATAATAAGATTAGGACTAAATTGGCACATCATAAAAAGGTTTAGGACTAAATTGGTAAAATTATCAAAAGATTTATGACTAAATTGATGTAATTGAAAGGTTTAGAACTGGATTGGCTATCGTACAATAAGTTGAAGATTTTTTTGGAACATTATTCCGAAAATTGATCATCAATAGCCCATTTGATGTGCAATTGATCGAGGAAAACACCTGATGGGACCTTGGACCCTCTTTCGCCATGATTTCGGCAGATTCAATTGGGCTATCCAAAATCGAATCTAAGTACCAATATTTCGGCGTGCAAATACCTGAACGTTGATCAAAGCACGTTAATGCCAGGCAACCAAGCTCGCAATGGCCCAATTCCGGCGGCACAGCCCCATCACTTCGCGGACACTTTCCAGCGCATGTGGCATAGCAAGAGATCGGGTTCTCAGTGCCTGAACAGATAGCTACGCACTCTCTCACACATGCCGCAGCATTATCGGCACTTATCTCGGCAACAAAGGTCGAGAACATCAGCACCGCCGTGACCATCAGGACCATCTTCCTCGATGCCTCGACTTCCATGGCTATTCTTCACCCTTTCTGATTTCACTCTGCAATCTCGTGTTCTAAGTGCTTCTGTGGTGCCAAGAACAATACAAGCAGCAACCCCAGGTAGGTTATTTATGGGCGTGGCTTGGTTCAAGCAAATTGAATGGTATATTCTAGCCTTAATTATTGGGGCAAATGTGTCTTCCTCAGTTAATAAGGTTTACCTTAATTGCGCATGGAGAGTTTCAGGCTGATTGCGATTTTTTCTTTCCTTTTCATGCATCCCTTATGCATCCCATATCTAACGTAATAATTAGCTATTCGTTTATTTATTTTTCCAAGGAGACTGCTAGAGAGTAGTAGACCCTGAAAAATTATTGGTTGTTCTTGGTGGATATAAGTCCGGTACAAGTGAGTCATCGCATCATGTACGTGCCATGTGATATAATACCGGTGATATCATCTTGCGAGAATCGTTAATTTCGGAGTCGGGGCTAAAGTGAAGTAATCTAGCATTAGTTGCTGAGTCACTTTCTCTGTCCATCGTTATCGTTCTTTTGGATCAATAGGTCATAAACATGGAAAACATGCCCGTTATTTCTTTCGGCTATTAATGCATTCGATCCGTCAGATCGTGCGGATATCACAGGGGATATACATCATCTGATGACTCACTTGTATGGGACCTATACGTATCGAGCACAATTAATAATTTTCTTAGACTCTACTCTCTCTCTCTCTCTCCATAAAAATAAATAAATGAATAGCTAATTATTACATAAAATATTGGACGCATAAAAAGGAAAAGAAAAACTGAGATGAGTCTCAAACTCTCATGTATCGTGATCTATGCACCTCCTTATCACATCGTGGAGTTTTCAAAGATAACAGATCAGTATAAGCAAAATTCAAGTCACATTACATTTGCTTTAGCAAAATAATGCTGCAAAATAATGTACAAGTAGTAGACAACAATTGTCTTTGTATAGGTAACTTGAGTATTAGCAAAACATTTGCTAAAACCTTAGTATTGATATTTATCCTACAATATTTTAATAAAGGTAAGAGGACGTCCTATTTTTTAGAAATCTTAATCACCGCCCAAGTTCTCTTATATATATTCCAGATAGAAGTATACAAAATAAAGCCACATTGACATGACCGAATTTTACTGTTAATTCATTAAACTTTGTGACAAAGTGACTCAATTCACATTTTATCTTTCAATCTGAATATAGAATAAATTTGAAGAATCCATTAAATATAGATACGTCGATCTGCATGATTCTTTACGATGAGGTTATATATCGTTTTATGTTAAAACACTTGGAAAGAAAATGAATGAGATCTATTTGATTTGAACCCCATATCATGTCATTAAAAGAAAATAAAGAAAAAAAAATTGTATTGCTCAATAAATGTATTGAATAGGACATCAAGATGTTGCCAATAGTTAGTCGACATGCTTCCCGGTTATAAATGGTGTCCAGAAAAACTTCCTGTCGTTATAACTCGTGCTTCAAATCCAGCAGATGGCGAAGGGATTGAAATTTGCAATTTCACGAGCAAGGCCACGCGTTACGCACGTGCATAAATTCGAGTGGTTGGCTAAGGGAATATATCATGGGTAATTTCACGTGAGAGCAGACGAAAAATTCAAAGTTGTAAGAAATATGCGCTAATCTTTTTATGGTCTTTTCATAATCGATGATAAGGGTAAATATGGAAACAAATTCATTTTATTTCCTCGAATAAGTTCTTTGAAAAATTCAAAGTTATGGTCTTTGAAAACTATTAAAGTTTCACGGCTCACTCCAGTAGAACGAGAAAGTGCCGCGCGAAGGAGTATGGAAACTAAGTCCGAAAGCTCATGCGCGCCTGCATTTGATCAAACTCTGAGCTTTTGCGCTGGAGCATGCCATGCCACAGCCGTGGTCGAGCGGTCGAGCCGTCCTACGGCGCTCGGGATTCTGGCACGGGCGGCTCTTCGGCCTCTAGGCCTTGTCTCGGTAGGGACGAAAGAAACTCCGACGTAGGTGCCGGCGGTGGACACGACGGCTTTTTCCTACTCATGATGCCTGAGGGACCTCCGCGGCCGGCATCTGCTGCCGACACCTTCCCTGAGGTATGCAGCCATCCTGTCCATGAGGTCCCTTGAACGATCGAATGGGTATTCCACTTGGGTGATGCAAAGCTAGCATGACAAGATCCAACAGGGGTGCCCACAACTCGAATGCATGGGACGACTTGAGGCAACAATTCGTTCCGGAATAATGTTCGGCGTGTGTTGCGCGAGCTAAAACATGGCACGATATCCAAAAGTATGTGCACGATGATGTATCGCGCGACAGTGCTGACGTGATATAATCGGTCATTCGCCGTTGCTCGCGTGCTATGAATTCCGTCGTATCGACGCTACGTGCACGTGCATCACCCTATTGATTGGTCGATCACGCCACGTGTTACCGCCACGCGGGGTATATCCGTCGCATAAGATGCCTTCTCGTCGGAAATTCATTGCGATCGTTTCGGCGTTCGGAGTAATTTGATGACTGGGCCTCCCGCGTGAGCTGGGCTTGCAGCAGTTGCTCGAAATTAGCAAAGCTCCACAGCTCCTTTCTAGCGGGCCACTTGAGCTAAGGGCTTTTGAAACACAAATTAGGGCAAAATTGGTCATAAAAGATCACTTAAGAAAAAGCCAATTCAGTTCTAAACTTTTAAATTTTATAAACATTTTATATTTATACCAATTCGGTCTATCTGGCCAATTTGAGCCGACAAGCATTGATGTGGACTTTGGTCGTCCGGCCAACACCGACGTGGCAAATTTTTAATATTTTAATATTTTTTTGGAATTTTCTTTATTATATTTTTATTTCTTTTATTTCTTTTTCTTTTCTTTTTCTACCCTTCTTCCATATGGTTGGTCACCCTCTCCAGTCTCTAGCGAAGCTAGCCTAGTCAAGGGCAAGCGAGGCTCACCCTCACTAGTGGCCGGCAGGGGTGAGCTTCACCATAGGCCGGCGAGGTCAGGTCAACCTCACCTCTAGACCGGCTAGAGGGAAGAAGGGTAGAAAAATAAAATAAATAAAGAAATAAAAAAATTCAAAGATATATTAAAAAATGAAAAATTGTCACATTAGCATTGGTCGAATGAATTAAATTAAATTGGTAGCAATGCAAAAAATTTAGGACTAAATTGATAAAATTAAAATATTTAGGGTTAAATTGACAAAAATGTAATGAGTTTAGCTTTTTGGATAATTTTCTCAAAGCACTCAAGAGAAAAGAAGAAATCGATTTTGCCCTATTTTCCTTGGTAGAGACTAGAGATGACATCAAATCGAGGGAATCTTCGTAGCTTTGCACTGTGTTGCAGCATCAAATCATCCATGGGGTCGCCATTCGTTGAAGTGGAAAGTGATGCAATCGCTAGCTAGATGATAAGTTTTGACCTTTTGTTTTGGGGAGAATGAATATGAAAGTGGAAGACAAAATGCTTCTGTTTGGTTTTTGTTTGTTTGCGCTTATAAAATTTGCTGCAAATGCATTTTTTACTGAGCCTAATTCCCTAAAAAATTCTCAACTTTGAGTCAAGTCCCAATTCTGTCATGAACTTTTTTTTATTTCAGAAAAAATCCCAAACCTTATGTTTAGTCCCAAATCTGCCCCGAACTATTTTTTATCTAAAAAGAAACCCTAAACTTTAAGTCCAATATCAAATTTGCCCCGAATTTTGTTTTGAGTAAAAGAAAATCACCAAAATTTAATTTATTTTCAAAAATATACCTCGATTATCCAGTCCCAACTTGACATGGCACTTTTACGTCGATAACAAATCCACATCAACAAAATAATAGGGTTTTTTTATTTAGACAAAGAAAAGTTTGAAGCAAATTTGGACTAAACCTAAAAATTAATTTTTTTTTTAAATTAAAAAAAGTTTTGGGGTGGATTTGCTACCGTTCCTAACTTTCATATCCTAGAATGATTTTATTTTGGAGAATTTCAATAATTTTTATTTAGTTTGATTTGTTATCTAAGTGGAAATGTAACGTTAATCTGTACCTATCACCCCATTACTTTAATGATGTAGATTTGTTATGACGTGGAAGTATCACGTCAAGTTGAGACCGGATCACAAAGGTATATTTTTTAAAATAAATTGAAATTTTCAGTTTTTTTTTACATAAAACAAAGTTCATGGCAGATTCGGGACTAAAAGTAAAGTTTGGGGTTTTTTCTGAGATAAAAAAAAGTTCGGGGCAGATTTGGGACTAAACCGAAAGCTTGAGGTTTTGTCTGAGACAAAAAAAAATTGGGGCAAATTTAGGATTTGACCTAAAATTTGGGGTTTTTTAGAGAATTCACCCTTTTTTGCTGTGCACATGAACAGCTTCTTGCCCAACTCAATCCACATGACATAGACATAAAACTTGGCCATATCTTTTTTCCATACAACGATGATGAAATTCGTTACCTGAACACCGATTACCCAATTAAAAACGAACTCAAACATAATCAAAGCAACGAACTCATCTGATTCAGCACAGCAATCCTGACATTACCCAGGAAGCTCGAGCACAGATTGGGGGGCAACGACCCACCTGAAGAACCCACAAAAATTATCTCGCCACGCATGCAAAAAAAGAGAAAAAGCCAATATCATAAGTTGAAATCCTTGCAGTTGAACATGCTTGGAGCTCACTTAATCATGCTTGGGGGGGCTCACCTCGTGATTTTGGCACGCAGGAAAGTGCCTCGACGAGGCTATTGGGTCAACTCTCTCAAATGTTTCATTAGCGAATTAAGTAGCGAATTGAGTAGCTAAGGCCCAAAGAAAAACCATACTTCCATCAAATTGGGCAGGACATTCCGCTCATGTCCATTGGAATTTGCTTTAGTTTTTTTTTTTGGGGGGGTCGAAAAGTTCAGATGCCCCTTTTTATGGGATTTTATGTTTAAATTATCTTCAGCATTGAGTAAAATTTTCTCTAACAACAAAAAAGGAAAGAAAGCGCCTCGGTGGATTTGCGCCGGTCCATGACCTAATTTGGCTTTCTACCGCAAATTGCAAAGCGTAGGGCGTGGTTGCATCATATTTATGTGGCGGTTTGGGGGAATCTCATTGCCATTACTCAATCATGCGTCAAGATGGCACGGTTCATTGATTTCCGAACGAAATCGCCTAGCCTCCCCAATGCCTGAAAATGTCACATGTTGAATCACACGCACCTTTTGAAGGGTCGGATGAATTTTTATTTGATATTTCGGAATTTTCTCTTATTTTTCTCAACCAAACACAACTAGGAAAATCCAAAAAACAAAAACGCCCAAGATATGGACTTTATCCATCATGGACACTCACAAAAAAAAATTGATTAGGACCCTAATTAAATTGATTAATTACTTAATTAATCCAAGTTTTAAAATCCCGACATAGTTAATAGAGATAATGACATAAATGGTTCTTGAACTTTGGCCTAATGTGTAATGTGGTCCCTAAACTTTTAATATGTTCAATATGGTCCATGAACTTTTGATACGTATTCAATTCAGTCGCGAGACAACATTAAACATTTTCATACAGTTTAAGAACGAAATTGAATATATATCAAAAGTTCAAAAACTGCATTGAATAAAATTTTAGATGCCTCTTTTATGGAATCTTATGTTTGATTACCATCAGCATTGATAAAATTTTCTCTAACAACAAAAAAAGAAAGAAAGCGCCTCGATGGATTTGCATCGGTCCATGACCTAATTTGGCTTTATACCACAAATTGCACAGTGCAGGGCGTGATTGCGTCTTGTAGGACCTAATTATAGCTCATTGTATAATTTTGGTTCATGAACTTTTAATTTATTCAATATGGTCCTTGGTAGGGGTGAGCATCGGTCCAGGGTCAACCCTGGACCGACCCTGAATCAGCCTAACTCGATCGATCCTAGTTATGTTCCCAGGAGGTCTGGGTTAGTCTTTGGTCCTGGAATCCCTAGACCCTGCACTGTATGAGTTGGTTCTCGGTCCTAGAAGTTTAGGGTTGATTTAACCCGAATCAATCCTGTATATATCATATATAATATATATTATATATTATATGCTTTTGTCTACTCTAAACTCTAGCGCCTCCTCATTTGTTCTCTTCTTTCTTAATGCCGTTCAGTTTGCCGTGTAAATAGAAAGTATAAAGAAATCTAGCCCTATTTTGACCAAAAAAACATAGAAACCCTCTTCCCTCGTCTCTGCCTTAGCCTCTCGCCTCACCTAGCTCACCTATGTTTGCTCGCATCTCTTTGCTTGCCTCACTTGCCTTGCCACTCACCTCACCGCTTACCTCGCTTACCTCGCGAGTGCAGCTTAGTTGAACAAACATACTTTGTTAAGTATTAATTATGTGTGTTGTTTATTTTGTTTTTAGGTGTTTGGAAGTTGAAGCGATCATTTAAAAATAAACAAGATATGAAATTGTATAATTCATGGTTTATATTACATATTTTGAACTTTTTTATGGTTTAATTGTATTTCACGCGTTCGTTTTCTTGATTTGTTGCTTTTAGCAAGTGTGGATTTTTCGTGTTACCTTATCTTATATTTATGTTTGACATATTGGTGTTCATAGTTTGGTTGCTCAATGTCACATTATTGATGGATATGTAATTTGAAATAGTATGTTGTCTTTTCAAGTAATACATAAAATGAAAAAAAAATGATTGATTGGTCCCGGGTTGACCCTAGAACCGGACCAAACCTATAGGGTTGGTCCGGTCCTCTATCCTAGGCTCAACAAGGTCGGTCCTCGTTCTCAAAAATTAGGGACCAACACTTTGTGGATTGGTCATTGGGTTAGGTGTTGGATCGACCCCACTCGGACCATTCTCACCCCTAATCCCTGAACTTTTGGTACATATTCAACATTGAACATTTTTATATTGTTCAGGGACTAAATTGAATATGTACCAAAAGTCTAGAGACCATATTGCACATTGAACTACAATTCGGGGACCATATTGAAAAAATTAAAAGTTCAAGGATCACATTACACATTTGGCCAAAATTCAAGGACCGCTTATGTCATTTTCCATAGATAATACTGATTAAGCGATGCTCAAATGTTAGCAATTTTAAAAAAAGAAAACAAGACGGTGGATGATGGCGAGATGATCTAATCCATGACAACCAACGGCGACCAAGCTATAGCCAAACTAACATACTTAGAAGTCAAACACATATTAAAAATTAGCCGAAATTTGTTAGGTCAAACGTATAACAAGCACCACTTAAGAAAAATAAATACATTTCAAGCCTTAAAATCTCATAAAAAAATTTCCACGTAAGCAAATTATCCATATTAAGGATAAAGGATAACACCATGAAAAATCCCAAACTGGTACAACTGCAACAAATTTACCAAAAGTAACTTTTTTACCATAAAAAATCCAAAATCGATACACTTGTGATAAATTTATCCAAAACTAATTTTTTGACAATCAAAAACCCCATACTAGTATATTTGTGATAAATTTACCCTTCTTTAGTATTTGTTAAATTTGATTATTATCACGAAAAATCACAAACCGGTATATTTTGATAAACGGAGGGTAAAACCTCAAACCGGTATACCCGTCAATTGTCACATGTCATCCAACTCAGCAATTTAACGGTAAAATTTAACGAAAACTAATGAAGAGTAAATTTGTTACGAGTGTATCAATTTAGGGTTTTTGATCGTTAAAAAATTAGTTTAGGGTAAATTTGTTACGGACATACCGGTTTGAAATTTTTTGTGATATTAATACCGAAGATAATAGTCTTGATAATACCTTGTGCATGTTTATGAATGGCTACCTAGCCAGTTTTTTCTCGTGCCCCAAGCTATGTCGTACCTTAGGAGATTGATCAGCGGGTTCATCTGTGACGTCAAAATTCCTAGTAATTAGACTGTCGACTTTAGTCATCCAAGTGTCTCTCAAATCATAATTGTTGTTTCCTGTGCTAACTGAAAATCCGGCCTAGATCGAGCTCATGCCATGGTGGAATAAAGTGGTCCACGGCTCTAAGATCTACCGGGCCTCGAGCCCCACATCGAATGGCCAAGATTATTCGCTCCGGCATGAATCAAATAGCATTAATGACAATCACATCCAGCACGATATGTCGTTTTACGGACGAGATCCGTCATATTCAATGGTTCATATTCGTTTTCAGCGCATACGCGGCGCTTGCAAAAATAGCATTGTTCCTTTTTGCTAAATACAGACATAACTTCCTCAGCATAGACTCTCAAACTTTTTCTTTTCCTCACTTTTCTGGTAAAATATCATTTATCTAGATAATTTCCATTTCCCCTTTTCAGTCAAGGACAAGTTCAAGGGTTAGCCACATCGATCGAACTCGGTTTACCATTACAGGATTCGAATCGAGCATCGATAAGTTTTCAGAAGCCGTCTCGGTAAGGGTCTCGACCCTCGGTATCATCAGGAAAAGAACGGTTGTTAGAGACGGCCGACACCGAATTTTAAAAGGTCATTCCAATATATATTTTTCTTTCAAAACAAATTTCTTCATTAGTCTTTTCTCCTTGTTTTTCACCTGGTCGACGACTTTTTGGGAGCCCCTACAAGAACTCCACATCTGACCAGGAACGGAGAAAAACACGCGCAAGGGAAAGAATCCATTCGATCTTCAAACATCAAAACGCGGTCGCTCTGGTAAATTCACCCTAACAAAACCCCCCGGACCCAGAAGGGCAGTTTCGTAATTACCGAACGGCTGCGGGGTCCTTTTGCGTAATTGCGCACCCCCGCCCTATATAACCCCACCACGGGACTTTTGCTCCCTTCCTTCTCCTCCGTCCCCCCCACCCTCCCCCAACCCATCAATTCTCTCACTCTCTCTCTTCCCCTTCCTCGCCCTCTCCCTCTCCCTCTCTCCGCCCCCGCCCGCCGCAACAACCGCCGGACCACCGCCGCGGCACCTCCGATCATCGATCCGCCGCCGTCTTCCTCCGACCCTGCAAATCTGCACCTCCTTCTCAGATCCTATCGTCCTTTCTCTGACCGTCGCTCCCCTCTCTCTCTCTCTCTCTCTCTCCATCTTATCTCCATTTTGTTTTTTGTATTTTTAAATTCCCATCTCTCTCTCTCTCTCTCTCCCTGAGCATTTTGGTAAATTCGACGTCGTTCTCAACGCACTCGGCGCACGTATTCTCTCCGCTCCGTTGAAACCCCCGATCTGGCGCTTTTGCCCTCGGCGTCCGCGGGGGAATTGACGTGACCGCCCCTGCCCTCTCCCCCGGGACACGTGGCGCCCCATCCCCATGCGGGCGAGATGAGCTACCACGCCCGCACGATCCTGACACCTGGCGCGTCGAGGAAACGCAAGGAGAGGGAGTCGTTTTACGCCAGCGCTGCGGCTGCTGCTACCACTGCTGCTAAGCCGGCTTCCAGGCCGGCTCCGGCTCAGGCCCAAGCCGCGGCTAAGGAGGGCCCCGCCGCAGCCGAGCCGCCGGCGCCGGCCGCCATGTCCGACAACCGGCTCCTGGCGGGGTACATGGCCCACGAGTTCCTGACGATGGGGACGCTGCTCGGCTCGAGGCCCGAGGCGGCGGCGGCGGCTCCGGCGGCTCGGGACGAGGAGCCGCCGCCGCCGGGGGTGGAGGAGGTGGGGAAGAAGCCGAGCGGGAGCTACGGCGAGGTGGCGAGCATCCTGAAGGCCGACGGGGTCCACGTCCCGGGGATCCTGAACCCCTCCCACCTGGCCCGGTGGATCCAGATGTGACGTGGCCGCCCGCCATTGGCCCCGGGCGGCGGCCCGGCTGCAGTGGGGAGCGCGAGAAGCACCCGATCCGGACCTCATCCGGAGACCCACGGTGAGTCTCTCTCTCTCTCTACCTCTTACTTAGACAGCACCGGAACTGTAGCACCACCTCGACGACGACGACGACGACGACGACGGCGCGCCTCTCTCTCTCTCTCTCTCTCTCTCGTCTCTTGTCTTTTTCTCTCTCTAAGAGCCCTGCAAAGTGTCGACGACGAGCCTGCAAATCGCCGCCGCCGCCGCGACGACGACGCATCATCGGTGTACCCGAGAGACGAGGGAGAAGGAAGAGAGAGAGATGGATGGTTCCGTTTTCGATGTAGAGAATCACATGAATTCGCGAATATGATGCGGTTTTCTTTTGTCCTCCTGTTCTGTCTTTTTGGGTATGCTTGTGCGTGTTACCTGATGACCGACCTCCATGCCGAGCGTCGCTCGATGCTTAGCTTTAGCTTTTGCTTTAGCCATGGAGGAACTCCGCCGGCGAAATCGCCCGCCCGGCCCCCGCCCGACCCGACCCGACCCGCGAGGACGGCGAGACGGTCCGGCGCAGCGGGTCAAGGCTCCACTGATTTTCGTTCGATTAGAATGATGACAACGTCTGCTTTCGTCAAGTCGTGTCGCCTGACACGACCCGACATCGTACGGCGGCCGATCTCGGCCGTCGATACCCCGTAAGATTTCTGTCGCGCTAGCGATATGGTGTTGTTGGTGATGCGAGAATCATATCGGAAGACGTCGATTTCGTCTCGCGAGGAAGAACATGATCGCCGGCGACGGCAAAAACGCAAGCAAAATTCACGTGCCCACCCGTTCTCGCCTACCGAAACTGATTTTCGTTCAATGTCGTGATGCCTTTTGGACATGAGAAACTTATGAAGGGCCGCGTTCTATGTAAAATCATGCGGATCGCACGTGGATCCGCGCAGAATTACCATTAGGCAAGAGCGTATTTATCCATACGAATTTGGCAAGTTATACAATTCGTGTAAGATCACGTTCGCCATGGCAAAGAAAGAAACAAGTTATCCTCGTTCATTAACAACATCGAAGAAACATTAATTTTCCGTCCGGCTACCACGTAAATTGGTAGCTAGCTTAGCGATAAAAGGCGCCTAACTATCTTCTCTGCTGCGTCACGAATCCGTCGTATTGAGAGGAAGCTTGTGATTAACTCCCTCGCCGAAGAGTGCTCTTCGTGGCGGTACGCGAGCGGAGCTGCAGTGAGAGGCTCGCCCCTACATTAAGTCTCGACTTTAGTTAAGAATGAGGCGGGAATTTTGGGAAGAAAAGTAGTGATTTGTTAATAAGGCTATGTTATCGACGGATTATGTAAAGGGTTAATATCACGAAAAATTTCAAACTGGTACACCTGTGATAATTTTATTCTAAACTAATTTTGACCACGAAAAACTTCAAACTGGTACACCTGTAATAAATTTACCACAAACTAATTTTTTTGATTACCAAAAACCCCAAATTGATACATTTGTGATAAATTTACCCTTTATTAGTTTCCATTAAATCGAATTAATACCACAAAAAATCATGAAATTGGTATGCCTGTGACAAGCGAAGGATAAAACATAAAATTGCTACATCCGTCAATTGCCGCGTGTTATTTAACAAAATAATTTGACAGTAAAATTGCTAGCTAGATGACAAAATTTAAGTTTCGCCAAAATTTATCGCAAAATTGCTAGCTAGATGACACATCGTAATAGCTTAATTGACATGATAAGTCTACGTGGAAATCCATATCTGTTTGGGATAAATTTTTCATAGTTATGCTTTTTCATGATGTTAGCCTGTTTAGAAAATAGAAAAGGTAAGTTGATTTTGGTGCAAGAAATTATCGTTTTTTCTTGTTCTTTTTTCCCACGATTTAATGAGTTGAATTTGCACAACCCTCTATTTCTCTATCTGTACCTATGTATGCATAATTATATTTTTCTTTCGTTTTGCTCGTCAAGAGAATGTGCATCTTCGACAAACTATAGATCATCGTAAGAAAATGTTCAATTTAAGGTTGTGGATTTGGCCAGCGCACCAATGCCCACCGGGCGAGCCCGACACCCGCCCCCTGCTGCAATGCCTCGGAAAGCCCAAGACCGACGATGCACCTAAACCGAAACCCGTCATTTGGAAACTAACCAGGGTTTCTTGAGACTGAGAATAGATCGGGAAATCGAAAATCGAACATGTGACCTTCGACTTTCATATAAAGTCTATGGCCAATCAAAAACTGCCCCGGTGGTGCTATCTACGTCGATACGACGATTCTTTCTTTGACCAATCCCATATGATTTGGATTGGCTGGCCAATAACCATGACAAACGCAGCTGTCCAATGTTGTCCGATACGTCCTTTTAAACTATACTTTTCCAACCTTTGTCTTTCGTTCATCTACAAAAAGAAATTGCCTTTGACCAACTGCGAACAATCTTCTCGTTCGCATTGCAATTTGGAACCCTCTCTTCGTAAGCTATACTGGCCTATCATGAAATTGTCCTTTCCCACGTGGAATTGCTTGCTTCTTCATGGTAGGTAAGAAGACCATTTCCTTGTTTCTTGGAACGGCTTTCAACGTTACTGCCTTTTGCATTTCGCCATATATTCCAAGATGGTTCTTTACGACTTGGCTGGAGGTTGAAGAAGATCGACCCGTTAAGATTTCTCGTGGCCAAGGA
This sequence comes from Syzygium malaccense, assembly GCA_031216405.1. Lineage (NCBI taxonomy): Eukaryota > Viridiplantae > Streptophyta > Magnoliopsida > Myrtales > Myrtaceae > Syzygium > Syzygium malaccense. Next base: position 26,904,698 of record CM062260.1, read on the forward strand.
ACTCAGATTGATCTTTTTTCCGAATGCTGGCAAGCTCAACTGCTCAATCCAAATCTACATTAGACTGAATCGATGCGCAAGTTTTACGGCATGATCAAACGGAATGGCTCGAATGTCATTGGGAAATAATTCAGGAGTCGCAACCAGAATGAATACTTACATCACCTCAACACTAGAACATCAAACGCGAAACAAGGGAAAAGAAGTTTGTGATTATTGATCCCAGCAATACAACTATTCGAACGAGCAGTAAAGTGAAAAGGGAACTCCACAAGTAGTATGATAACACCGGGTAGGCCGGCATTTCACCAACATGCCTTCTTGCTTTGTTACCATGAAAATGGTCATTACCATCGCTCATCTTAGCAAACAAGTATAGCAATGGAGCATGTGTGCTCCCTAAACACCCCTAAACACGCAGAGAGAGAGAGAGAGAGAGAGAGCGAGAGAGAGAGAGAGGTGTCACCCTACCCTACCCTAAGCCTTCTTGATGGCAACTGATCTTGCCTTGAGATTGAGAAAGATTCCCCTGAGACAGGAAAACAAGTTAATCTTTCTGTGAGACAGGAAAACAAGTTAATCTTTCTGTGAGACAGGAAAACAAGTTAATTACAACAGAACGGCAATTCGAATGATTTATAGGATTTCTATGGCTCTTATGTGCCTATATCGCATGTAGCTTAGAACGATCAACATAGAAAGTTTTCATGAGCGTATATATAGTTCGATATTGACCCTAAGCTTAAAGGTAATCATCAAATAAAAAGCAAAATTCGTGGGCTCGAGACTGCAAGAACATGCCTTAGTGGCCGCTCCTTTGACTTGTTACATTCTGAACATGCATTGACATCTCATTATTTTTCTTCCCGAGCTTTCATTAAAGAGTTGCAGCAGTAAAAAATCTAGCTTGCATTAGAAGTCAGGGTTGTGTCGGCTCCAAGATTATCGACCATCTGATATACTGATTGTATTTTTTTGAGAGATTAAAGCTAAAATGTAAACGATATGTAAAAGAAAGACCAGCTTCAAGATCCATTACATGTCTTCAACTTCAATAGTTCTTTTTATGAGCTCAACATTTAGGAGGTGTTAAGTAACAAAAAAATTGCGTTGAACTGGAAGGAACTATGTACATTCATTTAGGAATAGCAGACTGTCTGGAGCAATTGTTCTAACCAAGTAGAAATATCAGTGATGTTTTACTTTAGTCGCCAGTTATATTATTGTGACAGTCAATTGAAACCATATAACCAGTCCCTGACTAATGAAACCCATCAATTAAATGCCCCTGGACATGAGTACACGTTCTATCAGCATATGCTACGATAATCGGCATTCCAAGACAAGTTAAAGCAATGCCAAACAAGAGATATCTTCTTAAACCACCTCATGCCTTGGAGGCAACAGAGGAACAAGCACTATTAGCAGGCCATGGCACTCGCTCAAGAAAAACAGAAAGCCGAAGTAAAAAGACAAACTTACCAGCATGAGGCAACAAAGCTGTGGAACAAAACACGAAACTGCAGAGGCATGTACTGGTAATTCACATACCCCACTATGGGCCAAAACTGCATTATATCAGCCCAATATTAGTGAGTGACAAAATCGTTTTAATGATTTTACTTAAAGTTTGTTTAGCAACAGAGAGTTACACTCTTTTACCTTCCATGCAGTCAGTTGCACCGAAGGATAGTCCTTTCGGACTTTGTTCTTGACTAAACTCCACGATCTTCCTGCTTTCACAAAGTATATGCTTAACAAAATTTCTGGTATGCAGCACAGACAGAGTACTCAATCGTAGAAACTGTGTAAAGGAAAGGGAAAGTGAAAATCGGAGAATTTCACGCAATTTTGATATCCTTTTTCATGCCAATTGTTTCCAGAGATTCATGACTAAAGAGCAACAGACAAAAACTTGTAACGAGGGAGCACTTCACAAAGAGAAACTGACATGCCAAATGAAGAACTACTACTCAGTAAAGTCCCCCAAAAGATAAACAAGATTCTCATAACAAAAACAAAGATGTTGATTATAAGAATTCAGATCCCTATTCCCACATTGATAGTTCCACCACTTGCAAAATCAACTCTAAAAGCAGAATAATCCTTAGATCAAAGCAGATTAGCTGAGTCAGCACACACACATAAATTGGAGAATAATATATCGTCTGGTCTGTAGCCCAGTAGATCACCACATGCCTAAAAAATAAACAAGGTACTAATCCTTTTGGGGCGACATTGTAAGATCAGAGCATCCTCAATGGAACTTATCTATGGATCTTCATTTTCTATTTTTATGTAGCTGCAAAAACTGCTTGAATGTACATAGAATGAAATGTCGACCTTTATTACTTTTTTTTTTTTGGTAAGGACCTTTATTACTTCTTAACACTAAAATTGAAGGAAACCAAAAACATAGAAAGAACTTAGAAGAAACTCTCAAGTCCAAGGGGACTGGATGCTTGAATATGATAGTATACTCATGGATGGTGGATCACTAATCAGTAGGCACAGATATCTCTTTCAACGAAATGCAGCTTAAAAATTGCCAAAGCCATAGTGAAAGCATGGACTGTAAAGTTACGATAAATTATGAAGAAACGATACTTGAAGCGACTACGGATGCATCGACAACATCAAGCTTGACTTAAAATATCTGATATACAAGCATACCTTCGACCACCAAGCCATAGTACATCATGAAGAACATGTTATTCCATGGAGAAGTTGTTAATTGCTCCAACAATACCTATTGCAAAGCAATCCCATCCATCAAACATCGGTAGAAAAGTTCCACAGTCTATACATCCCACAAGCAAAGAAAGTGGCCCAAGCAAATGTAAACGCATATGCTAGACAAACATTTTTGGCTCGACATCTGAAAACAGACGTCAGGCTAAAAGTCAAAGTTCATAGCAGCCCTTTGTAATGAATGGTAGGCCCAAGCTTCTTACTTTCATGGCGACGGTTCTGTTGCCTTTCTTCCCCTTGAAGATGATGTCCATCAATTTATGGAGAAAATGCCCAAACGGCCCTCCATACGCAAAACCATAAAGCTGCCAAAAATCAACCAGTAACCAGCATATGAATTCGATACACCGAAGCTCGTATCAGTCGTCCAAATTAACCAACAAAAGGATCAATCGACAACCCAAAACAATAAAAATAAATAATCTGCACGACCCACGATCGTTCATTCGTACCACGATAAGAAGCAATCTCCTGAGCTGAAGTCTCTTGATCCCGGAAATCTTCTGCGCGATCGTATCGCTACAGCCAGCCAAAACTCCGGCGGTGATCGCCTATACACCACTCAAGGTAGCAAAAAAATTTCAAGAACGGAGCGCGGACCAAGAACCGCGACGACCCAGAGTCAGGAGCCGCGAAAGGCGCGATTTTGACTCGACGGGCGCGGCGGGGAAGCGGAAACAGATCACGGGCAAGAATCAGGGGGGAGGCGAAAACCTTGGTGCGGAGAGGGTGGGCTTGGAGCTGTATCAGGTACTCCCTCCACGCTTCTTGGGCTATCTCCGACATGTCGCGATCAAGTCAAGCCAAGCAAACACAACCCAACACGCGCACGCACACGGACACAGTCTCTCTCTCTGTCTCTGTTCTCTCTCTCTGCTCTCTCTGCTCTCTCTCTCTCAGCGTGTTTTCTTTGGTTTGAGATTCGTTGGTTTGACAAGAAGGAGAGAGAGAGAGAGAGAGAGAGAGAAGCAGAGGAGGACTTATATAGAGTTGAATAATCAACAAAGGAAGGCGGAGCGGGGTTAGGTCCGAGCACGCACATTGGGGATACGAGGGCCGCATCTGCCTGCGCAGAGCGAAATTGGTCAGACTCGAAACGAAGACGAAGACGAAGACCCACCAAATGGTCGTGTATACATATTATATAAGAATAAAGTTAATTGAAAGTAGGAAGATGAAGGTACAGTTAAGTTCTAAAAATTTTTAAAAGCGATATAATCAAGTTTTAAAATTTATCTCGAAAGTGTAATGATATCTTGAAATTCTCAAAAAATATAATTAAATCTTAAAATTTATCAAATTAATTCAATCAAGTTTTCCGTTAGATTGCGCCTTTTGAAAGTATAGAGACTTAATTTCACTTTCGTATTAAATTTTAGAACTCGATTGCATTTTCATTACTAGTATTAAGACTTGATTGCACGTTTTGAGAGTTTTAGGACTTGATTGAATTTTCGTGACAAATCTTAGATTATTCTAGTGTACTTATCTCTATTGTTTTTATATTATTTTTCTTTTGTTTGTTTCTGTTGTAAATTGTTTTCTGAATTTCGTCTTCGTGATTTTCCTTGTTTCGGTTTCTTGCATTTCTTTGCCTCGTCGTTTTGTGCTTCAACGAGGGTCACGCTCATCAGGGGGAGATATAAAAAGCAAAAAAGGAAAAGGAAGACGACAATAAATAAATGAATAATAAAAATAGAAACGTGGTTCTCTTTCTTGTCGCTATTTTGATGCGCTACCATCCTCTTTGAAAGACTCAGATTCCAGATTGGATTGGCAATAATTTTGCACCTTGATTCTCTTAGAAATTGTCGGACCCTCGGGATGTATTTCTGTCCTTTTTATCAGTTGTAAAAAAAAAAATTTACCATCGATTTTTAAGATAAAACACTCGTGGACATCCGAAACAAATATGCTATCCTACAAGCGCGGGCCTTCTATTGACCTTCGAAAGCGACTGCCTTTTACGGAGTACATTTGTTTTGTGGAAAATTGAACGACTTGGAAAGCACTTTCTTAAAAATAAGCACTTGTATTGCTTACAGGAAAAAACTAACAAAATGATGTTTTCATAGTTAATGAAAATATTTGGACATAAATTGTAGTCGATAAAGAAACACTTTTCATCGATTAATTATTTCAAATAATACAAACGGTAATTAAAAAAAATGCTCTTCAAAAATATTAAATTTGATATATATATATATATAGGAACTTATGCAGCCTACTTTCTCCACTACTCGACTAGCTCATGTTTGTTTAACGGGATTGAAAGTAGTTGAATGAGACTGGTCCTAGACATGGCCATGGTTCGGAACCGGTCGATTCCGGTCTCGTGGCCATGTATGAACCGGCGGTTCCAGTTATGGCCCGGTTCGGAACCGGCTGGTAAAAATTAAAAAAATAAATTATGAAATAAAAAAATAATGAATTATCAAATTATGAAATGACGAATTATTCAATATAAAATGTAATCAAAATGTACATTGTAATCAAATTTGGGGAAAAAAAGAGAGAAAGAGATGGGGCTTGAACTTAAAATGCAATCAATTATTTTTTTGGAACGGTTCTGAGCTGGTTCCAAAATTGTTGGAACCGGAACCAGGCCCGTAGGCCATGGGCCGATTCCGATTCCGAACTGCAGGCCCGATCAACAGGCCGGTCCTGGGTTTGACCCAGGCCGGTTCCGAGCCGAAACCAGCCTATGGCCATTCTAACTGGTCCCCTTCATTTCTTTTTTATGTACTTGTGTTCGATGACTTGGAATAAGAGTAAAAGAAATTTAAAAAATAGAGAATGAAGATGTCACACCCCAAATCGTACAGGAATATGGGTAATGACACGCCGTTCTTGCTCTCGAAGAACATTGCCTCAAATCATGCCCAAAAATCAACTATCAAAAGTCCCTATCAAAAGCGCTCTCGAACTATCGATCACTAATTGAGGAACTTAAAAAACACATAAGATGAAAGGAATGAGCTACCACGGCCCAATGAGTAATACATTTCTTCCAAGCGGATCAAACAATCACTATGCATCGTTATAAAATGATATCAATCTCATTATCTGAAATTCAATATACTATATAGGTAAAATATCGAAAATGTATGATAACTTTCCAACAAAACTCTATACGTACAAGCTTCAGTCATCAAAACTTACTCAATAATAACAAACAATCATCAATGATCTATTCCATTGATTAATCTCATCAATTACACGTCAATGGTCCATTTCACCGACTAATCATAAAGCTCATCATGGAACTATGGTCACGATTAACGCCGTGACAAAAGCGACCAAATTTACCCCACTTGGCTAGGTCTACCACAAATATAACTGGTGGTTTGGCTCATAAGGACGTCTTGATAGTATGCATGCTCCCCCCTTAATGGGTTCTCGTTATAGCGATATGAGCCATATCAACCAAAACATTTATCCGACAACGCGCAATCAACACCATAAAGTTATTTCATAAACCGGTTTTACAGACCGAATCACGTAACCTTTCATAATTCCAAGGATATATCGCTAATGAGGGAATGCCAAGGATCAGAAACATTAGTGCCCAAAACTTAGAATCCTCTCTAAGTTCATATGGTGGTTCATAAAACTGTATTGACAACACTAGATATAAGTATGCTGAAATCAGAAGTATCACTCCATTAACAACTGCAGCGACAATCACAATTAGCAAGACAAGAAATTCTGGTTTAATGAGACGAGTAAGCCAACATGAGGAGACCTTTGGTGATTTGTTTTTTTTTTTTGCTTTTCTCCTTTGATTGGGTCAAAACCCATATGCTACATAAGGTACATTGTTTTTGAGTTTTTGTTAACACGAACGAGGCGAGAATGAATCGATAAGAATTAATATTTTTTTGAATAAATATAGGAATAAATATTACTCGATATAAAATGTGATTTTGTAGTTCGAGAAATATTTATGGCGTGACGACAACTAAGTCAAGAATTATGAACTGGTCTATCTCTCTCTCAAACATATTTTGGTAAGTTTTTATTAATTGCTTCATTTGCTATGGAAAAGTTTTTGCTAAGTTTATATTCGCAATTAGAATATGAAATGTGATTCTGTAGTTCAAGGAATATTTATGGCGTGACAACAACAATATCAAGAATTATGGACCGATGTTTCTCTCTCTATCTCTCTCTTTTTCGTAAACATATTTTGGTAAGTTTTTTTAATTGTTTCATTTGCTATGAATAAAAATTTAGTAAGTTTTTATACGCAATTAGAATATATTTTTTCTCTGTGAGTACTCTTGAACTTTTTTGATTGGCCCGGTTCAAACGGATTAGCAATCTATCGTCGAACCGGTTAAATTAATTTGTGAAATTATAAAATTTTTATGATCTTAATTTTTTCCACAAGTTGATATAGGAGCAAATAAAAACATCAATTATTATGACAACAAAATGAATGAAATTGATTTCGGTGAGCGAAAATATTGTTAATTTCTAGGTCTTGCAGCTAATAGGGTTTAGTTGTAATAACTACTGCACAATGCAATGAAATGGAAGGAGAGGGAGGGGTTAAGGTACTAGACTTAAAAACAAATATTTAGTTGTTAGAAAATACGTGCATGAGAGAAAATTGCATATCAAAGCAATACGATAATATGAAATAATAAAAGTTTTTGAAAAAAATATTTTCATGGAGATAAAAATGCTGAGGGGTATTATTGAGATAAGATCAGCAAAATGAGTATTTTTAGATTTAGTCTTGTGAGGATTATCATTTGTGGCAAGTATTGTAACAGACAGTGAATTTGTAAGGGATAATGACACAAACAGTCCATGAACTTTGATTCAATGTGCAATTTGATCCCTGAACTCTTAATTTGTTCAATGTAGTCCCCGAACTTTAGCCTAATGTTCAATGTGGTCCTTGAACTTTTGGTACATGTTCAATTTAGTCCTTGAACTATATGAAAATGTACAACATAGCCCCTGAACTTGAATTAATGGAAGGACTACATTGAACATTTTTATAAAGTTTAGGAACTATATTGAACATGTACTTAAAGTTCAAGGACCATATTGAACAAATTGAAAGTTTAAAAACTAAATTGAACATTGGATTAAAGTTCAAGGACTATATTAAACAAATCAAAAGTTGAGAGATCAAATTATATATTGAGTCAAAGTTGAGGAATTGTTTGTTTCATTTTTTCCAATTTGTAACAGACTTGTAATGTAATAACCATTATTGCATTCAAACATGCTGCTTATCTTTTGATATGCTAATAAATGCAGTCCACATGTCATTAAAGAATGTTATAAGTGCATTAAAAGTTCTAAAACATGTCAGAATGTGCAATTAAGTCCTAAAACTTTTAAAAATTACAATTAAGTCCTAAAACTTATCACGAAAGTGTAATGGAGTCCTAAAACTTTAAAAAAGTGCAATCAAATCTTAAAATTTGTCAAATTGGTCTAATCAGATCCTTCCATTGATTGCATTTTTTTTTAAGTTTTGGAGCTCAAGTGCACTTTTGTGATAAGTTTTAGGACTCGATTGTACTTTCGAACAAGTTTTAGGACTCGATCGCACTTTCGTGATAAGTTTTAGCATTTCTAATGTATTTAAATTTTGGTTGAGAGTCGTGCAGTTGGGCCACGTATGTGAACCATGACATGGCAATATTGAGCGATAGTGTTTTGTCATGTGTATTGGGTCTATTGCTACTTTTAAGTACCTCATCTCCCAAATTTAGAGTGACTCAAAACTTTCTTAATGTGCTTTATGTTGACTATATTAGGATTCCACATGGGTTGGGTCTTTGATTAACATTCTTGGAGGTTTCCTCCCGTTTGATTGGGAACACACCACCACACCCCCCCCCCCCCCGGTCCATGTCGAGTTGACTCAAAGTCCTCCTCGCAATTTCTGTGTATTTGTCCCAAGATCGCTTTCCATGATTCACGTTGAAGGGGGTGTTTAGTTCAACTTTAGAAATGGCTCTTAAGACTCTAAAGCCCCTTGAAGAAAATATGAGGTGTTTGGTTCAACTTTTGGGACTCTATTAGCCAAATATTAGCATTTGGAATACTGAAAACCCAAAACTAGTAAGGTGCTACTTTGGGCTTTCGGCATTCTCAGAATGCTACAGTAGCAATTTAATGACTTTTTTTTCTTTCTAATATTATCCTCACTGATAATTATGTGTTCCACTTTTGCCCTAAAAAAACACCGTTCATCTTCTTCATCAAGTTGTCTTCGTCGGAGTTGCAGTGGGTTGAGCGACCCAGATCTGGCCAACCACGGTTGTGCTACCTCGCATCGCACATCCTCGACATCGCGCATCCTTGGCTCGCCCAGGCAATAGCCGTCCTTTGCGACCCCAGGCGACGTCCAACTAAGGTCGCGCGACCACCCAAGCGCCATTGCCTAGGTGCGTGACCCCAGGCGACGACGACCCGGATTGTGCGACCCTCGCCGGTGGTTGCCCAACCTTAGGCAACAACGGCCGGTGCTAGATTTGGCTCGCCGGTAGTCACCTGACCTCAGGCGATGGCTGTCAGTGCCAGATCTGGCTCATTGGTGGTCGTAGCCCTTTGTCGACTCCGACAAAGGGTAGGGTAACCTTTTTTTTAATAAAAAAGAAAATTCCCAAAGCCGTTTGTAAAAAAAATATACCAAACACTATTTTGGTCAAAGTAGCTTCACAAAAGATTTTTTACTTAACGCCATTTGTATTTCCCCAAGAGGTTTTAACCTAAAGGTATTTGCAATCCCCCATGGCTCATTGCAAAGTTGAATCAAACGGGCCCAAAGACTTTCAACGACTGAAGGTCTTCTTCCTCCATTTGGCTTAAATTCTAATATAAGTGATCATGCGCACGACTTAAAGTATAATCGAAATCAATTGGTTCTTCGTAGTATGCACCTCATTAAGGATGTCGATTGTTCCTTTACTTATCGTGTTCAAATGCATCTAACCTTTGCCGTCCTACACGAAAAAATGTATTGCGACATTATAAATTTTGAAGATATATGAAGAGAAAATCTCTCTAGAATCCCCCTTTCCCAATATGCATGAGGTGTCTTTCCTATTCCTACATAATCGTATCAGAATACTCAAACTTAGATCTTAGACGAATAATGTATAGGTGGCGATAGCATCTTTTTCCGTAATCTTAACCTTTTTGGGGAATTTTCGAAGCACGAAAAGGACATTTGTATGGGAGAGTTTTGAGGGTTTGGCCTTTTTTTTTTTTTTAAATTTCCACAATTAGCCTCGCAATGAAAGTTAAAAGATAAAAAGAACACAAAAATTTGATTATCATTATGCTTTTTGTCAGATTATAAAATTTTTAGTTTTCCATTAAAGTGATTTTACCTTAAATTTCTTCTGCTCTCAGGTTACTCGTGTGAACCAACCCCTATTCTCTTGAATGATTTTACTCCTAAAATATTTTTCAACTTTGAGTGAAAAAAATAAAAGAAAAGAAAAGGATGAGATAGCAATATAAAGTTGCAATCTCCACAACTAGGAAAATTAGAGAGAGAAAATCATGGAACCAAATTGGAAAATGCACATAGTATTGCTTAATTTAAATAGGGAGAATGATACAAACAGTCCTTGAACTTTGATCAAATGTGCAATTTAATCCCTGAATTTTAGTCTAATATTCAATTTGATCTCTGAACTATATGAAAATGTTCAATGTAGTCCTTTCGTTAATTCAAGTTCGGGGATTATATTGAACATTTTCATATAGTTTAGGGACTAAATTAAACATGTACCCAAAGTACAGATATCACATTGAACAGATTAAAAGTTGAAGGATCAAATTAAACATTAGGCTAAAGTTCCGTGATTAAATTGAACAAATTAAACGTTCATAAACCAAATTGCACATTAGATCAAAGTTCAAGGATTGTTTGTGTCATTATCCCATTTAAATAAGAGCATTTGAGTCCAAAAAACAAATCCCAAATTGGTACAAATCTGAAAAATTTACCCCAAACTAATTTTTTAATTACTAGAAACTCCAAACTGATACATTTATGACAAATTTACCTTTCGTTAAATTGGATTAATATCATGAAAATCACAAACCAATACACATGTTTTAAACAGAGAGTAAAATCCCAAATTGATACACCTATCAACCACCACGTTTCATGCAACTTGGTAATTTGATGGTAAAACTTAACTGAAACTAACGGAAGGTAAATTTATCACAAATGTACCGGTTTAGGGTTTTTAGTGATAAAAAAATTAGTTTGAGGTAATTTTATCACAAGAGTACTACTTTGGGGTTTTCCGTGATATTAACGCAAGAAAAAATTACTCGGATTTATTTACGAAATGCATGTGGCTCGCACGATATGTATTTGTTCGAGTGTGCAAAAGTGATAAATAGTATATAAAAAGGTAAATAATAAGAGGTCTTCGTCCTTGGAAATGGGCCGGGCCAGACATAATTTGGAGTAATAGTCCAAGCCCACTATCATCCATCTCGACGTGTTCCTCTCTTCCAAATCTGAAGTCAGCCTAGAAACCTATTCATACTTTCTTGAGTTTTAGACATTGGACATTCATGCTTCTTTAGTCTATACTGTATAACTTGATCGACTTGCATAGCCATCTATTAGCTCCGAAGATAGCTTGCCTCCGTGGCTCACTGCAGCGGTCGTCTCTGATATCGGACGCCCTTGGACCATGAGGTGGGTCGGTCGCAATGCCAACAACTCGGCTCGCCGTCCGACCTGAGCGGGATGTCGGAAGAGGCCTTGTCTCGAACAGGCCCTCTCTTTAGTCAGTTGGATGTATGAAGCACGTAAAATCAAGTAAACCCTAATCTTCAAAGTTTAGATATCGTACTCATATCAAAAGTTGTTGTCGGAGGGAAAGAGTCGTTTTGTACATGGATTGGTCATCTTTAGCAGCATATACAGTAGTCCTCCACTATCAACGTGGAACCATCATATCTTGTCTCGCCTAATGCCAAAATCAATACAGGGAAAATTGTTGCTTCGCAACAATGAAATCACGGTACAACTTGTCGACTGAATTATTTTCTTAAAAATGATCACTTGCAAAAAAAAAAATAAACGAACGAAAAATATTTATATTGTTGGAGAAAACAATTAAACGGAAATTGATGTCGATAAATATCACTTTTAGAAAAATAATTTATAAATCATTTCTTTTTTCGCAAAACAAACGGAATCTTAATTAATTACGAAACACCAAATATGGACGAATCATCATGTGGACATACTAAATATTTTTTCTATCTGTTTGATATGTAGGGACAGCGGGTTTCATAAATGCATTTTTTATTTTAACGTGTCGGTACCTACACGCCTTACACCTTTAATTTTTATATGTATTTATTTTTTTCAGAGAAAGGAAATACTCTAAAAAAAGGTTTTACATTCTAGTAATTCTCAATATTCGGATGAAAATTAAAATGAAATCTTTTAAGGTCATGATTAGAATCATCCGGCAGACTATATACATAGTGGTGTGCGTGTGCGAGCGAGGGAGAGAGAGAGAGTGGAAGTTGACAAGACCAATGCATCTATTAACCCTGTCGGCCTAGTGCTTCCACGTAGTTGGAAAAACAAAGATATGATGAAAAGATGTTGGGAAGTGTAAAACGGGTTTGTCCCTCGTTTAAGTCATGTCTACCATTCTAATTAAATTTTTATTGATTTTTCTTTTAGATTTAAGTGATCAGACGGTGTCCAGCGGTTTTTACGCACCTCGACTGATCCATTTTTCCCGAGCCATTGTTTAGTACTCCTATGTACCGTTCGAATCATTGTATTTACAAAATAATTTGTGAAAAATCATGTCTTTGGGATTTAAAATGGTTAAAGAAGATTTCGAGAACAAGTAATGCCTTCGATTGCGACACGATGCACTTACATTGTCATTCCAAAGCATGGCTTAGAATCGTTTGGCGTTTGTTGTACTCGAGGTGTCCTCGAGCGGCGTTGTGGTAGGGGGTGGCTTGAGGACCAACTTAAGGTTACGGAATTGCCGAATTGTGCCTGAAAATTGCCGAATTGTGCCTGAACTTCTTCACTGTCCCGTTTACGTGCATCAGTCAAAGAGTTCTTTTAGGGTGCAGTCCTCGGTCGAATCTGACATGTTATATCAGTAATTGACCATTGAAAAGTTATAGAATAAGAACTTAAACATTAAGGTGCTTTTACAACCATCCAAAAAAGAAAAGGTATTTTTACATGAATACGATATCACACGTTCTTTACGCGTATATAATTCGATCCACTTCATTATAATGTTTATTTTCCATTAATACGGTAAACTAACCACGAAGGAGATGGAAGCCTTACTGAAAATCATACGTGTGTATGTGTATTTTACGTGAAATTTCTTAGTATTTACTAATCAATTTGTCCTTTGGCTAATAGAAATCATAGTTGTTTCCTTAACCAGACAAATCGTGTTAAGTTGTTATAGCCTATTGGAAGTGCTCATGGACACTCAGATTTCTATTATGGAGAGAATGGTATCACATTTTCTATGGAAAAAGTTTTGCCCAAGTTAGCAAATTCGTAATGGGTTTCTCCAGCTCTCCATCTATTTCTCTCTTTGACATGGTGCGTCTCTCGAGTGGTGCTGACGTGGAAGATTGACAAGAACTATTACTATATGCACGGCCTATCACCCTAAAAAAAACTCTCAATTTTAGCTTTAATTCCAATTCTATCATAAAATTTTTTTTATCTCATAAGAAACTCCAAACTTTTGATCCAATCTTAATTTTAGCCTAAACTTTTTTTTGTTTATAAAAAATCACCAATTTTTACTTGAGTTCCAAGTCCGTTTCCATTAATCGTCCATCCAACATCGCTTTTAGTGATATGGCATTTCCACGTCATTGTTCTAGTTTTTCCCCAAATTCATATCCAAGAAGGCGTCTATTGGAGATAATTTCCATGTCAGTCCAAATGATGTTTTCTTGGATTTGAACTTTGGGTAAAAATTAAAGCAATTAGGGTTGACATTCTTCAATTGTTCTTACTCTAAAGAGAGTCTTCACTCCATCTTGCTCGACGATCTTCGATTTTCCACTGAGTCTTCAATCTCTCATGCTTGGGAGTTTTTCATCTCTTGCTATTAGAGAGCATGCGCTCGAGACACTCAAATAGCTCATGCTTGAGTGTTTTTTATCTCTCAATTGTCAAGAGAAATTTTGGACGGAGGAATAACGGAGGCAGGTTTGGGACCCAAGTAAAAGTTTGTAGTTTTTTATGAGAAAAAAATGTTTATGATAGATTCGAAAGTTGGAGGTTTTGCGGGGAACAAAAAAAGTTCATGATATAATTGGGACTTAACTTAAAGTAATGAGTTTTTTTAGAGTATAAGGCCCTATGGACACCTAGATAACGTACTGAATTCAACTTCATCTAGTGCTGTCCTATATAATTCATATTTTTTTGTTTGGACATTTTTCACAAACTTCGATATGATGATGAGCAAACTAGTTGTCCACCACATGCAATTAATCTAAAATTGACGAGACAAAGGGATGACCATAAATTCTTCCAGACTGAAAATTGACCATCATGTTAAACAATGGCCAATGATGATGAACTAGTAGTGGAAAGATTAAATGGAGTGATCGTGCAAGGAATCAGTGGAGGAAGATTCGCGATTTGATTTGAATCCAATTTTTGGTTGGTAATAAAATTAGATTTAAAGCGAAAAAAAAACTCAATGGAAAGCTGACGTAGCAAAAGGCAACTTTTCCGAAACTCTCAGAAAGTCAATTTACATAAAAAAATAATGGACAAAAAATAAAAATAAAAGAGGCTGCAGAGATTGGATGGTGGTTACAGCACAACTGGACACAAATTAATTAATAAATAAATTGTAGGATAAAAAAATGTTATGAAAAATGTGAAATTAACGGCGACCGCTGGTTCATCCACACTTTTCTGGGATTCAATCATGATAAGCCACTTAATAAGAGAAAGTGCAAATTTGGAATTTTCTTTCTTTTTATTGTTTGGTATCTCCACTACTGTATTTCTTTTTCTTTTTAATTTGTTTTTTTATTTTTTTCTATTCAAATTTAATAATTTAAGATGGGGATTTCTTTATCCCTCACACATTGAATTTTAATTAAATTAAGATAACCCCTTCCCAATAGAGCTGCGAGTCTATCATGTTATGTCAACTCACATTAATGCAAAGTCAAATAATGAATTGCATAGCGCTTTTTCTCTCTCCTCCTTAGGGTTTTTTCCTATCCCTCCCGTCTTCACACAACATTTTTCTTTTAACCTTTACGGACCGGAGGGTTTGGGCTAGATCTTTCTCTCTCCTTCCTTTTTTATTTATTTGGTTGATTTGGTTTTTTGTCATATTTTTTTGCTTTCCTTCTATTTTGCAGAGTTTTTCTCTTTTGATATAATTTAAGGCTTCTATCTCGATTTAATCTAGATTTGGAGATTTTTGCGTGTATGATTTCGAGATTTCACTTCCCTTGAGTTTTGTTGATGTACAAATTCAAGTGTCAGATTTGTGTTTATTCAACCTTATTATTCTGAACGGCGATAGGGTTGGGGATGCCAAACTTAGGTGCGCATCGTTGAAAGGCAAAGCAGTAACAACGGATGGAGATCTCAGTGTGTGCTCATTACTGATGACGGATTTAGTGATCAGTCATCGATTTTAGTTTGAAACAACCATAAATTTGCTCTTTGAGATGGTGACCCATAATCTTGAAGTTGTCTAGGATTTGTTTTAGTTTAGAGTTGGACTGTATTATTTTTCTCTTATATTTTCATGGAAATGAATGAAATGCTACTTTCACGAAAAAAAGGTAATGAATTGTGCTAAGAAATCTCAAAACCCAGGTCAATACGCTAGTCCTATCACCACACAGTATAAGAATAGACAAGTTCTACTCGTTATCACACTCTTCTGGACCAAATCACGATGGTGGTGATAATTTCACTGAAATATTTCTCCCAAGTATCAATCTATACTGAGGTTGTGTTTTCCTCCATCCATACTCAGAGCGAATTTCCACGACCTAACTTTGCATCACGTGAATAAATAATATAAGCTGCATATAAAAAGACATGCAACACCACCTTCGACCACCATCACTCTATCGTTCCAAATAGAATGCATCACTATAATAATAAGTATTTCTACTGCCGGATCGCTTCTGGCTGCCGGAGCCATCCTTCTTGTTGCTAGACCACCGACCGCGTTAGCCTCCACCACCACTACCACCTCATTTGCGATATTGCCCCCTCTCCACCATCACCGTAATTATTATCACACCACGTCAACCCCCGTACCGCTGCTGCCAAAACCAATTGCCACGTTGCCAGCGGCATTGCTGTCGTCGCCTCTACCTCCATCACGACCCCTAGCCCACCATTGTACGACCACCAAGGCCTAAACATTTTAATTGGACAAATTGAGTCAATTGACTAACTTTGATCATTAATTGTTGGCATAGATGCTGTCTGTTCTACGCGGTGCAACTGGTTTTAAAGTAGATGTTTTCAAATAATTTTAATTTTTTTTTGAATTTTTAATCTTTTTTTTTCCTTTCATTTTCACCAGCCTTTAGCAAGGCTGTGAAGGTTGCAACCCCGCTGGCTTTGGGCGAGGGTCGCCGACCAAGATGAAAAAGAAGAGAGAAAAAAAGAAAAAATTAATTAAAAAATTGTCAACATCAGCGCCGGTTGCACCACATAGGACAACTAGTATTCACGTCAACAATTTCGGTCAAAATTGGACGGATAGACTCAATTGGCACAAATGCAAAAGGTTTTAGAATTAAATTGATCCAATTGACTGGTTTAAAACTGAATTAATGTATCAATGTAATATGTTTATGACTTTTTTTTTTCGAAAGCGCCAAAAATTAACTCTGGCAGCACTTGATGATGTCAAGAAAGATACCCTAAACTTACACAATGATATTGTAGAAATTCTAAATGGATCTTCAATATAAATCTAAATATACCCATTTCAAATTCGTTTCACCCCCTAGGATGATTATTCTATACAAGCAAGTACGTGGTCCAACATCCTTCACAACAAAAAAAGGAACGGAAAGGAATCTAGGTATGATGATAATAGGCGGCTCCACTAAGCCTTTAAAAAAGAGAAGAAAAAGAGAGAATTTTACAGAATCGTCCCACTAAATCTAAATATGTCTTCGAGCACTTCAATTCCAGTTCGTGGACCCTGGGCAAGGTGATGCCTACGTAATATATATTGTATATTATATATATGCATATAATAATCTAATACAACATCTTTTTCCTTGATTTTTTTTAAATTTTCTCTTACGAATTTCGACACATGTTGCGCACTTTGGTTGGTTTGTTTTAGACCATAGTAATTATAATGACCGTTCTCATCTATTATAATGAACGTTCGCACGTAATCAAGTCCCCACCTAGCAAATAAGCAAAGTAGAAAATGCTTATGGACGAGAATTACTAGTTCCCCCATTACAACAAATATATAATATTTTTTTTAATTTTGGATATGAAATGAAAAAGTTTCCGGACGCTTATTTCATCTCTCGGATCAGAAATGATATCATCTTGCATTATGATCCACGTTTCTCATGCATGTTGCATGTCTAATATAATTTTGGAAATTACTAAACACTTAAACCACAAGGTGCTTTATTAAGGAAAATGAGAACACTAATTAAGAAATTAATTTTACAATTCTTGACGTGTTGACTTATTTTGTAAGACATTTGTATTCGAAAAATCGAACTATTCCATATATGTTAATTGAATAGGCTTATCAAAAAATTATCCACTAAAGATGTCGATACATGTAAGAATTGTTTCAAAACCCAGGAATTTTCGCATCCCAATAATCAGATATCTCAATATGCCAAATTAAAAATGGTGGCGAAAATACGCGGCAATTTGACTCTAATTGATATGGCTGATTTTATACACGTAAAGATATCCCGAATTTTTTTGATGCGGTAATTAGAATCTAATCTGCTTATTTAAATATTAATTTTTTCGATGCGGTAATATCAAAATGTTAAGAAAGCACCAGTTGAGAGCAAATAAAAAAAGACAGGATTAGAGGAGAATTTGGCGGCCAATGCGATCTCCGTGCTCCCCGTTACACCATGTTGACTTCCACGAGACAAAACACAAGTTGGTGGGGAATGCCCACATTTGACCCCTTTCCGACCAGAATCTACATGTTTCTTTGTCGCGTCATTACTTTTCTAATATTTGCCACATTAATTTAGACACCCTAATGCCATGTACCGCATGAGAGACCTAGTGGGAATTCTGAATAGAAAGCTTAGTTTCAGAAAAGGGTTGGATCCAAATCTATAAATTTTGAAAAGGGATAAGTGCATTAGGAGTTCTAAAACATGTCATGAAAGTATAATTGAGTTCTAAAACTATAAAAAAGTACCGTCAAGTCCTAAAACTTGTCATGAGAATGCAATTGAGTTTTAAAACTTTCAAAAAGTGTAACTAACGAAATGATTTTATTGTATCAATCTGACAATTTTTAGGATTTGATTGCATTTTTTGCAAGTTTTAGGACTCACAAGTTTAGGACTAGATTGCACTTCGTGACAAGTTTTAGGAGTTAATTGTACTTTTTGAAAGTTTTATGACTCAATTGCACTTCTGTGACAAGTTTTGGGACTTCTAATACACTTATCTCTTTTGATAAGTGTTGACACCTGATTTTTTATCCAATTTTGAATTTTATATAAAAATCATAAAATTAGGATTAGGAACCTTGGCCATGCTTAGGAACCTATTTCTAAACAAAATCAAGAAAAAAAAACCAAATGAGGTCCAAAAATTTCACAAAAATAGTAATTAGTTTTATTTTAATTCCAATTTAGCCTTGCAGCTTAAATTTTACAAAAAATTAAAAAATATAATGAAGTCATTTCTAGGCATTTTTAGGCAAGTGTCTTCACAACAATTGATTTTGAGACCTTGAATTTCATATTGGTAGGTCCAATTTCACAATTTGACAAAAAAATTGAAAAATACCAAAATTAATTGAAAATTAGGGATTTTAGGACCCAAATTGGGGATTTCTTTCAATTTGAAATTTTCAATCAAATTTTATACCTTCCCTGAGGGTAATCAACCATGGGGAATCCAATTTTGGCCGTATATTTGTAAAATTAGGTCATTTGGACCTTCAATTGAATAAAAAAACATTTGAACCGAATTCACATTTGGGGTTTTCGGGCTTCATTGAGAAAAAATTCAAATTGATCCCATATTGTAAGGTAAATGTGTCAAGGAATTGAAATTTGGGGGTTAGAATCGTGAAAATGGGTCAAAATAGGGTTGAATTTGCAATTTTAAACAAATCCGGGTCTGCAGGGTCGGTCAAGTCCAACTCGACCCAACTCAACCTGCATAGGAAAGAGAGGAAAAAAAACCAAGTTGGCCCCGCCCCTTTACCGACCTAGAATCCCCATTCTAGCACGTGCAAAAGAAAAGGGGATCGACGGGGAACCGTTGTAACAGCCAACCGAGGCGGTTAGAGGCCAAAAATCCCCCCGGGGAGGAGATCAAAATGGGTGCGAGAAACAGTTCCCAGCACAGAAGCTGAACAACAGAATTTCCAAGAGAGAGAGAGAGAGAGAGAGAGAGAGAGAGAGAGAGAGAGAGAGAGAGAGAGAGAGAGAGAGGAATTAAGAGAGAGAAGGAGTAGAGGTCTTCCTGGTCGAGTGACCGACGTCGCGCCGACAGGAAAGGAGACGGCGAATCAACCTTTCAGGCGACCTCCTCCTCTGCGCAACCAGTGAAGAGGCTGATTGGGAAGGCTTGAAACCTAGCTCCAATCGGCAAATGGAGGACTTTCCCGTTTGAATGAAACCCAGCTCCGATTGAATGAAATTAGAATTTTTGGGGATGTACAAGTCGTTCGTTTGAAAATTAGAATTTTTTAGAGTTTAAATGAAATCTAGGCAAATCTAGGACTTTCCCGACAAATCTGAAACCCAGCTCCGATTGAATGAAATTAGAATTTTTGGGGATGCACAAGTTGTTCATTTGAAAATTCCCTAGTTTAAAGTTTAAAAGGGGCTTAACCCCTAAAAAGCCCTAACATGGGGCTTAACCCTTAAAAGGGGTCTAATCCCTAAAAAACCCTAAAACCCCTAAAACCCCTAAAAAAAGCACAACCCTAAAAAATGAACAAGCCATTAGGGTTTCAATAGGCTTTGATTGTTTTGATTGATTTTCTTTTTTGGGGACGATATTAGGATTGTTGTTTGTGAATTAAATTGATTGTACTTTTCATAATTGACTGATTCCTCCTCGTGTAGAACGGTTAGGATTAGCGGATAAGCCTTGAGAAATTGCATGCTAAGCTAGACACATCAAATCGAGTTAGGTACCGAAATGGTGTTAGGGATTTTGGCATCAAAGTTGTTAACGTAACCAAGTCCTCCTACCCATGATATCTCTAGTTCGTAGAAATTGAGGTAGTTCTCCCCTGTCTCGATTAGGTTTCTAGTCAACCATTTAAGACTAGTGGCGACTTCAAAATAAAACATAAGCTAAACAGAAAATAAATACCCGCTGTCTCATGAGGTATAGTCAGGGAGAGACTCGTTCATTTAGTGATGAAATACTCTACCATTCGTGATAAACAAAAGAATCTCCTAGCGCGCTCCGGGTGGGAAAAGCGTGGCGCAACAATAAGTATCAAAACCTATACAGTCTTCTAATACCACAAATGATTGGTTGATCTACACTATCAATCTAATTACGCGTCTATCGAATTTTTAGTTCAATTGATTGGAGAACCAAATTCTAGATATATTGAATCGTGTTTTTCGACTGTTCTTTTCATACCCTATTTTTTGACAATAAAATCATATTTTTTGAGATGTGTTTATTGCAATCATCACATTAGTGGATGGACAAGTTCTTGATCTATTTGTTGAAATACACGTGTGAGTTGTGTAAGAGAAGTCCCATGTTGGAGAATTGATGTGGTGTGAAGCGGTTAAGATATTAAAGTTGGCTCATAACTTATTAGCTTAAACATTCGAGTGAAGATGAATCCAACTGGATATGTTGACGGACTTAGACTTGGGCTCCCGCTAAGCGATCTCCTTAAGCGAAGGTATCGGGCTTCTGTTATGCTCTCCCAATAAATGGCATCAAAGTTGATGAATAATTGGCAACCCACTCTTAATGTGTATTGGTGTTTCGTGAATATCTCAATAAAGAAATTTGGTGACCAATGTAGTTTCTGGGCAGTGGGTGTTGTGGTGCAGTAATGTAGTCTCAATGGCAGCCTTTGTGGTTCGATCTGTAGAAAGAGATCAAGGATGAAGGTGGGTGTTGATAGAGATCCAAGTTCAGATTCGTTGGTGTAGAAGGATATTTGAATTAAGGAGGAGCAAATCTAATGTTAAGCCCATACGTGAGGTGGATATTGTTGAAATATACGTGTGAGTTGTATTAGAGAAGTCTCATATCGGAAAATTGGTGTGGTGTGAAGTAGTTAATATATATCCTAATTGACCTATAACTTAGTGGCTTAAGCTTATAAGTGTAGGTGGATTCAACGGATATGTTGACGGACTCGAACTTGGGCTCTCTTCTTAGCGATCCCCCTGGGGCAAAGGTATCGGGCTTTCATTGCGCGCTCCCGATGCTACTCTAGTTGGTGTCGCCATTGTTCGTCTCATTCACTATGCCCGCTAAGGACAACGGGCCTCTCACTCTGGCCATTGCCATCGAGGCATTGATCTCTACAATAATGGCCACATCTCGGCCAGATCTAACTGGAAGTGCCAAGACCTTCCTCAGAGGAGAGAAGGAGGTTTTGTTCTTTAGGGCTTTCTGATGAACATTACATGCCATAGTAGCACTGTTTAGGATGGAGGATCCCTATGGGCGTATCGAAAGGGTTGAACCAGCTGGAGTCCGTAAGTCCACAGCACATATGAATATGCCAAAAGGTGTAATTGGGCTCAAGATTAGTACTCTCTCTCGCAAAATGATGACTAAACCATCAAAGGGATAGATGAATGCTTGAGTCACAGAAACGAAGTGGACGCCGTTTCGCTTCTTTTTTTCGGTATGACGTCAAACCACGTTCATCTCCACTGTATTCAGAAACCCTCCTTTTGAAATTAACGCAACAACAAAACCCACCCACAAGAAAAATATTTTAAGAGAAAATGAGGAAGAAAAAGAAGAAAAAGAAAGAGGAAGATCCATCATCGACAAGCAACATCCGCCCTTTTTCTGCCTCCACGTCTTTCTTGCACTTTCTATAAATAAACTCGCCATGAAATCATACCATCTTCACGCTTCGCCCTCCTCCTTCCTCATCTTGTTTTTGGGCCAACAGAGTTCTTCCGCCTTCTTCTTCTTCGCGGCGATCATTTGCGAAAGAATAATCGAGGAGGAGGAGGAGGAGCGAGAGGACGAGAAAGACGACGGGAAATGGTGAAGTTCTCGAAGGAGCTCGAAGCTCAGCTGATTCCGGAATGGAAAGAGGCCTTCGTCAATTACTGGCAACTGAAGAAGCACGTGAAGAAGATCAAGCTCTCGAGAAAGCCCACCAAACCCTCTCATCCAGAGGCACTGATCAAATGGGGTCTTACCAGCTCCACTTTCATCGACCCCGTTCGCTCCGCGGCGAAGAAAATCGCAGACAGGTTTCGCGGCTCCGCCAGCAATAACGACACCGTCGCTCAAGTCGTGATTCGGGTACGTTCGTGCGCGAAAATCCGTGGTTCAATGAATGAGAGAAAGAGTCTGCATTTTCATTTTTCATTGTTCTGTGTTATTAAGCTCATACACAAAACTTTTCTCTTGCCTTTCCTTCGTCCTTCTCTTTTGATTTTGTGCACGTACTTATACTGCGTTGAAGTGAACTTTATCATTAGGTCTGGCTAGCTTTAATCCGTTATAGATGATAAGGATGCGTGAAGAGAAGTGCTGAAAGTTTAAAGCAAAATCTGCATCGCTATGTAGAAAAGCTTTGTCTTGTGTTTCCTTATCAGGGAAGGTGGGATTCTTAGTAAATACTAGATATACACTGCGTTAGAATGAACTTCATCAAACTTTAGTGATTTGAAATTTAAAAACTTGCAATACTAGATAGACACAAAGTAGCAATAAATTAAGTTAGATTACTATTACTGTAATCATCAATTGTAGAGTATGTTTACTTTATTAATATTGATTTTGTCTATTGTTCCCGCAAGCGAAATAATCTATTTTAAGGGTGATTTTTTTTCTGTCGTGTTCGGACTCCACTAACCGCTACGACTTTCCTGGTTCCTTGGCTTTCATTCCTCATCACTTTATGCTAGGGGTGTGTACAAGAATCGGATCAGATTGAACCGTCGGCTCTAGGCTGTTTTTGAAACTAGGAATAATGGGTGGTCCAATTCCTAGTTGCATTGCGGAACTGAACCTTTCGAACCGGGCCAGACCAATATGTTTTTTTTTTTAAATTTTAATTTTCCATCTTCTTTTAAAGAGTAAGAAAAGGAAATTGCAAAGAAACCCTAAATCGAACTGGTCCAAGTTCTAGGGCCAACCCGGCCAACCCGAAAAACGATCACCCCCTACTTTATGCTCCTTGCTCTTTTGTTAGGTATTAAAGATACTAGTAATTGTCCTAACACGCGAATTTCCCTATTTGAAATAAGTAGTTTGTTAAAAAATAATTGTCCAAACATTTTCATATTTCAAAGTATTTCAACACACGTTCTTATTTTGTCCCTCACTTTACCAATAATACACCTAATTAACAAGGCGGTTTTCTAAAGATATTCGAAATAAATACAATTTATATCAAGTACGCCTAAGAACCGTTTTAAAAACACAGGTTAACATGATCCTTTTCTTGATAGTGACGCTCGATATGTCTGTGGGAGATACTGTTCCTAAAATTCAAGTTAATTAGGCCCTCCCAAGTTTAAAAAGTGAATCCCACTGCATTCAAGACTGTAGGGATGCACTCATTCTTCCATTCACTCATCGGTGGTCCAGCATCCCATATTTGAGGTATGTATAAAAATTTTCAAAAACCTTGTACCACCGTGACAAATCTAATACGATCTTTCAAAGGTGCTAAGAGAACGCATCGCCTTTTACCCCGTGAAGAATTTACCACAACCTCTTAAGCGTATCCCAAAAAAAAAAAAGCATATACAACGTTTTACCAGTTTGACGAAAATAACATTCTCCAGTACTCTATTCACTTTTCGTTGTTATCATATTCACGTGCCAGCTCACCCGACTCTTATTGCATTGACGGTTAGTACCGGCACATTCTCAGCTCTCCAAATATAGTCCACTTTCATTTAATATTAATTTCGTGGTGTATTCTCAACACTGACATCGTATTATTTTTCTCCAGACATGCATAAAAAACTTTCACCGCATGAAGCAAGAACCCAAATTTTATTTTGCCTGGAATAGGGCCTTTTGCCTAAAGTTCCAAACCTTCTGCTTGTGGACGAGATACTGATAGATGCTATTTTTTTTTGTCACACGGGCCAAAATTTATGCAGTTTTTTCGGTAATTCTTGAAGGTCATGTTATATTTATCACAATAGGTAATAGATTGTGAACTCTTTAAGTGTGCTTGAAAGGTCGTGTTAAATTTTGTGACTGTGGTAAAACGTCGTGTATTATTTTAGTAAATGATACCCATTTTGAATCTCATCAAGCTTCCAAAATAACAGTGAATTTCATATGTTTTCAACATAGTGAGCTCATTTTGGATGCCTGCCCTTACCTCTAATTCTTACATAATTTGTATCCACAGACTGGTAAAACCATCAGACCTTCGGAAATTACTTGGGATGGCTCGATATGAGAATCTTCATTAATGAATGGACTTACCCTATTCTTTATTAATCGGGCATTAAAGCTATAGCTTCATATGAAGTTGTTGTTTAGTAAGGAGAGTAGTCCAAGCTACGCGTTTCCAAACTTCAGATATTGACGACTTTAGTCCACGACGCAAACCCGAAAAGAGATAATACCCTTTTTGAGCTGCCAGTTTTCACGTTCACTCCTTCGAGCCGAGCAATATCCACATGAATCCGGGTTCATACGACCACTACTCATCTGTTGTCGACCCACATAATCTTGCGGTTGTTCGGCTTCGAGCACTTTCGAGCCTGGACTTGTGTGCTACAATTTTTCTGTTCAGGCGAGACGTAAGGGAATGAGGTGAGGGCAAAAATCCCGGGACAAAGTCAAATTTTCTTTGTATTTTTCTGATTAATATATAGTGCTTGCCCTGAAAAAAAGAAGAAGAAGAAGATGAAATGCTTGCACAGGTGGGTCTCCCTTTTGTTTCACGAAGCTAACGTGAATGGAGCACCGAAAAAAGAAAAGGAAAATGACCCAGATACGAAAGCGACACCAAAAGACAAACGAAGTTGTTGAATAAACATCCATTTTCCTTGCCTTTTTCTTTCCTCTTCTGGTCGATTTCTTTATCCTTAGGGTTTGGTTGCAGGTGAGGAGCGAGAACTTGGAGAATGGACAGGTAGAGGACAAAGCGTGTGAAACCGAACTCACTAAGCTGTTCGATGAAGAACACGAGGTACACCAATGAGACCAACAAATCAATTGCTGCACAAAACACACACACACACATTCACTCTGAATTTCTATTATATTTATAAGATTGACTGAGTATCTTTAGGTGAGAGTGTTCTTTGAGGCACTGGACGAAGAGCATAACAAGGTAAACCAGTTTTACGAGAGCAGGGAGAGGGAGTTTCTGGACAGAGGAGAGAAGCTCGAAAAACAGCTGCAGATCTTGCAAGACCTCAAGAGAATATTGAGCGAGAGGCGACGCAGGAGTTCGTCGTCGCTAAAGGCAAATGGCAACAACGAGGGAAGCCTCTCACGGTCTTCTTCTGGCCGTGACTCTGATTTCTCATCAGGTGAGATCCAAACTTTTCTATTTTCTTGGAAATATATAGCGATTTTCCTGCTAATTACACGCGATTTATGTCGTTTTCCTGTAATCTGAGAGAAATGTGTGTACCATGTTGGAACAAATCTATCTAATATTTTTCGGGACCTCATAAACAAGTTCACAATTTTGCCGAGCCTAGTACATTTGTCTCGGACATTAAAAGTGTAACTTATT
This sequence comes from Syzygium malaccense, assembly GCA_031216405.1. NCBI lineage: Eukaryota > Viridiplantae > Streptophyta > Magnoliopsida > Myrtales > Myrtaceae > Syzygium > Syzygium malaccense. The sequence continues at coordinate 26,930,608 of CM062260.1, forward strand.
CGACAGGATGACATTTTCGAAAACCTGCTTTTTTAATTAGGCATAAAATTGTAATAAGGTAGTTCTGCCTAGGAAAATATGGATGGCCTCATGTCGTGCCACGTGGAGCTTAGAGAGAGAAACCTGCATGGGTCCGTCGAAAAGTGGGTGGACCTCAATCTGTGAACATTGATGGATCGATGCGTTACAAGTACAACTACAAAGACGAGTGTTGACGAAATGACTCATCACATAACACGCGCGCACACAACTTCTAGACAGGGAAAGGTCATAGAGTTGAGTCATCTTATTGCAACCTACGGTGCCATGAAACATAAATTTGTCTAAGAAAAATAACTAATGGCTAGAGAAAGATATTGTTCGACAGAACTATGAATTTTTTATTATTAAAATATAAAAATCATATGAACAGCAATCGTTAAGTATAGCCGTATGCGTTTTCTAATCAAACGGGATAGGCAATTATATAATGCTATCAACGGCTGAAATTAACGGACAGGCCAAAACCTATTTAGAGTGCGTTTAGGAGAGCTTTTGGGAAATGCCTTAGCATAAATATAAAAAAACTTTAGGCTAAAGAGTGTTTATAAAATGCAAATAATGTTTGGGTAAACACTATTGCACCCAATCTAAGTAATTATTAAAATATACATTGGAAGAAAGAGAACCCTAACTCAGGCACTAGGCTGTTAGAGGTCGTGCGACCCTGAGTGACCCTCCCTTGAGGTCGTCGACCTCAGGCTAGGCTCATCGGCAATCGAACCTGGGCTTGCTAGCGACGTTGGGTGATGCGTGCATAGTAAAAGCCGATGAGGGCAAAACTCAAATTTCAATAGTTTAGCGAGAGCAAAATTGGAAGGAAAAATGATTTAGTATTCTAGAAATACGTGAAGCCAAATTTGGGTGGGACTTATATTGAGCTAAGGGCCTTCAGAAATGTTAATCTTGGTTCATAGACCTTTGAGATTTTCTTGCTGAATACCTTAATTTTGGCATAAACGCCTCTGGAGGCCAATGCCCATTTCCAAAACTGCCCCAAACGCGGCCTTAAAGTGTCATGACCGAGCTATTAGCATGTCTTTATGAAGTGCTTAGCTAGGTTTTTCCCAACTTTATTTGTCTTCAAACTTAATTTCACAAAATTCAACATCAGCTACGTTATCGTTACGATATTATCGAATTTGAGAGAGCACTTGGCGCGCAATTTATCCCATTATTCTCGGACGATGGATTCATGATATATGAACTTATTGACTGCATTCCACAGAGAGCTCTGGCGACCTCCTCAATGAGAACTCCATGGAAGCCTTAGAGGAGCAAGGCCATGAGGTTGCCACCCTAGAGAACAATGGAGCGAGTTATATGAACTCAGTGACGAGGTCATCATCAAGGCCAAAGCAGACAGGCAAGCCCAAGATGGGCATGATGAAGAGGATCCCAAGCACAACAGCAGCAGGCGCAATCACGGCTCTCACAACAATGCTGTGGGATGACCTTGTTAACAGCAAGCACAGTAAAAAGGATGGCACAAAAGATTACAGCATGAGTAAGAAGAAGATTCAGTGTGCTGAGAAGATGATTAGAGGCGCTTTCGTGGAGCTCTACAGAGGGCTTTTTCTGCTGAAAAACTACAGGTTATTCAATCATTCACTCTTTTATTTATTGCTGGTACTTAGCACATATTTTCCTTTAGTAAAAAAGCTGCGAAAATATAGCTAATGGATATTAATTATTTCGGTATCTTTGGCAGCTCATTAAACTTGATGGCTTTTACAAAGATTTTAAAGAAATTCCACAAGGTAAGCATGTAATTTTCGGCTTATCATCGGAATATTATCGGAGTTCGTTTACCTTAACCTCAATTGGCCGTGACCCTTTAAATTAGGAAAATATTAGGAGTAGGAGAAAATCAAAAGAGAGAATTTCCAATCACATATTTGACTTTGTGTGTTTGTCTGCACGTGTTCATGGGTTATCAAAAGCAACTTACTACATTACAACCTCAAACATCTCTGTTATAGTATTATTACCATTACAATATTTTCTTGTGATTACATTACGTATATGTTATGATAGCTGTAATATATTATAATAGCTGTAACATAATCGACTGTATTATAGATTATGTAAAATAGCTAGTACAACCAAAACTGTAATAGCTATTTCCAAAGTACTCCTCTCATTGTTAAATATATCTTAGAATTACCAATAATCAACATAATGATAATATATTACCAAATTATTATTATTTTATACAAATATTGGTAGTAACAATATTATGATACTTATTCTGTTAATCTAATTAGATATCGTATGAGCATACTTAATCATATTGTAATAAATTACTTAATAAGATAGTTATATGAATACAACTATGAGATCCTATAGAATGTAATTATTTTTTAATATTATCTATAGAACAACAATTAGCATAATAATTAAATAACTTAGTTGAATATTATAGAATTATTATAATGTTTTTTTCTACTTTCATAAATATGAGTAGAAAATAGAGTTAACACAGTTTAGAATTTAGAGCTTCTTTTGCCATTTATAGCAATTCATGATGCTCAACGTACAGCTGGAGAATTAGACCAAATTGGTGATTTTTACTTACTGAATGAACAGGTTGCAGGTCCACAAGCATCCACAAATTATCTAAAAGAAGTGAACAAATCCCACTTTGTCAGCTCAGACAAGGTACCTGATGATCTCAGATGTTGCTATTGGTAATTTGTAGCCGATTCAGGACATTTGCAAATAAACTGAAGAAATCCCCACTTTCTGTCTTTCTCTTTTCTTCCACAAATTTATTTTTCAATAATTCTTATGTTTTATTTCATTGTGTACATGGGAGAGTGGTTCATTTCCAGATTCTAACCTAAATCTGTGAAATTGGTTCCTCTATCTTGGATAGCCTATTGAGAATTTCTAGATTTCCAAAGATTGTGTACACGAGGGAAATTTCTAAAGCACTTCAAGCTGAAGGTGATTATGGTTATCCTAAGAATTACTTATGGAGTTATCATGTGATTCTGCAAGGTTATTAGACTAATGGACGAAGTGGAGTCCATTTTCACCAAGCACTTCACCAACAATGACAGGAAAAAGGCCATGAAGTTCTTAAGACCACACCAGCAAAGAGATTCTCACATGGTTACGTTTTTCGTTGGTAATAATCTCTCCCAAGTTGCGAACTCGCTCGCAAGTTGGACATTTAAATTTACTAAATTAGCACCGAAGTCGATAATGGTCTGAATATTGGTACAATTAGAAGTTTATCTGAGTAAGCCTAAATGTCCCGGAAGTTCAACAGGCTGCGAATAAGTCTAACGTTGCTAAAACTGCCAATCCACCCTCTGTCTGCAGGATTACTCACTGGATGTTTCGTCACATTGTTTAGCTTATACGCAATACTAGCGCACCTAACCGGCGTTTTCTCCTCCAAAGCCTATCCTAATTACGTGGACGTTGTGTATCCTGTGTTCAGGTACAGAGTTCCATCATTTCCTCGTGTCTTGCGTAAGCGTTTCCAATCAACTTGTGTCAAAATTTGATGATTCAGTGCAACAATAGTGTAGCTTCACTGTTACATACTGATGCTATATTTTAATAAGTACAGGCACTGATTTTTTACACAAATATGACTGACAAGCTGTGTATTGTGCAGTGCCTTTGCATTGTTCAGCTTGCACCTGTTAATGTATGGATGCAACCTCTTTGCATGGAAGCAAACTCGAATCAACTGCAACTTCATATGCGAATTCTCGCCCACCACGGCACTCAAGTACCGAGACGCGTTCCTCATCTGCACCGCCTCCATGACGACCATGATCAGCATGATGGTCGTTCACCTCCTCCTGCGCACCAATGGTTTCTCGTCAAGCCGGGCTGACCCCATTCCGGGAGCCCTTCTTCTGGTACAAAAACTTCCCCCAATTTCATTGCTAGGACCAAGTTGTGATTAGACATATTAAAAGAATTTCGTCTCAGTTTTTCTACTTTCACTTGCAGGTTTATATATTGTTGCTGGTATGTCCGTTCAATGTCTTCTATCGTCCAACTCGGTGCTGTTTCATTCGGGTCATACGTAACATTATCTGCTCTCCTTTCTGTAAGGTACATTTTTTGCTCCTTCAAATGCGTGGAAGAACTTTGCAATAGACAATTTAATCACACTCTCTGAATTGGTTTGAAGTTGATATAACTGAATGCAGGTTTTGATGGTAGACTTTTTCATGGCTGACCAACTAACCAGTCAGGTACAATAAACTTCATCCTGCGAATTTCGCCAGTGTCGTTTTTCTGCAATAACACCATTATATATTCAATTTTGTTCTCTTATGTTCATTGGGAATCAATACGCATTTTGTTCCTTTGTCACTGCAGATCCCATTACTGAGGCACATGGAATCGACAGCCTGCTATTTTCTTGCTGGAAGCTTCAGAACACACCAATACGAGACCTGTAAATCAGGGCGATTTTATAGAGAACTCGCTTACGTGATCTCATTCTTGCCGTACTATTGGCGTGCCATGCAGGTAATCTACATCCATCCACAAATGAAGTCATCAAATGATTATGAGCTAACTTCAATTGTATTAGCTGAGATCTTGGCGTTTCTTGTTCATACTCAGTGTGCGAGAAGATGGTTTGACGAGGGCAATGCAAACCATCTGGCAAACATGGGGAAGTATGTTTCAGCGATGGTGGCAGCTGGAGCAAGGCTCACGTACGCCCGTCAGGAGGGGATGCCATGGCTGATAGTAGTCGTGGTAACCTCGACAGTGGCTATGTTTTATCAGCTCTATTGGGATTTCATCAAAGATTGGGGTGTCCTAAACCGAAGATCCAAGAACCCTTGGCTCAGAGATGATCTAATCCTCAACAACAAAATCATTTATTTCATTTCCATCGTAAGTTCCTTATTCCTTCCAATTCCAATCTGTCTCAAGATAAATTAAAACACCATTGATTTTTAAGAGGACAATAGATTTTGCTTAGGTTAGCATCTATTACAATGTCGCTTTCACTTGGTAAAACATAGATCCATACTGAAAGAAATACTTAGCGATGACAATTGACGAGTACTCTTTGCTATTGTAGGCTTTGAACACGGTTCTGAGGTTTGCTTGGGTAGAGACGGTTCTGGGATTCCGTGTGGGAGTTGTCGAATCGCATTTGCTAGATTTGTTCCTGGCTTCATTGGAAGTGATTCGTCGAGGACACTGGAACTTCTACAGGTGCGTTCCAGCTACCTCCTCCTCTTGTGCTTCTGTTGAGTTCGTTGTCCTAGGTCCTATGAACAAACTTAGCCAGAAATTTAAATGTCATTTTCGTTAAACATCCGCCACTAATTTTCATTGAAAAATGAATGTGCAGATTGGAGAATGAACATTTGAACAATGTCGGGAAGTTCCGAGCAGTGATGACGGTTCCTTTACCATTTAGAGAGATGGACTCGGACGACTGAATTAAGCCACTAGACCGAGGCAAAGCTGTCATACTTCACTTACCTTGAGAGGCAAACCATGAGAAATTCTGCTGCTGCTGTAACATCCTGAATTTCGATGTAATTTCGGGATCAATAAAATTGATATTATTTCGCATTTCATTTTAGTAAGTCTCACCCAGAGCTAATCACTCTCGGGATACTAACTAATAAGGTATTGCTAACTAGAAAATGATACGTGGATCAGGGATCCGATCGTGAATTGGACACCGATCACGAGAAATGATGAGAGAATATTTTGGGCCAACGTGGGCCGATCTTAGGAAAAAGTGACGGATGTGGTTTGGCCAAGGCCAACGTTGTACAATCAGATTGCAGGTGATTCTGCACGACTGAAAGTACACGTGGTCAACCAGTCCTGAACTTGAACCGAACGATCGTGACCTCTGGGACTAGTGATAATTTCTCATTCTCTCAATGATCGAGACCATCTTGATACGGATAGCCTTAGGTCGATACGCGTAATCTCTAAACAGCCGCCCATTAGTGAGAGACTCTGAAATTGAAAGTTTAGCGAGTTTTGTTCACGGAATTGGGCCCGGATTTCGATGTCGATTTTTGAAGGCTTAAGAGACTATTTTTGGGAATCTGACGTCATATTATGCTGGCCACACACATTTGGAGTTAGTACGAGTAAAAATTGGAATTTTGGTCCGGGGGTGAAAAATTACGATTTTGCCCCTCGGGACACCAGCGTCGCTTTTCGAGGCCAAATGAGGTTATTTTTCAAGGCCGATACCATTTAGGGTGACCACGCATACTAGGAGTCGTTATGGCAAAAAAATTGAAATTTCGACAAAAATTGAAAAAAATTGACGATTTTGCCCTTCAAACTTTGACGTGGATTTTCGAGGGCTTGTGCGATGAATTTCGCGATTCCGACACCACATTATGTTGGCCATGCACATTTAGGGTTGGTACGGGTGAAAAATGAAATTTCGTCCCGGGACCGGAAAAATGACCATTTTGCCCCTGGGCCGTTTTCAGTTCCGAATTTTGGAAAAATTTTGGGATAATTAAATATGGGTTATCAGCTGAATTATTGGACCTAATTACCAGTACGCCCATCAATTATTTAGCTAGAACGAACGTCGGCCGTCGAATTAGGGGTATTTTGGTCAAACGACCCGGATCGGCAACACGTGGCGCAAGGGGGTTGATATTTTTGACCAGATCAGACCAGTTTCTCTCTCCTATCCCTCTCATTCGGCAGAACCACCTCAGAACAGCCCCTCCTCCACGTTTCCTCCTCCTCCGCCCATCCTCCTCTTGGTTGTCGTCCGTATGCTGGAGCACTGCCGGAGCCGCCGTTCGCCGGAGCTGCTGGACGCCGGCACAGCCTAGCCTCACCCTCATCCTGTCCGTTCTCTCTCTCTCTTCCCCGTTTTCTCTCTCTCTCTCTCTCTTTCCCGTCCGGCCAAAGGACCGCCGGAGTGAACCGCTGCCGCGCTGGAGCCCGATCGGCCGAACTGCTGCCACTATGACGTTTCCGACGTCCGTACGTCACTGTTCATTGCTGTTCGTATAGTTCCATACGGTTGTTCGTACGCCGTCCGTACGGTGTCGCCGGGACGCCGCTGCGGGTTTCACTGTTCACCAGTGATCGGCCGCCATTCCTCGTCGTCGTGACCTAGAAATAAGTGAGTATACCTCCTAAACTCGGATTAGGACTGATAGTGCATTTTTTTGGACTGATTTAGGTATTATTGGTGTATAATTTAGACTGGATTGAGGACTAATTGGTGGAAATAAAATCCGAGGAATTTAGTGAGATTATTATAGATAATTATTGGGCCCGGATTGAGGAAATAGCGGCTGTCCATATTTTTGAGGAATGTACCGGATTTTATTGGACAGCAAGAATTATAAACTGAATGGCCGGGATTACCCAGAGTGATTGACTGTTGATTAATTGGTGATTTATTGTGCTTAATTGTGAAATGCCATGTTTCGTGCTCGTATGGCTGAATCGTGTGAAGTGTGATTGGCCAATTGATGGCTTGAATTGAGTATGAAATTGTGTTTTGGAAATTGGGCCGCACGGTATTAATTGGCCAAGTGAGCATGCTATTTGTGAATTGGGCATTGTGTGGTGATATGGATTTGACTGAGTGCCTGTAGTTTGTTGATGCTCATGTTGCATTTTTCATGATCACGCATTGTGTATGCCGAGAGTGGGACATGTGATGAAATTGTGCGGAAATGCGTGCCTGCCATGAGCATGTGATCACCTAATTGCCCGATGCGTTTTACGCCGAGTTCAGATAAAAATTGACAGTGTGCCGTATGATCACTTAAGGCCTTCGGGTCGTGCCGTCCTCATACACTTTGTAGCAGGACGATGCCCGGCATGTTCGGAAGACGACTAGTCTCATGCACTTTGTAGCAGGCTTTGGTTCGTAGGGAGATCAGTGTTGCGCCTTATGCACTTTGTAGCAGGTTAGAGACACTGTGCCAGATTGGCGTTGCGCCTCATGCACTTTGTAGTAGGTTAGACATACCGGGCGGGAAATTGCGTGGACTCGAGTCATAATTAATAATTGAGATAGTGTGCTGGGTGAATCGAAATGGGAACATCGCATAACATTGACATTGCATGCATAAAATGCGCGACCTGGCATGCGAGATGAATATTGTGAATATGAGCATGCGCGTGGCGCACGTGTGATCAGCGTATTTGTGCACGTGCCTTGAGGAATTTGATGAACTGCTTAACCTGCAGGGTAATTCTTATGTTCTGTTTAGGCCAAAGGCCAAACCATTGTCTGTGTATTATGTTGTTTTGCCTGTCAGGAGAATGCATGTTACCCTAACCTAGGTTTAGGTGTTGTATTCGCTGAGATTTATTTCACGGTTGTAATAACCCACATTTTCAGACTCCCAACCCTGAGAATGCCGAAGCTGCCCAGGCCACAAAATCGGAGGAGTCCGAGATGAGCGAGAGATCCTCAGAGGATTCTTCGGAGTCCTCAGATCCTGATTGGGAGCCGTAAGCAAGACCCGAGTTTGGTAAGGAGGATAGTACCTTTTTGACTGTAATCCTCCTTTTAGGTTTAATTAGACTCACCTCAGCCACCTACGCTTTTTGTCTAGCGGCCGTTCTCCGATGCTTTTTGGTTTGTATATATTTATGTTGTGTATTTTGTAAATGTTGTAAAAAGATCTTCCTATAGTAATACAAGTGTATATTCTCGTGTGATGGTTGATCTGCCTTAGTTTCACGTGTTTATTTTTTACGGGTGTATATATAGCTATATACGTTGTTTCCGCATGTGCCTTGTCTCTGATTGGGAGTTGGGTCGGCGACGCATACTCGGAACGTTGCACTATAATCGACCGAGAGGGATGTTAGCACTTCGTGGAGTACGGGGCGTGACAGCTGCCCCCAACCATTAAGCGCTAATCAACTTCTGCTTCAATTGTAACTGTGTGGACAATTCGGTTTATCCATTTATGTATAGAACAAGATCAGATCATTTGTCACGAAGGGGTCCCAACTCCACGTGTAAGAGAATGAAGGATGCCAAGCGTGTTCGTTCATTGGGTTGCACATGCGAGCATTCCTGTACTTGTTTAGTGCTGGTGGAATGCTAATTGCGTCTTGCCTTTTGTTCTGTGATTTATTCAACTCTTTTTAGGTTAGTGACATTGAGTTCTTGAGATGTTTTCCTGAAGCATAAAGCAGTTCCAAGAAAGAAAGCGAACAACTCAATTGAGTAGGAGTGAACAGAAAATTACTTAATATTGCGAGACCATCGTGTAATTTCAGATTGGGCGTGATGTACCTAACAAATTCACATAGAATCTCATAAAGTCGATCCGTAATTCGGGTTCTATACTCGTCTTCTTAATTCTACTCCTATGACACCTCAAGTTGTCTGCAACACCTGGACTTTTTATACGTAAGCTTTACAAATTATACAGCAAAAGAATGGTTTGTACATCTGGGGCTGCCCAAAACTCACTTATCATTCATCGAAATGTCACTCCTCGACTTGGGCGATTTCAGCAGTCCCCGCGCCGACAAATACTCAGCTATTCTCTTGGCAATACAATAAGCTGTGGACTCGATGGTGATCATAGGGTTGACACCGACGGCGGTGGGCAAAACACTAGCATCACACACAAACAGACCCTCAGCTTCCCAACTCTCCCCTTTCTCATCCACTGCACCTTCCTTCTCATTGATTCCCATCCTGCAACTCCCCATCTGATGGGCAGAACTGTGAATTCCCCACTTCTCACCTATGGCCAATGGGCCATCCTCTACACTGACTCTGCCCAAAAACTCCTCCACTTGGTCCTCACTGGCAGTCCCTCCCCTGCACTTCATCCTGAGGCCGTCACTCCGGTGGGTCCCCACCTCATCTGCCCCCGCGGCAATCAAGATCCTGAGTGATCGCCGCAGGCCTGCCTTGAGATTCTCCTTGTCCTCCGAGTCCAGGTTATAGCTTATATTTCCCTTCCTTGTCACTTCCCCACGCCCCTGGTCCCGGACTATCGTGATGAAGTTAGCGGTCCTCGCGTACTTGGTCATCCGGTCCTTTATGTCAAGGCCTGACTCCCAAGGGCACATCGCCGCAAATGATGCGGGTCCAAGTGAGGGGGTCTCGATGATGGCCCGCACTTTTGGATTTGGATTTCCCTCAACGACCTTGTGGATCGACGTGATTATCCCACCCTGGTAGGATGTGCCACTGAGCTGCGAGCTCGAGTCCTGAGGGAAATGCCCCCAGGCCATTGCCACTGGGTGGAGACGGAGGTTCCGGCCAATATGCTTGTTCTTCAGTCCACTTGAGATCAGGAGAGGCGGTGTAAGGAGGGCCCCGCATGCCGAAATGGTTACCTTGGCCTCAAACTGCAGGACGTTTTCAATATCGCCGTTCATTGATTTCGCAATCACTCCAATGCATTTCTTTCTTCGTGCTCTACCAGGAATGTTCCTCTCAAAGATGAGCCGCTCAGCTTTGCATCCTGATAGGATCACCGTGCCGCGATTCACTGCATCCACCAGCCAGGTGCTGTCGGTGCCTTGCTTGTCTCCCCTCCTGCAGCCATAGCCGCAAGAGCCGCAAAAGTGGCCCTCCGAGGAATTCCGTGGCACCACGTTGATCTCAAGGCCAAGCTTCTCACATCCCGCTCGAAGGACCTTATTCTGAAAGCCCTGTTCCACACACTGATCTGTCACTCCAATCTTCTTGCACACGATGTCCATGGCAGAGGCATACTCTTTGCTGCCAAAGAGCTCGATCCCGTGCTTCTCAGCCCATTCTTGGAGGACAGTGTCGGGCGTCCTGATGGACGCAGACCAATTGACAGCGGATCCGCCTCCAACCGTGGACCCTGCTAGTATCAGCATGTTCCCAGTGGAAGTTGTTAGTATGCCTCCTGATTCATAGAGTTGGTCCATGGAGGGGCCTTCCAGGGAAGAGTAGTCCTTGTGGGTGTAGTAGTTCCCTTTCTCTAGAACCACCACTTTGTAACCGGAACCCGCCAGCACCGCTGCTGCAACCCCGCCGCCGCAGCCGGAGCCCACGATGACAGCATCGCACTTGATTCTGTAAATCTTTTTTTTGGAATCCTGTGCGACTTCCAGGCCTTTTTGCTTGAAAGATTGGAGGAGGTCTGAATCTGTAGAGTAAACGGTTTCTATGATTCCCTTCTCGAGTGGCCTTCCCTTTTCAGGTTTCGACAACTCCTCCTCCTCGTCTACTTGATACCCAATGGCTTTCCATAACGGGTTTTCTCCTTTCTCGTCTACCTGCAAGATCAGAAAATAAATATTGGAAAATTTTCGAGCTAATCCTCAAGAATCCCTGCATCTTGCATTACAGAGGATAAATCCCTGAAGGGTGAATCTTGAATAGACCTCAGGATTCATTAGCTAGCATCTGCTATTAGTATTAGTTGGCTCTTTTTTTCCCTCCTCTCCCTCGGACAGATGCAGCAAACAAAACAATGGGTGGAGTTCGACTAGACAAAAAAGGCCTTTGATCGAAGTACCAATTACCATCAAGCGACTAAGGTAACGATTTTCAGTTGCAGGGGCAATTTTCAATTAAACTCATCTGGTCTGTTCTGTGCCAAATTTGTGCTTTGGATCTTTCGGAATCGTTCTATTCTTGTCCATCTTCTGTGAAAAGTTAAGGCATCACGAATGTTACCGTGAGCTTACTTTAGTACCTCATTGTTGGAGATTTTACTCAGCATCAGTCAGCATTCAGATTTTAATACTCACAACAAGTACACTGAGCAGCACCATAAAAATGATCAGTATTAAGAATTAGAGCATGACTTCAACGTGCCCAGTTTTTTCTCTACTCTCACCGGAACTAGTGCTTTGATATTATTATTACTCTCATCCTAAATTGATTCACATGAAAAGCTCAAGAATTAAGGGAAAGTGTTAAAAATAAAAAAGGCAAAGTAGACAATCTAGAACAAGAAGGCTATTCAATAAAGTAATAATTTGACGAGATATGACCAGGCAAGAGTGGTAAAATTTGGTCAAGTGTCTCTTTCCATTCCAACACGATCTTCGAACTGCAGAACAAGTCTCTTTTACCAAAACGTGAAGAAACCACAGAATCTTCACAAGCATCAAACCAGGTGAGATTTGGCATGAAAAGATTGGACAGAGGGTGTTCAGAAGATGCCAAGGCAAGGATGCCAAAGAAGTCATGACTAGTTTTGGGAGCGAAACAGACTGAAAATATAAATTAAAGCCGGTGAATGAGGATCGGTGATGATCGGGCGAGTTGAGGGTGATTTCACTCGTCCTCCATTTTTTTGCAAAGCTTTTCAATCATCTGTATGAGCTGTCTTGCAATATGCAAATGAAGACCCAATGAACTGAGAATGCTTGAGAATTTGTTTTTCTTCTGCATGTTCTCTTATCCGCAATTGTCTGTTGGGGAAATTACCAAAAACAAATCGCAAATCTGTTGCACTTGTGCCATTCAGTCCTGGACCTTTCAATTGTGTCAATATTTTTTGGTCGGAAATTGTGTCAATTGAGTCCTGAACCTTTTGACAATTTGCCAATTTAGTCATATTGGTTAATTTTGACAGGAAATTACTGACATAGACGCGGTGAGGGTGAGCCTGGCTAGGATCTGCAAGCTCAAGCCTCAATTGATAATTTATCAAAAGGTTTAGGACTTTTTGGGTAATTTTACCATTAGCTGCTTATCTTGATTTTTCTTCATGTTGTGTTTTATATGTGAAACATGGCTTAAATTGAGTGTGTATATCCATAAATAGATTTAAAATGAAGTAATATTCAAGCATCGATAAAGGTTTATCACATTTCATTGTGACCCAATTTTATAAACCAATCTCCGTATCTCGCGAAATTAATCAAGATCGAATTGTGGGGTTCCATCCTTTCATCTAGATACGAAACCCAAAAACGAGTTACACATGAAAAAATATGATACATATGTTTAGGAGAGTGCCCATACATGTATTTGTGTGCATTAATTGGGGGTAGTTGGTGCAATTTGGTCTCATCAATTTTCTCATAAATTATATGGGTCATACATGTTCACGTGCCTCTACACAAGTGGGCTCTCCCCTAAGTTATGAATATACTTCATTCTCAATTTTTTGTAAACTATTGTGTAAAAAGATTATATTCCAATACATTAATTGTCAATGGAAAACAAATCTTTCGTAATAGCATAATCTCCACATGTGTCCATCTTCAAGATAGTCGCCTAAATTGAAAGAAGAGATTATTATGAAGACGAAAGTCTCGCCAATAATAAATTTTTCTTTCATTGTCACTTGCACAATATGTTGCTGAAAATCTCACGATGACATTTCTAAGTTACAACCCTACCAAGAATATCCTGCCATTGAATTTATACACTTTTCGTTTATATCAAACTTTAAAATGTTAACCCTCTATTATATTCTCCGTTCGCATGTGCAACGCACGACTGTTAAGTGGTAAATGTGTAATTTCATCTCATTTTTTTCGTAGAAATTTCTCTTTTACTCTTCGTCTCGGTAAAGAAATGAACAGACAAAGGAAAATGGAGAAAACAAATTAACGAAACTATGAATATTAGGAAAAAAAAAAGATAGATAACGGCAGTATTATTAAATAGTAAGAATGTCAGAGTTGATGAATTATTAATAGAACTAGTAAGATATTTTAAGAAAAAGAAACACAATTGAATAAAAAAAGACATCAATATCCAAAAGGTAAAATAACAAAAATTGAATGCTCGACTTGTAATTTCAAATGGTTAATTGACGCAAGAAAAGATCATCAATAAAAGATTTATAAAACGTCGCCTATTTCGATTAATCATTTCCTTTCATGAGTTCAGAGCATCATTTTCTTCTATAATTTAAAATATTTTTAATCAATCATTTTTAATGTTAATTAGCCCTTTAAGTATATATAATGGTTTGTCATCTGACCATTTTTGTTGTTGAGGCATTTTCCCTTTGTGTTCAACCTGTGTTTATTCTTCTTCTTAATATATCTTGTTTAGCTCTATTAAAGCGGCTATATTAATCAAACCCTAATTGTCCAATATTACTATCGACAATCTTCTTTCTATTATTAGTAGTTAAGTCAATTTACTTTTTCTCCTATTTTCTATATTTTCATTTCTCTTACAGCAATTAAGGGTAAAAAAGCGATTTCCTTAAAAAAATAATGAGATCAAATTATACTTCTGTCCCTTAAAAATTCATGTGCATTGTACATGCCAACAAGAAATATAACATTTAGGTTAACGGTGCTTACAAAATGCAATTTTAGAGGATATTGCCTAGCACTTTGTTCTCGAGACAAAGATGTACTACCCCAAAAGTTCGGAGGGTTATCCCTAACTTTTATCTATAAGATTTTATAGAACAAGAGAAAATGCATTCGAGATGTCAACCGGGGACAATTTTCATCTTATTATTCAGGCATAATGTTGAACACCAGAAGCGACGGAGCATCTTGGGTTGGTGTCATTAATTCGTTTCATGGTGTCAAACTTAGAGGAAATTTTTCTCATAGTGTCGACAGACCGATTCAAACTGAATTGACTCCTTTCCATGTTTAATGGCTACTATCGAACGTGCATTTTGGGCCACGAAATAAAGATTTGAATTGGAAGGTGGTTTTCCTTGCTAGCTCTCTCTCATCACTTATTTTTTGAGATAGAAATTGTTGGTACGTCTCGGAATTGATGTGACAAACAGATTAGGTTAGCATTCGAGATTTGAATCCAAATTCAATGTTTAAGGAATATTCATTGGATGGAACAACCATCTTAAATTATTTTGTTTTTCTTTTTGTGATTATTTGAATGTGGGGGGGGATTTTATCTAGACTTGTGTGAAATTGATGACTTTTATATGAGTTAGCATCGTTCATAACCTTAATCATGGATTTATATGCTCATCAACACTTCATCTTGAGCTATTTATACGGTGATTAATAAGGTAGTTGATATATTTTTCACGAATCATTAATACCCGACAACTTGATCTATTATATTGTTGTGGGTGTCCTTGTCAAGGCAAGTGCGCTAAGAATTCAACATTTGATCTCAATTATGGTTTTTTTACTAATCTCCAATTTTTCCACTAATCATATAAAATGCATTACTTGTAAATTATAATAAGCCGAGATTAATCCGCCCTTTAACAACTAATTGGATCATGTAGGGTTATGTGGGTTAATGCTATGAATTGCTGACCTGCCGTTATCATATGACGAAGACTCGGTAAGTTTGCTCAAGAACTAAGGAAGTGTGAACGAATTACCCGAGAGAAGAGGACGTAGAGGCACAAGACTTTGAGATACATGAAGACCAACCGGACGGGCGTGAGGAACCGATGGTTGAGCCCTCTCCGCAGCACCTTCTCCCGCCGGTCTGAGCCCATGCTCGAGAACGTGTTCACATAAGGCCATCGCCCGCCCACGCAGAGCGTGCCGCACAGCAGCATCGTGCCAAGCCTCGTCGACAGTGCCCACAGGACCGCCCGCACCAGGATCACCGCCTCGATCAGTCCCCTCCTCCCTAGAAGCTCTGCAACCTGCAATACAATCCACATCCTTCTTTCATACGTTTGTCGGGTTCCCACTTCTTATTCGTTATGTCGGTGTCGGTATCGGGACCGACCCGCAACAAATTAGGGGGCAATGGAATTATCTGATCCACGCTTCTTGGGACACAAGATCCCCGTGTGATCGTACCAAGCACAGCGACATGGACTTATGGCCAAGTGGGGGTGTTAAAAATGTAACGAAATGTTACAATGAGCAGGACCAATCTATGAGTTTAAAGAGGCCTGGCCACTCTCTGGTCAGGGCTAACGAAAGAAGTTACCGCGACCCTTTATCAACTCGGTTTAAGCTCGATCGCACCCGAATCAAGCTCTTAATCGCTGCCGGACTTTCTGATTACACTCAAGTATATACGCTTTTGCATGGAAGTGGTTTCACTTCTCAAAAATCCAAATGGAGGGAGAGAGTTTATGAGACCATGAACCAAACCATGAATTTTAACAGCTATGGTATACCGTGATGATCCATGATAATATGATTGTCCGTTTAGAGAGAACAATAGTTGATTTCATAAGAACTCAAAATCACAAACATGGCAAAAAGTTGTCGACTTGATCGTTTTTTTTTTTTGTAATTCAAGGTAGCATCTTTCGAATGGAGAGAGAGAGAGAAGACATGGAATTTAGTTACCTCGTGAGGCACTGGAGCTTGAGAGCCAGATGATTCATAAAAGAAGCGCACAGCTTCGTCGGCTCTCTCTTCCACTCGGTCCGTTCTTCCCTCGAACTCTCCCGCCGCCGCAGCCGCAGCCGCAGCCGCAGCCGCCGCCGCTGCCATTGCCCCTGCACTCAACGGAGGGAACACCGTCTCACAGACAGCGGCGAGAGCTTCCATCTCTCGCGAGGAGAAGCCACGCCTGAACAGCCTCTTCTCTCTCTCCCTTCTGATTATGCCCTTCAACGTGGGATGACACTCTCTCCCCATCCCTCTCTCTCTCCGCGGGTGCGAGGAATGGATATGAATCTTTTTGTCAGCAATGGTGTGTGCGTCTGTTTGGGCGTGGATTCGTTTTATAGTTGAAGTTCGGACGCGAATACCACACAAGTTGCTTGTATAACTTAGGCTCCGCCACGCGCACGCGGAAAAATATTACACGGGCTCCGTCTATATAGACTAATACCATCATAACCATCAAATGCATGGGCCTTATAATGCGACGCACATGATTAATGACTTAAAACGGTTTGCATAGACACACTTAGTCTATATAATAACTTCTCCGCACGCATGCTCTATCTCTTAATCTTGACACTGCCGAGCTGTTTGTGTATTTAGGCATTCAGTATATGAGGATGCAATACACGCACAATACATGTCCCGCTTGATTTCGCCTTTTTGAGTTATGAAAACTTATGAATGCGTTATGAGGTTGGGGCTGGTTCAAAAAAATACTCTGCTCAGCAGAAGTATACTCTCTCTCTCTAAGGGAAGCTAGTAGAGTGCCGGTATCCCATGCTATGGATCTATTCTGAGTATTCTTTCATGTTATCATTGTCACACAAAATAGAATAATTCAAAATCACAATCACCTTCATTCGCAAACAAAACAATTCAAAACAAGGGGCAACACGGGCGAAATAAATCGAGCCTGAATCCGACTCCCACATAAAGGAATGTGAGATACTTCAAACAGAATATTTAACACTTCACTCAATTGTTATTATTATTATTTGGGTTTTGCTATCCCGTCCTTAAAATTGCGAAATGTGTTCGTGGCCAACGCAACAACCACTTATGTGAATGCCCTACTGGAGAAGGAAATTTCCAATTTGCCAACCCATACTTTATCATAACAAATAAATTTTTTGTGCTCTTGGCCAAGCAATGTGAACACCCTTTTGAGATATAGAAGTTTCTTTCACTTTCCCACACACATCAGACAGAGAGAGTTCACGGAAGACCCATTTGGTTTTCCAGTTGTGCAACTTTAGAGCTGGGCTACGTGGACGTATCGATGAACATCATGGTACGAAGGAGTTATAGAAACTACCAACCACTCCGTCTATTTATTGTGGAGAAACGGAAAAGACCGGTCATCATGGTTCCCGAATCATCGTGTTAGGTTTGATCCTTTTCCATTTCGAGGTTACTAGTAATGACCCTTTCCACCTCGTTGTCCTTTTTCACTTTCAGACGTTACCACAGTAGGGATTTGTGTCCCCGAGAGGTCGTCGCTTGGTGCCACATTCACGACTCGTCGTGTAAGTCGCAAAAAGGGCACCCCAAGATTGCCATAATTAGAATATAAAACATAGTAATCAAGAATAAAAGGATTTGTGCACCTAATTTATAATTTATTGTTCTTGATACAGAATAACGACGATTATTAACACAAGTGCTTCTCCTCTATTACTCTAAGTATCATTAGCTTAATGAGACTGCCCCTCATTTTCTGTAACTACTCCTTATGTGTGGATATTCGTGCATCAAGGTTAGAGAAGATACTTGAGCATTATTGATAGAGTTTTCAGTCATAGGCCCTCTCATCAGAGTTCAGGCTTTTTCATATTAGACTAATTAGGAATCTTTATATCTTACTTTATTAGACCAATTCTGTAAAATGGTAAATTACAATCTTAATTAATGTAGCTCACATTAGAAAAACTCTTGCACATCGGTCCAAGGTAGTATGAGCCTTATCACCAAGACTTGTGTTGAGCTGCACATGTGGGTTACGTTATAAAAAAGTTCCACATCGAAGAGTTGGTTTGATTGGCCCAACTACATATGTTGACAAGTTCGAACTTGAACTCTCTTTTAACAATCTCTCCGGATAAAGTATTAGATTTTTACTGCGCGTGCCTAATGTCCCCCCAAGTGGCTAGAGGAAAAGTGCTTTGATGTTATACACATGCATATGTGATTTTTAGTGAAATTTACATCTCCTTCGTATTTATGGACTTAAATAAAAGCACCCTTCCTCTCATAATTAAAGGATTTTCACGCATAAATACACGCATTGATACACGCATTGTATTGTAGGGGAAACCAGCCCACTAAGGGCTGGTTCCACAAATTGAGAATTGAGAAACGCCTATTGATTCTTGGACCCACCCGGGAATCGGACTACCAGTCCGGATTCTAGGTGGGTTCATGGATCCAACCATTACATTTCAAGAACTATATAGCATTATCAGTTCTAAGTGACATTTCGTCAAATATATTATGTGTATTGTCTGAGTAAAACAAGGCCTTAACAAACTTACTTTTGAATCCTAACTCATACAGAAACAGCTCAGTGTGCACGAAAGCTTTGAATATTCTTCTGATTTTCTTCCACATTGCACCACAACGGCAGTGAAACTTCTATAGATGATTCACATCTATGTCAATTATTAGTAATGAAAACTTTGTAAAATCTTTCGATGTAATAAATCGCATTTTTTTTAATATAGAAGCTTTACTTAATTATAACTAACAAACATACACATAGTTGCGTGTTTGCATAGAAATATTGACACATATAAATTTCAAAATCATATTATTGTGAAATAAACTAGTGATTAAAAAATTATTGACACGATATGAAGAAACTGCACATATATGTGGAAAGAAAAAATGCACCAAAGATTTGAAATTTTTGTTTCTATAAGAGTATATAAGATAGAAAAGATTCAAATATTAAAATTGACATACATAAGAGATAAAATAGAATTATTGATGTACGCACAGAATTTTCATCAAATACCTAATTGAGAATATTTTTTTTCGGGGGGAGGGGAAATATCACAAAAAACCTTAAACTATGTCACTTGTGACAAATTTTCCTTGAACTTTTTTTGTGATACGAAATACTCCAAACTATGCTACTTATGACACACGTACCCCACAATACTTTGGCCCAAAGGCATTTTTATCTTTTTCCTTTTTCTATTTTTTTCTATTTTTTTCTTTCTTCTCTCTTCCTTCCGTCATTGTCAGCGGAGGGAAGCCAATGAGGGTGGCCCTCACCGGCATTGGGGTTGGGCGAGGGCTGTCCTCGCCCGACGCCTGCGAGGGTCATCCTCACCAGATCCGGCGAGGGCAGCCCTCGTCCAACCCCAACGCCGATGAGGGCCACCCTCGCCGGCTTCCCTCCGCTGGCCATGGCGAAGGGAAGAAAGAAGAAAGAAAAAAGAAAAAGGAAAAAAATAAAAAAAAGGAAAAAGACGAAAACGCTCATAGGCCAAAGTATTGTGGGATAAATGTGTCACAAGTGGTATAGTTTGAGATTTTTTATATTACAAAAAAAAGTTCAAGGTAAATTTGTCACAAGTGACATGGTTTGGGGTTTTTGGTAGTGTTTTCCCTATTTTGGGTAAGAAATGAAGAATTGTGTTTACCTTAAGAGTAGGAGGTCATCTTTGTTTTGTATAAAATGTAGATATAATTTATTTAAATCCGTGATGATGTCATTTTAGATTCTATCATAACAAAACCGGAATTTTTTACAATTTTCTTAAAGAAAAATAACGATATATATTCTGTCGTATCTCGACCCATAATTTTTTTCAGTATCAACATAGGATTCCACATATTCTCCCACACATTCATGGACTCACGAAAATTTGTAGTCATCCTTGTGTAATGACATGATTTATACACAATATTACACAACGTTCTATATTTGGGTAAAAGTGCTTTAATCTTTTTCTTGTTTCGTGCTTTTTACATTTTAAGTGCTTGAATGTCCGTAGCATGTCCATGTAGCTAATGACTCAATGCAATCCCGAGATTAGTTAACACTCGCATTTGGTGTTTTGAAAAGGATCTCATTCCCAAATATTCTAAATAGACTAAACAGGATCATGAGTGGGGTACGTGACAGAGTAGCAGTAACCACCAATTTGTGGCGATGGGACTGAATGGAGATCAATCGGTTTCAATCCCTTCTCGACTTTGGAAGGACTTAAGGCGATATATATTTTGCTAAATAAATAAAATAAAAAATATTTTTCCATAAATGATGGTTTGTCATCCCTAGAAATAATTAGTTGATAAAAAATATTTTTATTATCAAAAACAATCTATGTCCAAACATTTTCGTGGACAATGAACATAGTTTTTGTTCATTGATTTTTATAAGTGATACGTTCGATCATTTTTTGAAATATTTTTTAAAATAACTGAGGTGATCAGAGACATAGCCCTAGGTATTAATCGAAAGTCACCGAATCACTTATGCATAAATGCCTAAAAATCGGGGAAATTACCCAAAAAAGTCATAAACCTATTGCAATTGTACTAATTCAGTCCTAAACTTTTTTTTGCCAATTCAATCATAAACCTTTTTGTATTTGTGACAATTTAGTTCAAAAAGCCAATTTTGACCAGCCAGTACTGATATGGATGTAAGCCGTTTTATATGGCACAACAAGCGATGATATGGGCAAAAATACACCAGAAGTGCCATAATTTGTGTACAGCAATCACTTTGGTGTCATAACTTTTTTTCGAATCACTTTGGTGTCAAGTCGGAGGAAAAGAGATCACTTAAGTGTCATTTTGGCCGGAAATCCGACGTGACATTTTTTTATTAATTTTTGATGCCGACGTGGCTCGCCGAAGGATGAGTCAGCGTATACAGTTAGCATTTTTTATTTTAAATAATTTTTTTCAGCGTGTACCGTCAGCATTTTTATTTTAAATAATTTTTTTCCTTTTTTTTCCTCTTCTTTCCTTTTTCCTTTCTTTTCTTTTTCTTCTTTTCTCCCCTCGCCGGCCGGCCACCGGCGAAGCCCAGGAAGGGTTGGGCGAGGGCAGCCTTGCCCATGGCTGGCGAGGGGCGGCCTCTCTAGATCTGGGCGAGGCTACCCTCGCCGGCGACAGGCGAGGCCGCCCCTCGCCTGGGCGGGCGAAGGTCGCCCACGCCCGACTCATGCGAGGGCGACCCTCACCCGACATCGGCGAGGTCGCCCTTGCTAGATCCGGCAAGGGCGACCCTCGCTCGCCTAGGCGAGGGCAACCCTTGCCGTGTAATAGGTTTAGGACGTTTTTTGACAATTATCAGGCGAGGCCGCCCCTCGCCTGGGCGGGCGAAGGTCGCCCATGCCCGACTCATGCGAGGGCGACCCTCACCCGACATCGGCGAGGTCGCCCTTGCTAGATCCGGCAAGGGCGACCCTCGCTCGCCTAGGCGAGGGCAACCCTTGCCGTGTAATAGGTTTAGGACGTTTTTTGACAATTATCCAAATATTTGACACTTCTTAGACGTATACAAAAAGCATTTTAATTTTGAGATGATCGAGACACTTGTGAAAGGTGCACGTACTTAGCATCTTTTTGTCATGATGATGTATTATATTATATGCAAATAAACATAATAGTCTTCCGATTTCCTCCTAAATAGCGCCATGGCAGCAGTGAAACTTTTATAGATGATTCACATCTATGTCAATTTTTAGCAATGAAACCTTCATAAAATTTTGGTGTAATAAATCGTACTTTTTAAAGCTTTACTTAATTATAACTAACAAACATGCACAAACGTAGAGTGTTTGCACAGAAGTATTGACGCTCATAAATTTCAAAATCATCTTATTGCAATATAAACTAGTGATTAAAAAATTTATTGACACGATATGAAGACATTGTACATATATGTGGAAAGAGAAAATTCTCCAAGATTTGTATTTTTTGTTTCTATAAGAGTTTATAAAATAGAAAAGAATCAAATACTAAAATTTACATACGTGACAGATAAAATAGAGTTATTGGTGTCACGCCCCGAACCCTACGTCGCGCGAACATCCCTGCCATGGTCAATTCAAGTGCGACGTCCCAGGACGCGTCGCCGACCCAACGCCCAAACAGAGTACAAGGCACATGCAGAAGCAATACGACACCCGAACAATTTAAAACCACATAACCAAGGATAGCCACACAACAACCAACATGAACAAATATGCACTTGCATTGACAGGGAGAACATATATAATATTCATATATAGCTTACGCTCAAAAATCAAAAGCGGGTCAATGGCCACTACTGACAAAAATGAATAAGTGGCCTGGGCAGTTAGGGTACTAGAATTAGATGGGGCCTCGATCAAAAAGGTACCGGCCCGACCTAACTAGGGTCTAAGGTCTACTCTAGGGCTCCTAGTTTGGGTCAGAGGTCAATGAGTCGGAAGAACTCTCGGACGACTCCGACTCGGACTCTATGGACTCCAACTCGATATCGGTCCCGGATGACCCTTCGTCCGAACCGTCCTCCTTTGGGGCTACCTCCATCTCGAGATCCTGCTCTATCGGCTCTGGCTCATCCTCTGAATCCATCGGCTCCGGGTCTGCGTGCCCATCCTCTGCCTCCTCCTCCATCTGCTCTAATTCGTCCATCTCCCAAACCTCCGGCCCATGCCCTAAGTCGGCACTAGAGCTCCCCTCGGACGCACGGTCAATACTCACCAAGTCTCCATCGGGACACTGAGGGTTAACATCCCCTGACTCGCTAAACGGGATCTCAAAAGATTGAAGGGTTTCGTAAGTCCCGGTAAGATCCTTGATACACCACCCTATGTACATATAGGCCTAGTCCAGCTGTTCTTCCGCATCCACCCAAACTGCAGTAAGGTATCTAACATAAAAATCTCCGTTCCCTACGGGATACACCGTCTCCTCCCGGTCTATTCAGTAAGGGATCCCAAAAACGAATAGGCACTACAAACATCTCAAGGCCAGGGGTCTGAAAAATTGGATTTATACAACAGTGAAAATAAATCTCATCGAGTAGGCCCCCTAAACCTAAACTAGGCTAACATGCACCTCCTGACGAGCACTAAACAACACACAATCCAAAACATAAATGACTCAGGCCCTCAGGCCCAAATCCAATACTTACTTGGCCCTGCAGGTTAGGCACTTTATAAATTCACAATAATAACACAGAACCCAATCGTGGCACATACATAACATCATTTGATCACAACGCATGTCATGTATATGCTTATGCTCATGCTCACACTCATGTTTATGCTTATGAATGCACTTTCGCACACTTGCACTCTTGCACACTTGTCATTTACCAATTCTTTTTCGACCCGCGTAAAACGCATCAGGTCTATCACTTCGAGATCGATCTCTAGCCCGCGTAAAACGCATCAGGCTCATGACACATAACCCGCGTAAAACGCATCAGGTTGATCATCTTCCAGTAGTCCGAGCATCATCCCGCGTAACACGCCTCAGGATTGGTTCAATACTCCGCGTAAAACGCATCAGGGCGATTAAGTGATCACATGCTCATGTCTTTTGTGCACACACACATAATGCACATGTTATGCCCATATTCAGTATGCACTCTCATGGCCATTATATCCACACTCGACATTCGCGAAATTCACATTGGGCACTCATTATAATTTGGCTATTTATTCAAATAACACCACAACATACTCAATTCACATTTCAATATGCCCAATGAACCAACCAATCCAAATCAGGCACAACATATAGTTTAGCACCCAAATTCACGCAATTAGACACCAAAACTACACATGCCGATAGCCTATCAAGCATCTCATAAAATTGGCCACGCCAAGTATATCATAGAGCATTGTACAGTCACTCTCAAGCCATGATTAACTTAGCATCCTCACGGGCCGATCACCGTTCCCTAAGCAATTCACCCTAAAACCTCGATAAATCAATTATGGCCCGAATCGACCCGATACCAAATCAGCCATGAACAGTCCATCTTAGGCCATCAAATCACTTCTAAATCATCCCATTAGACCACAAAAATCGCTATGAAAACAGCCACCACTTGGCCCACAAATTACACTCGCCAAATTCACAATTATGCCCAAATCAAGGCGCCTATGCTCAGCCAACATATAGCACATTATGAGCCACTAAATCTCAATTAAATTATCACACTAAGCCA
The DNA here is from genome assembly GCA_031216405.1 of Syzygium malaccense. Taxonomy (NCBI): domain Eukaryota; kingdom Viridiplantae; phylum Streptophyta; class Magnoliopsida; order Myrtales; family Myrtaceae; genus Syzygium; species Syzygium malaccense. Next base: position 26,955,065 of record CM062260.1, read on the forward strand.
CCAAATTGGCCACAAAGTCAGCCCCTAACATCCTCCACAAGCTAACCCGTAAATTACCATAATTAACCCCTAAACTCATCTAGAAATGTAAATTAGCCTAATTAGGGTTTAGGGTTGTACTCACTTGGATTCCTAAGCTCCCAACTAAGCTGGACAGGTGAGGAAAATGGGCGGTCCGAGCCAGTCTTGCGGCGGCGCAAGCGGCGGCGACGGGCGGCCTCCACGGCGACGCGAGCGGCGGTGGCTTGCGAACGGCGGTCCACGGTGAGGGCTGCTCACACGGCTGAGGAAAGGGAGAGAGAGAGAGAGAATGGGACGGGACGGTGATGGTGAGGCGAGGGGGACGGACGGGTGGTGCGGCGCTGGCGTGCGGCGGCTCCTTCGGCAACGGCGGCCTTGGCGAGGCTCTTGAGCGGCCGAGAGAGAGAGAGAGAGAGAGAGAGAGAGAGCACGGGAGAGAGAGGGAGGAGAGGGGGACGGGATGGTGATGGTGGGGTGAGGCTAGCGAGGACGGGCAGCCTCGACAAGCAGCACCGGCGACGGCAGCGGCACTCCGGCGGTGGTGGCGCGCGCGGCCGAGAGAGAGGGGGAGAGAGGGAATCGGTGAGGAAGAGAGAAGAGGATGGCCGGTGGTGGTGATGGTGAGAATGAGGAGGAGAGAGAGAGACTAGAGTGTATAGAGAGAGTGAGTGAGTGGAGTGGTTGAGCTACTAACCCACAAATGACCATCATGCCCCTAATCCAAGGGTTGGGATTAATCTAGACAAAATATCTAAGGGCACAACTGACCAACATTTCCAGCATTATTGGGCTGAGATAGACCAATAATAAACTCTAAAACAATCTCCAAAATTCGGAATTCAAGCTTAGGGGCATAGGGGCAAAACGGTAATTTTCCGGTCCCGGGTCAAATTTTCAATTTTCGGCTCTACTGATCCCAAAAATGATTGGCCACATAAAAATGACGTCGTCCTTGCAAAATAGTCGCGTACACCCATGAAATTCAACACCGAAGTCCGAACTCAATTCCGCAATTGATTTCGCTCAATTTGCGATTTTAACGTCTCTTACTAACGGGTAGTTGTTTAGAGGTTACGCGTATCGACCTAGGGTTACTAGATTCACAACGGTCTTGATTTCCCAAAGAACACGAGTATTTATCACTAGTTCCGGGGGTCACGATCGTTTGGAGTAAGTTCGAGGTCGTTCGCCACACGCGCTCTCGGTTATGCGGAATCACCTGCGATCCGATCGTACATTGTTGGCCAAATTGAATCCGTCACTCTCCTTAGATTGGCCCACATTTGCACAAAATATTCCCTCGTCGCTTTTCGGAATCGAACTCAATTCACGGTCGAGTTCTTGGGTCCATGCACCGTTTTCCTAGTTAGCCATTCCCTATTGGTCAGTATCCCGAGAATGATCAATTCCGAGCGAGACTTATTAAAATGAAATGAGAAATAATCATCTATTTTATTAATTCCGGAAGTGGGCGAAATTCAAGACGTTACAATTGGTGTCGGCACATAATTTCCATCAAATACCTAATTGAGGATATTTAGGGTAAGAAAAGAAGGATTGTGTTTGCCTTAAGAGTAGGAGGTCATCTTTGTTTTGTATAAAAGTTTATAGATATAATTTATTTAGATCCATGATGACGTCATTTTAGATTATATTATAACAAAGCCGGAATTTTTTTTTCATGTTTTCCAAGGAAAAGAACGATATATATATATTCGGTCATATCTCACACCATATAATTTTCATTAGTATCAACATAGGCTTCCACATATTCTCCCACACATTCATGGACTCACAAAAAGTTGTAGTCATTCTTGTGTAATTCATTATACACATACTTTATTTGGGTAAAAGCATTTTAATCTTTTGCTTATTGTTGACACCTAAATTTTAGCGACCATTTAGTCGTAATTTGTATAGAAAATTAGAGATTAAATTTTTAACCCCTAAACAAAAATATTTAGGTTGCATAACATATAGTTTAAATTCATTTTAGATTAATTGCATTTTGCATCGGACTGGCGGTGAAGAACGAGCATAAATTTCATCGAATGGGAGTCGGCTCGCTTGGAATGCAAGGGCCGGGAATTACAAGTCAAACGGGCTCGGTTGTTTTAATTTGAGCTTAATTTAGCCCATTATCCTTAATTAATTCAGCCCATTTAAATTAAATTAAAATCTAAGCCCAAGCCTAAGCCCATTAGGACTAGAGAGCCCATTTAATTGACCTAGATTAGTGTTATATATACATCATTAGGTTAGGATTTTAGGGGGGAGCTCAGATAATTTCATATCAGAATTTTTTAGAGTGTGAGAGTGAGAAAGAGAGGGAGAGAAGGAGACCGGCGAAAACCGTCGCCGCCTGAAGCCACGCCACGTCGCCCGCACCGCCCCACCATGCGCTGCCGCTTCCCGCCACGCGCCACCGCCGTTGTGCCGCTGCTCCCTGCCACGTGCTGCCGCCTCCCGCCACGCGCCACCGCCGTTGTGCTGCTGCTCCCTGCCACGCACTGCTGCCTCCCGTCGCGCGCCACCGCCTGCTGCCGCGCATTCCCCACCGCACGCCAACGCCGACCCAGACTGATCCGCCGCCGTGCTCCGCCCCGAAGTCGCCGCACGCCGACGCCGTTGCCCAGATCGATCCGCCGCCGTGCTCCGCCCTGAAGTCGCCGCCCCGCCACCGCACGCTGCTGCCCGGAGTCGCGCCGTCGCTTGGACGCCATCGCCGTGCCGACGCCACTATCCCAGCATCACACCGACGCTGTTCCCGCCGGTGAAGTCGCTGCCCCACCGTCGCACGTCACTCCCCGAAGCCGCATCACGCTCGGCGTCGCTCATGTGCCGCCGCCTGGATGATTCTGTCGTCGCTGCACGCCTGCACCGCCACTGTCCGGACAGCCACGCTGTTGCCTCGCCGTGTCATTGCCGCGAGCCACCGTCGCTCCCGACACCGCGCCGCCGATCCACCATTCGCCGCTTATCCCGATCCGCAAGTTCGAATTTGGGAATTATCTGTAAATTAGGTAATTGGACATTATCCGATATTTTTTTCAGAATATTTAATTTACTAATTTGAGTGTTTGAATATTTCGTGAACATCGTGTGGAATATTAGATATATTAGGATAATTATCTGATATCCGCAATATTTTTAAAATATTCAAAATTAGGAAACTTTCCTAATTCAGTAACGTATCTGGACGACTATCCGACCTTATCCCTAAGGTACGATATGTGGCGATACGAAAAATCATTATCCTATCCATAATCACTTGGGTACGATAATGACTTTTATCTGCTTTCCAAATTTGAATGATCGACTTTCCGTCAATATCCGTAACCCTATAGATATGACCGATAGTTCGATTTTTGTGCTTAATCCAAGTTTGAAACGAATCTTGCGGATCGCGTGGCCGTTTTAAATGTGGATGCTATCTCTGTTTAAATTGTTTTTCCTTTTCAAATAAAAAAGAAAATTCAAAAAAATATCAGTTAGGATTTGAATTTGAGTTTTGCATGTTTAGGGAATCCTAAATATATCTAGACGATAGAGTAATTATTTAATTTAAATTAGGACTTGAGATAATCTATTTCCTAGTTTAAATTAAGTAATATTCTAATCTTAATAGATTATTTAGGTTATTTTTTAATTTCGAATTTTAACAAAAATCCCAAAAATAAGTCATGTTAGGATATGTTAAGTCATCATAGGTTGCATGTTAATTTAGGCATATTTTTATTCCGAATTTCATTAGAAAATACCAAAAATAAATCATTTGCCCATCATCAGAATTAAGTCACGTCGTCGCATGACATATAGTTTGCATGCTAGGTTGCATTACTTGCGTGTCATTTTTGCATGTCATTGCATGTAGATTAGCTTTCATTTAAATAAGCGAAAATCCAAAAATTGAGTGAATTCCTTGTTAATTAGAAATCATATTAGGTTGTTGATGTGATTTTCTAGCTAACAACGCACCCGCATGAACACCTCACATGTTAGTGACTAAGTTAAAATGGATCCAGATTGCTTGCCAAAACATTTTTGAAAAGAAAAGGTACCGAAAGGGCGTTAGACTAGATCTAGCGTAATCAAGTCCCCGAGCTTAGAATCTCTGGTTCGTAGGAATAAAACATATCTCCCTATGTTTTATTTAGGTTTCTAATCGACCTACTACAAATAGATTAGTGGCGACTCCGAACATGAAAACTTTTGCATGTTAAAAAACTTAAATCCTAAATTGCGAATTGGTAGGGCTTGGGAGGACTCGAGTTAGGTTTAGTCTTAACAATCCATTAGCCTGAGGAAATTTTAGGTCGCGACACTTATTTCAATATTCAAATTAACAATGGACCAACAATTTGATGATATGATATCATACTTATACGTATAAATACAATATTCTCTTGAGTTCCTTAGTAGCACAATAGGGACAACAGTCAATTATCATGTACGATATTTTTCATAAAAACATTTTCTGGATTATAATATGATTTGTTTAAACCCATATAACATTATTTTAAAATTAATTATTATCAATTCGTTTTTCCAAGTTCATTTTTATAAAATAATGATAATATATATTCTTTCTTGCCCGGTATAATTGCCATCCGGTGTTAATAGAGGCTGCCAAGATGAAAAGAAAAATAGATGAGAATAGGAGTGAACATCAATCCATATGATTTGGTTTGCGATCTAATATGATGAATTTGAAATGAAATGAATCCAAATTGGGCTCAAATTAGAAAAGATCAAATCGAATTGGACCATCGATCTAAAATGAATTTCGTGTTTCTTACTTTTAAGTGCTTGAGTGTCTATAGCATGTCCGTGCATCTAATAACTCAATGCAATCCCGAGATTGGCATTAGATGTTTTGAAAAGGATCTTATTCACAAAGATTATAAATAGACTAAACAAGATCTTGAGTGGGGTACGTGACAAAGTAGCAGTAACCACCAATTTATGGCGATGGGAGTGAGGGGAGATCAACCGGTTTCAATCCCTTCTAGACTTTAACAGGACTTAAGGCGATAATTATTTCGTGAAAAATAAATACAATGAAAAATATTTTTTTCGTAAAAAATCATTTGTCATCATTTGAAATAAAGTCAATGAAAAATATTTTTATTATCAAAAACAATTTATGTCCAAATATTTTCGTGGACAATGAATATATTTTTTGCTTATGAATTTTTATAAAAGATACGAGTGATCATTTTTAGGAAACTTTTTTAAAATAATTCATTTTTTGCGAAATAAAGGGAGGCTAAAATGAGTTCCCAGATAGAATCTCTTGAACATTCTTATTGATTATTTTCAAATTTTGGGTCTTATTAGTGTAAAAACTCCGAAATGGTGAACATTCTTTTATTGCTTTTATGTATCTTTTTTTAGCTTTAGAGTAAATCAATTAGCAGAAATACATGAACGTAAGCACAACTTCAAGTGCTCCGTAGACATAATAGTCAAAAAGTTTTTTTTTTAATTTCGTGCAATAAAAGTTGGCATATGGGGGATGCACACTATGAGAGTAACAATTCAATATATAAAAAAGATTTTTTTAGGGAAATAGATAAAAATACAATGAAGAATATTGGAGAACAATAAAAAAAATGGCCAATAACTAACATTCCATTTGTTTCCCGGAAAATGAATAATTTGGAAAATATTTTCTAAAATATGATCATTTGTATCACTTGAAATAATTAACCAATGAGTAATGTTTTCATTATCGACAACAAATTTATGTCTAAACAATATCATAGACAATGAAAATATTATTTCATTCATTCATTTTTGTAAGTGATTCAAACGATTAATTTTAGAAAAATATTTTTCAAATCATTCATTTTTCCACTAAACAACGCACTCTAAGTTGATCGGAGACATAGTCCTAGGTATTAATAGAAAGTCACCGAATCACTTAGGTTGCAATGAAAGTTATATGCATACCTGCTCGAAAATGTATAGTTTAGAGCTCGAACGGTCGATTACACGTGAGGAAGGGTGAGCAATCTCGTTACACTTTTTCAGTACAACAAATTTTGTCGACAATTAAGTTATAAATTAATTCGTTATTTAATTTCTCAAGCGCGAATTAATCATATGAACAATATTGAATTTTTATTCTTATATCAAACACTTCATATTTAGAAGACAACTAATTATTATATGTAATGCATTTTGAATTCCCTATAATACTTTGGCATTTAAATATACTCTTCTCTATGGTAAGTAAATTTTTTGGTTTGATACTAAAACTAAGCCAAGCATACAAGTTACTTTATGCAATAAACTCGAGAAAACACTCTTAAAAGAGAGTCGCAAAACTACATGAACGGTGAAAATTGAAATAACTTCAAACAATCTTTTCTAGAGAACTCCATTATTAAGGAAAAGAAATGTGAAATATTCTGCAATGAAGATGGAAATAAACATAGATGTGAACAGTACAAAGTGCAACTTGTAATTTCGTCAATAAAAATAATTAAATTCTTATTCCAACGATAAAAAATGAAGAAAACAATGAAATTAGGGATTGAGAGAGTGACGCATGTCTACCCCAAAATACTCATTTAATCTATTTTCATAGATGCCCTCGCGATACTTTTTAGTTTTTTCTCAAGTGCAGTTCGATTGATGAATGTGTTCGGCGATGGTTACCTAAAATGATGTGAAATCAATGCCGTAAAGATAGATAAGGAGTACGTAACTCCAAAAGAATTTCCACATTCCGTAGCATGCCATCCGCACATTAAATGAGTAGTACCAATTATTTTATAATTGAGCCTGCATATCGAATTCGGTTATTAAAGTGAAAAAGGATGGACCTCTACCTAGGTTCAGAATTGAAAGTGATCATCAAACACATTGCTGTCCAGAGCAAGAAATGATTTGAATCAATGATGGAAGGACAGTGCAATATAAGCTATCCTTGTCGTAAAGCCAGATGCTAATACCGAGATTAGCATTTGCATTTCCACTAATCGTTAAGGAAAAATAATGGAAGATGGAGTTGTTGGCTAAAAATCACTTCCTGACACACAATTTAGCCCTCTCAAACACAAGAAAAATGGAACCGTCTAATATCTTAATGTAACAATGATAACCATTGTGTCTCGTGATCGGATACTGTTATTGGATACTCCGAATGGTTGACTTCTAAACGGGCACGATCATTTAAAGAAGTAAAATACGAAAGAAAGAAAAAGTGCTTCTCAAGACAATTCAAGCCCGACATGCTTTGGACCTTTATATGCACTTCACCTTTGTCCCCTCAAACCTATGAGCTAGTCTCACCTAATTTTTAGGACTTAGTTCCTCCTTTGTCACTTTTCGAAACTGGTAAAGATCATCCGAATAGATATTCAGATGCACTGCCGCATCTCCCAATTTATCAAAATTAGTTATGCTAACACGGGCTTGTGGATAATTTTAGGTTAAGTATATGTTTGAAGAATATCCTTATATTTGAATTATCTTTCCCTCAACTTTCTAGTATGCTCTAAACTAACAATTGATCCCCACTTAGTAAACCCCAAAACAATATTTGACACTTCTTAGACATAGATAGAAACAATTTTAATCTGGAGACTATTGAGACGCATGTGAAAGGTGCACATACTTAGCTTCGTCTTGTCATGATCGCGATTGTCACGGTTCTAACCACCGATGCCTTTCATCGCCAAACATTTGTCAAAAGTCCTCATCATGCTCATAATTAGACCAAGGGATAATGACACAAACTGTGACATTCCGAATTTCGGCCCATTTTTTTTAGATTTATAAAACGTGTAATTTATCAGTGTGCTTATAGTAAAATCTCGCCCGGAAACTGATCACTCTCGGTTATTATTTTTAAATTAGAGATTTCGCTAGAATCGCACTCGATCGAATTTGGCCGTTATTTAAAGCCTAAACTTTGATGTCGAATTTCTCGGAGTTCCGGGACGAATTTATTTGGACGGTGTCGATATTATTGTGACCAACATCACTATTGCCAGGAACATGTGAAAAGTAGATTTTTGACCGGATGCGAATTTAGACTAGTAAACCTCTCTCGTAGTATGTTTTGAGTTATTTTATTTTGGCCCTTTGTCCTATATTATTGTTTGGGGTTTTTCGTAAACTGTTAGATCATTTTCCGAATTTAAATCGTGACCGTTAGATCGATTTTTTAGTTTGAACCGTGTCCATCGAATCGTGCTCGAAAACAAAACTTAGCTTTTTCTTTTTCTCTCTCTCTCCTCTCTCCTCTGCGCCGCGCCACCCACTTCCGTGCGACGTCCCTTCGCGCACGTCTGCCCCGTCTCCCTCTCTCTTTCTTTTCCCTCTCCCTTTCCCCTCTGGTTGCGCACGTCTCCCCCATACAGATGTCGCCTTAGCCCACGCCCATGCAGACCTACCCCTGACACCCTCTCTCTCCTCTTTCCTTCTTTTCTTCTTCTTCTTCTTCTTCTTCCTCTCTCCTTCTTCCCTCGACTGGTTCTGCTTCTGTTCTACCCGCCCGACCGGTCGCCGCCGACCGCCCCGTCGTCTGCCTCTCGCCGCCGTAGCCCGACCGAGCTGCACCGCCGCTCCACCAGCCACCGACACCGCCGTCTTCCTAGTGCCGTCGCCACGCCGTCGCGTCGCCCGGCAGCTCCGCCTGACGCTGCCTTCCTCCCCTCCTGAGCGCGAGAGCTCGGCTCGTCGCCGCTCGCCGCCGCGTCCGGCGAGTCCCGGCCGCTGTCCAGCCAGCTCCCCAGCACCGCCCCAACACCGGGCGTCGCTGCCGTCGTCCCAGCCGTCGCCGTGCTGCTTCACCGCCGGAGCTGATTCGCCGCCACCACCACCTCGTCCAGCCATCCAGCCATCCCACTTCTCTCTCTCTCTGGCCGTGTCCCTCTCTCCCTCTCTCCCTCTCTAGGCCGTGGAATCGCCTAGACCGTCGTCGCCGCTCGCGCCGTTCGCCGGAGCCGCCTCTCGTCGCCACTGTTTCGACGCGGGACCGCGGCTGTCCAGCCGCCATTGCCACTTGTTCAGCTTGGTTTGGAGCCTAGGATTCCAAGTGAGTACAACCCTAAATCCTAATTAGGCTAATTTACATTTCTAGGCGGGTATTAGGGGTTAATTAGGATAATTTAGGGGTTAACGTGCAAAGGACATTAGGGGCTGATATTGTGGCTGATTTGGTGGTTTAGCGGGATCATTTTAATGAGGCTTAGCGGCTTGGAATGTGCTGTGTGATGGCTGGAAGTATTGGATTGAATTGGCTCGAGTTTGGGTCAAGTTCGGGTTCAATTGTGGGTTATAGAGCGCGCCTAGTTTGGTCCTCGTGGTGGCTGATTATGTGGTGAATTTGGGAGTTTAGGGTGGTGATTTGAATGTGATATGATGGCCTTGAATGGGCTGATCGGTGGCTGTTTATTGTGGATTCGATTCGGGCCATTATGTGGATTAAATGGGCGAAATGCGTGGGCTGCGAGTTAAGTTGGAAATGTAGTGATTATGAGAGCCTAATGTGATTATTTAAATATGACTTGATAGTCTAGAGTGGGCTGATGGTCGGCTGTTCATTGGGGAAATTAATTTAGGCGATTATGTGGATTAAAATGGGTGCAATTGTGTGAGCCGTGTAGTGACTGATGCTGTGGCTGATTTGGTGGTTTAGCGTGATCATTTTATCGAGATTTAGTGGCCTAGGACGTGCTGTGCGATGGCTGGAATTGTTGGATCGAAATTGCCCGAGTTCGGTTAAGTTCGGGTTCAATTGTGGACTATTGTGCACGTCTCGCATTTTTTCTTATGGTGGCTGTTTTGGATGATATTTTGGGGAGTCAAATGGAGCGTTTTGAGGATACGTAGTGGCCTAGAGCGACCTGTTGGTGGCTATCCATATCGAGGTTTAATTGGACAAGGTGCAATCGATTTGGGGTTTAATGGTGAAATTACCGGAAATGTTGGATTAATTGAATTCGTGGCTGAATTGTCCTTAATTGCGATTGATTTTTGTGATGCCATGCTGTGTGCCTAGAGTGACTAAGGTTGGAGTAGCTTGGCGAGCTTCGAGTGCGCAAATTCATATTGATCTAATTGTGTGATTTATATGCGTAAATTATGTGCCGAGTTTGTGCCATGACTGGACTGGATGATTTGGTTAATTGGGCTTGTGATTCATTGAATTGAGCATGTTGTGTTGTGAATTGAATGCTCGTTGTGAAATTCGTGAGTGCCCAAGTGTGAACTTTATGGCCATGGGTGTACATTTCGAGCATTGGCATAGCATGTGCATCTATGAGTGTGCACGAATGACACGAGTGTGTGATCACCTAAAATGCCCTGATACGTTTTACGCGGGGTTCAGATAACAATTGGTATTTGTGAATGAGTGATCACATAAAGCCCTGATGCATTTTACGCGGGATAGTGAACCCGTCCTGAGGCGTGTTACGCGGGACGATGCCCGGATTACCGGAAGATGACCAACCTGATGCGTGTTACGCGGGTTATGTGTCATGAGCCTGATGCGTTTTACGCGGGCCGGAGATCAATCTCGAAGTGATGGACCTGATGCGTTTTACGCTGGTCGGACCTTATGCGTTTTATGCGGGTCGGAGGAGAATTGATAATTGCAAGTGTGCTAGAGTGCAAGCATGCGAAAATACATTGATGAGGCATGAGCACGCGTATGAGCACGAGCATAAGCATGATATGTGTAGTGACCAAGGAATGTTGTGTATGTGCCAGGATTGGATTTTGTGTTATTATTGCGAATATAAAGTGCCTAACCTGCAAGGTCAGTTAAGTATTGGATTTGGGCCCGAGGGTCTAAGTCATTTATATTCTGGATTGTGTATTATTTGATGCTTGTCAGGAGGTGCATGTTAGCCTAGTTTAGATTTAGATGGCCTACTCACTGAGATTTATTCTCACTGTTGTTGAAACCCCACTTTTCAAACCCCCAGCCTGGAGGATGGCAGGAGTACCAATACGTTTTGGGAGGAGCCCCGGTTAGATATAGTGCTAGACCGCCGAGCCACGTATCCCCCTTTTGGCGTTGGTGGTTGTTGACCCGTTTTGACTTTTATATGTTTATTCTTTTGTAATAGACATTGTAAATCCCCATTATTAGTGCAGGTTGTATTTATGGTATTACTGCTATCCTTGGTCATGTGGTTTTAATTTGTACGAGTATTTGTTTGCTTCCGCTTGTGCATTGTTCTCTGTTTTGGGTTTCGGGTTGACGACGCGTCCTGGGATGTCGCATTGAATCGACCTTGGTAGGGATGATCACGCGTCATAGGGTTCGGGGCGTGACATAAACAGTCTCTGAACTTTGGCCAATGTATAATTTGATTTCTGAACTTTTAATTTGTTCAATATAATCTCCGAACTTTAGGTTGATGTTTAATGTGATCCCTAAACTTTTAATCTGTTCAATGTTATCCCTGAATTTTTTATACATGTTCAGAGATGACATTGAATAAATTAAAAGCTCAAGGATCACATTGCACATTAGGTTAAAGTTCAAGGACTACATTGAATAAATTAAAAGTTCGGGTACCAAATTATACATTGAGTTAAAGTTGAGGGACTGTTTATGTCATTTTCCCTTAGACCAAAGAAGGACGATCCCTCAAGTCAAGAAAGAAGTATGTCTTGTCCCCTATATTCCTTCATCAAGAGGATCATTTGATTAAAGAATTCCTTAAGTAACTGCCCAATCTTTCCCTTTTCATCTTTGATGATAAAACAGATCGTAGCATTTCTAGCTAGTTGTCCAATTTCTTTGCACAAAATTGCTACTTCGATTTAGGGATACTTTTGTTGTACTTACACTATGTTGGCTCTTTATATATATAGGTTAATTTGCACTTTCAAAAGGTTTAGGGCTAAATTGACACAATTAAAATATTTAGGACTAAATTGGCACAAGTAAAAGGTTTAGAACTTAATTGGCTGTCGTACAATAGGTTTATGATTTTTTTAACAATTATTCAAATATTTAACACTTCTCAGACAAACAGAAAAGGCATTTTTAATTTGTAGATGATTGAGACGCATGTAAAAGGTGCATGTACTTAGCATCGTCTTGTGATGATGATGTGTTATCATACATGCGAATAAACGTAATATTCTTCCGATTTCCTCCTAATAGCCCCACCACGGTAGTGAAACTTTTATAGATGATTCACATCTATTGCAATTATTAGCAATAAAACTTTTATAAAATCTTTTGAGGTAATAAATTATACTATTTTATATGGAAGCTTTACTTAATTATAACTAACAAACATGCACATACGCTGCGTGTTTGCACAGAAGTATTGACACTTATAAATTTCAAAATCATCTTATTGCGAAATAAACTAGTGATTAAAAAATTTATTGACACAATATGAAGAAATTGTACATATATGTGGAAAGAGAAAATGCTCCAAGATTTGAATTTTTTGTTTCTATAAGAGTTTATTAAATGAAAAGATTCGAATATTAAACTTAACATACGTGATAGATAAAATAGAGTTATTGATGTAGGCACGGAATTTTCATCAAATACCTAATTGAGGATATTTAGGGTAAGAAAAGGAGGATTGTGTTTGCCTTAAGAGTAGGAGGTCATCTTTGTTTGTATAAAAGTGTATAGATATAATTTATTTAGATCTGTGATGACGTCATTTTAGATTCTATTATAACAAAGCCGGAATTTTTTACATGGTTTCTAAGGAAAATAACAATATATATTCGGTCATATCTCGCACCATATAATTTTCATTTGTATCAACATAGGCTTCCAAATATTCTCCCACACATTCATGGACTCACAAAAAGTTGTAATCATCCATGTATAATTCATTATACACAATATAACACAACGTACTTTATTTGGGTAAAAGTATTTTAATCTTTTGCTTATTTCGATATCAAATTAACAATTATCAATTATGTACCAACAATTTGATGATATGATATCATACTTATACCTATAAATACAATATTCTCTTGAGTTCTCCTTAGAAAGCACGGTAGAGACAACAATCAATTGTTATGTACGATATTTTTTATAAAAAGATTTTCTCGATCATAATATGATTTGTTTAAACCCATATAACATTATTTTAGAATTTATTATGATAAATTCGTTTTTTCAAGTTCATTTTTATAAAACAATGATAATATATACTCTTTCTTGCCCGGTATAATTGCCATCTGGTGTTAATAGAGGCTGCCAAGACGAAAAAAAAAAATAGATGATGATAGGAGTGAACAACAATCCATATGATTTGGTTCGCAATCTGATTTGAAGAATTTGAAATGAAACGAATCCAACTCAAATTAGACAAGATCAAGTCGAATCGGACCATAGATCTAAAATGAATTTTGAGTTTCTTACTTTTTAAGTGCTTGAATGTCTGTAGCATGTCCGTGTAGCTAATAACTCAATGCAATCCCAAGATTAGTCAATACTCACATTAGATGTTTTGAAAAGGATCTTATTCCCAAAGATTATAAATGGGAGAAGGATACTATAAGTGTCAAAAGTTGTATACGGCGCTCACTTTGGTGCCAAAAGTTTCTTTTGGATCACTTAAATGCTAAATTTTTGAAAAACGATCACTTAAGTGCCAACTCCGATCTGATTGGCCAGAAATTTGACGTGGCCTTTTTTATTTATTTTTTAAGCTAACATGGATCATTGGAGGTCCAGTCAGCATGTCAACAATAAAAACAATGCCGTTTGGCAGATTTGCCCCAAATAAAAACCCTAAATCCTCAAATTGAAAGAGAACCCCAATTTGAAAACCCTAACTAGCCAATTTGAGCATCTATTTTAGTTCGCTCTCAAAATTACCAGCTCAATCTTGCAAATTGAGGCAAGAGCTTATACAACAGCTTATATTCGTCGCAATTAAGTGAACTATATGGTGAGTGTTACTATTATTGTGAGTTACCGAGTCCAAGAAGAATATCTTGGACTCGGTTGAATTCCAAGAGAAGATTCCATGGATGCGTTAGGTATAAAGAAGGCTTAAAGTGCAAATATGTCAAATTAGTCGATACGAAATTCTCCGATCGAGCGACAAAGGTGATCTTGGAGCTACTTAAAGAATAACATCAACCTCCACTAACATTAATGGACGAGTTGGAGGATGTCGACTCAATGCAAGCTCAAATGAAGGCTTTAACATCTCTAGTCAACCATTTGAAGAAGGAAGTTGAAGGCTGAAAATTGACAAAATCTTTTATTGAGCATCGATAGTGTTGTTATTATCTCATGTAGCCTATTTTATGGTCAAATGTCAAGTGTGTAATGAGAAGAAGTTTGTACGTCTACCATAGCCTATTATTAGTGGAATATGTACTTGGTTTCCTGCAATTGTTGTATGAAACAAATGGTTTGCTGCAATATATGGTGGAAATGAAAGGTTGAAATTCATTGGTTATGAGCACTTAAAAGTTTACTTGTTTAGTTGTGTATTATCATTGTTGGTTTGCTTAGTTTTTGCTTCGGATGTTTGGTTTGCTCCACATATAATGGTTTGCTGCAGATTTTGCTTGGTAATGGTTTGCTAGTTTGATGTAACTAATGCTACAAACCATGGCCAAATTAAGGAGTGATAACAAATTCACGAGTGACTATTTCAATGCCAAAAGTTCTAAATAATGTTGTTTAAGTGCCAAGTTTTTTTTTTAAAATTGATCACTTAAGTGCCAATCGTGATTGAAAGTGATCATTTAAATGTCAACCTTGGTTAAAAAGGTGCTGGTGCACAAGATGCACCAGTAAAGTTGCTAAAGCATACCCATAATTGCACCAGCACAGCTCGTGCGTCTTGCTTGCACCGGCACATACAACATAACAACATCATCCTCATCACAAACTTGCATTAGCATACAACATAATAATCATTCGCATCACCAGCCAAAACCACCAGCATCACTCTCAGCCACTAGCACCACCATCACCACCACCACCACCACCACTACCACCACTCGGCCACCACCACTACCAAGCTGCTGGTGCAGTCTTATACTTCTGGTATAAGCACAATACTCTTCACTAACACGTGTTGATGCATCTTGTGCTTGCACCAGCACATAAAAGCACTACACCGGCACCAAGCACAACTTGCACAACCTAGTCAGACACACCAACACAACCAGCACAACCAAAAGAAAAATATGGAAATGGCAAAAACATAGATAAAATAAATATCGATCCATTGACATTGAACATAGTCTTTACATTTGGTCAATCTGAATAACCAACTAAAACATGTGAACCTTCCAACAAAAAACAAAAACTACCATATGCACAACCTCCCAACAAAACAAAAAAATTAATATATCAAGCACAACCTCCCAACAAACAAACAAAATTAATAAATCTAGCACAACCTCCCAACAAAAAATAGAAACTGCCATATCCAGCACCTCCTCCCATCAGCCGTCAATATACACACAACCCACCCACCCACCTCCCCCGCCCCCACCACCGTGTCTCCATCCCTTTAGATGGACCTCTAGCTGGAATCTTTGCACTATTTCTAACTTGAACTAGATTTGGAGGTTATTGTACTGAACTTGGAGATTGTTGCACTAGATTTAAAGATTGTTATACTAAAACTACATTTGGCTTTTTCTTCTTAGCTTGTGCTCTTGTCTTTGGACCTGCTTTTGCTGTTGTCTTTGGACTTGCCTATACTCTTGTCGTTGGCCATGCCTGTGTTCTTGTCTTTGGACATGCCACTCGTGTCATTTGTTTCAGAGCACTTTTATTACTGAATTGTGCTCCAGTTAACCTTGGTTAGGTTCCTCTTTTGGGTGCAGCCCTTGACTCTTGACTTAGGCTACCTTGAGAGATAAGCACCTCTAAAGTTCTCCCAAGCTACAAATACATAATCATATTGTCAACAACTATTGTCGTTTAGTGGAAAAGAAAGCACATACATTGTTTAGTGAAAACAAAGCAACATCAAATTGTTTAAACAAATTGAGGTCCTCACCCATAATCGCAACATCACTATTGATACCGTGATTAAACAAATTGAGGACCCCATGGCTGCAAGTTGATACCGTGATCAAACAATTCGATGTGATTAAACAACATCACTGTGATTAAACAAATTAAGGTCCCCACAGCTGCAAATACCATTGTCCCCACAAAAGAAAATGATACCATGAATAAAGAAATTAAGGTCCTCCCCCCCCCCCACCCCACCCCACAATCACGACCCTACTTTTTCCCGAGCTCTAAATTTGCCCTTCGAGCCTTAATTTTGCCCTCTGAACCCTAATTTTGCCGTCGGATCCCTAATTTTTGCCTCGGATCCCTAAGTTTTCCAACAATGAGCCAAGGAGAGAAGATCACAAACCTGGGTTGCAGAGACGCGACGGCAAGTGACAATGGCGACCAAGCAAGCAACAACGACGGCGACAAAGCGAGCGACAACGACAATGAGTGATGGTGATGTCGAGAGGATGTCGATGACGATCAGTTTGAGATAAAAAGATCTCAAAGCTATGCGACGTCATCTGGGTGAGGGAGAGGAAACAACGTCGTTTTGATGCAACTCGCCACATGGGAGCATGCGACGTCGTTTTGGACGTCCATGTGGAGAAATATTTTTAAATGATATTCCGCATCGGCATAAATTTATAATTATAAAGGCCATGTAATTAATTGAGAAAATACTACCAAAAATCCTAGACTATGCCATTTGTGATAAATTTACCTTGAACTTTTTTTGTGATACGAAGAACCTCAAACTATATCACTTGTGATAAATTTACCCTAAACTTTTTTTTGTAACATGAAAAATCTCAAACTATGCCACCTGTGATATATTTACCCCACAATACTTCAGCCCATAGGCATTTTCGTTTTTTTTCCTTTTCCTTTTTTTTTCTTTTTTTCTCTCTTCCTCGGCGAGGGTTGTCTTCGCCGGATTCAGCGAGGGCAACCCTTGCCTGGATGGGCAAGGGCAGCCTTGGTCGACGCCGGTAAGGGTCGCCATCGCCAGATCCAGCGAGGGCCACACTCGCCCAACGCCTGGGCAGGCGAGGGTTGACCTTGTCTGGAAGAGAAAAAAAACAGAAAAAGGAAAAAGACGAAAATGTCCATGGGCCAAAGTATTGTTGGGTAAATGTATCATAGGTGGCATAATTTAGGATTTTTCGTGTCACAAAAAAAAGTTTAGGGTAAATTTGTTATAAGTGACATAGCTTGGGGTTTTTCGTGTCACAAAAAAAATTTAGGGTAAATTTGTCACAAGTGACATAGTTTTTTTGTGGCTTTTTCCCTAATTAATTTGGCCGGAATATCTCGCCGTTGACACTTAACTGATCGTTTTTTCTTCGATTTGATACTTAAGTGAGCCAACAAAAACTTTTCGCACTAAAGTAAGCGTCGTACACAACTTTTGGTACTTCCGATGTTCTTCTGCCGATTATAAATAGGCTAAACAGGACCTTGAGTGGGGTAAATGACAGAGTAGCAATAACCACCAATTTATTTCGCCTTAATAGAAAGTCACCGAATCACTTAAGTTGCAATGAAAGTTATATGCATACATGCCCGAAAATCTATAGTTTAGAGCTTGAACGGTCGATTACACGTGAGGACGGGTGAGCGATCTCGTTACACCTTTTCAAAACAACAAATTTTGTCAACAATTAAGTTCTAAATTAATTTGTTATTTAATTTCTCAAGTGCGAATTAATCATATGCACGGTATTGAATTTTATTCTTATATCAGACACTTCATATTTTGGAAGACAACTAATTATTATATGTAATGCATTTCGAATTCCCTATAATACTTTGGAATTTAAATATACTCTTCCCTATGGTAAGTAAATATTTTGGTTTGATACAATAAACTCGAGAAAGCTCCTTAAAAGAGAGTCGCAAAACTACATGAATGGTGAAAATAGAAATAATTCCAAACAACCTTTTCTAGAGAACTCCTTTATTAAGGAAAAGAAATGTGAATATTCTACGATGAAGATGGAAATAAACATAGATGTGAACAGTATAAAGTGCAACTTGTAATTTCACCAATAAAAGTAATTAAATTCTTATTCCGAATATAAAAAACGAAGAAAACAAGGAAATGAGGGATTGAGAGAGTGACGCATGTCCACCCGAAAATGCTCATTTAATCTATTTTTGTAGATGCCCTCACGATACTTTTTGTGACAGTGGTAAAACGTCGTGTATTATTTTAGTAAATGATACCCATTTTGAATCTCATCAAGCTTCCAAGATAACAGTGAATTTCACATGTTTTCAACATAGTGAGCTCATTTTGGATGCCTGCCCTTACCTCTAATTCTTACATAATTTGTATCCACGAACCGGTAAAACCGTCAGACCTTCCGAAATTACTTGGGATAGCTCAATAGGAGAATTTTCATTAATGAATGGACTTACCCTATTCTTTATTAATCGGGCATTAAAGCTATAGCTTCATATGAAGTTGTTGTTTAGTACGGAGAGTCGTCCAAGCTACGCGTTTCCAAACTTCAGATATTGACGACTTTGAGTCCACTAAGCAAACCCGAAAAGAGATAATACCCTTTTTGAGCTGCCAGTTTTCACGTTCGCTCCTTCGAGCCGAGCAATATCCGCATGAATCCGGGTTCATTCGACCACTACTCATCTGTTGTCGACCCACATGATCTTGCGGTTGTTTGGCTTCGAGCTCTTTCGAGCCTGGACTCGTGTGCTACAATTTTTCTGTTCAGGCGAGACGTAAGGGAATGAGGTGAGGGCAAAAATCCCGGGACAAAGTCAAATTTTCTTTGTATTTTTCTGATTAATATATAGTGCTTGCCCTGAAAAACAGAAGAAGAAGAAGAAGAAATGCTTGCACAGGTGGGTCTCGCTTTTGCTTCACGAAGCTAACGTGAATGGAGCACCAAAAAAAGAAAAGGAAAATGATCCAGATACGAAAGCGACACCAAAAGACAAACGAAGTTGTTGAATAAACATCCATTTTCCTTGCCTTTTTCTTTCCTCTTCTGGTCGATTTCTTTATCCTTAGGGTTTGGTTGCAGGTGAGGAGCGAGAACTTGGAGAATGGATAGGTAGAGGACAAAGAGTGTGAAACCGAACTCACTAACCTGTTCGATGAAGAACACGAGGTACACCAATGAGACCAACAAATCAATTGCTGCACAAAACACACACACACACATTCACTTTGAATTTCTATTATATTTATAAGATTGACTGAGTATCTTTAGGTGAGAGTGTTCTTTGAGGCACTGGACGAAGAGCTTAACAAGGTGAACCAGTTCTACGAGAGCAGGGAGAGAGAGTTTCTGGACGGGAGAGGAGCTCGATAAGCAGCTGCAGATCTTGCAAGACCTCGAAAGAATATTGAGAGAGAGGCGACGCCGGAGTTCGTCGTCGCTAAAGGCAAATGGCAACAACGAGGGAAGCCTCTCGCGGTCTTCTTCTGGCCGTGACTCTGATTTCTCATCAGGTGAGATCCAAACTTTTCTATTTTCTTGGAAATATATAGCGATTTTCCTGCTAATTACACGCGATTTATGTCGTTTTCCTGTAATCTGAGAGAAATGTGTGTACCATGTTGGAACAAATCTATCTAATATTTTTCGGGACCTCGTAAACAAGTTAACAATTTTACCGAGGCTAGTACATTTGTCTCGGACGTTAAAAGTGTGACTCATTCGACAGGATGACATTTTCGAAAACTCGCTTTTTTAATTAGGCATAAAATTGTAATAAGGTAGTTCTGCCTAGGAAAATATGGATGGCCTCATCTCGTGCCACGTGGAGCTTAGAGAGAGAAACCTGCGTAGGTCCGTCGCAAAGTGGGTGGACATCAATCTGTGAACATTGATGGATTGATGTGTTACAAGTACAACTACACCATTGTAGAAGAAACCCACAATGGGTGCAAGTTGTATCCAGAATGGGTCCTTGTCCTTCTTCTGGTACGTTCCCCTCTCCTCTAGATGGTTCCTCTCTTTGGGTACCTACGAAAGAAACATAACCGATAGAAATCGCAAATTAGGGGCTTTAGGTTGCTTGAGTAATAGGTATCTAACAATATGGGAGAAAATAGAGAACGGGAGCTAAGGATGGCGGCATTGTGTAGAAGGCTAGGACATCTTTGGACAGGAAGAAAAATCGCTGTGTTAGATAATGTGGTTACCGAGGACAAATTGCAAGAGTGTGAACGTACTGTTTTCGACAAGCTTTTTGGAAGTCCGTCTGTTAATTTCCAAGCCTTCCAAGCCACGATGAAGAAAGCATGGAAATCGAATTCTGTCATTTGCAAGCTCCGCAACCAGGTCTATTTTCATTTGAGTTTGAGTATGTGGAGGTGAGAAACAAAATACTGAACTCTGGACCTTGGTCTTTCTCAAGTCATTTGCTAGTATTAAAGCCACGGGAGCCAAGTATGCCTCCACATTGTATTATATTCGACTCCTCTATCTTTTGGGTTCAAATTCATGGATTACCTATAGAAAGGAGGTCTGAAGCAGCAATGAGAGAAATAGCAGGGAATGTAGATGAAGTTTTAGAAGTGCGCATAGAAACAAAAGGCTTTGCATCCATTGTGGTGGGAAGAGCTAGAGTTATGTTGAAATTATCAAACCCCCTTTCCTCAGGCATGCTTTCTAGTTTTAGAGGCAAGGAGCATTGGTTAGACTTCAGGTATGAAAGACTTCCCCATTTTTGCTATTCGTGTGGGGTTGTTGGACATTATGCAAAAAACTGTCAAATTGTGCCTTATGAGGTCGAACTCATGTCCAAAATTGAAACACAACTATACAGGCCCTAGCTAAAAGCTGAAGAGAATTCTATTAGCCCATTTTGGATAGCCTATTATGGGGAAATCTGTGAAGTGGAAGATGAGCAGGAGATGGTACTGGAAACCCCAGAAAATTCAGGATTGATCACAGTGGCGCAGAACAAAGAAGGTGGCTCGCATACACGACTACACTATATACAAGAGGATAGGGGTAAGAGGAAATTAACGGAAAAGGAGTTGCTGGCTATAGTGAACATACCAAAAATCGAAGTAGATGCTGATCTGGATTTAGCCTCTCCACTGCAGATCGACATATCCCTATCAATGATAGTAGGTGAAAGACTGCAGAGCAACTGTAGAAAGCTGAAGGCAAGGAATCATAAGAAGGGCAGAAGATTCGGACCGTATGATCAAAAAACCTCGGATGGCCAAGTGCTAGATGAAACATAGCTTTTAGAAACTCCGATGCAACTTGCAAAAGAACCCAATCAACGAGCTTTGGTGGCTAGCCCTTATAAGCCACCGGGTTACTTATGAAGCTATTTTGTTGGAACTGTCAGGGGTTGGCCACACCCTTAACAGTTCAAGCTTTAAGGGCCGTTATAGCCCAGGAAAGGCCCGAGGTGGTTTTTTTTTTTTATGGAGACCAAGAACCAAGATGTTACAGTTCGCTATATGAGCAGGAATTTAAACTTTCAAAACTGCTATAATGTTAATCCGATAGGGATTACGGCCGGGGCGGGGGGGCTTAGCTCTGATGTGGAAGGCTGGAATTCCTTGAAAGTTAATCTTTCCACAAATGAGTTCATTGATATTACTCTTCAGGATGATGAAGTGGGTAAACAATTCAGAGCTACCTTTATTCATGCCCCAACATCATTCCGGGATAAAATTAAATTTTGGGAAGAGGTAAAGATGCTGAGTAGCCAAAACACCTTGCCTTGGGTGTGTATAGGGGACTACAATGACATTTTAAATTACTGGGAAAAGAGAGGGAAGAGGCCTCCGAAACAATATAGACTAAATGCATTTAAAGATTTCCTCAATACTTATAGTCTAATGGATTTACAGAATAAAGGATGCGCCTTCACTTGGGCGAACAATCGAGAAGGGCAGGATTTTGTTAAAGAAAGACTGGATAGGGCGGTTTGCAATATTGAGTGGAGAATATCATTCCCTCAAGCTGAGGTTTTCGCTCTACCGGCCATCGGATCTGATCACGGCCCTATATTACTAACATTAATAGCCGAACCTCCTAGGAGTAAGAGAACTTTCAAATTTGAAGCATTCTGGCTGGAACATGAGGATTGTGGGAGGATAATCACGCACATCTGGAATCAAGATAGATTACAATATTCTAATCTAATGCAGAAAATACAAGAAGTTTCAAGGGGATTGGCAGTTTGGAGCAGGAACACTTTTTAGAACAGCCACAAGAAGATTAAAGAGTTGCAAGAAGAACTCATGGGCATAACAAATTATTACAATCAGCACAACAGTCAAAACAAAATGAAGCCATTACTAAACAGATCGAAACACTGTGGAGATAGGAGGAAATGTATAGGGGAATGAGATCCCGAATCAATTGGCTGAAATGGGGTGATAAGAACACAAAATACTTTCACGCCACAACGATTCAAAGACGACAGAGGAACAGAATATCGATGCTCAAAAATGCAGAAAACATATGGATTCGTGATCCGGAGAGGTTAAAAGAAATGACGGGGGACTTCTTTCAAAAGCTTTATCAATCGGAGGACCCCCGACAATTTGAACCTGTTTTGCAACAGTGCTCTACTATTGTCACGACTGAGATGAACCAATATTTGACAGCTCAAGTCACAATGGAAGAGGTCCATACAGCATCATTTCAATTAGGCTCATTGAAGGCGCGGGGACCGGATGGCTTGAATGGCTAATTTTACAAAAGAAATTGAGAAAGCTTAAAAAATGGGATTTTTGAAGAAGTGAATGAATTTTTTCATTCTGGAAATCTAAACCTAGAACTGAACAGAACATATATCACATTGATCCCAAAAGTTCATCACCCGAAAAGCCTTGATCAGTTCAGACCTATCAGCCTTTGTAACTTCGCATACAAAATTATTTCCAAAATCATGGCAAATAGATTAAAGCAGCAGTTGCCAGCGATAGTAGAAGGAGAACAAAGTGCGTTTGTGGCCGGTAGCCAAATACAAGACAACATTCTGATTATTTAGGAAGTCCTTAACTAATTGCGTATCAGAAAAAGGAAAAAAAGATTCCAGGCAGTGGTAAAACTTGATATGAAGAAAGCCTATGACAGGGTAGAGTAGGACTTTCTTGAGGCTACTATGTTGAAAATGGGGTTCTGTAACTGGTGGGTGCAAAGAGTAATGAAATGTGTCACTTCTGTCTCTTTCAGTATTAAATTAAATGGAGAACCACTGCCCTATTTTCAGCCTACTCGGGGGATAAGACAAGGGGATCCCATTTCTCCCTACTTGTTCATCATAGTAGCAAACACACTCTCCACATTGATGAAAAAAGCAATTCAAGATGGCACTCTCTCTGGTATTAAACTCAACAGGCATTGTCCAGTCCTATCTCACCTCCTTTTTGCTGATGATTCGATCTTCTTCTTAGATGGTAAGCTCATTGAATGTCAAAATCTTGCACTAATCCTCAATCAATATTGCTATGCATTTGGGCAAGCCATTAATTTGAACAAGTCTGGAATCTCCTTTAGCACATGCTGTCCGCAGACACTAAGAGACAATATGGCAACTGAACTTAGAATCCCAGAGATTCGAAAGATTGGCAAGTATTTAGGGATTCCATCATATTGGGGTGATTCTAAGAAATAAATGTTTGCGTGGATTTTGGCCAGAGTCAATATGAAATTAGAAGGGTAGAAGGAAAAATTAATCTCAAAGGCAAGGAAGGAAACCCTAATCAAAACTGTTGTTCAAGCTCCTCCCCAATATGTCATGTCGGTATTCAAGATCCCGGTCTCAATTTGTAAATCCATAGAAAGAAAGGTGGCAGGTTTTTGGTGGAAGAATAGCGAATCAAAGAAAGGCCTTCACTGGAAGAGATGGGAAGTGCTCAAAACCAGGAAAGATCAAGGGGGAATGGGATTCAGAGACCTAATATCCTTCAATAGAGCAATGCTAGGCAAGCAAGCATGGAGACTCTCTCAAGACCAGTCATCCTTATGGAGCCAAATCCTTAAAGGCATCTACTTCCCCACAAGGTCTTTCTGGCGGGCTGGAAAGGGATCTCGGCCATCATGGGGATGGCAGAGCATTCTCAAGGGAAGAGATGCGATATCAAACTCAGCATTATGGACAATTGGCACGGGGGAAAAAATCAATATCTAAGAAGACAGTTGGCTAAAAAGAGGATTAATAGGAGGACAAGCAAACTCTCAAGAACCAGCCAAGGTTGCAAACCTAATCTGAGATGATAGAAAATGGGATGAAGATTTACTAGCAAGAATGTTCAATGAACAGACTGTAAATGAAGTGCTAGCAATACCACTATATAGTTATGCAAAAGAGGACTAACTGGTGTGGACAGCTACAAAGTCGGGGGTCTTCTCAGTGAAAAGTGCGTACAACCAGATTCGTCAAGAGGAAAACACACAAAATGCAATGTAAGCATCATCATCTTTCAATCCACCCCGCAAGCTATGGTGCACAATATGGAATTTACAAGTCCCACCCAAGGTCAGAATATTTTTGTGGAGTGTTTGCCAAAATGCTCTCCCCACAGCAGACAACCTCTATAAGAGAAAGATCTTACCTAGACCTACATGCCCCTTCTGTGATCAAGAAGCTGAAACAGTAGAGCATCTCCTTCTCCTCTGCCCTTGGACTGAAGCCGTCTGGACAGATCCATCGATAAAAAATAGAATAGTACGTCAAGAACTTTCAAGAATTGAGGTATGGATCCTTAATTATAAGCTACAACCAGATAAATTGTTGAATCTAGATGAGATGGCCATCTTGTTGTGGTTGATTTGGAAGGCAAGAAATGATTTTGTGTTTAGAGGAAAACCCCCAATTCCGAGTTCCATAATCGAGTCGGCAAGACAAATATTGCAAAATTACAGGAAGTGAAACCATCAAAATGCTAGTCTGCGTGCAGAAAAGAATCCTTTACTGCGTGCAGAAAAGAACCCTTTACCTCTGTACTGGAAACCACCAAAGAGAAACTGCTTCAAAATTAACATAGATGGATCTTTCCTTGAAGATGCAACAACAGAAGCGGTTTCTGGAATCCTCAGAAACGAAGTTGGATCTTTGCTGGATGGCTTCACCAAGACAGTCCTTGCAATCTCGCCACTGCACACCGAACTGCAAGCCTTGCTGTATGCCCTGTCTTTTTTCGTTGACAAAAGGTCGTAGGAAATTGTGATAGAAACAAACTGCCTTGAGGTAGTGGAGAAATTGTACAACCAGACAGAAGTCGACTGGGAAGAGGAAGACTTTATTAAAGAAGCGCACCTTCGTATGGCCCATTTCACAAATCTAACTATGGCCCATTGCAATCAATCCGCGAATCAAGCTGCTGACTGGGTCGCCATGGCACAACGGACAAATTCTCTTTCTTCTTCTTGGCTAGCCCCTCCCCCCATCCTTTATGGGAACTGTTATGTTTTGATGCCCCTTCGCCGAGTTGCGGTTTCATGAACACTTAATTTCCAATCAACTCGTTTCTTTTTAGACCAAAAAAAAGTACAACTACAAAGACGAGTGTCGATGAAATGAGTCATCACATAACGTGCGCACACAACTTCTGGATAGGGAAAGATCATAGAGTTGAGTCATCTTATTGCAACCTACGGTGCCATGAAACATAAATTTGTCAAGAAAAATAACTAATGGCTAGAGAAAGATATTGTTCGACAAAACTATGAATTTTTTTTATTAAAATGTAAAAATCATATGAACAACAATCTTTCAGTATAGCAGTATGTATTTTCTAATCAAATGGTATAGGCAACTAAATAATCTTATCAACAGCTGAAATTAACGGATGGGCCAAAACCTATTTAGGGTGCGTTTAGGAGAGCTTTTGGGAAATGCCTTAGCATAAATATAAAAAAACTTTAGGCTAAAGAGTGTTTATAAAATGCAAATAATGTTTGGGTAAACACTATTGCACCCAATCTAAGTAATTAAAATATACATTAGAAGAAAGAGAACCCTAACTCAGGCATTGGGCCGTTGGAGGTCGTGCGATCCTGAGCGACCCTCCCTTGAGGTCGTCAACCTCAGGCCAGGCTCATCGGCGATCAAACTTGGGCTTGCTAGTGACATTGTGTGATGCATGCATAGTAAAAGCTGGCGAAGGGCAAAACTCAAATTTCAATTCAATAGTTTAGCGAGAGCAAAGTTGGAAGGAAAAATGATTTAGTATTCTAGAAATACTTGAAACCAAATTTGGGTGGGACTTATATTGAGGTAAGGGCCTTAGGAAATGTTAATTTTGGTTCAAAGACCTTTGAGATTTTCTTTGCCGAATACCTTAATTTTGGCATAATGCCTCTAGAGGCCAATGCCCATTTCCAAAACTGCCCCAAACGCGGCCATAAAGTGCCATGACCGAGTTATTAGTATGTCTTTATTAAGTGCTTAGCTAGGTTTTTCCCAACTTTATTTGTGTTCAAACTTAATTTCACAAAATTCAACATCAACTACGTTATCCTGACGATATTATTGAATTTGAGAGAGCACTTGGCGCGCAATTTATCCCATTGTTCTTGGACGATGGATTCGTGATATATGAACTTATTGATTGCATTCCACAGAGAGCCCTGGCGACCTCCTCAATGAGAACTCCATGGAAGCCTTAGAGGAGCAAGGTCATGAGGTTGTCACCCTAGAGAACAATGGAGCGAGTTATATGAACTCAGTGACGAGGTCATCATCAAGGCCAAAGCAGACAGGCAAGCCCAAGATGGGCATGATGAAGAGGATCCCAAGCACAACAGCAGCAGGCGCAATCACGGCTCTCACAGCAATGCTGTGGGATGACCTTGTTAACAACAAGTGTAAATATGGGTTCCGAAAAAAAAAAAAAGGTCAACAGTCAACAAGTCAAAAGAAGAATAGTGATGTTCGGCTCTTCTTTAAGAAGCCAAGGGCAGCACGAACAGAAACAGAAAAACAGAGAGGAAAAAGGAGAAAGGAGAGGAAGAGAAGAAGAAAAAGAAGAAAGGGAGGATTTTGCGCCGCGCGGATCTCACCTAGCCGATTCGACTTCATATCGCAACGCTCGGTAAGCACTCGCGCCCCTCGTTCGTTTGATCGGAGAAGTTTTCCGATTTAGGGTTTAAATTCGGAATTTTGGGAAATTCGAGCGGCGAAGTCTGATTTTTGAGTCGTTGAGCTGCGTATTTTTATAGAATTGGTAGTTTACGGTGTTACGAAGCCGTGAGATTTTACGAAACACTGATTTGGACTTACGGTTTGCCGGATATGAATTTTTGAAGTTGAGTGCACGCAGTGAACAGTGCGCGAACAGTGGTTTTTAGGCCAATTTTCGTCGGATTTCGGCTCGATTTTGGGGCTGCCAAGTTAGGATTCCTGTAGTGCTCTGAATAAGCTTTCTCTGGACTATAAGTTCGCTTAGAACGGAGTTTAGTAGAAAAAGTTTTGACACAATTAAGTTTCGCGCTCAAGTTCCGCGTCGTGGACGAATTTGGATAATCGCTTTGGACGAGTGTTTTGGGAGCGTCTTTTAGTCGTTCTATCAGCGTCTAAGCCTAGTTGAGCCGAATCGTAGTTGAAGTATCATTTTACTCGGTTTTGATGCCGTTTTTCGGCTTATTGTTAGGTATTTGAGTGCGTCGGCTCGAGAAACCGCTGTAGGTTAGTTTTTCAGCTTTTCGAGGTGAGTGGTATTATTTCTTCTTTGAATTTGTAAGCTCATATTTAGAAAATGAGATGTTATAGATATGTTATCATATAAGAAATGGCATTTTCTCTGCATAAAAACTGGATCGAGCATTTACTGCCATCTTGTGTATTTAAAATGAAAGATTATCTTTTGATTTCGATTTGAATTTACTGAATGTAAATAGGTTTGCAAAACCTTTTGAGAAAGACTCATGAGGAGTTCTTGCATTTGAATGTGGCTTATGAAGGGTTTTTATATCGGTTTATGAAATGGTTTATGAAATGATTTCTGGAATGGGTTTTGTAGATTGGTGGATGATATTGTTGTGGATTTTGATGCTCAGTATCTCTGTGAACCCAAATGAGGGGTTGTGGGTATGCGCATACTAGTCTAGGATATCCTTGTGGGCCGAGCCACCGGCTTATAGTAGGTGGAGACCTTGCCAAGGGGGAATCTTGGTCGCCTTTCACGGGGCGTTATTCGTGATCATACTTAGATTTCTGAGCATTAGATTGGCCAATGGAATGGACCATTGGCGTGTACTTTTCGACGAGATTGGCTAATGGATTTGACCATTGGTTTCTTCTTTGATATTATTAATTGGAATGAGCTTTTTTATTGTGAAAATGTGACGTTTAAAGTAGCATATAACTTATTTTGAACATGGAGTTTGTTATATGTTGGGTTAATTGAGCTTTCGTTTGGTCTTATAACTATGTACTTAGTGGGTGCTCGATCTACTTAGAAGAAATGTATTACTCACTGAGCTGTGGTAACTCATTCCTCTCATCTAACTTGTTTTTCAGGTTCTTCACCGAGACACTAGTAGGCGTGAGAGTTCCGGTGTCGGGGAGAATATTTTGATAGTTGGGACTTTTTGGTACGAGTTATGCGTGGATGTGAAGGTTGATGTACTTAGCTTTTTGGTGGATTGTAGTTAACTCTGATATTGTAACCAAATAAACTCTATATCATGTGTATATATATATATATATATATATATATATATATATATATATGTGGATGCATATATTATGATATTAGGTGAGTTTTGGTTATGTTTAGGCTGTGTCCTTTTGCGAAAGAATGGCCGTGTCATGCCCTTATTCTTGTTGAGTTTGGGGTGTGACAACAAGAACAGGAAAAAGGACGGCACAAAGGATTACAGCATGAGTAAGAAGAAGATTCAGTGTGCTGAGAAGATGATTAGAGGCGCTTTCGTGGAGCTCTACAGAGCGCTTTTTCTTCTGAAAAACTACAGGTTATTCGATCATTCACTCTTTTATTTATTGCTGATACTTAGCACATATTTTCCTTTAGTAAAAAAGCTGGGAAAATATAGCTAATGGATATTAATTATTTCGATATCTTTGGCAGCTCATTAAACTTGATGGCTTTTACGAAGATTTTAAAGAAATTCCACAAGGTAAGCATGTAATTTTCAACTTATCATCGGAGTATTATCGGAGTTCGTTTACCTTAACCTCAATTGGACGTGACCCTTTAAATTAGGAAAATATTAGGAGTAGGAGAAAATCAAAAGAGAGAATTTCCAATCACATATTTTACTTTGTGTGTTTGTCTGCACGTGTTCATGGGTTATCAAAAGCAACTCACTTCATTACAACCTCAAACATCCTTGTTATAGTATTATTACCATTACAATATTTTCTTGTATTTACATTACATATATGTTATGATAGCTGTAATATATTATAATAGCTGTAACATGATCGACTGTATTATAGATTATTTAAAATTGCTAGTACAACCAAAGCTGTAACAGCTATTTCCAAAGTACTCCTCTTATTGTTAAATATATCTTAGAATTACCAATAATCAACATAATTATAATAATTACCAAATTATTATTATTTTATACAAATATTGGTAGTAACAATATTATGACACTTATTCCGTTAATATAATTAGATATCGTATGAGCATACTTAATCATAATTGTAATAAATTACTTAATAAGATAGTTATATGAATACAACTATGATATCCTATAGAATGTAATTATTTTTTAATATTATCTATAGAACAACAATTAGCATAATAATTAAATAACTTAGTTTAATATTATAGATTTATTATACTGTTTTTTTCTAATTTCATAAATATGAGTAGAAAATAGAGTTAACACAGCTAAGAATTTAGAGCTTCTTTTGCCATTTATAGCAATTCTTGATGCTCACCGTACAGCTGGAGAATTAGACCAAATTGGTGATTTTTACTTACTGAATGAACAGGTTGCAGGTCCACAAGCATCCACAAATTATCTAAAAGAAGTGAACAAATCCCACTTTGTCAGCTCAGACAAGGTACCTGATGATCTCAGATGTTGCTATTGGTAATTTGTAGCCGATTCAGGACATTTGCAATAAACTGAAGAAATCGCCACTTTCTGTATTTCTCTTTTCTTCCACAAATTTCTTTTTCAATAATTCTTATGTTTTATTTCATTGTGTGCATGGGAGAGTGGTTCATTTCCAGGTTCTAACCTAAATCTGTGAAATTGGTTCCTCTATCTTGGATATCCTATTGAGAATTTCTGGATTTCCAAAGATTGTGTACACGAGGGAAATTTCTAAAGCACTTCAAGCTGAAGGTGATTATGGTTATCCTAAGAATTACTAATGGAGTTATCATGTGATTCTGCAAGGTTATTAGACTAATGGACGAAGTGGAGTCTATGTTCACCAAGCACTTCACCAACAATGACAGGAAAAAGGCCATGAAGTTCTTAAGACCACACCAGCAAAGAGACTCTCACATGGTTACATTTTTCGTTGGTAATAATCTCTCCCAAGTTGCGAACTCGCTCTCAAGTTGGACATTTAACTTCACTAAATTAGCACCGAAGTCGATAATGGTCTGAATATTGGTTCAATTAGAAGTTTATTCGAGTAATCTTAAATGTGCCGGAAGTTCAATAGGACGCGAATAAGTCTAACGTCACTAAAACTGCCAATCCACCCTCTGTCTGCAGGATTACTCACAGGATGTTTCATCACATTGTTTAGCTTATACGCAATACTGGCACACCTAACTGGCGTTTTCTCCTCCAAAGCCTATCCTAATTACGTGGACATTGTGTACCCTGTGTTCAGGTACAGAGTTCTATCATTTCGTCGTGTCTTGTGTAAGCGTTTCCAATCAACTTGTGTCAAAATTTGATGATTCAGTGCAACAACAGTGTAGCTTCACTTTTACATACTGATGCTATATTTTAATAAGTACACGGCACTGATTTTTCACACAAATATGACTGACAAGCTGTGTATTGTGCAGTGCCTTTGCATTGTTCAGCTTGCACCTGTTAATGCATGGATGCAACCTCTTTGCGTGGAAGCAAACTCGAATCAACTGCAACTTCATATGCGAATTCTCGCCCACCACGGCGCTCAAGTACCAAGACGTGTTCCTCATCTGCACCGCCTCCATGACGGCCGTGGTCGGCATGATGGTCGTTCACCTCCTCCTGTGCACCAATGGTTTCTCGTCAATCCGGGCTGACCCCATTCCGGGAGTCCTCCTTCTGGTACAAAAACTTCCCCCAATTTCATTGCAAGGACCAAGTTGTGATTAGACATATTAAAAGAATTTCGTCTCAGTTTTTTCTACTTTCACTTGCAGGTTTATATATTGCTGCTGGTATGTCCGTTCAATGTCTTCTATTGTCCGACTCGGTACTGTTTCATTTGGGTCATACGTAACATTATCTGCTCTCCATTCTGTAAGGTACATTTTTTGCTACTTCAAATGCATGGAAGAACTTTGCAATAGACAATTTAATCACACTCTCTGAATTGGTTTGAAGTTGATATAACTGAATGCAGGTTTTGATGGTAGACTTTTCATGGCTGACCAACTAACCAGTCAGGTACAATAAACGTCATCCTGTGAATTTCACCAGTGTCGTTTTTCTGCAATTACACCGTTATATATTCAATTTTGTTCTCTTATGTTCATTGGGAATCAATACACATTTTGTTCGTTTGTCACTGCAGATCCCATTACTGAGGCACATGCAATTGACAGCCTTCTATTTTCTTGCTGGAAGCTTCAGAACACACCAATATGAGACCTGTAAGTCAGGGCGATTTTGTAGAGAACTCGCTTACGTGATCTCATTCTTGCCGTCCTATCGGCGTGCCATGCAGGTAATCTACATCTATCCACAAATGAAGTCATCAAATGATTATGAGCTAACTTCAATTGTATTAGCTGAGATCTTGGCGTTTCTTGTTCATACTCAGTGTGCGAGAAGATGGTTTGACGAGGGCGATGCAAACCATCTCCCAAACATGGGGAAGTGTGTTTCAGCGATGGTGGCAGCTGGAGCAAGGCTCACATATGCCCGTCAGGAGGGGATGCCATGGCTGATAGTAGTCGTGGTGACCTCCACAGCGGCTATGTTTTATCAGATCTATTGGGATTTCATCAAAGATTGGGGTGTCCTTAACCGAAGATCCAAGAATTCTTGGCTCAGAGATGATCTAATCCTCAACAACAAAAGCATTTATTTCATTTCCATCGTAAGTTCCTTATGCCTTCCAATTCCAATCTGTCCCAAGATAAATTAAAACATCATTAATTATGAAGAGGACAATAGATTTTGCTTCGGTTAGCATCTATTACAATGTCACTTTCACTTGGTAAAACATAGATCCATACTGAAAGAAATACTTAGTGATGACAATTGACGAGTACTCTTTGCTATTGTAGGCTTTGAACACGGTTCTGAGGTTTGCTTGTGTAGAGACGGTTCTGTGATTCCGTGTGGGAGTTGTCAAATCGCATTTGGTAGATTTGTTCCTGGCTTCATTGGAAGTGATTCATCGAGGACACTGGAACTTCTACAGGTACATTCGAGCTACCTTCTCCTCTTGTGCTTCTGTTCAGTTCGTTGTCCTAGGCCCTATGAACCAACTTAGCCAGAAATTTAAATGTCATTTTCTTTAAACATCCACCACTAATTTTCATTGAAAAATGAATATGCAGATTGGAGAATGAACATTTGAACAATGTCGGGAAGTTCCGAGCAGTGAAGATGGTTCCTTTACCATTTAGAGAGAAGGACTCGGATGACTAAATTAAGCCACTATACAGAGGCAAAGCTGTCATACTTCACTTACATTTAGAGGCAGACCATGAGAAATTCTGCCGCTGCCCTTAACCATTAAGCGCTAATCAACTTCTGCTTCAATTGTAACTGTATGTACAATTTGGTTTATCAATTTATGTATGTATAGAATGAGATCAGATGCTTTGTCACGAAGGGGTCCCAACTCCGCATGTAAGAGAATGAAGGATGCCAAGCGTGTTCATTCATTGTGTTGCATATTCGAGCATTCTTGTACTTGTTTAGTGCTGGAGTAATGCTAATTGCATCTTGCCCTTTGTTCTGTGATTTGTTCAACTCCTTTTAGGGTAGTGACATCGAGTTCTTGAGATGTTTTCCTGAAGCGTAAAGCAGTTCCAAGGAAGAGAGTGAACAACTCCAGTGAGTTGGAGCGAACAGAAAATTTCAGATCGGGTGTGATCTACCTAACAAATTCACATAGAATTTCATAAAGTCGATTAGTAATTCGGGTTCTATACTTGTTTTCTTAATTTGACTCCTATGACACCTTAAGTTGTCTGCAACACCTGGACTTTTTATACGTGAACTTAACAAAGTATACAACAAAAGAATGGTTTGTACATATGGGCTGCCCAACACTCACTTATCATTCATCGAAATGTCACTCCTTAACTAGTGTGATTTCAGCAATTCCCCTGCCGACAAATACTCAGCTATTCTCTTGGCGATACAATAAGCTGTGGACTCGATGGTGATCATTGGGTTGACACCGACGGCGGTGGGCAAAACACTAGCATCACACACAAACAGACCCTCAGCTTCCCAACTCTCCCCTTTCTCATCCACTGCACCTTCCTTCTCATTGATTCCCATCCTGCAACTCCCCATCTGATGGGCAGAACTGTGAATTCCCCACTTCTCACCTATGGCCAGTGGGCCATCCTCTACACTGACTCTGCCCAAAAACTCCTCCACTTGGTCCTCACTGAAAGTCCCTCCCCTGCACTTCATCCTGAGGCCGTCACTCCGGTGGGTCCCCACCTCGTCTGCTCCCGCGGCGATCAAGATCCTGAGTGATCGCCGCAGGCCCACCTTGAGATTCTCCTTGTCCTCCGAGTCCAGCTTATAGCTTATATTTCCCTCCCTTGTCACTTCCCCACGCCCCCGGTCCCGGATTATCGTGATGAAGTGAGCGGTCCTTGCATACTTGGTTATCCGGTCCTTTATGTCGAGGCCCGACTCCCAAGGGCACATCGCCGCAAATGATGCGGGCCCGAGCGAGGGGGTCTCGATGATGGCCCGCACTTTTGGATATGAATTTCCCTCGACGACCTTGTGGATCGACGTGATTATCCCACCCTGGTAGGATGTGCCACTGAGCTGCGAGCTCGAGTCCTGAGGGAAATGCCCCCAGGCCATTGCCACTGGGTGGAGACAGAGGTTCCGGCCAATATGCTTGTTCTTCAGTCCACTCGAGATCAGGAGAGGCGGTGTCAGAAGGGCCCCACACGCGGAAACGGTTACCTTGGCCTCAAACTGCAGGACGTTTTGGATATCGCTGTTCATTGATTTCGCCCTCACCCCAATGCATTTCTTTCTTCGCACTCTACCAGGAATGTTCATCTCAAAGACGAGCCGCTCAGCTTTGCATCCTGATAGGATCACCGCGCCACGATTCACTGCATCCACCAGCCAGGTGCTTTCGGTGCCTTGCTTGTCTCCCCTCCTGCAGCCGTAGCCGCAAGAGCCGCAATAGTGGCCCTCTGAGGAATTCCGTGGCACCGCGTTGATCTCAAGGCCGAGCTTCTCACATCCCTCTCGAAGGACCTTATTCTGAAAGCCCTGTTCCACACACTGATCTGTCACTCCAATCCTCTCGCACACAATATCCATGGCAGAGGCATACTCTTTGCTGCCAAAGAGCTCGATCCCGTGCTTCTCAGCCCATTCTTGGAGGACAGTGTCGGGCGTCCTGATGGACGCAGACCAATTGATGGCGGATCCACCTCCAACCGTGGACCCTGCTAGAATCAGCATGTTCCCAGTGGAAGTTGCCAGTATGCCTCCAGATTCATAGAGTTGGTCCAGGGAGGGGCCTTCCAGGGAAGAGTAGTCCTTGTGGGTGTAGTAGTTCCCTTTCTCTAGAACCACCACCTTGTAACCGGAACCCGCCAGCACCGCTGCCGCAACCCCACCGCCGCAGCCGGAGCCCACGATGATGGCATCGCACTTGATTCTGTAAATCTTGTTTTTGGAATCCTGTGTGACTTCCAGGCCTTTTTGCTTGAGAGATTGGAGGAGGTCTGGATCTGAAGAGTAAATGGTTTCTATGATTCCCTTCTCGAGTGGCCTTCCCATTTCAGGTTTCGACAACTCCTCCTCATCGTCTACTTGATACCCAATCGCTTTCCATAATGGGTTTTCGCCTTTCTCGTCTACCTGCAAGATCAGAAAATAAATATTGGACAATTTTCGAGCTAATCCTTAAGAATCACTGCATCTTGCCTCACAAAGGATAAATCCCTGAAGGGTGAATCTTGAAATAGACCTCAGAATACACTAGCTAGCATCTGCTATTAGGTGGCTCTTTTTTTCCCTCCTATCCCTCGGACAGATGCAGCAAACAAAACAATGGGTGGAGTTCGACTAGATAAAAAAGGCCATTGATCGAATTACCGATTACCATCAACCGACTAAGGTAACGATTTTCAGTTGCGGGGGCAATTTTTGATTAAACTCATCTGGTCTGTTCTGTGCCAAATTTGTTCTTTGGATCTTTCGGAATCGTTCTATTCTTGTCCATCTTCTGTGAAAAGTTAAGACGTCACGGATGTTACTGTGAGCTTACTTTAGTACCTCATTGTTGGAGATTTTACTCAGCATCCGTCAGCATTCATATTTTGTTACTCACAACAAGTACACTGAGCAGTACCATAAAAATGATCAGTATTAAGAATTAGAGCATGACTTCAACGTGCCCAGTTTTTTCTCTACTCTCACCAGAATTAGTGCTTTGATATTATTATTACTCTCATCCTAAATTGATTCACATGCAAAGCTCAAGAATTAAGGTAAAATGTTAAAAATAAAAAAAAGGCAAAGTAGACAATCTAGAACAAGAAGGATATTCAATAAAATAATAGTTTGATGAGATATGACCAGGCAAGAATGGTAAAATTTGGTCAAGTGTCCCTTTCCATTCCAAAACGATCTTCGAACTGGAGAACAAGTCTCTTTCACCAAAACGTGCAGAAACCAAAGAATCTTCACAAGCATCAAGCCAGGTGAGATTTGGCATGAAGAGATTGGACAGAGGGTGTCCAGAAGATGCCAAGGCATGGAAGCCAAAGAAGTCATGACTAGTTTTGGGAGCGAAACTGACTGAAAATATAAATTAAAGCTGGTGAATAAGGATCGGCGATGATCGGGCGAGTTGACGGTGATTTCGCTCGTCCTCCATTTTTTTGCAAAGCTTTTCAATCATCTGTGTGAGCTGTCTTGCACTACGCAAATGGAGACCCAGTGAACTGAGAATGCTTGAGAATTTGTTTTTCTTCTGCATGTTCTCTTGTCCACAAGTGTCTGCAGGGGAAATTACCAAAAACAAATTGCAAATCTATTCCACCTACGCCAATTTAGTTATAGACCTTTCAATTGTATCAATTTTTTTTTGTCGGAAATTATGCCAATTGAATCCTAAACCTTTCAACAATTTGCCAATTTAGTTATACTAGTTACTTTTGGCTAGAAATTGCTAACGTAGGCTCGGTGAAGGTAAGCCTCGCCAGGATCTGCAAGCTCAAGCCTCAATTGATAATTTATCAAAAGGTTCAGGACTTTTTTGGTAATTTTACCATTAGCTGTTTATCTTGATTTTTCTTCATGTTGTGTTTTATACGTGAAACCTGGCTTAAATTGAGTGTGTATATGCATAAGTAGATTTAAAATGGAGTAATGTTCAAGCATCGATAAAGGTTTATCACATTTCGTTGTGACCCAATTTTATAAACCAATCTCTGTATCTCGCGAAATTAATCAAGATCGAATTGTCGGGTTCCATCCTTTCATCTAGATCCGAAACCAAAAAACGAGTTACACGTCAAAAAAAAATGATACATATGTTTAGGAGAGTGCCTGTTCATGGATGTGTGTGCATTAAATGGGGGTAGTTGGTGCAATTTGGTCTCATCAATTTTCTCATAAATCATATGGGTCATATATGTTCATGTGCCTCTACACAAGTGGGCTCTTCCCTAAGTTATGAATATACTTCATTTTCAATTTTTTGTAAACTATAGTATAAAAAGATTTTATTCCAATACATTAATTGTCAGTGGAAGATAAATCTTTCCTAATAGCATAATCTCCACGTGTCCATCTTCAAGATAGTCGCCTAAATTGAAAGAAGAGATTATTATGAAGACGAAAGTCTCGCCAATAATTAATAAATGTTTCTTTCATTGTCACTTGCACAATGTGTAGTTTGAAAATCTCACAACGACATTTCTAAGTTACAACCCTACCAAGAATATCCCACCATTGAATTTATACACTTTCCGTTTGTATCAAACTTCAAAATGTTAATCCTCTATTATATTTTCCGTTCGCATGTGCAATGCACGACTTTTAAGCGGTAAATATGTATTTTCATCCCATATTTTTCATGGAAATTTCTCTTTTACCTTCGTCTCGATAAAGAAATGAACAGACAAATTAACGAAAACTATGAATATCAGAAAAAAGAAGAAAACAGCAGTCTTATTAAATAGTAAGAGCGTCAGAATTGATAAATTATTAATAGGACTAGTATGATATTTTAACAAAAAGAAACACAATTTAATAAAAAAGACATCAATATCCAAAAGGTAAAATAACAAAAATCGACATGTAATTTCAAATGGTTAATTGATGCAAGAAAAGATCATCAATAAAAGATTTATAAAACATCACCTTGGATTTCGATTAATCATTTCCTTTCATGAGTTGAGAGCATCATTTTCTTTTATAATTTTAAATATTTTTTAATCAATCATTTTTAACGTTAATTAACTCTTTAAATATACATAATGATAAACACTTTGTGTCTTTTGACCTTTTTAGCTATTGAGGCGTTTTCCCTTTGCATGTAACCGGTGTTTATTCTTTTTCTTAAAATATTTTATTTAGCTCTATTGAAGCGGCACTATTAATCAAACTTTAATTGTCCAATATTACTGCCGATATTCATTTTTCTATTAACAGTAGTTAAGTCAATTTAGTTTTTCTCCTATGGCGCAGCACTTAGTTGTCGAGACAAAGATGTACTACCCCGAAAGTTAGGTGGGTTATCCCTAACTTTTATCTAGAAGATTTTATAGAACAAGAGAAAGTGCATTCGAGATGTCGACCGGGGAGTGGGGACATTTTCAGCTTATTATTCAGACATAATGTGGAACACCAGAAGTGATGGAGCATCTTGGGTGGGTGTCATTAATTAGTTGGGAAAAATGTCAGAAAAATTCTAAATCTTTTATATTTATATCAATTGAGTCATAAACCTTTTGATATAGTGTCAATTTAGTCTTTTCGGCTAATTTTGATCGGATTTTGCTGACGTGAATGCCAGCCGGCCTGCGTGGCACGGCCGGCGCTGACGTGGACAATTTTTAATATTTTTTGAATTTTTTTCTTTTTTCTTTCTTTTTCTTTTTTATTTTCCTCTTCTCCCTCCTTACTCCAGCCGAGCGAGGGCAACCTCGCTAGCCATGGGTGACGCTCGCACTCGCCATGGCTAGGCGAGGGCAGCCGGCCATGGGCAAGGCTCGACCTTGCCAAATCCGATGAGGTCAGACCTCGCCCAACCACTGGCGAGGTCGCCATGGCTGGACGAGGCATGACCTCGCCAGATCTGGTGAGGTCGGGCCTCGCCCATGGCAGGCCGCTTTTGCCAATGGCTGGGCAAGGCTTGCCTTCGCCGTCGCTAGCGAGGGCGAGAGTCTCCCATGGCCGGCGAGGCCGCCCTCACGGCCATCCGGCGAGGGCAAGCCTCGCCAGTGGCCGGCCTCTGGTCTTTGGTGTCTAGTAGGTCGCCAGACTAGCGACTGGCTGGAGTAAGGAGGGAGGAGAGGAAAATAAAAAGAAAAATAATCGTAAAAATTCAAAAAATATTAAAGTATTATTAAAATTTGTTCATGTCAGCGCCGGTCGTGCTACGTGAGCTGACCGGCATCCACATCAGCAAAATTTGGTCAAAATTAGCCGGAAGGATCGAATTGGCACAAAGACAAAAGATTTAAGACTCAATTAGTATCAAAAAAGGTTTAGGACTCAATTGACACAAATACAAAAGGTTTAAAACTTTTTTGACACTTTTCCCTTAATTAGTTTGAAGGACGAAGAGAAATTCGACAGACCAATTCAATCTGAATTGACTCTTTTCCATGTTTAATGGTGGATTTTGGGCCATGAAATAAAGATATGAATTGGAAGGTGATTTTCCTTGCTAGCTCTCTCTCATCACTTGTTATTTGAGATAGAAATTGGTGGTACGTCTCAAATTGACGTGACAAACAGATTAGATTAGCATTCAAGATTTGAATTCAACTTCAATGTCTAAGAAATATTTATTGGATGGAACAGCCATCTTAAATTATCTTCGTGTTTTTCTTTTTGTGATTATTTGAAAGTGGGGAGGAATTTTATCTTAGACTAGTGTGAAATTGATGACTTTTATATGAGTTAGCATCGTGCCATCGTTAATAACCTTAATTATGGATTTATATGCTCATTAACACTTCATTTTGAGCTATTTATACGGTGATTAATAAGCTAGTTGATATTTCTTTCACGAATCACTAATACCCGACAACTTGATCTATTATATTGTTGTGGGTGACCTTGTCAAGGCATGTGTGCTAAGAATTCAACATTTGATCTCAATTATGGTTTTTTTTACTAATCTCCAATTTTTCTACTAATCATATAAAATGCTTAACTTGTAAATTATAATAAGCCGAGATTAATCCGCCCTTTAACAACTAATTGGATCATGTAGGGTTAGGTGGGTTAATGCTATGAATTGCTGACCTGCCGGTATCATATGACGAAGACTCGGTAAGTTTGCTCAAGAACTAAGGAAGTGTAAACGAATTACCCGAGAGAAGAGGACGTAGAGGCACGAGACTTTGAGATACATGAAGACCAACCGGACGGGCGTGAGGAACGGATGGTTGAGCCATCTCCGCAGCACCTTCTCCCGCCGGTCCATGCCCATGCTCGAGAACGTGTTAATGTAAGGCCATCGCCTGCCCATGCAGAGCGAGCCGCACAGCAGCATCGTGCCAAGCCTCGTCGACAGCACCCACAGGACTGCCCGCACCAGGACCACCGCCTCGATCAGCCCCCTCCTCCCTAGAAGCTCCGCCACCTGCAATACAATCCACATCCTTC
This sequence comes from Syzygium malaccense, assembly GCA_031216405.1. Taxonomy (NCBI): domain Eukaryota; kingdom Viridiplantae; phylum Streptophyta; class Magnoliopsida; order Myrtales; family Myrtaceae; genus Syzygium; species Syzygium malaccense. The sequence goes on from CM062260.1 coordinate 26,995,271, forward strand.
TTTCATATGTTTGTTGGGTTCCCACTTCTTATTCGTCATGTCGGTGGTCGGTGTCGGGGCCGACCCGCAACAAATTAGGGGGCCCCGGGGGAATGGAATTGTCAGATCCTCCCTTCTTGAGATACAAGATCCCCGTATCATCGTGCCAAGCACGGCGACATGGACTTACGGCCAAGTGGGGGTGTTAAAAATGTAATGGAATGTTACAATGAGCAGGACCAATCTATGAGTTAAAGGCCTGGCCACTCTCCTGTCGGGGCTAATGAAAGAAGTTACCGCAACCCTTTATTGACTCGGTTTAAGCTCTGTCGCACCCGAATCAAGCTCTTAATCGCTGCTTGACTTTCTGATTACGCTCAAGTATATACGCTTTTGCATGGAAGTGGCTTTACTTCTCAAAAATCCAAATGGAGGGAGAGAGTTTATGAGACCATGAACCAAACCATGAATTTTATCAGCTATGGTATACCGTGATGATCCATGATAATATGATTGTCCGTTTAGCGAGAACAATAGTTGATTTCATAAGAACTCAAAATCACAAACATGGCAAAAAGTTGTCGACTTGATCTTCTTTTTTTTTTTTTGTAATTCAAGGTAGCATCTTTCGAATGGAGAGAGAGAGAGAGAGAAGACATGGAATTTAGTTACCTCGTGAGGCACCGGAGCTTGAGAGCCAGATGATTCATAAAAGAAGCGCACAGCTTCGTCGGCTCTTTCTTCTTCTCTGTCCGTTCTTCCCTCGAACTCTCCTGCTGCCACTGCAGCCTCCGCCGCCACCGCCGCCACAGCACTCAACGGAGGGAAAACCGTCTCGCAGACAGCGGCGAGAGCTTCCATCTCTCGCGAGGAGAAGCCGCGCCTGAACAGCCTCTTCTCTCTCTCCCCTCTGATTATGCCCTTCAACGTGGGATGACACTCTCTCCCCATCTCTCTCTCTCTCTCTCTCTCTCTCTCTCTCTCTCCCTCTCCGCGGGTGGGAGGAATGGATATGAATCTTTTTGTTAGCAATGATGTGCGCGCCTGTTTGGGCGTGGACCCGTTTTATAGTTGAAGTTCGGCCACGAATACCACAGAAGTTGCTTGTATAGCATAGGCCCCGCCACGCACACGCGGGAAAATATTACACGGGCTCGTTCTATATAGACTAATACCATCGTAACCATCGAATGGATGGACCTTCTAATGCGACGCACATTATGAATGACTTATAACGGTTTGCATAGACACTAAGTCTATGTAATAACTTCTCCGCAGGCACGCTCTCTCTCTCTTTGGATCTCGAAACCGATGAGATATTTGTATATTTAGGTATCAGTATATGAGGATGCAATACACGCACAATACACGTCCCGCTCGATTTCGTCTTTTTGAGTTATGAAAACTTATGAATGAGTTATGAGGTTGGGCAGGTTCAAAAAAATACTCTGCCCAACAGAAGTACTCTCTCTCTCTCTCTCTCTCTCTCTCTCTCTCTCTCTCTCTCTCTCTCTCTCTCTCTCTCTCTCTCTCTCTCTCTCTCTCTCTCTCTCTCTCTCTCTCTCTCAGGCCAACCTCCCATATTTGAATTAATAGATAGAGAGAGACCGCATATACAATTATAAAGTGCGTATGCATCAGGTAAACAAGTTGAGATATCTAACGCTCTTCTCACATGCAAGTCGAATTAGGAACAACACATGGAATGGGACGAACAAGGTGTGAAGCATGTGAAATAAATTGGATCTGAACCCGGTTCTATTCTAACACCGCCACTCAATTACTATTATTGTTGTAATTTTGGCTTTTTGCTATCCATCCTTAAAATTGTGAAATGCGTACGTGGCAAACGCAACAACCACTTGTGTGAATGGCCCACTGGAGAAGGAAATTTCTAATTTTCCAACGCATAATTTATCATAACCACAAATTTTTTGTGCTCTTGGCCAAGCAATGTGAACAGCCTTTGGAGATAATACAACTTTCTTTCACTTTCCCACACACAATAGAAAGAGAGAGTACACGGAGGACCCATTTGGTTTCCCAGCTGTGTAACTTTAGAGCTGGGCTACGTGGACGCATCGATAAACATCACGGTACGAAGGAGTTATAGAAACTACCAACCACCCTATCAATTTATTGTGGAGAAACGGAAAAGGCCAGTCTTCATGGTTCCCGAGTCATCGTGTTAGGTTTGATCTTTTTGTCATTTCTAGGTTTCTTCTAATAACCCTTTCCACCTCGTTGTCCTTTCACTTTTGGACGTTACCCATTGTTGGGATTTGTACTCCCGAGGGGTCGTTGCTCGCTGCCACATTCATGCCTCGTCGTGTCAGTCGCCAAAAGGGCATTTCAAGATCCTCACAGTCAAAATCTAAAATATAGTAATCGAGAATAGAAGGATTTGCGTACCTAATTTGAAATTCATTATTATTGATTCAGAATAGCGACAATATGCAAGTGCTTCTCTTCTCTATTATCTTTTATATCACTCGCTTAATGAGACTATCTATCACCTTCTGTAACTGCTCCTTATATAAGGATGTTTGTGTATCAGATTAAAGGAAAAACTTGAGCATTATAGAGTTTCAGACACATATCTTCTCATTACAGGTCGGGCTTTACTTGACCCACACTAATTAGTCACATATTAGACTAATTAAAAATCTGTATATCTTACTTTTTTAGACCAATTCTGTAAAACGATAAATTACAATCTCAATTAATGTAGTCCATGTCAAAAAACTCTTTCATGTCGGTCCAAGGTAGAACGAGCCCTATCACCGTGACTAATATTGAGATGCACGCGTGAGTTGCACTATAAAAAGTTCCACGTTGAAGAGTTGGTCCGATGGGGCCAACTACATATGTTAACAAGTTCGAACTTGAGCTTCTTCTTGACAATCTTTCTGGATAAAGGTATTGGATTTCTGTTGCGCGCTTCTAATAACCCCACAAGTGGCTAGAGGAAAAGTGCTTTGATGTTATACACATGCATATGTGATTTTCGGTGAAATTTACATCTGCTCTACATTTATGCACTTAAAAAAAAGCACCCTTCCTTTCATAATTAAAGGCTTTTCATGCATAAATATACGCATTGTATGGGGCTAGTTCCACAAACTGGAAATTGAGAAACGTCTATTAGTTCTAGGACCCACTCGGGAACCAGACCACCTAGGTGGTTTCATGGATTCGGCCATTACATTTCAAGAACTACTAAGTGACATTTCGTCAAACATATTATGTGTATTGTCTCAGTAAAACAAGGCCTTAACAAACTTAGTTTTGAATCCTAACTCATATAGAAACAACTCAGTGTGCATGAAAGCTATGAATATTCTCTTCTGATTTCCTTCTAAATAGCACCACAGCGGCAGTGAAACTTTTATAGATGATTCACATCTATGTTAATTATTAGCAATGAAAACTTTATAAAATATTTTGATGTAATAAATCGTAGTTTTTTAATATGGAAGCTTTACTTAATTATAACTAACAAACATGCACATAGTTGCGTGTTTGCATAGAAGTATTGACACTTATAAATTTCGAAATCATATTATTGTGAAATAAACTAGTGATTAAAGAATTATTGACACGATATGAAGAAATTGCACATATATGTGGAAAGAAAAAATGCTTCAAGATTTGAAATTTTTGTTTCTGTAAGAGTATATAAGATAGAAAAGATTCTAATATTAAAATTGACATACCTAAGAGATAAAATAGAATTATTGATGTACGCACAGAATTTTCATCAAATACCTAATTGAGAATATTTTGGAGGAGAAAATATCACAAAAAACCTCAAACTATGCCACTTGTGATAAATTTATCCTGAACTTTTTTTTGTGACACGAAAAATTCTAAATTATGTTACTTGTGACATATTTACCCCATAATACTTTGGTCCAATGACATTTTCATCTTTTTCCTTTTTTCCTTTTTTTTGTTTTTTCTTTCTTTCTTCTCTCTTCCCTCCACCGGCCACAGCGGAGGGAAGCCGGCGAGGGAAGCCCTCACCGGTAATGGGGTTGGGCAAGGGCTGTCCTCGCCCAACGCTTGCGAGGGTTGTCCTTGCCAAATCCGGCGAGGGCAGCCCTCCCCCAACCCCAACGCCGGCAAGGGCCGCCCTTGCCGGCTTCCCTCCGCTGTGGCCGGCGGAGGGAAGAGAGAAGAAAGAAAAAAAAAGGAAAAAGACGAAAACACCCTTGAGCCAAAGTATTATGGGATAAATAAGTCACTAGTGGCATAGTTTGAGATTTTTTTGTGTCACAAAAAAAAAGTTCAGGGTAAATTTATCACAAGTAACATAATTTGGGGTTTTTGGTGGTATTTTCCCTATTTTGGGTAAGAAATGAAGAATTGTGTTTGCGTTAA